>JAEQBH010001944.1:0-684745 GCA_016808115.1 Tetrastigma voinierianum | reverse complement strand
AGAGGGATAGAAGTGGATAAGAATAAAGAAAAACTATTACTTTAGTAAAAGCTCCACAAAACAAGAAAGAACTCCAAAACTTCTTGGGTTAGGTAAATTATTTAAGAAGATTTATCTCTAACTTGGTAGGTAAAACTAAGGAATTCTCTAACTTGGTAAAGCTAAAAGATGTGGAAGAGTTTAGGTGGGACGAACGACATCAAGCGGCCTTTCACAAGATCAAAGAGTACCTCTTTAAACCTCTAGTTTTAATGTCGCCTACACAAGGCCACCCACTTAAATTATATTTATCAACCGCAAATGAGTCATTGTGGTCGTCTGCACAAAACAATTCTAAAGGTCATGAGGTCTCGCATGGTTATTTGGAGTAGGGTCCCAAATCTAGTATAAAACAAGGTATACCCTCGCTTGAAAAATTATGTTCGGGCTCTCAGATTTCAGATGCACTAAATCGAGACATTACTCCAATAAAGTCTCGAGTCTATTTGGTTTCTCATATCGACCTATGAATTATATTCTTAACCCACCAATAATCCCAACGTAGGAATGGTAATGGTCCTCGTCATTAATTCACCTTGATTTATTTTCCATAAATCAATAAGGAAAAGTATCGCCGATTTAGTCGATTATACTTAGAGATCGGTAAAGCAAAGTGTGGAGCTAGGAATTTGTGGAGCAGAAAAGGAACCGTGGATCCTCAAATTTGATGGTTCAAACATAGAGAATTCAGTTGGTGTAGGAATAGTGATTATTTCACCAAGGAGAGTAAAGACTACATTGTCTTTCACCGCCTTCAATGCACCAACAATCGTTTTATATGAAGCTTCAATGATTGACTTGTAGATCCCATCGAGCTTGAGGTAAAAGAGGCTTGAATCATCGAGATTCTCGACAGTACTTTGACAATTAATAAGAGAGTATAAATGCAATAGCTTGCTGTTAGCACCTTACTTTACTACTGCCGTTCAATTATTAGACTCTTTTGATAGTGTGGAATTTGAACATGTGCCTAGGGAATCAAATTAAGAGGCTGATGAACTTGCTCAAATAGCTTCTATTGTAAAAATGGGTGAAGAATTGACCCATAAACTCATCATGATAAAGAAGAAGTATCACTCTACAATTTTTTAAAGAGGGGTCAACCTAGATATCTTCAATAATGATAGAACATCAGTTGAGACCGAGAACAGAGTTTGTAGAATACTGAGAATCCAAACAAGAGGGTTCCCATGTGAGTGAAGGTTTAAGCTCGTAGTTTTGTTCCATCGAAGAAGAACTATAAAGAAAGACTTAATGGGCTATTACTCAAGTGATTATCTTTCCCAGATAAAGATGGAAGTCATGAAGCAAGTTCTGAAAGTGGCTCAGGAGCTCATCAATATGTAGTGAAGATGCGTTGATTGATTAGGAAGACACTACTATTTTTTGTCTATTAGCTCTAAAAGATTTAATTCATTTACTCTAAAGGCTGTCAACAATGCCTTAAATATGGTGCATAGTTATTAGAATCCTTGATGTTGAATTACATTCAATAGTGAAGCCATGACCTTTCAGAGGATGGGCCATGGACTTGATCGGGAAAATTGATCTAGAATCATTAAAAGGACATAGCTTCATCCTAGTGGCTACAAATTAATTCACTAAGTGGTGGATGCAGACCATTGAAAAAGGTGAATACAGGATGTGATTCAATTTATTAAGGAGCATATTATTCATAGGTTTGGGATTCCCTAAATCATTACTGCTCATTAAGGAACAATGTTCATCGAGAATCAGACATGAATTACTTGTTGCGGATTATGGATACAACCTCATCATATCAACTCCTTTCTATGCTCGCACTAATGGACAAAGGCAGGTATCCAAAAATGTATTGATAGGAATCTTGAAGAAAAATAGCCGGAAGAGAACTTATGACCGCACAAGACTTTATTATTAGAATTATTACGGGCTTATAGATTTCTAAAAGGAGTTATACAAGAATCCTCAGCAACTTACGACAAGATGCAATACTCCCAATAGAAGTAGTGGTACCTTTCTAAGAGTTTCTAGGCAAATGGACTTACTCCTCGAAGAGTACAATGAGGCTGACGATGGAACTCGAATATGCAGATGATAGAAGAATGTGCTCATATGTTGGTTCAAAATAAAATAGCTCAAACCTACAAATAAGAGAAATAAGAGAAAAAACTGAAGTAGGAGATCTTGTTTGGAAGATTATACTACCAATTGGTTCCAAGGACAAAGAATTGGACAAATGGCTTCCCAACTGGAGGAACCTTTCACAGAATCAAGTACTACCTAGAAATACCTCAAGAAGTGTTTACAATGAGAGCCACACGAGGTTCAAGTGGGAAAAACTTCAAGAAGTATTTCCCTACCATGTGGGAAATTGTGAACTTTCCAAAATATTAGGCCGATCTTACGACCTTTAATGGGAATATTAGGGAAATGGTCTTACTATATGTTTCTGAAAGTAAAGAAGTAAGATTTTTAGCCACTAAGCTTAGCCAATTAGTTTCCCTAGCATAGTTCCTATTCAATATATGTTTTGGGTTAAGAAGGAGGCTTTTTTAGCCACTTTTTCTCAAGCATTAAAATTTCTTCAAAGATGGTAATTTGTTCAACATATATTCGAATCAAGAAGTGCCTTTCTAGCCCTTGCTTCTCAAGCATTCAATTTTTCTTTGATGTCAGACTGCTATATGTTAAATATATTCTCAAATAAAAATAAAGTAGGTAATAAGGACTACTTACCTTAGCAATGTAGTAATACATTACTATCCACACATTCAACACACATCCAAAGGTTGGTCTAGTGCCACCTTGGTCCACTAATGCAATGTCATAGTTGTTAGTGTACATATGCTAGTGTTCAGTGAGTTCTCCATAAACAATCATTCCATAAAATCTAACACATATCCAAAGGTAGGCTTAATGCCACCTTGGTCCACTAATGCAATGTTATGGCTATAAGTGTGCCTGTGCAGTGTTCAATGAGTTTTCAACAACAATTCAAGCTCAAATGTGGAATCAATAAATATCCCAAGAACACATCCTAAATTTCCTCCTTCCACCAAGCAAAAATGGTAGGCTAGTAGCCACCTAACAAGGGTTGGAAAAGGATCAAAATAGCCTTAAGACAATCATTTGTCATCATAGGCTATGGAGTACAAAAGCATAAGAGGGTATAGTGTAAAGAAGAATGAGTAGAAAAGAAGCTTTACAACTAAAAAAATGCCAAACAAATGGCTACAGAGTTCCCAAGTCAAAGTACCACTACAGGTTGTGATTGTTCATGAGATTCAATGAATAGTCATATCATGGAGAAATAAAAAGAGTGTAGAGAATCCCAGTAGCCAAGGCAATGCCAACGAGAGACATCACTTTGCTCCAATTCCGAAGCTAATCCTGTTGCCTCTTTGCATCGAGAAGTTAAGAATTGGCCTAAGGACTCAGCCCTTTGTTGATGCTCATGCCTTTGAACCTTTATGGCTTCACTTTGCTCCACCAAAGAGATTAGCTTAGCTTTCTCCACCTCCAATTCTTTAATCAACATCCTAATAAGCTCTTTGTGAGCATCACTCGCGGCCTAGCCTACTCAACTGGTAGCTTGTTCTCGGGCAAAGAATTATCAAATTCCATCTTTTTCTCCTTTAATGCATCTAATTTGGAGATGATTTCCGCATTAGATTTGATAACACAATCAATGGAGGATAAAATATAGTTCGAGCTAAGGCATCAAAGATAAATGTCCCGACCTCGTGCATCTACAGTTGGATTCCAACATGGCCAAAGCTGCACAAAAAAATCCTTTTGGATGGGGAATAGGAAAAGCAAGTCCAAGCTAAGAAAATGACTCATAGTTGAATGAGCAGCAGCCACATCTAAGTCATTAGGAGGACATACCAAATATTAGAGGGCAAGAGTGGTTTGGTCTAGAAAAGACAAGTCTAAGGGGATGTCTATCTCCACCTCATTTGAAAGGCTAACCAGGGTGAAACCTAGAGAAATGGAAAGGGTAAGATGTATGAAGAGGAAAATATGCAAAGAAAGAAAAGAAAAAGGAAAAAAAACTAAATGGAGAGAAGCAATGGGTTAAGGATTATATTCATGCCGACCTTCTCCAATGGCTGCAATCTTTTCATATAAAGAGTCCTCTACCATCTCTTAATCAAGTGCAGTGCTAGTATCTTTGGAATCCTTCGAGTTTCTATTTCTTCCAGTATTTTCTTCACTTGAGGCCTTTTCTTCAAAGGCCGAGCCTTGCCCTGGGCGCCCTAGAATGATTCCTATTTCCTCAACCCAATGGGATTATGAGCAAGATTGAGAAATCGAGTCGATGAACCATTCGACACTAGGAACGCGTAGGTCGAAGGAACTTTCACGCTTCAAGAGCTTAGGCTTCAGCTAACTAGCCGGAGGTTACATTTTTCTCGGGGCCATCTTCGGTTTTCCCGACAAAGTTTGATCGGAGGGAGAAGCCAATCCTGTAGGTGAAAGTAAAGATCATTGAAAGCTTAAAGAAAGCTATGAAAATGAGTTTATTAGAAATAACTGTTGGGCTATACAAGTCTTCAAAGATCATACTCCAAGCAGCATCAATATGTACACAACTCCTAGAATGTTTCCTAAATATGGGAGAGCAGCCTATCACTGGGACCTCAATTCCTACTAATACTTTGATCGAGGAGCAAACAAGAAGTAACAAGTCTCCAATCAAACATCAAATATAACAACAAAAGAGACAAAGTCAACCATGGCTAAGGAGTTGGAGATAAGGGGATAAATGTGTGTCCCACATAGACAAGCAATATGCAAATACAAGATAGGTAGTCATAATAACAAGTAGTTAAGCACAAGAAAAATTTATCAAAATCTACACACAATCTTAAGAAGAATATATACAATCAACATATCAAAATGCGTAAAATATACAATAAGGATACATCATGATGAAACAAATTTAATAAAAAAACTCAATGAAACCAAATATGTTAAAATTTTAAAAAATTTGACATATTATATAAGGACCAAGAAATTTAAAAATTTGTAAAATTTTTAAGAATTATAATTATATTTTGATTTTTTATATTTTCCACAATAAAAACTATTTAAATATGAAAAATAATTTTCTTTTAGTATTTTTTTTTTTTCTTTACCTAGTAATTCCAAATGGAGTCTTCATAAGGGAAGAAAATATAGCTTGAAAATCGAGGGGAAAAGAGGAAGGAAATAAAATTTGGAGGAAAAAAAAGAACTCGTTTTATTTGTTTTCTATATTAAATACATTCAAGATATTTAAAATATGTGAAATTCTCAAGAATTTTGTTTATATTTAGTTTTATTGATATTTTTCACGATGAAACCAAACATGAGAAAAATCATTTTTTCTAAGTATTTTTCTTCTTTTCTTGGCACTTTTCGTGTTCTAAAGAAAGCCTTTGGGGTATTTTTCTTCCTTCTTTGGCACTTTTCGAGTTCTAAATAGGTTTCAAATAGAGCCTAAGTAAAAAAGTTTAAAAAAATCAATAATTAGAAACCTTAATCCAATGGTTTAGCACTATATATTTCAATGCATGACATAAGACTTGGGTTAGATGCAACAACAACCACCCCCCAGCTCTCTACAAAATGAATAAATTACTATGATGTGTTGTAAAGTGAATAGATGTGAAAAAAAAACTTAAATAAAAAATAAAAAATACTATGTGGTAAAAAGTAAATTTTTTATTTTCTTCAAATAAAAATAGAAACGTTACACGAATAAAATATTAATTTATCTTTAATTTTTAAAATAAAAATAGTAATCATTATTTTTATTTTAAAAGTAATATTTTAAGATAAAAATAAAATAAGAGTGTTTACATTAACTCTTAAATTAAAATTTTTAAGGGAGTTTAAAATTTTTAAGAAAAACTTTTGTTTTTTTTCTCTCTCTAAACATTAATGTCATTGAAACCAAATGTAAATTTATATTTAAATTTAACTTAAATTGTGAATTAATATTTGAAATTTTATCTAACAATCTTAAAATTTTTAATGTTATCTTCTTACTTTAGAATGAATAAATATTTAAAAAATAATGATTACCGTTTTATTGACAAATTAAAGGTAAATTAACATTTTTTATTATGTTTCTTCTTTTTTAAGAAACAAATTTAGTTTTGACAAATAATTTTTTATTTTTAATTTAAGTTTGATATTCTATGAAAAATTAAAATATATAAATTTGAGTTAATTAAGGGGTGTTTTTGCCCGTGAACTAAGGCCCAACTGTTAACTTGGCCCCGCAACTATTTTTTTATTTTGTCATTTCTATCCTTTAACGATAGTCCAATTGTCAACTTAACACATCGACTGATTTTTTTATGGTATTTAAACACTAATAATTTTCATCCTTCTTTTCATTTGAAAAATAAAGAGTCGAATTGTTTACCTAGGGACATAAAAAATAAATTAAATTAAAAACATATTTATGCTTAATATTATATTTTTACACACTTCTTTTTAATCATTTTATTTATTTATTTATTTATTTATTTATTTTGAAAGGAGAATAGTTTCATTGATTTAAACTAGCAATAAATTTGATAGAAATCCATAATCAAATTGACTAAAAATTGTGACGCCCCAAAACCCGGGAGTCTTGTTGACTACCTGTCAACCTACGGAATTCATGTGGGTTTCGGGTAACCCGATACCACACTGTTGTGTCCCATTTATCGGGATCCATATTTTCGAATAAAAACCCAAGAAAGCCTCATCTGCTCTGTTAACCTCACCCAATATACAACTTGTATAACAATATATTCATGACCCATGCAGGGTCTCAACATAAGTAGTAATGACCACACAGGATTCATCTGTTCATATCCACAATAAACAACTATATCACAATAGTCCATAAAAATTTATTGCAACACTCTTATACATAACATATATTAAAACTAGTTTGTCTTAACATATAGTTTGCAAAATATTTATCAAAGCCATATCCTGGCTTCCTTCAAAATCATGGCCTCGAAGGAACGTCGTCCTTTGGTGTACACCTACACTTGAAATGTGGTCTCACGACGGGGTAAGCAATGTCATGTAGAGAATAACTCCTACTCAAATGTCTATATGCCATAGATGAGAATGTGACTCACCCTGTCCCATGTCTCGAGTCCTCACCGACTCCTTAACACATGCATATGCCAAGTGTGAAAACCGTCATTTATGTTCTATCAATAACCATTTTTCCAAAACAAAAGCTTTTGTTTTATAAATCAAAATCCATTGAAAACTCCAATAATCAGAAACCCGGAGAAAATCTCGAATTTCGAAAATGGTAAATGGTACTGCAACCGAAATTTTCTAGATCTTGATGATAAAATAGACTTCATCAAGAATCTTCGCGAAATCTAGCTACCACGTCGACCTCACAATTCCGAGACAAACTATACTTACAGCTGGATAAGATCAGTGTCAGTCAGAAACGGCCAGGAAAGACAGCACGCGATGCTTCACCTACTACACGCATCACGCGATAATACGTTGCAATGATTAGAGAGATGATGAGACACGTCATTAGATTACTAAGTGTTTAATAGAAGTTAAGTAAAGTGATAAGATGGTGGCATTAATGAAAAGTTTAATCGATAAAGACAAAATGGGAATAGCCATCTTCTTCCATTGGAAAGCCAAACGCAGGAGAACAAAATCAAGAGTTAGGATTTTGATTTAGAGAGAGAGAGAGAGCTACTCTTAGATTTCCGCCGCTCGAACCATTCGCTCGACGGAGCAAGAAGCAAATCGATCTATCGCTGGCGGTGGGCCACGCGTGATTAACTCGATTTGGTGGAGTTCCAACAACTCCAAGAGGTAGGGATCTTTTCCTACTTGGTTTATTCTTTGGTTAAGGGTCATTTTATGGATGGGGATTTGTTGAGGCCTAGAAGGCCGTGTTATCGGTCTCAAAAGCTTTGAACCGAGTGAAGAAATCCCTAATTAGGCCATGAACAAAGCATAACCCGGGAGGGTTTCACTGCTCACGTGATTTTTGGTGATTTTCAGGTTGCTGGAGTGATTCAAAATGAATTGCTTCAGGATTGCAATTAGCCCATGTGAGCTAATTTTGTGTTATCGATGTGAATTTAATAACATAAATTGTGAATTAATTATGTTAATATACACATGTGTTTTATATATTAGAATGAGTTGTTGGGATTGGCATATCGCATTCCATATAATCGGGCACCCTAGAATATTAGGGAGGAGCGCATGATACATGAAAGAAAATAAAGGAAAATATTGTGAAAAGGAATTTCGACTTTAAGATTTTTCAGAGAATTATGTTGGAAGATCGGTTCAACAATTCAATGCCTGAGGTCTATGAATCTGTTTCTAGGGTTATCCAATGATTCGCCTCTGAGGATTGTCCAATAATTCACCGGGAACTTCGCATAGTTTTCTCGAGAACAAAAGCTTTTGTTTTGAAAACCGTATTTTTATTTGCATTCGGGTTTAGTACGTGTGAGGGAAATCCATGAGACTGAGACATGGGCTCGCATGCTACATTCAAGTAGGATCATGTATTTACTTATGTGATTGTTTGTCATATTATATACTAATGAGTAACCTACATAGTGAAATTATCACATCAAGCTTTGCCTACCCCCACTTGATGATCACTATTTCTGTGTACAGGAGTGGTATAGAGGACGACGCCACCAGGCTGCCAAGAAACTCGTGTCAGGGCTTTCTCAGATCATAAACACATAGAAACTGAAAATTTTAATATATGTTTAGTTAAGAGTGAGACTTATTAACTCTGAACTATTGTTAAATAGTTGATGTATTTTAATAGTATTGATGTTCAGCTCAATGGCCATTTTTACTCATTTTAATTGTATATGAACCCTGTAGTCTTTGTAAAATATCGGGATAGGTTGCCAGCTGTGTCACAAGTTTTGTACCCAGGTAGAGCTCCCGCACAAAGGAGACTCTACTACTTTCGAGTGGTGTTCAAGTTAACCAATATCCACGAGTATCTCTAAGTAGTTGACGTCATTAACCGGACCCCCGGATCGGGGCGTCACAACTTGTTATCAATCCCAAGGTAACCTACTACCCTGGGAGCTCTGGTGTAGAGTTAGGTATACGATATACCTAGGACTTGACGGGCACTGCTAGAACACCGCATGCATCAGGTTTTATGTGAATCAGGTGCATGGCCATGAGTTGTTTATGGACTGTAGGATTCAGGTGCTTGGTGAATAGCACATAGAAAAAAATGTATGGAAGAAATTTCTTCAAGTTTTACAAGGTGTAAATCGAAAAAAATTTAAATAAATAATTTTTTGTATGAATTCTATTTTATTTCACTGAAAATGAAAAAATTTATATATATATATATTTCCGTGGTTTTCCAAAGAATGGAATGAGAAAAAAATGATATGAAAAATAAGCAGCAATAGAACTCGTGAACGGGCTAACGCCCATTTCAGCGCCGAGTCACGATACAATGTATCAGACGTGGACAGCAAGGCTAGGAGGCGCTCAACAGCGAAGTACGGCCAGTGTGCCCTGGCCACGGCACGACCGTGTAGTGCGGGCCACGACACGATGCAATGGCGCGAAGACGGCCGAGGCCCGCGACATCACAAATTCACAAGAAGAAGCCGCGCGCGGTGGCCTAGTTGTCGGGGAGTGTGTCACGATACACAAATTGTACCATGATAGAGGGCGCCGTCGGTTGTATTGATTCGCGCTACGTAGGTGCTATGAATAAACAAAATTTATACTCTAACTACTCTTACTCGCCGTAGCCGTAATCCACGGCAGATAGCGCCCAGGATCAACACAGATGGCTTTTCTTCTTACAAATGATTTTGTAATGAGTCAAAATGGTGAGACTTTTATTTGGATTTTGGATTCAGATGAAAAGTGTGATTGTTTTCTACTATGCTAACTGAAGGTAATTCAAATAAAATGTAAAAAAAAACCCTTGAAGTTTTCTCAAATACTAGTTTGGTATGATAGGGTTGAAAAGGTGTCATCTAAGTTATTTCCTCGCATAGGGAAAATAACTATACTATTTCCAAACCACATCTCTTGCTTAACTTTAAAGACTAACCCTTAGTACCATTCCTCTTTGAAACATAGCATTTACTGAGCATTAAATGTTCCTGAAGTTAAAATCTAGCATTTAACCTACCTCCGATGGCTCGTAAATGACAACTAATGGATGTCAGTGTATCTAACACTAAGAATACACTGAACCCTAAAAGCTTGTCAAGTATTGACCAATGAAAGTACATCAAATAGCTTTTAAACCTAGTTTTGAAAGTTTGAAACATAATACGTAGTACCGCTTCTGAAATACGTAGAACACCTGCAAACCTTATCAACCTACCTAGCAACCCTCCTTTTCAAGGTATAGAGGCTTTAGCCAAACATCCTTTGAGTTGTCATCCTCAAAGGGTGTGTTTGGTTACCTAGAAAGTGAGAGAGAGAAGAGAGCAAATGAGGGGTCGAAAAACAAATCCGAATGGAAATGCCTTTTAATGAAAAGTTAGGTTACAAATTGTCTAAATGGCTTATTTAGCCTTACAAACAAAGAAAATACCAATCTAACCTAAATAGTATAATTACATAGTTGAGAGTAGAAATGAAATTAACCAAAACGGGGTCGCTTATACAATAAAACAAAGGGAGCGTAGGATTTCATTATTGTGTGAAATTTTCGCTATAGCGAATAGCTTAAATTGCTTACAATAGCTTAAATTTCGCATTAGCTAAATTCGCTTATGTAGCTTAAATTGCTATACATAGCGAAAATTTTGCTATTGTAGCGAAATTTCGCTATAACAACGAAAATTTCGCTATTGTAGCGAATTGCCCCTGCTTGCTCCTGCTTCAATTTCTTCATTCTTGGCTTTATGCAATCGAAGAAAAATCATACAAACTTGACGTAAATCAGCTCAACTTTGATATGCCTAGCTTTATATGATAGAATAGGTTTCTGAAACCTACAAAAACTATCACAAACAGCCTCGAAATACAATCATTAGTACCAAAGGGACCTACACGTGTCAATCATCTTAACTAATATGATTAGTACACAAAAAGTACTTAGAACCTATCTTAAATAGGGTTCAAAATATCACTTTTTAGGTACTAATCACACCCCCCCAACAGACATCAAGTAGTCCCGTAACAATGCGTATGATCAAGTAGAAAACAAAACATGTGAGGTCAAAAAGGTTTGTGCCAGTAATGCATAGCCTGCAATGAGAATCACGAAAACCTGAACTAATAACCATCTCGAAAGAATGAAAACTACATCACAACACGACCAATAAGCTCCTCCTCGAGGCAATGAACCAGACTCTTCTACAAAAAGCTACGTTTGTTTGATCGTGTCTCAATCATAAACTACGAACCAGATGACTGTTCAACCGAGCGCCAATGCCATAACTCAGATGTTAACAACCTAAATAGATCGTAGACTCCGCCTCTTATTACACAATTCTTTGCGCCGTAGGTGTACGCCGAGGGTTCAACTTCACCAAAGTCCGTAACGGGATTAATCGATGAATCCCAACCAATGAAGGTTTAGGCACCAAGCCACGAGGATCTTTCACAATTACAAACTCTATAGGTTTCACTCCTGCCCAAATGGTTTCGAGCCTCCAAAGACTTACAACTCGCTAAACTCCACTCCATCCACCCGTAGCGAACACTAAGCTCATGACTCCCAACCAGCTGGCTTAGGCACAGGCTTTAGTTGCTTCGCCATAAACCCCTTAGGACAAAGGTTCTGCTTCAAGGCAAAGCAATGTGATTCTATTCTTTCTTCTTTTGCTTTTTCTTTCTCTTCTCATTGAAGACACATCGTCTTCTATGCATGGGGGTCCGTAACCCATTCAAGGAGTAAACAACTAGGAAAGGGTTTGCCTCAAGAGGGGGTTTCTTGTGTCATTTAGCCTATCATCAGACCTAACGTGCTCTGGGTGTGTGGTTAGCTAAAGGTGGAAGAGACAAAGTGGAATACAACAAAGTTAAGTCAATTAGTCATCCACTAACCTTCTAAGATAGGTTCCTTCTAACGCCGACAAAGATTAGAAAGGCCAGTTCATCAAATTGCAAGGCTAAACATTATGTATATACAAAAGTTAATTAACATAATAAAAATGTGGGTGCAAAAGAAAATGCAACATCGTTGCAAGCTTTAATATAACTAAAAAGGCTAGTACAAGCTTATATAATCGCAACAATAACACATAGCTGGGTTAAAATAAACCACCGCTACTATCACAATACATACTAACAGATAGTCCCAAGAAGGCTAGTAGGTAGTTGATAAAACTAAAACAATACAAGTATAAACAAAACAAAACATAAGTATGATAAATGCCACTTCCGACGCTAACTCTCCCCCCCAACCAAAGCATCGCTGTGTCCTCACTAGGTAGGGATCGGAAAGCTAGAGAAGGAAGTGCAACCTCCTCACTGTGCTGGTGGTGTAGAAGTCATGACAAGAGTTGTCGCTGCTACGCGAGCATCCAAAGAAGGTATGAAGCCGATACTGCAGACCGCCCACGAGCGTGGGTCAGACATGTGTCATTGCAGAATCGCGGAGACCGAGGTGGCCTCTATATCCTAAGAAGAATAGCCTCGATTCTCAGGCGAGTGACCTCACTGGCCATCCGGCCACCAATGTCAGGCCCGAGAAGCCGCAAAGATGCGTATGGCAAGTGTGCTGACAACATCCATATTTCAGCCAAGAAATCCTTGTGAAGTGACTGTGGATGTGCTCGATGGCAGCCGTGACACGGAGGATGGGCCCCGCACCTCAAGAGAAGTCAGCAGGGAGGCTAACTGAGGGGATGAATCCGAATCGAGGTCCCACCCCCACCACTCAGGACATGTCGCTTCATCCCTAGGCAAGTCCGTGATAATTCATCCACGACATCCTCTTCGTTTGAAAAGAAAGAGAGTGGTATAGATAGGGTCCACCTGGCGGATACAATCATAGTGGACAACTCGCTCGACGCCAATACGTGGTTCCTCGGAGAACCCAAGGTGCTCTAACACATGGCATAACAATCTCGCAGATTAAAAGGAATAGCTCGCACCAGCCAAACTTTGCTATGGACCTTCTTCCAAGTTGGCAGGTGGTTATGATAGCTCACGGATTAAACCGTAACCCCCGATATCCGACAAAGAGCCTCTAGCTCCTCTACGCCGCAAATGTTGAAGGAACAGACAGAATCGGCGTACGGGTCTCGTGGAGAAGCATACGGAGGAAGTCGCTCCGAACAAGGATGACCCTACGCCAGATCTCGAGAGAGCGAGCGAACCATCTTTCTAGGTTAGGGGTGAGGCCATTGTCGATAATCTGCCGAGATAGCGAACTATCGCGTGCCTGGGAGGCAAACGGGCGGATATCCGGCTCGCGAAGATCCCAGATCACATCTATACTAAACGGCGCTACATCTCGATCGGACACTCCCGAGATGTCATGAAGCGGTAGAACTCAGAACCACCCAGGATAGAAAAATCGCTTCTGAGTCATAAACGGCAAAAGAAGGAATACCGTGACTAATCGCGATGTAATCTCTAACCGCTGGTCCGCCGCTAATGTCGATATCATATCAGACTCTCCCATGAAAGTCCTTGGCATGACAATCCACATTCCCTGCATCGGGGTCACAAAGGAATAATGGACACCTAATCCGGCTGGGGATAACCGAGGTGATGACCGTGGCGTGTGACTCGCGCCTAGAGACTCCATGGCGCCTCGTGCCTAGAAAGTGAAGACTCCCCCGGGCCAGATGTCCGTGCCCGCTTAGAAGGCGGTGCCCTCCGTGGAGGCCGTGGATGCACGAGAGAGGGGGGGCGAGGTCCCACCCGGGTATTGTATCGTTTGGGACGCTCCGCACCCGAGGCTCCTCCGATATCAGCAGAGGTCGGACTCTGGCATCATGGTCAGAAAGGTGAGACAGCGTGAGATGCCCCAAGACCTCGAGTCGAGAGTGGTTCAGAAGAAACAAAGGCCCGTGCCACCGTGGGCCCGTCTAAACTCTGGGCATGAATCGCTGCCCTCCACGTGTGCGAACCATGGCTAGAGGCCCTGGTGTGCTACCGGGCGCTCGCGTACGGCAGACTCCGCCCCACAGACTACGGAAGAGATGCGGTGGCGGCACTGGGGTGACTCGTAAAGCGCACGCAAGCAGGGGAGCCGTGTTCATGGTGGCTAATAGAGAATGGGGGGGGCTTTTTATGGTGCATGTGGGCAACTGAAGGGACCCTTGGAAGCCGAAGAGTCGCAGGGGGCGAAAATTCGCTACTGGGGGCAAAATTTCGCTACTATAGCGAAAATTCTGCCCTGCAGCAGCTTTTCTCCTGCATAATTAAAACAAAATAAAATAAAATAAAATTAGGCTAATGATATTAAAGAGGATTTTAATTAACAACTAAGATATAATAAAATACTAAAATAAAATAAGAAAATAAAAATAAATTAAATTAAAATCACCAAAAAGAAACAAATTTGAGCCATGGGGCTGTCTCAAAATGAGACCAAACAACTCAATGGCTGGAATGTCGGTCATGGAGAATCAAGGAGGGATATCTCCTCCTCTTCTGCAGAATGGCGAACAGCATAGGGCTTCACTCGTTGCCCGTTAACCTTGAATATTCTCTTGTCTTTCGAGTTGAGCAGGTCAACCGAACCATTCGTATATGCTTGATGGATGACGAATGGGCCCGTCCATCGCGATTTGAGCTTGGCTCGAACAGTATGGAGCTTGGAATCATACAGGAGGACTTGATCCCCCTGATTGAAAGTTTTCCGGGTTATGAGCTGATCATGCCACTTCTTCTGCCTATCCTTTGCAATTCTCGAATCAAGAGATGCCGCTTTCTCAAATTCTCTTCTAACTCGCCAATCTCAAGACTTTTTCAAGCCACTTTGCCTCATATCCATGTTCAAATTTCATATCATTTCCACCACGCCTTTATCTCGATTTCTACTCTAGAATGGCGCCTTGCCATAGAACTAAGCGATACGAGGACATGCCGAGATGGTCTCTTATGTCAGTCCCGTATGCCCACAATGAGTCTAGAAGCTTCAAAGACCATCCTTCCCAAGAATTAACAACTTCATTAGGATGGTCTTTATTTTTCTCATTGGGCGAGCTCCATCGACCAATTAGCTCGAGGATGATACTGGTGGCTACCAGGCTTACACTTCACCATATTTGATACAGTTCTCAAAGGGTTTGTTACAAAGCAGAGAACCTCCATCAATCGATAATTGGATTTGGGAACCCAAATCTAGAGAAAATGTTATCCTTCAGAAATTTAGCAATGTTTGTGGTCACCGCCTCGCATGGCACTCAGCTCAACCCACTGGACACGAGTCCACCCCCCACAAGGATGTAAGCATAGCCGAAGGAAGTAGGAAATGGCCCCATGAAGTCGATGCCCCATACATCAAACAATTCAACTACTAAAATGGGGTTCAAGGGCATCATGTGACGACGGGAAATCTTTCCCAGCCTTTGGCACTTATCATTGCACATGGTGTAGTCATCTTTAAACAATGACGGCCAATAAAAGCCTGAATGCAGCACTTTCATGGCTATTTTCTGTGAAGCGAACTACCCTCCACACGCACTATCATGGCATTGGTTGAGAATTCTTCGTTTTCCGCACACATTTCCCGACATTCATCAAAGACAATACTTGAACAAATACGGCCCCAATAGTACGAATGAACCTCGCAGACGGAAGAACTTCATTCCGTGGTTGTCCACTCCACTGGTAACTCTCCTGTTACCAAAAAATTAGCAATGTGAGCATACCATGGTGCTATACTCACTGTTAGTAGAGACTCCTTAAGAAATTCATCAAATATAGGAGGGTTGTGGGTATTGTGTGCTATGGTTAATCTCTCTAGATTTATCGACAACAACGCTCTCCACACCCTTCTTATCTCTAACTGAGGTTGAACTCTCAGAGCAATAGGAACCCATCTAATAAGCGAGCCTTGGAATTTCTCGCTTTGTGAGTAGATATTTCAAAGGTTGAATGATCTCGTGAAGATTACAATATCTCGACCCAATCAAATAAGACGGAACTTATCTAAAGCATGTACTCACCGCTAACAACTCTTTCTCCGTAGTGCTAGTTTCTCCAGCTTCATTTAACGCTTGCTCGCATAATACACCACATACGCTTCCCTCTACCTCTATGTCCGAGAACTACTCCGACAAAGAAGGTCACGCACGCACATTACCTCAAAAGGCAAATGCCGCTGTGGGCTCTCAACAATGGTGTCAGAGTCAAATATGCCTTAAGTTCTTTGAACTTCGTCGCATTCGATCCCATTCAAACTTTGCATCTTTTTCAAGGATTTCAGAGAGCTACTTAGCTATTTTCGAGAAGTCTCGATGAACCCGCTGAGTAGAAAACCCGCATGTCCCAAGAATCATTGCATTGCCTTCACATAAGTAGGAGATGGCAATTTCGAGATCAATTCTACCTTGGCCTTATCCACTTCAATTCCTCTCTCTGAAATGATGTGCCCCAACACTATGCCCTGATTTACCATAAAATGGCATTTTTCCCAGTTTAGTGCTAGGTTCTTTTCGATGTATCCAGGAGGACGCTTCCAAATGGACTAGCATTCATCGAAACTTTCCTCAGAACCTGCTTTGTCATCCATATAAACCTCCATACGCTCTACCATATCAATTAAAAATATTGAGCATACAACGCCGAAAAGTGGTCGTGGCATTACATAGACCGAAGGGCATCCTCCATGTGCATATGTACCAAAAGGACAAGTGAAAGTGGTCTTTTCCGATCATCTCGCAATGATCTCGACTGAAGTAGCCTAATACCCATCTAAAAGCAAAGAGAATGGATGTCTCATACTCTCTCAAGGAGCCAACCATGAAGGATAAGGGAAAGTGATCCTTCACAATTATTCAAATTTTTAGGCCGATGTATACCCTCCAAATGTAGGGTCGGTGGGCATTTCCTTTCATCGAGCACCGAGTAACCCCCGATTTGGCACTACTGGGTCAGACTTTACCCAAGAGCCATCTGATAATGGGTATATGATCTCGCT
The DNA here is from genome assembly GCA_016808115.1 of Tetrastigma voinierianum. Lineage (NCBI taxonomy): Eukaryota > Viridiplantae > Streptophyta > Magnoliopsida > Vitales > Vitaceae > Tetrastigma > Tetrastigma voinierianum. Next base: position 667,617 of record JAEQBH010001944.1, on the reverse strand, counting down.
TGTAGCAATTTCAACACCTTAATTTGTACCACCTTCTCTATGATTCGCCCTCTGTATTTGCCGAACCGCTTTCTATTCCTCTTCTAAGTAAATATGATGGTATACTGGCCAAGCACGCCTTTCAAATCGAAATCTTCCATCCGATTGCTTTCTTGTTCCCGTGGAGAATTTGAAGCAAACTAACCCTCTTGTGATCGCTTCAATAATGAAGAACACTATCGACAACATTTTTCCTCCCAAAAATGCATATTTCAATTCAATAGGTGGGCTTAAGATCTAACCGGTTTGAGGACCATGTTCCTACTTCCAAAGAGTAGAGGTAAAACTTCAACCTTTCTTCTCCATCGTCATGCGTAGGGCTCACTTTCTAAAGCTCCTTCATTATTGTCAACCAACTCCCTCGCATTACATCTCGCACAAGCGTGTACCATCGGCTTGTTCTTCAAGGATGGCCTCATCGCACAAACCTCTTCACCGTCATCCTCCCCTCACGGCATGTGCTTTTACTCGATGGAAGTGATATTGAGCTCTAAGGTCACATTTCCAAAGGTTAGCTGCATCACCCTGGCCCGACAATTTAATGATCGCATTGAAGTGACCAAAATGGCCTTCCCAGGATGATTGCATATTAGCTCTCATCGCAACGGTCAGATCAAGCACTACAAAATCCACCGATAAGAGAATTTGTCCACCGAATCAAACATCCTCAACTGTCCCTTTGGTGTTTTGATGGACTCATCTGGCCAGAGACAAAGTGATAGTGGCTGGGCTTAAGTTCGCCTAGCCCAAGTCACTGGTACATGGAAAAAAGCAGAGATTAACACTGGCTCTGTAATCTAGCAATGCCTTTTCCACACAAGTGCCGCCTATGTTAACGGAGATCGAGGACACCCATGATCTTTATACTACGTGAGTCTTGCACTCAATGATGACACTCACTTGCTCTCGCCAAAAAGGCCTTTATCTCACATTGTGTGTTTCTTTTCACTGTGCATAGGTCCTTCAAAAACTTTGCATACGTGGGGACTTGCTTGATCATATCGAGAAGAGGGATGTTAACCTTCACCTGCCGCAGTACTTCTAAAATTTCAGTTTGTTTAACTGACTTTTTCCAAATTACCCGTTCTTCAAAATGTCAACTTCCAATGAGAGAAAGTGAACCGCGCCAATCCCCGGCAACGGCGCCAAAAACTTGTTTGAGAGACCAAATGATGTATACAAATTTATGACACTATTACCAAAGGACTATTGTCTAATCCCCAAAGAATCCGCGCCAAAACTCAGAAGGTGACCACAAATGACATATACAAATTTATGACACTATTAAATTAAAGGACTATTGTCTAATCTGCAGAACGCGCGCCAAAAACTTGTAATGACCAACAATGATGTATATAGAAAATACGCTAAGGAGTGAATGGTAAATACTTCAAAACTATTTGAAACAAAGCAAGTATACTCAAAATTGAAATGAAAAGTATTACCAACACTCAACCCCTTTTCGCAAGCGCACGGTCATACAAGTAATAAAGTGGACTCTAGAGTCCTGGAGATCACCCTACGAGGATCGAGGTTCTCTAATTGGAATTTGATCACCCCGACATAAGTGCCTTCACCATTTAGGCGACCAAGTAGGATGTCAAATAAAATCAATTTAATTGGAAAACAAAACTTATTTAAAAACTAATCCTAAAAATCTACCAAAATAAAACAACTACTTAATTCTAAAAGGTAAGGAAGAGAGTCACTGTGATGGGATACTATTTACAAAACAATTTGCATTTCAAAGCGCAACAATCGTAGTTGAATGCTAGATTTGTCCAAGAGCAATGTAGTATAGCTTGGATTTCCACACCATACATTCCATACTAGTTAGAGATCCATATTCCTTTCGTGGACAAATGGGTCTAAATAGCTACTTGTAAAATTTGGCACTTTTAAGATTTGATTAAGTTTTTCTTTTCAATACTTCACAACCATTTCTTAGGATCAAGAATTCGCTCTCATAGACAGGATAATGCAAGCCTTCTCCAATGTAATTGCATTCCTGCCCTTCAAATATAATAAGCTATCTCCTTGATCGATTCGCTAACACGGATCAAGATCCTTTCATCGACTAAGGAAAACTCTCGATTAACTAAATTGATACATCATCTAATTAACTCACACCATGAGTAAAATTAGTGATCTATCAAAGTAATTTTTTCTGTGAGTTCATTAGTTCTTAAGATATTAGTCTAGCATACCCCTAAGTTACCGCGCTTTACTCGCTGTGACGATCTCTGTATCACTGGGAGGGCCTCCCGGAACCGTGAAGAAAGATACAAAATTTTCTATGGTATGTTTTACTAATATCTCGAACAATTCATTATATGAACTATACCACTATATAAACGCTTCAAACCCACAAAATAACCGAAACCGCAAATCTGAATGTTCAACAATTAATCCCCAACCCTGCAGGGTGTTTAATGTTCCACATCGGATTTCAATCATCACTAATCAAACAAAAAGTAAGAAAATGAAGAAAGAAATCAAGAGAAAGAAGAGAAAAACCCAGATTTGCAGCTTAAATCTTCACCTCAACAAGAATAAATTGAATATCCGAGTACAAAGACCAAAATCTCTTCAATAGAAATAAAATCGTCGAAACTGCCCAAGATCTATTAAAAATAAAAATCAAAAGAAAAACTAAGAAAAATGAGCAACTTGTAGAGAGAAACCATGAGAGAGAGAAAACTGTGATTTTAGCTTCAATCCTTGTCCAACTTTAGTGAACCGAATCTCTATTATACAAGACCGAAATCTCTTCAATAGAAACAAAAATCAGCTTCTAAACCGTCTCAAATCTAAAAAACAAATAAAAATCTATAGAAAAACCGGAAATGCGCAGTCTAGAGAGAGAAACCCCAAGAGAGGCTCTCCAATCTTCCTCATGCCTCTACCTAAAAAAAACGGTAGTGATATATATGGTCCTAGGGTGAAATGGGCTTGAAATTAGGTCAAAACTCACTTTTCGCCTTTTTCAAGTTTCAACATTCTCGGGTCGCTGATTACGTGCTCTTCGTCGCGACACATTCTCGCCGCGACATCGTCACGACATACTCCTCACGCGACACGGCCACGACATACCTCCCCGCCTGAACATACTCTCCGCCGCGACAAATTTTCTCTGACAAAGAATCGTTTTTCTTCTCTAACTCGTCGGGGCCATAACTTCTTCGCTTTTTTAACTCTGATTTCATGCAAGGAGTACTCGTTGGAAAGCTCTTGAATGTAGAATGCAGCCATGAGGGAATGTGAACTATTTGATGTTCCAGATGGTACAGGAAAATTCATCTTCCAGTAGCGCCGTGAGACTCTCCGTTGACTCTCTTCTTTGGAAATAAATTGCTCATTTCGCTAAATCATTTGCTTTTCATCAATAACTTACAAAACCAAGTTTAGAGGAAATTTTATGAGTTTTACATGAATATGGATATAAAATGCACAAATAGCATGTGAAATGAACTCAAAACATAGATGAGTTTTGCACTAATAAGTGCCTGGAAAGGAGGGGGTACACCGTGTTTACCTCTTCCCGGGTTGTTCTTCTCTTCAGTGGTTCAACCACCGTGGGAGCCTTCTGGCTAGGGCTGGGACTGCTGGTTTCAGCTTTTGTACCACTTCTCAACTACCATCGATTTGACTTCATCAATCCAAAGGGCTCGCTTCCATGATAGGTTCTGATGATTCCTCCACCTGGTTATGTGTGTTGCCATACTCTGAGATTTGTCGGTGGTTTATTTTGACCTAAGACATGGGCATGCTCTTGCATCAAATCCTCATCAAGGAACCATTGACAAGGTTTCCAAGATGGCTACTTGACTGACACCAAAATGTACGGGTGAGATGCAGCATCCAATCACTGCCGCACTTCAAGCCGATTTCTCATTTCGTTCCTCCAACCTTCTCGGTCAAAGTGGTCATTTTGCTTTCATCTCCGCGGTTCGAAAAGTGCATAAATGCCTCCCCTTGGTGGGTCTAAGGTCTCATTTTTCAGCCTCTTCGGATTTGTCTTATCCCATGGCTCGAGGTTTCGCCACATAGTTCAAAAGTCCATGGCTTCATCCGGGTGTCGGCTTCAGAAGTCCCTCCGCCATTGTTTCTAGTAGTTGCTTCATGGACGGAGACATACCATCATAGAAGTGATTCACAAGCATCCATGTATCGAAACCATGGTGTGGACGTACACTGATGGTCTCCATGAACTTCTCCCAACACTGATAAAACTTCTCATTATCGTAGGCCGAGTAAGTGTAAATTTGCCTCTTCAAACTGTTGGTCTTGGTTGTACTGAAAAATTTCTTCAAAAATTCAGCTTCAAGTTCGCCGCTTTAATTGTTCTCAGCCTTAGTGAATTGAGCCAAATCTTCGCTCTCATTTTCAAGCAGTTAATGGAAATAAGCTTTCACTTGCAGTTCATGTCGTGCACACCTTCTTTAAAAGTCGCGGCACACTCTAACCCGGATATGATATGGATTTTCATTCTCCATTCCATGAAAAGTGGGAAGCAGGGGCATCAAATATGGTCTCACTACCACATCATCGAAGGTGGTATGACGCAGAAGGTGCACTCACTCAGAGGGTGTATGTGGTCCCCATCGACCTATGTTGTGGTGATTTCCATCGAGCCCTTGGCCGACTTTGCTGCTCTTCAGTAGAGGATCCATTTGCTCATCAGGTACACTGCCTCCGACTTCACAACCTTGTTCACCAGGTACTAACTCTTTGCACCTACTCCGATATATCTCTATCCCAATGGTACATAAACACCGTGAAACAAAAAAGAGACAAAGCAAAGAACAAATGTGGTTTTCGCAAAAGATTAGTGTTAGCTAAGAAATAAAATGATTCGTAATCATAAATAAACAATAAAGGATCGAGAAGAAAAAACTTGAAATTCTAATTAATGGAATTCAAAAAGGTTTAAAAGGTCACCAATACTTGTAATGAGGATTACAAGTACTCATCAACTCCTCATCTGTAGTAAGGCACCATGCCCGGCAACGACGCTATTTGATTCGTGCCACAGTAGGTGTTATGAATCAACAAAATTTATACCTAAACTACTCCTACTATCGAGCGTAACCACAAGTAAAAGATAGCGTTCTAGGATCGAACACAGGACGGTTGCCTTACAAATGATTTTGTAATGAGTCAAAATGGTGAGACTTTATTTGGATTTTGATTTGTAAGAAAAGTGTGATTGTTTTCACTATGTTAACCGAAGGTAATTCAATAAATGTAGGTGTCTTGAAGTTTTGGGGCCACTAGTTTGGTATGACATGGTTGAAAAGGTGTCCTCGTTATTTCTCAAGACAGGAAAATGACCTATAGTCATTTCCAAACCGGATCTGGTTTAACTTAAAGACTAACCCTAGTACCATTCCTCTTGAAACATATAGCATTTGATCGAGCATTAAATGTTCCTGGTGGTAAAACAAAACCAGTATTTAACCTACCTCCAATGGCTTGTAACACAACTGACGGATGCTGTATCTAACACTAAGAATACACTGAACCCTAAAAAGCTTGTCGGCACACCAATGAAAGTACATCAGCCGTTTTTAAAACATAGTTTGAAAGTTTGAAACATAAATATGCAAGACTGCCTGTGAAATACAAGAGGAACACCCAAACTTTATCAACCTACCCAAAGAACCCTCCTCTTCAAGGTTTAGAGGCTTTAGCAAACATCCTTTGAGTTGTCATCCTCAAAGGGTGTGTTTGGTTACCTAGAAAGTGAGAGAAAGAGGAGAGAGAAGAGAGCAAATGAGGGCCAAACAGGGGCCCGTAATAGAAATGTTTTCCTTTAATGAGTTAGGTTACAATTGTTCAAAATGGCTTATATAGCCTTACAAACAGAAATACTAATCAACCTAAATAGTATAATCATAAATGAGGGTAGAAATGAAATTAACCAAAACTGGGGTCGCTTGTACACAAAAAAAGGGAACAGAGGATTTCACTATTAAATTTTCGTTATAGCTACACTCGCTTACAATAGCTAAATTTCATGAAGGAATTTCTATACACATAGCGAAAATTGACTATCAGAGCGAAATTTCGCTTATTATAAGGAAATTTCCTAAATTACCTACCAGTTCCCGTCTCAATTTCTTCATTCTCGCTTTATGTAATCGAAGAAAATCACACAACTGACAAATCACCAACTTCGATATACCTAGCTTGATATGATAGAATAGGTTTTTGAAACCCCAAAACTACCACAAATGTACTCCTCGAAATACAATCATTAGTACCAAAGTGACCACGTGTCGACCCATTTAACTAATATGATTAGTACACAAAGTACTTAGAACCTATCTTAAATAGGGTTCAAATAAGACTTTTTGCATTTGAATCATGTATCGCGAGACAGTCGCGACACGACTGGGACACGACCACGACACTGACAATTGTATGCAAGGACACGCCGGAGGTTTCACACACGCGCCAGGCGCTGCGGGATCATGATAGCTCGCGACATACCGCGTGCGCCGGCGACAACATCTGGTGTGATGTTACACACCCGCCAGCCGTGCCAAATACATCTATATAAAGGCGCTGCAGCAGGGCGCTACAGTTAAGCTTACAGGGTGACTGCACTCGACTCAGCTTTGACTCAATGCACTGCTCGAGTCACAATGGGATTAATCGTCTGCGATAATCGTTCACAAGGCTTAAAAAAATATTTAAATAAAATAAAATAAAATATTTTAAAATAAAATAAATAAAATAAAAATTTTAATATGATTTAATATATGAACCGATTGTCTCTGCATTGTCATAATGCATGACATTGTGTAAGGAAATGTTTTCTAGATGTGAATAGTGTCTCGAGGTCGTGGTTTACACCTTGTAGATGTCGCATCACTGTGATATTTGGCTAGAGGTTGAGGCCTCGATGGCCTCAGATGCGGAGTTCCCTGTGTGGGATTGCATGAGACAGGTGGATTGATATGCTCGGTCAGGAGTTAGAGACCCTGGCATTCTACTCATAGTGGACTTGAGGGTCATGGACATCGGAAATTGAGTTGTCATCCGGTGGATGGATCATCGACAAATTACGTAGTCACATCGATCGCGAGCGTAGAGATCGATCGCCACACACATGACAAGATTGCGGTTGTATCTTCAGGGGACAAGCATGATATTTTGCCTCAGACGGTGTACAAGTCCAGATGTCATGGACAGTTGGCGGGTTGGCTAGCAAGCCTTACCCTAGAGGATGAGGGTGAGACTGCTGATCTACCAGTAGTTCGGCGAGTATGAGTGGGATGTTTCAGATGAGCACCAGGATTGCCTCCGTAGGGTCAGTACTTCTTAAGATTAAGTTACACCTCAGATTGGCCATCTCGCTGACTCCGCATGATTTGGCACCAAATGAGTTGTGAACCTATCCAGCCATAAGAGCATTGTGAGTATTCATTAGGACCGAGCACTTCACCACTGGCGCTCCTGGGCTTCTATTTCGCTAAGAAGAAGGAATAAGACCTTCCAATCGTGTATCACTACAGATACCGAAAGGTGGTTAATGATCAAGACCTGCATCACGCGAGGATCGGGACGATTTGTTTCTGATCGCTTGAGAGAACGTGGAGTCTACCTAAGATGTACCTATGCACCGGCAATGCCATCACCGAGGTTGTGCGGGATATACATATCGGCTAACCCGTAAGATAATGCTCACACGCTACGGGCACTTGAGCTTACTGCGATGCCTTGATCGGGACGTAATGCCAAATAGCATTCATGGACCTCATGGCTAGGTATTCAACCCCATTCCAGACTGCCGAGTCTCGCGATAACATTTCGACTACTCAAAATTTCAGTATATAGTATCACTGAGATTGTTTTACGCTTGTCGTAGAGACCATCGCTATATCGCGCTAAGTTCGGCGCGTTTCGCTTATCGAGGTGATTTCAAACACGCGGAAGTCAAAGATCGCGTGTCGCTGGACCCAAGTAAAGGTCGAGGCTAAGGGATGAATCGGGGGAGAGTCAGTCGGTTCGGATAATGAGTTTCTCGATCGGGCCGGGTACTACAAGATTCATCGAGGATTTCTCCATTGTTGACCTGCGATGATATTGACCTCTAAGGAGGTCGCTCGATTGGGACACCGATGCGAGGAGGCATTCCAGAATCAAGAGGAGGCTTACTACAGGCCTATCCTTGATAGTCCCGACAGGGACTGTGGGCACACAGCAGCATGTGATGCTTCGCGCCAGATTGGGATGTGTTTTGATGCAAAATCGGGAGGGTGGTAGCCAGGTTCCCACACTGAAGAATCATGAGCAGCACTACTCCTACACACGACGTGTAGTTGGCTAATCGTAGAGCTTGCCTCAAGATTTGGTGCCACTACTTATATGGTGAGCAATTCGAGCGCACTGCACCACAAAAGTCTAAAGTATATTTTCACACAACGGGACCTCAATATATAAACGCAGAATATGGAGTTCCTGTGAGGATTATGACTTCACTTTGCACATCGTCCCGATAAGGTAAATGTGGTAGCCGGCGCTCACAGTCACTGAGTATCGCGTATAGCCTTCCCTGAGCCGCTGACGCCGAATCGTGGACTATTAGTTGGCGTGACACAGTGTGCCAGGCACGCTGGGGGAGTTTAGTAGCTACACCGCCTCGTTGTAGAGGATCAGTCCTGTGGACAAGACGCTGAGAGAAAAACGTGGACTTGTATAGTCAAGTACAAGATTGTAATGGACCGTCACGCAGATGGTAAATTTCAGATAGATAACGGTAGTGGTTCCCCGCCATGATTCGAGAGAGGATTTCAAGGAGTTTCACGCTTCGATTTGTCATAGATCCAGTGGTAATGGATGTACCAGGATCTTCACGCTAAATATTATTGTGGACTGACGTAAGAGACACGAGGGACTTTATTCGACGACGCCTCATCGTGCCACAGGTTAAGCAATGAGCACTAGAGGCCAAATAGGCTACTTCCACCATCGGCGTGGTCGAGTGGAAGCCGGAGCATCACACGATGGATTTTAGACCCACTCTGCCATGGACACCCTCGTAGACATGATGTATGGGTGATATGGACCACCACGGAGCCCGCACATTTTCAATGCAAGGGGATAACTTCACATTGGAGATTCCGCTACAGAACATTCGAGAGATAGTTCGGCTACATGAAGTACCAATATCCATAGTGTCTGATAGAGACTGAGAAGTTTACTTTGAGCACTTTCTTTCGAAGAGTTTCCAAAAAGGCTACGGGCACACCTACCGACTACGGTGCAATAACTTTCACCACGCACATGGTCACTGTAGAGGACCACATGTGTGTTAAAGGTATGTTGTGAGTATGTGTCTTGGATCATATGTAGTTGGGAAGAGCATTTTCTCAAGTGGGAATCTGGCTTACAACAACAAAGCATCGTAGAGAGTATACAAACAAAACTACGAGGCATCAGACTGGGAGGCCATGTGATCACCGATATGCTCGGGACTGAGGTGGAGAGAGCTCCATCACCGGTCCCGATTCGATTAGAGACACCTCCGTGAAGGTGGAGCCTTGATACGACAAATAGTTCTTCTACCGCCAGAGCTGTGAGTAAGAGCTTGCACATGTGCGACGTTAACCCCAGAGTTCGAGAGGTCGAGATCACGTCTCGCTGCATGCCCAGAGAGAGTGGTCGTTTGAAAGCGCAGAAGCTATCGCGAGGTCTGCTGGGCCCTTCGAGATACTCAAGAGGGCAGGGCACCGAGCGACTCTGCTGGCTTTACCGCCTAGCATGCCAGGTGTCCACGAGGTATTTCACGTCTCCATGCTCCGAGGTACACCCGCATACTACGTATGGATCGGGGGAGAGATCGAGGTCGACACGTGACGACCTTCAGGAGGACCAAAGGTGCATTATGACAGTCAGAACAGTTTTGCATCAAGACTGAGTTAGTGAGGGTGTTATGGCAGCACTGTGGAGTAGAGGAGTCACCTGAGAGAGCGAGACTACGCGCAAGGTCCCTTGCTTAGGGATGAAGGTGAGCCGTGGTTTAGTCATTTAACACTTAAATGACTAGTTTACATGTATATATAGTGCATCGCTGTATTATGCATGTGAGTTGTTGTGGATTTGCCCAAAATTTCGGACGAAATTCCTTTAAGAAGGAGAATAAACCCGAGAAAATTCGATTAAAAGCGTAAATGGTAATTTTGGTAAAATCCAAAATTTTTCTGTGATCTCAAATGGCAAAACGACTTCACCATTGGAACTTCACCAGCGAAATTCAGCGCCTCACGTCGACTTCGAATTCAGAGAGGCCGACTTCGCTTTTCAAGACACCGAGTGTCGAGCGTCAGAAAACTAAGCCAAGGAATATACGCGATGTGATAAAAAGTCCCATTGGGTGGTACCGTGACACATGTTGCATGATTAGAGATTTATGGAGATTAATGGCTTAGATTGGCCAAGTGTCAAATATAAGTAAAGGACAAGATGAGAATTAATGAAAGTTTAATTGATAAAGACAAAACGGGAATAGTCATCTTCCATCGGAAAGCCAAAATGCAGAGAGCAAAATGAGTTATGATTTTGAGGTTTTAGAGAGAGAGAGAGAGATACTTCTCTCTAGATTTCCCGCCATTCGGACCGTCGGTTCTCGACAGAGCAAGAAGCAAAGTCGATCTACACGGCTAGGGCTACGTATGGACACCGATTTGGTGGAGTTCCAACAACTCCAGGAGAGATTTTTTCCTACTTTGCGATTCCTCGGCCACGGCTATTTATGGACGTGGGGATTTGTCGAGGCTGGAGGTCGTTACTGGGCCCAAAATTTTGAACCGAGTGAAGAAATCCCTATTTGTATCGGAATGTTGCCAACCCGAGGGGTTTCACCGTTCACGTGATTTTGGTGTGATTTTCAGGTTATCGAGCGATTCAAAACGTAATTTTTCTGCTTTCACCACCCATGTGAGCTAATTTTCGCTGCTTATCGATGCAATTTAATAAATACGATCATGAATTAATTATGTTAATATATACATGTTTTATATATTAGCATGAGTTGTCAGATTTGCATGCATTCCATATGCACCGGGCACCTTAATATTGTGAAATGAATGCATTTATTACGAAAGAAAATAAAAAGGAAAATATTGTGAAGGAATTTCGACTCGAAGATTTTCCTGAGAATTATGTTAGAGATTTCGTCCACACCACGCTCTGAGGCCCATGAATTGTTTCGGCAGGGTTATCCAAATTGCATTCACTCTAGGTCAGTCTAATAAATTTTACCAAAACCCTGTAGTGCTTTTCGAGAACAAAAAGTTTTTGTTTAAACCTGTATTTTTACTCGCATTCTGGCTTGCACACATGTATGAATGCATATACTCAAGACATTGCCTGGGGCATGTAGACATTCAAGTAGACTCACATACTGAGTGCATTGTTTGCCATGACATGTGCACTTAGCGGGAGCAACCCACGACGAAATTATCACTACCAGCTTTGCTCACCCCGCGAGGTGGGATCACTATTTGCATAGGGAGGTACAGAGGATCGTGCCTACTAGAGGCCGCATTTTAGAAGAAAGCCGTCAGGTTTTGTGATTCGCTGTAAACACAGGATAAATCAGAATTTTAATATATGTTTGAACTAAGAGCGACTTATTAACTTCAACTATCATAATATTGATGTATTTTGATGAGTATTGATGTTTGAGCCCAAGTGGCTATTTTTACTCATTTTAATTGTATATGGACTCGTGTCCTTAGAAATATTTGGGACAAAGCGCTGGTCAGATGCCAGACTTTGCAGGGCTCTTATTAAAGGAGACTCTGCCCGATTCAGAGCCGCTGGCTTTCGGCCACCTGCAACATCTACGAAGATTCCAGGTCGAGGGTTTGCCAACGTGGACCCCGAATGGGGCGTCACATAATCACTTGTGTTTACCAAGTCTTGTGTGTTTTTGTGGGTAGCGAATTTTCGGGGTCTCACCACAGGCTTCGCATGCCTTCCGACACTTTCGCAAACTTTTATCGTTGTTTATCGCTAGATACATATGTTTAACCAAGAATACTGTGTTTTTCACCCATGGGGCATCTATCCCTTACTCATGTATACTCCAACACACGTATTTTTCATTTCCTTTCTTTTATGGGACCGTGAGTCTCATTTTCGATCGTTGTCCCATTTACCAGCCCACCATCGAACACCAACTATTTCGTATGTGGAGTGTACAGAGGACTGCTCAGAGGCCGCATTTTAGAAGAAACCTATTGTGGCTTTATTCGTTTTGTAAAACATGTATTAGAAATTGTAAATTTTAATATATGTTTGAACTAAGAGTGACTTATTAACTCTTGAACTATTGTTAAATAGTTGATGTATTTTGATGAGTATTGATGTTTGAGCCCAAGTTTACTCATTTTAATTGTATATGGACTCGGTGTGGTCCTTGTAAAATATTGGGACAAAGGCTATGTGGTTGGACAGGTTTGTTCCTTAGGTAGAGCCCCGTACAGCTGAGACTCGCCGATTGCGGAGCGCGCCGGGTTGGCCCGACATCCACGAGTGATCTCCGCAGTCGATGTCACAACCCGGACCCCCGAATGGGGCTACATAATCACTTGTTTTTACCAAGTCTTGTGTGTTTTTGTGGGTAGCAAATTTTCGAGGTCTCACCACAGGCTTCGCATGCCTTCCGACACTTTCGCAAACTTTTATCGCTGGATACATATGTTTAACCAAGAATACTGTGTTTTTCACCCGATGGGGTATCTATCCCTACTTGCTATACCCAACACACGTATTTTTCATTTCCTTTTTCTTTTATGGGACCGTGAGACTCATTTTGGACGTTGTCCCATTTTACCGAGCCCACCATCGAACACCAAACACAGTGTCGATTTACCAACCATGCACTCACACTCATTTAATGCGATGTCCCCGTGCATATGCAATGCAAGATGTCATTGCATGTTATATCATGTCACGTGCATAATGAATACTACATGGACAACACAATCCACACCACTCATCAGGTCATGGACAATCACATCACCTGCATATGACTTCCATAAATCATGTCATTCATGTCAACCTATCATGCAAACATATATCACCATTCACATTCAACATGTCATTCTATGATCAAGAAATGACACACACAAGCAAGCCATGTACTGGCCATTGCACATAACAATTCATCATACATCAAAATGTTGGAGTACACATATTGGCATCCAAATAGGTCACTACATTATCAAGTAGTGGCACACCTACAATCGGTGCTTCGCTGTCATGGCCATTTGCACATATGAACTCATCTCATGTCAACATGTTGGGAAAGCACACACACTGACACCCAAACACGCCACCTTGTCAAGTACGACACTTGATTCTCAAGACCAGTTGTGGCATAGAGATTCACAAAACATCCCACACAACAAGCCATCATAGACCACAGAATAGTTCCAAACTTAGTTGATAAACTAGTCCCTTAACAGTCCCAAAATCTAAACAAAAACGGTTAAATAGCCTAAGCTGTAGCAGTCCTGGGAAATGGACCATAACTTGAGCTGTATAGGTCCAATTTGGTTGATTCAAAATAGTAAATCAATTTTACAAATGCAGCTATAATTTCCACAGAGAACACTAGTCCAAATTCCCTCTTTTTCCCAACAGGAAATCAGTCCCAAAATCTTGACAATGTATGGGGTTAAAACAGGGTAGCCTGTGGTAGTCCCGGAAAATGGACCATAACTTAAGTTATAGAGGTCCGATTTGGGTGATTCAAAAACCTAACATCAAGCTCTCAGATATATTTACAATTTCCTTGAAGGATACTAGTCCAAATTCTCATTTTTTTCCCAACTGAAAATCACTCCCAAAAATTGGGATAGTAGGTTCGGCCAAAACAAAGGGGCCTTAGGAAAACGACCATAACTCAAGCTATAGGGTCCACCTGGGTGATTCAAAAGCCTAAATCAAGTTTAGCTAATGAGCCACCTTATGGAACAGTCCAATTTCCCCATTTTTCTTGACTGAAAGTCAGTCCCAAAATCTGGATAGTGTGTGGGGTCATTTTCACATCACTTGTCAATACAAGAACACTTGGTGTAACAATAAAATTTCTAGCGTGGAGAACAAATGCCATCTACCATTAGATGGTCAGATTCTAGAATCAAAGATCTTTCCATAGAGTCTAAGAATATGCAACTCGAAGTTTGGACGAAAAAGATATGACCATCCAAAGTTTGAGGCTTAAAGGGGCATCACAATTGCGCGTACAAAGAGCTCCTGCCACTTTTTATTACAAAACCATTTTGACTCGAAAACATCCCGGAACAACCCTTTTCCACCAACTACAGTATCCTCCCAATTGAGGCGACAAAACATGCCATAAACATGGCATAAAACCATCCCAAAATCAGCCTAAAAGTAGGAATAAAACCAAAGTAAGAAGAATCTCTACCTCTTAGAGCGCAGGAAACACCGTTAGGAAACATCGAAACACTTCTTAACCCACAAACTTTGATTTCCTCCAAATTTCCTATTTTGGATATTCGGTGAAATCTCTCCTTTTTGGTGCCTACGCATAGACCTCTTCTAGATGAAGAACTTTAACTTTGGGCTCGACGTTTTCCGACCAACGAAACCCAAGAAATCGCCCAAGGATTCTTTCCTCCACTCTCTCTCTCTCTCAAACGTTTCCAACAAATCTGATTTTGGGAGATCTCTCCTCCCAAATGAGATTTTTTTTTCACCTTTTATACTTTGGATATGTGGCTCACGTTGCGGCACGTGTCCCCCCCTCTTGCTCGGGTTCGTTTTTGCCTTGAAACAATTTATTTCATCCCGGTTCAAGTTCAAATTATCTTATACGAACTTTCTTTAAATGATTATCCAACTTCCAAGATTTTCTTAAAAAATCTCGTTTTTTGGAGTCCTCCCAAAAAACGTGAAAATTTTAACTGTCTCGGAATTCGACGAAATTTGACTCGGTAACTAGATTTCACGAGACGATTCTAACGATGAAGTCCGTTTCGTCATCCAAGATCTATAAAATTTAAGGTTTTCAACATGTACTACAACGACAAATTACCGTTCTACCATTTTTCAGAAAAAAATTACATTTTTCCAGATTTTTACAAAAACTCTATGGGGGACGCACTTTAATCAGGTTAATAAGACAATTAATCGCTTAAAGTTTAGCACACAATTGATAATTTTATGATGACTATAATACATACGATCTAAGTTCTGATAAAGATATCGACGACTACGATTGATTCGCATGTCTTTGCTGATCAAATTTGCTTTGCCATTCAAATAACCTACACACAAGAAAGCATTGACGAAAACCAAATTGTCGAACTAAGACGACACAAAGCACACACGGCACAAAAAGACGATAAAAACATGAAAAAATAAATTAAAAATCTAGATTTTTGAGTAAGAACCACTTTATTGAGAAGTTAAAATTATGTAAAGAGATATGGGATTTAGCTTATTTCAAGCCTTAATGACCAAAAATCACTCTTACTTGCTTAAAGAAAATGGGCTAGAAAGAACAAGATGAGAGAAAGAAAAAGGCCACTAGTGTTTTTTTAAAATCTCAGAATACCCTATAAATACTTCAAGTCATTTTATTTATTTATCTATATAAGTATTAAATAATTTAAAACCTATAATATGTTCAATAAATTTTCATTTTCATTTTCATTTATTTTTCTTCGTGAAACTAAATACTTAAAAAAAAAAAATTTAACTTTTAAAACATTTTAGAAATCAAATATAAAATAAATATGAATATCTTAAATTATAGTCTAATAATTATAACTAATTTCATACGAAAAGTTAAAATTTGTCACTCTATTGTATGTCATGCTTCCTCGTGAGTGTGATCTATAATATTTTTTAAAAGTTTCATGTGAGTAATAACTAACAAGTCTCTTTTAGATACTATGAGAGAAGGACAAACATTATTAGCTTTAAATAGTATAAAATAAAAGTAAAAATGACACAAAATTTTTAAAAAATAGTTTAGAGGCTAAATTAATACCTTGGTCATAGTTAAGGTACAAAAATAATAAAAAATTAGTTTAAGGGTTAAGTTGACATATGAGTCATAGTTGGAGGGTAAAAATACCTTTTAATCCTATAAATATAGTATTTATTTACGATATTATTTTTTTTAGACAATTATTTACAATATTATTAATTATTTGATGAAAGTATTTTTTTATAATTTACTTATTAGAATGTTAATATATTATTATATTAAAATATAATTTTTTTTGAAGTTTATTAAAAATAAAAATAAAGAATAGTTTATTTTTATTTAAAAAAATTTTTTGATTTCCAATTATTAAGGTGCTATTTAAAAAAAGGTCATTATGCCTAGTTCAAGTGGTAGACCGTTGTTCATCATTTCAACATGCACACCATATGTGAGGAGGTTTCAAATTGAAATATAGAAATAGTTTACTACCTGAAATTAAAAGTATTAAAAAATATTTAAAAATAAAATTTTATTTTTATTTTATCGATTTTTTTAAGTAATAACTAAACATTTAATTATAATGCAAGAACTATTTCCACTCCACTCGAACCCACCTTCCCTCCCTTTCATTCTTATGAGAAGTGTTGAAAAAAGAAAATTGTTTTTTTTAATTTATAGAAGGTCGCATGGGTGAGAGAGTGGAAGAGGGATCAATGGATGAGTACACTCAAGTATACGTGCTGAACATACAAATTAATGCTCACCCATTTTTTGTGCCTAAAATATATTGGCCCACTGCACTTAAATCCGAGCGGATAGAGCCAAATTCTGACACGCTTTTTTTTGGCGTAATAACCAATACCAGCTAATTCTAATTTCCAAGTGACGATTAACCCAATAAGCATGCCAAATTGCCAACTCTATCGGTGGAGAAGGGAGAGAGGAGTGAAAAGGGATGGGTGGGACCCACTAACGCGTGCTGTTGGGGTAAGGTCTTTTTCTAAGAAGGTTTACTGTTTCATTGCACTAGGATGGGAATAAATTCCCAAAAAGTATCAAATTCGGTACAGCAACTTTTTGGTTTCTCTTTTTTAATTATTTTTTCTATAGGGTAAAAAAACAAAATTTTCCCTTTTTTAACTTCCTTATACTTTTGAGTAACCAAAAACATTATAAAAGAAAATAATAAGCCACAATGACGTCACCGACAATGGTCAGTGGTGATGGTGGCGGATGGAAGGAAGATGTACACTTTTATTTAAAAAATGAAAAACTAAGGTTAGTTTTAACAAAAGTTTCAAAAGAAAACCTCAAAACAAAAAAAATAATTATCTAAATTTTGGGAAAAAATAATTTAAAATAAAAATAATTATCCTATCTATCCAAACATTTAAAAAATTGATCTTTTCATTTTTATCTAAATTTTAAATAAATATTTAAAAATATTTAATTTGTATGTTTCGGACAGGGTTAGTTTTAAATTTTGAAAATATAAGAAGTAAATGTCAATTAAAATGAAAATGCAGAGTGTTGTTACCACTGCCATAAAAAAATTGTGACCTGGATTAATTTTAAAATTTGAAAATGCGAGTAACCGTCGATAAAATGAAAATGCAAAGGGTTGGTACCACGGCCACAAAAAATGAATGAAAAAATTATGTTATGATTATATTTAAAAAAAAAGTTTATAAGGTATGAGAAATCAAGGACAAGTTAATTCATTTAGGTTGTTACCAGAGTTCTTGTTTCAAAAATGTTATTTTTTAACAACAGTAAAAATACCAAAAAAATAATTTTTTCTTTAAATAACAGATTTTGAAAGATTCAAAGAATGAAAGTAAATTGTATTCAAAAAATATATATAATATGTTTGTGCATAAAATTAAAAAATATAAAAAATTGAAATTACTATTATTTTAGTTTTTATATTTATCTTTTTTATTTTGAATGTTTTTATTTTAAAATATTAAAAATATAAATTTGAACAAATTCTAAAGTATAAATATTTTAATAATTTATTTTAATAAAATATTAGAACTTCATTAATTTTTTATACGTTATATTTTTTTTACGAATTTATATTTTTAATAATTTGAAATAAAAACATTCAAAATAAATCAAAATATAAAAGATAAATATAAAAATTAAAATTAAAATAATAGTAATTTCAAATTTTTATATTGTTAATTTTATGAACATACACATTATATATATATATATTGGAATACACTTTATTCGTGGTCTTTTTTTTTTTTTTTTGCTATTGTACTTCTATCATGACAGAAATCCCTTCACGATAGGATCCCTGTTGCAATGTCTGCCTGACGTGCAGCGCGCCCGTGCCTTTCAAGCTCGTGATGCGCGCCCATTGGCGCACGCCGCTGCCACTACGTGCCCATTGCGCCACTCTATCGTGACACAATTTTTGTGTCGCGACACGCGCTCTCAGCCTTGGATCACGCCCATGTCGCGGACACAATCCGCACGCTGGCCACTGCGGCTGGGTGCGGTTCGCTTACAGAACTTTCTATCGTGACCACCTCTGTCGCGATCGAAAACCCTCTGTCGCGATAGAAATTCTCCCTACATTGGCCAACTCTGTCGCGACATACTTTCCCTCCTTGCCTTGGCACACCCTATCGCAACAGGAAATAATCTACCCTTGAGAAAACCTTAAGGTCGATACTTAAAACTCAAACTCGCTTAACTCGTCAGAACACTAAAAGCCATGTCGCGACATTTTCTACAATTTCAAATCAGAACTATGTTACGGCAAGTAGAACCGTACACTTCAAACGCCTACCCAGTCAAACCTGTCTCGACACTACACTCACTGTCGTGATAGGAAGCTAGCCCATCTTGGTCTTTTGCACCTCCAGTTCCTTTTTTTCTTTTCTTCCTAAAACACCTTAAATTCAACATAAAATAACCTTTTAATACAAGGGCAATATGAAACATGGAAAAACTTGCCAAAACTGCATTTATCATCCAAAATGAGTTGACTACAACTCGTTCTTTTACATAAAATTAAATCGATTTTCACACAATTCATAAAAAATATAGAACAAAGCCAAATCTAGCATTTTCTTCACAACTAAGGTCTTGGACGTGTTTCATTTCCCTTGTCTACCTCCAACACCTGAAAATATTTTTCCACAACGGGGTGAGCAACGCCTAATAGAAAATTTCTCCTACGAGGGCTACTCCCCACCTAAAATGCACATGCAATGGCACACAAAACATCATATCACATTTCCATACAGAAGTGCAATCCTACATGGAATATTTCGTGTCATGAATGAGATGAGACTCCTCATGCCCATAACCTCGAGTCCGCACGACTCATTACACATGCACTTGCCAAGCAAGACTACTATCGTTTCACCTAATGGCTTAACTCATTGGACAATCCTCCAATATTCATTTTAATTTATCCAATCCCGTGTGTTTATTTGGGTCGCCAATTTCCGGGGTCTCACCTTAGGCTTCGTAATCCTTCCGACACTTTCATGAACTTGTATCGCTGGATACATATGTTTAACCAAGAGTAAAATTTGAGTCTTTCACCTTAGGGGGATCCGCCATCTTGCTTCACCCAAAAACATGAACTTTTCTATTATTATTGCATTCCAAATGTTCAGTCGTGAGTCTTAGTTTTGGACGTTGTCCCATTTCCGAGCTCACTACACATTCACCAAGAATGGTGAATTAACCATTACCATGCACACACACTTGACTTGACACGATGTTCCCGTGCATATAAAATGCAGAAATGTCATTTCATGCTATGTCATATTACATGCATGATGAGAACTACATCCAACATTTCCAAAACATGGATAATTATATTTCTTTTCATATAATTTGCATCCATCATGCCAATACACTATATAAGCCTATATTAACATGAACTTTTTTTACACAACAACATGTTATCCATACACTCAGCAATAAAACACAAAATGGCCTTAATTCTCGGACCCATAAAAACAGGGCACCTCTCGATCCCTTCACGACTGTGAACCATTTGTGGTTCCATTCATAACCGAATCACAGTGATACCAAAACACACAACAAAACTCGAAGACATCAATCCCGGATCAAACCAAATTACACATTTCTGGACTGTCTTAACCAAATTTCAAAATTTCCAATATTCATCTCTAAAATCTTAATTAAATCATGCGACCAAATACGACCCTAAAGAAAAACCTATGCTATTAAATGACTTTTGTGCTAGAAATAATCAGCAGAGGAAATTCCTCACCTCTCAAAGCTTGGTGAAAATCTTGATCCCGCCCCATGCCGCCCCCTCGGTCGCTGCGAATAATTTCGCTTCCTCTCGCTCCGATGAACGTCGACGGCCAAATCGTCGCTAAATCTAGAGAGAAGGTGGAGTTTCTCTTTCCTTCCTCTTCTTTTCTCTCTTTTCTCTTTCCTCTTTTTTTCCTCCGCTTTCTCCTCTCCCACCTGGATTATTCAACTTGCTCAAGTGGAATTTTTTCATTTTGCCACTTGTCACTCTCTCATTGGCTCTCTTGATTTCACCTTATCCTCTTATTTACATCTTTGGATTTACCTCCTCTTAAGTGGTGACACATGGCCACCCTTAGGCTTTTATTTGAATATCTCTTGACATGCACGCATGAGTTATCCAACCAAGTCATTATATTACATGCCACACTCGACGCTTCGAAAACGTGGAATTTTACTCATTCCTGACTTGATTAAAATAACTTGGGGATTATGTAGACGATTTCAACTACAAGTCTGGTTAATCTCGAGACTGTGGTACTCCTTGCTAATTAAAATTTACCTTTTCACCATTTTTAAAAAAAAAATTGAATTTTTCCTAAACTTTACAAAATTTGTTATTTAAAATATCTATTTTTTTTAAGTTTGGGTTAAAAATATTTGTTTCTTTTTTTTTTTTTTTTTTCGGGTTCTCGTTAAAAATGACATTTTTGGAACAAGAATTCACTCTCATATAGGTAACAACCTAATATGAATTATTTTTAGGCCTTGTTTGGGTAAACAAATTAATGAAACACTTATTTTATAATAGCTTATTATGTAAACTTATGCTTCAAGTACTTTATTCAATAAGTTATTTGTGTTTGGATGCATTACTACACAAACACTTATAATAGATGAAATTACTGAAAAGACTATCACAAACACTTATAAAATCGAAGTGTTTCGATAAATAAACACTTGTCATATATAATTAAACTAATATATATATATATATATATATATATATATATATATATATATATATATATATATATATATATATATATATATATATGATCATGAAACAAAATTAAAATAAATTAAAGATTTACATATATTGAAAACATTTATCATTCACATGTAATCTCTAGTATAAAAAATAACTAATGAATCATACTCTCCTCTTCACCTGCTCTTTCTTTTCATATGCATCAAAGAAATTATAAAAACTAAAATATTCTATGTTTTTTTTTCTTCATTAAAATCTTTAATTTAGATGCTTTCTATAAATTGGAACGCTATGTATCATGTACTCATAGTTATTTAAGATGCAAAACGTTCGAAGGCGCAAAAAACCTCTTGAGGCCTTGAGACGGAAGGCACACTTAAGGCGTGGAATTTTTTATCTAATAATAAAATATAATAAAGGAAATGACATCAAACATAAAAATCAAACATCACTAGTATTTCTCATTATCACAAACATTTCCAAAACAAAATAACAAACAAAAATAACAAACATCATTAGTGTCATCACAAAATTCTAAGTTTCAAAACAAAGTAAGCACTCATGTATTTGCATCAAATTCTTAGTAAAGAAAATCATCATCAATAGATTTTTTTTTTCTATTTTTGAATTACATGTTAGAATTTTTTTTCATGTTTTTAATATTTTTTACAAAAAATTTACCTATTTTTACATCATTTTTTGGAATTTATTTCATTATCTTTCATATTTTTTTCTAAAACACTACAAAGAACTCCTCCGTGGTGTGCCAGCAGACCCCGAATTCGGGCCTTCACTGAAAATAGAGACGGAAATTTTCCGTCTCTATTTCATCGGTCTCTAAAAATTAGAGACCAAAATGTTCCGTCTCTATTTTTAGAGACGGAATAATTTATTCCGTCTCTATTTTTAGAGACGGAATTCAGTTTCCATCTCTAGAAGAGACGTGGAATTCTTCTGAGTTTCGCTTCCTCATTTCTTGTGAGACCGAAACGCCCTCCTGCCTTCTAAAAATAGAGACTGAAATCATCTCCGTCGCTAAAAAATAGATGAAATGAATTATTCCGTTCTATTTTAGAGACGAAAAATCACTTCGTCTCTATTTTATTGAATTTTTTTAATATATTGAAATAAATAATATTAAATTTAAATTTTCCTTAATTTATATAATGAATTTTCATCTTTAATTTATTGGAATTTTTTTAATATATTAAAAATAAATAATATTAAATTTAAATTATTCTTAATTTTATATAATGAAAAAAATTAAATAAACAATAAATAAATATGAAAATATTGTATTATATAATGTATTAATATATAAAAGTGTAGTGAGATTACAAATAAAAAAAGATAATAATTCTAAAATAATAACTAAGACGGAGGAGAATGCTGGACGACCACAGACTGCTTTTGCGTCATTATAATCTACTCGCCAACTAAGTCCCTCCAAATTCTATCGATACTGGCCCATTAGTATCAATCGCATCACGAGCTCAACGACCATTGGTAGTTGCTCTAAGCCTACTAGCCGTAGCCGAGGAAGAGGAGGACACATGCGAATAACAAACATTCGCATAGGAGCCCAAACCAAAGACCCGTCCACGACGATCCCTACCGCTAACAAATTTCGCGAATATACGCGAAAGCATGATCAACATTATCGCGCTCATCCGGCCGACTCAAGACTCTCTACTACTCGCCTCCTCGTAATAAAAAATTAATCGAATGTTATGTAAATAGTAAAATGAAACTAAGAGGTTAAAAGAAAATGAATATTGTTCTTGAACAAGGCATACATGAATTTGTCTAGCACTTATCACGACGAATGTCACACCGCCATGATTCCGTGAGAGTATGTAAAAACAACTCATGAGGATAAGGTGACCTACCATAGAAGACTCCTAATAACAAGAATACATGTAGATATGTATTGTTATTTTAACACCAACGTAATAGAAATATGAGTCCTGAATACTACCAAATTGTCCATAATTTAAAAAAATTTCTACAGACTTCCCCTATATATTTAACAAATCTCCCGTTCAAACATCAAGAAAATACATTTACATTATATTATCACCTATAAAAATCCATATCACCTCACAATTTATTGCCCATCCTCTTTCATTCAATCAAACGTTATGATTATTATCATGAGTCAAGAATCATTCCGCGAATAAATTGGTTCATGCAAGAATAAGCTAATGCACAGGACTAAATAAGATCACGGTTAAGATAGACATGCCGAGAACTTACAAGTCCTGTCAAGATGCTCTTGACGTGGACAATGTTCCTCCAAAGGTGTATGGAAACACTAACCCCTTCTGGTCCTCCCTTCCTATTAGTGGAATTCGACGGCGATGGTAATTCAGTTTCGATGATGACCAAAAGACTACATCCGCTTGGCCCAAATGTCTTCACTTATATTCCTTGGTCGTCTTATGCGCATGTACCTTATTAAGAAAATCCTTGTAATCGAACACGAGCCTGCTTTCTCCTAAAACTGTGAGACGAGGTGATTCGATGGAAGAATTCCAATAAAAGATTTCCGCTGATTTTAATGAACAAAACTAGATGAACATAATATATATATTCTTAATATTACTATATAATTTAGATTATATAGTAATTAACATACAAAAGTCAAAATATTTTAAACAAGTTATTTACCCGAAACTCTCGAAAAGTAGAAACACTTTTGTCTCCTCGAGATACTTTTTCCACAAATATCCATTAAATTCAATTCTCTCCTTGAATGTACACTATCAGGTGGGGAGCATGTACCGTAGGGATAACCGAAGAGAAACGAAATGTAATTGTAAGGATGGATACACCTATGACAAAGTATGTTTAAAAAAAAATTTATAACTCAATCGCTTTCCCAAGAATGCATAATATATATCCTCCCGCCAACGCCAACCGAATCCGGGGCAATGGACCTTCAAATATTATCAGCGACGCTATGATGGTTAAGACGATTCGAACTAGGCGTCTTGTGACGTTGTTGCAAGCGAGGACATGGCATGGATAAACCGCAAATGAAGATGCCATGCCCATACGCCGGAGTCGATGCAGGAGATGATCCATCCCCTTGACCGTCTGGGCTCTCGATATAGACGAAGCGCATCCTCGGCCTCTCTGAGGTCGTGACGATCCCGTCCGCTCCTATTATTCATGTTTTGACTGTGGTTTACAATCATAATTAGACATTAAATTATTACATACATGATTATCTCAATCAATAATGCAAATGTCTAAATTATAAGTTAATTGAAACATAAATAACTAATGATATTAGAATTACGCGCTTTACTCCACGTGGCAAACAATTATTCGCTATCATCAAAGATTATTATCACAATTTTCTTCATTTTCAAGTAATTAGAATCAAATTCGCTTCAATTCGTATGTAGATTTGGATTCCCGTCGATCCAATCAACAAATTCATTGTCCATACTATTCAAAGGTTCATTATCCCGTATGGCAAGTTTTCTCATTTATTTCATGACCTCCCCACCTCCTCTTCCCCGAAAGGCCTCACTTTCACCCGTTTGTCTTGTCTGCGGCTTTCATTTCAAATACGCCTGCCTTACCTACAAACCGCCAACCAATCCATTTTATCTCGTCTAAGGCTGTGAAAAGGAAGGTAATACACCCAGTCAAGCCGCATGACCAACACAAAAGGTTCAAAATTAGCAAGTCTTCTCCTTTGATTGAATTCGACCAAGTTGTAGGCATAATTGACTTTGATTCCGACATTGGGTGTTGGATCAAACCACTCGCACTTAAATAAGACACAATGTTTTATCGGGTGTGCTGCAGTATTCAATTTCCAAGATTTCTGTAATTTTACCATAATAATCCATCAATTCACCCTTAATGCAAACTCCACTATTTGTGGTCATTTCATTGTTACCATGCGATCAGGCGATATTCGTCGTTTGATAAAATAAACAGGTAAGACGTAACAAAGACGCAAAGGTCCTTTAGCAACGCTTTCTGAGATGAAATTATTTTCAATTGATTTTGTGACGCCCGGCATAACGAAAATGTTAATTGTTATTTAATCCATTTACATAAAAAAATTATATGGTACGTAAGCAATTTGCACCGAAACTTACATATGTTCTGAACCATGAAGTGAAGTGTTCGACTTCCTTATTTATTATCATTTTGTGTTATATGTGGCATAAGCTCCCGAACTATCTCCCTCATATAAATTCATCCAACCACGTGAGAGCAATTACATATCCATTTTAGTTGCGAATAAAACAAATAGCAACTTCAAACGATAAATTACTTTTTACTGCACAAATGGTTGAATTTCTTCACAATTCAAGAATATGTAACCATGTGCAGATCTAGTAGTTCATAACTGTGGCATTCTTCAGTTGCACGTCCATGTGATCGACCTGGATACGTGAATATCCGTGAAATTTCTTCATCGGGCACTTAGTTCGCCACCATCGCACACGCAGGAATTTTTCTAGCCGCGTGATAACATGCGGCTCAAAATAATGAGAACAAAATGTACTTGCTTCTTCAACCAAGCACGCATTGCATATAGAACCTTCAACTCGAGCTTTATTTTTGACATTTTTTTTCAAATGATACAGATACCTACATGAAATTTGTTAATCACGCTAACATCACCCTTAACAAATTGTGAAACTATATATATATATATATATAGCATATATATATATATATATATATATATATATATATATATATATATATATATATATATATATATATATATATATATTTCATGAATTGGCATTTACCTTTCAATGGATACATCCATCTATACCGACCTGTCCTCGCCGCTTGGCCTCATGCAAATGTGTCAAAATTCCAGAATGTTCCATAACGTCAAAAAGTTTATGGAAATATTCCCTCCAATTTGCAAATGATTACCGAAATTTCTCCCTCTAGTTTTTCCATATCATCCATTGTTATCTCAGAGGAAGTCAAGTTTTTGAAAAATAAGCTTAACTCAGTTATTGCTTCCCAAACTTTAGAAGGCAACAATTCACGAAAAGCGACCGGCATCAGCCTTTGCATGAAAACGTGGCAATCATGGCTTTTCATTCCGAACAATTTGAATTTTCTCATATCAACACACCTCGCTAAGTTTGACATATCCATCCTGTGGGAATTTTATATTTTTCAACCAATCACATAACACTTCTTTGGTCTTTATCCAAAAGTATAACAAGCTGATATTTACCGTTGTGAGAATCCCATCCAACTCGCTTTTACGCACAATCGCAAATCCGCCCCGTGATTTTGCATCGTTTTGCTCCTCCCTTCAATATTTAGTATCAGATTGAAATATTGTCGAAAAACGTTTTCTATGTGCATCAATGGGTCCAAATTATGTCTTATTATATTTGTCTCCAACACTAAGAATCCCAAAAAATACTACGCTGCCACCCAAAATATTTTGAAATGCTACTATTGGACTTCTTCGCCTTCAACTTCAAGCATTTTCATCAACCCCAATTCCCTCAATCTCTGCAAAAATATCCTCACCATATCTATTAAGTGGAGGAGGGCAAGGACAACTTTATTCTAAGAAATCTCGTTTATCATATTTAAAAGGGTGATTTGGAAGGAGAAATTTTTGTGATTATCAAACCACGATATTTTACACCCATTAGCTAGATAAATGCATCGTAACTATTTCCACAAAGAAGGGCAAGCCAATTTCCCAACCGTGCTCCAACCCGACAGCATAGCATATGCAGGAAAATCGCTAACACCCACATCAAAGCTGCTCTCATCATGAAATTTTGTTTCAGGGACACATCATATGTGAGCACACCGACTTCCCATAATTGAAGCAATTCGGGATATTAATGGTCAAGAAAACATCAATCCTTGCTTTGGGATTCTGTGGACCCATTACTACCACTGCCAAGAACATGTGTTTCCTTTCATGCACATCCGTGGGGCAAATTATACTAATTAAGATGATTTGCCAATGATGAGTATTGTCGGCCCGACAGCCTAAAAAGGATGAAATCCATCCGCGCTTAAACCCAAATTTTTCACATTTCACCGCCTGGCAAAATCGTGAATGTCACGTGTTTCCGATGCAACAGATCCGATGGATGGTTCATTACTTCATCTGTCTGTTCATGTTCATTGTGCTACCTCATGTGAGATGCCGTCACATCTGACGAATACAACCTTTGAAGTCTTGGAATAATAGGAAAATAATACATCCGCTTCCATGGCACTAATTTCTTCTTCCTATTAGAATTGGTTGGCTTGAATCTCGATTGATAGCAAAATTTGCAACTCATTAACTCTACGTCATCCCCCCAGAAAATCATACATCCTAGCCGACAACAATCAATTTTTCAATTGCCAAACCAAGACTGTGAGTAACTTCTTCATTTCATAAAACTGCCAACCATATTATTGTCCGTGGTAAGGAGTCATTGTACCACGACAGATTTCGTTTCAAACTTCGACGTAAATATGACCTTCGGATTTAATATTTAAAATTGAGCAACCGATCCCACCGTGTCATATTATCACATCTGTGCCACACCCCGGCCACCGCACTGGCAACCGGCTACCATCGGCATCTGGTCAGTCTCTTCCGCACCGCCAATCAATAATTGAACTCCTATCGCGCCAAACCATTTGCACATAAGTTAAGTGGATTCTCTCAGACACAAACATTGTCGGCCATACAATACCACTTTCAGAACATTAGATCCAACAACACCCGTTCCAACTTCCGCGCTTCTAGACGAGCTACTAATTAATGGCTCTCCATGCCTTGTCCATTCAAAATAATCACACAATCTCTTTTTTAGTATATGGAGATGCACTCCTCCGCGCTGGCGCATAACATCCGTATTTGCACATCTCAGACATGGACATCTAATTTTCAAACCGTCTAAGTATGCGTGGCTGAGCTATGTGATCTCTATAAAGTGCTAAACTCCTTCAAAGAAATTCTAAATTAATATACCCATCCGTAAGTTAATCTTCTATACATCCAACTCGTCCATATTATTCATTAATATTAAACCGCTTAGCAAAAATCATAAGGTCGGTTAGTACCATCACGTGTCAATTATTGTATTTTTACTTAAACTCAATTCTAGCCTACTATTTCGCTTAATCCCTAATTAGTTTTACACAATGATTCATTTCCTAAATTAAAATCATAAATATTTTGTAAAACGGATAGAGTTCCCTATACTGTCCTCACCCTCACAAACATTAGCACTTTAACACTTCAGTAAAATATCAACCAATCACAACTCCACAACATGACTGTGACTTACACATATTTATCTCATTAAAACAATATTACAAAAAATTTTAATACTTTTAAAAAATAAATTTTTAATACACAACACACTTACCTCGACGAAAGCGTTTCAAGAAGTCACGCATTATTCCCAAGATCGTACAATGTCAACGCGATCCGGGGCAGCTGTGGTAGGTACATGCAATAACAAATAAAAAATAATTATATATATTATCTTCTCTTAAGTATGACACAATCGACATACAAATTTGAACCTATAAACTATATTTATATCATAAAAAAAATTAAAAACATTTTCTAACTTGCATATCAATACATATAATAACAATTGCTCTCAACATACATGCACCTCAATATATATGTAGTTTATACATGAACCAACATACAAAAAAAGAGAAAACAATGTAAATACATAATAAAACATACGAGTATCAAATATATTAAAAATTATCGTAAATTGAATAATTTTAATCATCAATACGTATTAATCACAATTATAATTACAAAATTAATTATATATTTAATGTAATGACATTTCTCACAATAAAACTACAAACATCAAAAATTTCTACTCTCACAAACAAGTCATAAACCAAATTGACAAATATACTAGAGCCACAGATTACTGGTTCCTGCCAACTGACCCGAACCCTACCAACCCGAACCCGAGGAAGGCCACATATTCACCCCGAACCGACCCTATTTAAGAGTAGGGGCCCGAACCGACTAACCTGAGATTTGTCGGGCCCCGACACTAAAAACCCGAAAAACCCGAATTCTTTATATATATATATATATATATATATATATATATATATATATATATATATATATATATATATATATATATATATATATATATATATATATATATAAATATAATAAAATAAATGTAATTAAAATTAACTACTATATAAATTACATTAAACAACATTTAATTTAAAATCCTATTAAACTAATAATACAACATTTTACCATCATAAAACATATGTAATTACACAAAACTAAAATTATAAAATTCTAAAACTTATATTACATAATAATTAATAACAATAAACATGAAAATCCATAGAAGTAACCATCTCTTCTATCTTCACTAATTCACGAACAACCTAATTATATATTATAAACACAATAAAATATAAAATAAAAACAAATAACAAATAAAATAAAATTGAAATTGTATATAAATTAAATTTACCATACATGATATTGATTTTTCTCGGTACACGATATCGATACATCACAATTCAACAATCCAAAGCATGTATAGTTCCTAAGAATAAAAAGAAACTGAAAAGCAATCCAAATGAAACTGAATTAAATATCTGACCATAGTAAGAAACTTGTAGCATGATGATATCTTCATACTGTATAAGCCGATTGTACTATTAATTTGTACTAAAATACAAATTAATTAACTATTAATTTGTATTAACCAACATATTAAACTACATTAAACTACTTAATTAACATATTAAACTACAATAAAGTATTAACCAACATATTAAACTACATTAGCTATTATGAAATAAATTGGAACAAATTACATTGAAAATAACCATTAATAATTAATTAATATAAATTAGAACAAATAACATTACAAAATATAAATACATAATATGAATAATAAAATAATATCAAAATATAAACCAATGAAATAAATTAACACATAAATATTATATAATACATAAATAAAATAACACAAAAAAAATTGCGAAAAAATTTAATTCTAGTTGCAAATCCGCCGTCGATCGGGATGGTGGGGAGTGGGCCATTGGCCGACGCCTACTGCGGGCGAGGGGAG
Organism: Tetrastigma voinierianum; assembly: GCA_016808115.1. Classification (NCBI taxonomy): domain Eukaryota; kingdom Viridiplantae; phylum Streptophyta; class Magnoliopsida; order Vitales; family Vitaceae; genus Tetrastigma; species Tetrastigma voinierianum. Next base: position 637,244 of record JAEQBH010001944.1, on the reverse strand, counting down.
GAAGTTTGATCGCTGCTGGCCTTGCCGTGACACCTGGCTTCGCCAAGTGGAAGAGATGCGCACGCGACTGGGAAGAAAGGGAAAAGGGAAGGGGGCCTACGGAGGCGTCATGGTATGGGAGGAACATCCCACTGATCTGGGGAGAGGGGCGACGCAGTCCTCGCCTGGCGAGGGAGCAAGGGGAGAAAGGGGAAAAGATGCTGAGAGAAGGAAAAGAAGGAGAGAGAAAATATCCCGAAAAATAGTGACGAAAGGGATTCCATCTCCCTATTTAGAGACGGAAAGCAACAATGTTTCCTCTTCGAGATCGAAAAAAATTCGTTTCTAAAATTAGAGCACGAAAAAAATATTCCGTTTTCTATTTAGAGACTAAAGTATCTCTGGCCTCTATTTTCGCCTCAAAATTTGAGGAACCTTATCGCGCCATTCCTCTTTTAGGAGGCGGAATTTCCGTCTCTAAATAGAGATGGAAATAATTGCCTTAAATAGAGACGGAAAATCTATTCTATTCTTCAGTTTTCTTGTAGTGAAAATTTACCTATTTTTTACATAATTTTTTGGAAATTTGTTTTCTATTTTTTTTAAATTTTTTAGAAAGACATTTTTGTCATTAAGATGACCAATTTTAATCTTCCGTATAAGCTTTTTTGAGTTTTTTTTTTATAATCTTCTTGATGATGCTTATTGAAATAAGCTAAAAATGGCTTATAGAGTGGTCATATGCTATTTTTATGTTTTTTTGTAACATGTACAATTTTTATAAAAAATACTTATGTGAGAAGATAAGTTATCCCAAACGCACCCTTAGATGAGTTAACTTGCTCTTAGTTTCTCATTCCTCATAAACTTTTTTTTTTAAAAAAAAATAGAATAGATTGGCCAACCATAATATAATTGTCCCAAAATGAATTACATTTTATGTTTCTTGATAATATCAGGATTAGTTTCGATGGTTCTTTCTGGTCGATGATGGCCGAGCAGACGGAGGCCGATGGCTCCAAGCAGGAGTCTTCAAACTTATGGCCTGCAAAAAGAAACGAAGGGCAAGGGGATCCGACTGTGTGGCTCACCGCTCCGATGCTAAGCCGGGCCTTCCTCGGGAGGAGGAATAACTACGCCTTAGAGAGAGTGTTTTCTGCGTACCTTTTCCCGATGAAGTGGGTCGATATTTATAAGGGGGAATAGTGGTAACTTTCCTTACCCGATGGTGATACGATATCTCTTATTGGGTGAAGGATTTTCCTTTATCGCGGAACCGACCGTTATGAGATAATTAGGAAGTTATGATCATGAAGGATCCTTATTCCCAAAACGCGGAGAACATATTATGGAGATCGGGCGCTCTATTACGCTCTTTGGGTCGCCTAATTGCTCCCTACCATCGCTCGCCTGCACTTCGAAACATGGGGTGCCCCCATGGGCCAGTCATTTGGGTCTCCGCTCCCGAGCCCGACTCCCTTACGTACCAGTCTTGCCACGCTAGCCCGCGCGCGGGTTTGTTTAGTCCCCATCAATCGCCGGGCTGCTTTATGTGCGGCCGACCGCTTCGATAGAGTGCAACTCACGTGGTCGCAGGGGTGGTCGGATCAGGCTTTTTCAACATCCAACGTCTTGTGACATTGACGAATTTTTGGTTTTCGAGCTTAATTCGGTCGCCGCTTCTACTGCCTTTAGGGACATCCTCCGCAAGATTTCGTTCTTCTCGTTTCGAAGTCCTATTCTCCTCGCTGGATTCGATTTTCCTTTCGAAACATCTTTTCATCGCCGTAATCGCTTCATTGCCTTGCCTTCCCGGGGATCGTTTTCTTGTTTTCTTTCCATACTGCACGCCTTATTTATTCTTCTTCTTTAGCTTTCCTGTCCGACCTTCAGTCGCTTCGTGTGTCTGAGGGGATTCCGCCTCTTTTGTCATTCGTTCGCCTTTCTTTACCTTCGTCCAATCATGAGTGCTTCTAGGTCCCGCCGCCTCGTCGGCCTTTCTGCAGACATAGGAGGCAAAGCTCACGAGGGGTCCGAGTCCGAACAGTAGTGGTGGTCCAGGTTTCCTGGTGACTGTTAGTGGCTCCATCGACGGGTCATCCCACTCGCTCGGCAAGGGTAAAGGAGTGAGTAGCGTAGATCAAAAATTCACCACTATCTAGTAGGTCGCTGTGAGGTGTCTCTGATGTCAGGCCCTAGTCGTTGAGGCTCCCATGCGTAAAATTCGCCACTGCTATGTGCCCACTGTCCATGTTTCTAAATTTCCCAAACCTTCTCACCTCTTACATCGTCCATGTTCCTAAGATGGTTTGTTGGAGGGGCGCCTATCGAGAATGGTCTCGGCTCTCGCACCCTTTCATCAAGTGCGCCCCCGCAAAGACTTCAACGTATGTCTAGCCCAAATTTCCCTAACTTCGGGCGCTCTTGGTCGCCTTCTTGTCATTTTAGATAAAGGCCTGTTCCCATCACGACATCGACCTTTCGTAAAAGAGTCCGCTAAGGTTTCTTGTACATTTCTAAGCCGGTCCAATTTAGGCCGATTATTTCCGACATGCCGCCTTCCCATAAATAATCGGGAAGGAATGCTACTTTTTGTTAGTGGTCGCAATCGGGAATATAATCCCACCGACCGAAGACACACTAAGGCTTAACCTTCGACCACCCCCGAGAACCTACGTGAGTTCTCCTCGCTTCCAACGTATAATTTTCAAAAGTTATTTGCGTCTCTACTGTATGGTTGTGTAGTCTGTGTGTATGTACCGTCTCAAATTCTCAGGATGAAGAGGTAGTTTTGAAGTTGGTTAAGTTCCACCCACAGGCGTATTCTGAGCTCATTAGGTCGGATATTCTCGGGCCGTCTGGTGCGAAGCCTGCACGACGGTCTACTCTGAGGCCTTCTCCTCATTCCGCCATGAAGCCTCACTGGCCTCAAAGCCTTCTCCACCTCTTACCGTAAAGTCTTCTCCGTCTTATGCTTTGGAGCCTCCTATTATGAAGCCCACTCGGGGAGAGCTTCGAGCCCGTATGGAGGTGCTGGCAAAGAAGAAAAGGAGCATAAAGCGGAAGACTCAGGCTTCTCCCGAGGGTTACCCCCCTGCTCGGGGTAAGACCTTAAAGGTGGGGGTCACTCATTCACGTCTGTCCGAGATTTCTGGGAGGGCCGCCGAGCCCCGTTAGAGGCCCTTCCTATTTCTGGCTTCAGAGTCCCCGCTGTCAGAGGCCGAGCCCCTCCAATGCTGCCAAAAGATGTGTGAAGGTCGTCAGGCCGAGGGGGATGAAGACTCTCTGCTTTCTCATGTGGAGCTCGCCGCTGGGGCTGTTTCCTCCATTCTTCACAATTCCGACCTCAAGAAGGTGGACGCCCTGTTCGTTGAGGAGGCTCTAGCTATTTTGCTTCGGGGAGCCACTTCTGTACGTCTAAGTGCCTTCACTTGTCCGTTTCCTCATTGTTTCAAGTTGTTAATTGACTTTTTCTTGTTCTTTGGTAGGTGGCTACTTACGTGAAGAGCTTGGCAAGGAAGGCTAGCCTTACCCTAGGGCTCCGCCTGTGGCACGGTCTTATATACATATCGCTCCTCGACCTCCGAGAAGGCCGACCTCCGAGGCCCAGACATACAAAGCCCTGACCGAAGCTTCAGGAAGTGTAGGTCCGACCGGGCCAGACTACCTACGAGGGCACCCAAGCAAGGATAAAGAAAAGAAGGCCAAAGAGGAATTGAGGGTCGCCGAGGACCAGGCCGCATTGCCGTAGAGGAGCGTAAGTCGCTGGCGGTGAGCCGCGGTCAAAGTGACGAGTTGGACCGGGTCCGCCAAGAGGCTTTCGGGAGGTCGAAAACCCGTGGAGCACTCACTCGAGGAGTGCAACATGCTTCATGGGACCTTGAGAGGTAGGAGGCTTTGGTTAGCCGTAGGGATCTGAGTAATACTGTAGCCTGGTGGACGAGGTCTGCACCCAATGGGCCTCCGAATGGCTCGCCTTCCAGCGCAGGGCTTCTAAAGCTTTCCAGGACTTAGAGTTCAACTTCCAATTTTCCACAGGAGGCTAAGAATCTATTTCGAGGCCGATGCGATGCCGAGGTGCTTCGGGTCCCGATCTGGCCTCCTTCGCCTGATGACCTTCATGTTCCTTCGAGGCGCCTCTCCCGCATCGCCGGGTCAGCTCCGCTCCGACCCCTCGCTTCCTATTGATGGAGCCTCACGGCGACAGGGCTTATCAGAATCTCGCTATTTCGTGCATCGAGCCTAGGATTTTGTATCGTTTGACATTGATTTTTTGTTGATATGCAAAGATATATTGTTAAGTCCTTTTAAATTTATCGCTCTTTATTTTGGTTCATACCGTGGGGCCTTCGGTCTTATTCGTCTTTTGTAAGTAGTTGAGTGGTGGTGTGACTAGTTTCGAAGTCAGCAGGGTTCCCGTCAACTGGTAAGCATGGGTTTTCCAAATTGAGTCGCTTGGCCCCGGGTCGCTTGCTTATTAAGCCCCAAAACTCAAGCTTATTCGCTCCCGGGTTGTTCTCGCTCAAGCAATTAAGCTCTGTGAAATGTTTGGCTCCTAGGCTGTTGTGCTCTGAGCTGGAAGCTCCCAAAATCGAGCCATCGGGGCCCCAGGCTATTGTACCTTGAGTTGTCGAGCTCCAAACATCTATCGAGGCTTTGGGCCATAGTGCTTTTTTCGAGCAATTGCTTTAAATACTGCCGCTGGGCTCATGGACTATTCGCTTTCCGAGCCGCTAAGCCCCAAAAAATGAACCATTCGCTCGCTGTTATGCCTTTAGTCACAGCTCTTCAATCGGGCTACTTTGGCCTTCTGGCTACTTGGCCTTCTAGGCTAATACGCATACAGCTCTTGAGCTCCCAAAGGCGAATCCCAGGGCTCTGAAACTCGCATGCCTTTGACGGTCGCTCTAAAAAAATGAGTTAATGAGCTCTAGGCTATTATTCCTTTTAAGCGATTAAGCTCGAAAGCGAAATTTGTTAGGGCTCCTGGGGTATTGTGCCTTTTTGAGCAACTAAGCTATGAAAAACTGAGTTGTTGGCTCTTGGGCTATTATGCCTTTTTGAGCAATTAAGCTCTGAAAACTTAGCTGCTGGGGCTCTTGCGCTATTGTGCCTTTTTGAGGAAAAATTGAGCTGTTGGCTCCTGGGCTATTCTGCCTTTTTGAGCAATTAAGCTCTAAAAACTTAGCTGCTGGGGCTCTTGGGCTATTGTGCTTTTTGAGCTCTTGGGCTCCCAAAGCGAGGCTCTTTGGGGCTCCACAGGCACAATGCGCCTTCTAGGTGGCGAGCTCCCAAGGCGAGCTATTTGGCTCTTTGAAATTTGTCTCTGCCTTTTTGGGTTGTTGAGCTCTTCCAACTGGGCTACTTTGGCCTTCTAGGCTATTGTGCCTTTTTGAGCAATTAAGCTTTGAAAAACTGACCTGTTGTCTCTTGAGTTATTCTGCCTTTTTGAGCAGTTAAGCTCTGAAAACTGAGCTGCTGGGGCTCCTAGACTATTGTGCCTTTTCGTCTTCCTTCCCTTGGGAAGGCGCATGCATGGCTTTAATGCCCATTTATGGAGAGCTGGAGCGGATTGTGTGCCTTCCCCATACACCAAGGCTTCTATATAAGTATTGATCATCCTCAGCTCTAGTATTCCCTCGTACCTTTGCCAGCGTTCGGAGTTCGGGTATGATGGAGTTGATGGATTTGACTGCTATTGTGTGACATTTGTTTGGTAGTCGCTGGCTGACGCTTGGTTTCATTGATCTGCCATTCGTTGGAGTTGTGCTTTTCCATAGCCCCTCCCATTGTGGGAGTTGTGTTTTTCCATAGTCATACCCATTGATGGAACTGGACTAGGGGGCATGTTCGGTGGTGGCGAGCTAGAAGGAGAGGCTTTAAGTCCTGCCTTCTCCTGCTATACCTCTCTTCCCCTATTTTCTCTTTTCTTCCTTTTCCTTCTCCTTTTCCTTCTTGTGGTTTTTGCTTTGAATTGCTGTTAGCGGTTCGCCGCTGGCGAGTGTAGTAGGCTTGGCTTTATAGAGAGAGGCCTTGTAATGTGGAGAGGGGTTTAGCAATTTGTAGAGAGCGGCTTCGCCGGTTGTAATTTTGAGATAATTGTAACCTTCTTAAAATAAAAGTGGAATCTTTTGGTGATATGCATCTTTGTGTTATGTGACTTTCCAGGGCTTTGTGAGTAAGCTCTTTTTTTTTTTGCAAGTAGTAAATTAGTGAGAATAATGAAAAGCGTCTTGAGCGAACTTATTAGTTTGAGCTTTACAATATAGGACTATTGAAAAAATTGCTTGAGGTACTCGGCATTCAACGAATGTTGTAAGGAGTCTTTCATGCCGCCATTTGAAGTTCATAGTTACCGAGGTTGGATTACCACTTAATATGATGTAAGGGTCCTTCCCGATTAGGTCCCAATTTCCCATGTGTGAGTCTTTTTCCTTGTGCAGCGGGAGCTTTTTCAATGCTAAGTCACTTGAATCTTGAAGCGCTGGGCCTGACCTTTCTGTCGTAATAGCTTGTTGTTTTTTGCTGATAGTTCTCAACGCGCCTTAGAGCCTACTCACGCTTCTTTTCTAGGAGGTCGAGGTTTAGGCGGAGGATCTCCTCGTTGTGTTCGTTGTTCACAAATTCAACCCTCGTGATTTGATCCTTACCTCTACAGGAGCTACTGCCTCGATGCCAAATGCCAGGGCAAACGGAGTTTCTTGGGTTGTGGCCCTTCATGTGGTTTTGTATGCCCGCAACACCTCGGGGAGGTATTCTACCCATTTCCCTTTTAGGTCTTCCAGCTTCGTCTTTAATGCTGCCTTGAGGGTCCTTATGGTAACTTCTGCTTGTTCGTTGGACTACGGATGAGCTAGGGATGAGTAGTAGTTTTTGATTCTGAGCTCAGCGTAAAAGTCTCTGAACTTAGGATTGTCGAACTGTTTCCCGTTGTCGGATACCAAGGACCTCGGGATTCCAAACCTGCATACTATGGAGCGCTAGACGAAGTTGCGTACTATACGCTTAGTGATTGTTGCTGGGGCTCGAGCCTCGGCCCACTTGAGTGATAGTCCACTCCGTGATAATGAACTTGCATTGGCTCTTCCTAGGGGTAAGGGCCTAATATGTTCAACCTTGCTTGCTGAAAGGCCAGGAACATGGCGAGAAGTCAGAGGTTCGGATGGGAGGTGGGGGATGTTGGCATGCTCCTGACAGATCTTGCATTTTTTTACTAACTCCGTGGCGTCTTTGATCACTGTGGGCCAGTAGTATCCCTTCCTTAGGGTTTTCTTGTCAAGGCCTATGCCCTAATGTGGTTACCGTAGATGCCTTCGTGCACCTCTCTAAGTATGTAGTTAGCGTCTTCCTCTCCTACGCACTTTAGGATGGGTGTAGAAAAGCCTCGCTTATAGAGGGTCCCTCGGTGGATGGTGAATCTAGCCTACCTCGTTCTGAGCTTGGACACCTCCTTTGGATCGTTTGGCAATGTTCCGTCCACCAAGTAATCCCAGATGGGGTCCGTCCAGCTCGGCATAGGCGTTCTTGGAAACTTCCTCAGCGGTAGTGCTTCTGCCCCGGGGGCTTTGGGAGGTGCTCGACTGATACCCGCCTATCCAGGTCTTCCTGTGGTGCTGTTGCCAGTTTTTCCAGAGCGTCTGCCCGTGAGTTTTCTGCCCTTGGGACGTGTCGAACCTGCACTCGTATGAACTTCTTTAGCAGCTCTTGCACCTTCTTGAGGTAGAGGATCATTTTTTCGTCTCTAGCCTCGTAGGAATCTTCTATCTGTTTCACCGCGGTGCGAGTCGCACACTTCAGCCGGATCAGCTTCGTGGCGTGGCGAGATTAAACATCTATTATGACTTCATACTCGGCCTCGTTATTGGAGGCTTGGAAATAGAATCTGAAAGCGTATTCTATATCAATCCCATTCGAGGAAGTCAAGATCAAGCCTGTGCCGCTTCCTTGGGCATTGGCTGCCCCATCTACGGATAACCTTCAAGTAGGGAGGTCAGGCGTGAGTGGGGTAGCTTTAATGGGTTCCGCCGAGGTGAACTCCATGATGAAATCTACGAATACGTCGCTGACTACCATTATAGCTTGTGTCGGGATGCCGCTATTATGCGTCGATCTTTACGAGTCTTTGTGATATGCATTTCATTGGATGTTCTATTGGGACCTCCAGCGGTGTGAGTGCACGGAGTAAGGCGATACTACCGCCGTGCCCCAATCTTCAGGATCAACTTCTCCATCTTCGGGTATCTTTCCTCCGTGCCTCTCAGAGCTTGATTGTAGTAATAAACGGGCTGTTGTATCTTATCCCGCTCTTTGACTAGGGCCAGTCTTTGGTTGAAATGCAGAAAGCGACAGTAAAGTGTGAGCTCCTTCGGAGGGGCTTATCAATAGGAGCTTAGGTAGGTTTTTAGGCGCTATAGGCGGCTTCCTCGTATAGGGTATCCCATTAGGCCTTTCAAAACACCGGAAGAAAATTTGGCATTGTCATTGACTCGGGGATCTGAAATAGCCGACGATTATCCTCCGTTAGACTTTGGACCTCTTTTCGTGTTTGAGAAATGTTGCATGTCAAGCACCGCTTTATTACAATGCGGATTTACCTCTATTCCTCGGCTGGTAGTATGAAGCCCAAGTACTCCCGACGGAGACCTCGAAAGGCACATTTGGCTGGGTTCAATTTCATATTATTGCTCTTCAGGACCTGGAACGCCTCGGCGGGTGAATTACATGGAATACGCGTAGTGATGGACTTCACCAACATGTCGTCTATGTAGACTTCCATGGATTCGGTTGCTTACGGAGACATTCTGTTGACTGACCTCGTGAAGTGGCCTCCAGCGTTCGCCCGACCCGAGAGCGTGCTTAGTAGCGATGCGGCTCCACCCCATTTAGTCCGCGAGCGGTTTTCTTTTGGTCGTTAGGGTCCGTGCGATATGATTGGCACGAGGCGTCCATGAAAGCGAGAAGGCTCATGCCTTGCCTACGGGTGTAGGGTCCACTATGAGGTCAATCCAGTGAAAACTATCCTTTGGTAGAAACTCGGTTAGAGATCTGTAAAGTCGTCACGGAAGCGGTCATTTTCCATTCACTTTTTAATGGGAATACATTGGCGGCCCGGTCGGGGATATTATGCTTCCACGATGGCTTTGGCACCGGAAGAGTTCTTGACTTCCTCGTAGATGCGCCTTACCTCTGCAGGCGAGCTTCTTCTTTGTGATTGGTTTAAAGACGAATGCGTTCGGCTTGTGGGTGATTATAAGCGGTCTGACTCCTCCTAAGTCCTACTACTTCCAGGCAAATACTTCTATGTTTTGTTTTAAGAAGCGGATGAGCGGTCCCTGGTGTCTTCGGCCGGTTTGGATCCGATGTAGACTAGGTGTTAATTTGGTCTTCGGGCAAATCTTGTCTCTAGCTCCTCACGAGGGGCGTAGGTCGGGCGCTCAACTCGCCCCTCATGTTGAGGTCATTCATGTGGATGCTATCAACCGCTTTTTGCTTCATTGATGCTGAATAGCACTCCTTGGCCACACGCTGATCTTCTTGTACCATTCCCACTCCATTTGTGGTGGGAAATTTGATGACCATGTGATTGGCAAAAGGGATGGCTTTTATGGTGTTGAGGGAAGGTTTGCCCAGTAACATGTTATAGGCTGATAGGGCGTCTACTATGAGGAATTTCACTGTCGTTGTGGCCTGGCATGGGGGATCTCCCAAGGTAAGCACTAATTGTATCGACCCCAGGGGTAGCACTCTTTCTCAGGAGAATCATTTGTAAGTGGGTGTTGAGGCGATTCTTCTCCGCCTGATGACCATCTTGTCAAAAGATGACACGAAGATGATGTCGGCTGAGCTTCCGTTGTCGACCAGGACCCTATGGATTGTTTTATTAGCTACGACGACTTTTATCATCAATGGATCGTCGTGGGGCTGCTGACAACCTTCCATGTCAGAATCTGAAAAAGTAATAGTGGTATCCAGCCGAGGCATCTTGGATATGGCTTGTACCTCCAACGCCTCTCCTGACTTGATGCCGCACAAATGGGCCTTCTTAGGTAGAAATTTGGACTCCTCCCCAACAAATCCATGGAGATCACATGGATCTCTCCCAAGGGTTCTTTGTGAGTTGGGTCTGTGGCGACGAGGTGGTGGGGCGGTGCACAGTCGTCATACGGTGCCGCGTAGCGGCCGGAGATATCCGCGCCTAATTAAATATTCAATCTTCTTTCTCAACTGGATGTAGTTGTCGATGCAGTGCTGCCATGATCCTTGTGGAACTCACAATACTTGGTTGTATCTCTTTTTTGTGGGATGCGTCGCATGCGGGGCGACCGCGAGGAATTTCTGCGTGTTGTACCTCCGCGTAGGACTGTGATGCGAGGGCATCAGGGGTGGCTGGCAGGGTGGGTAGGCGTTGCTGCGGCTCGGAGGTGAAATTGGACCTAGGCGGTCCTTGACACCGCCACGTCTCTTCGGGGATCGTTTTCTGTTCTCTCTGTCCTTTCGCGGGGATTTGTCCCTTTTTCCTTGCCTCTTGGGGCTTCGCTCCCTCTTTTTATCACCTCGGCTTTTATCCTTGTGTGCGGAAGAGCTTTCTCGTTTTGATGTAAGGGCTTCCTCACCGTTGATAACCTTCTCTGCTTTGGAGAGCACCTCGGCCATGGTCGCCTGTGGATTCTTTGAGATGGAAAACATCAAGTCCTTTGATTGTACGCCTAGTCCGATGATGAAAGCGATGATGGCGAATCTCGTGGGACGTCCACCTTTAAAGACTCTGCGTTGAACCTTTGGACGTAAGATCTCAGGTTCTCTTGGGGTTGCTGCTTGATGGTTAACATATGATAGCTCGGCTTTCTATATGTCCGAGCTCTTATAAAGTGGGAGACGAACACGATGGAGAGCTCTTTGAAGGACGAGATAGATGATGGAGGAAGTCTATTGAACCAGGCTAGTGTTGGGCCCTTCAATGTGATCGCGAAGGCTCGACATCGCACTGTGTCTTGGTATCCATGTAACTCCATTTGGTTCTTGTAAGTGTTGAGGTGGTCTACTGGGTCCCTCGTTCCGTCGAATGCTTCGACTTGTGGCATTCTAAACTTTCTTCCGGGAGAGTGAGCACCTCGTAGTGAGCGAGGACTTCGGTTTCTTTATGCAAGGTATCCATGGGCCCCGGGCTCGGCTTTCACGGCTTCGCCGTGGTGAGCTCCGCTGATGTCTGGAAGCCTTGCTCGATCGTTCCTCTTGCTCCTGCTTTGAAAAGATCGGTTCGTTGCCTCTGTTTTTCCTATCAGGGCCTCCCCCTGTTGTGATCCTCTTCAAGGGGTATGTGGGGGTCATGTTCCCTGGCTCGGCTAGTTTCCTCTTCTCCATTTGTGTCCCGAGAAGCGTTGGGGTGTCACCGTTCTTCCTGGGGAAGGGTATCGTGAGCGGGGGACTGGTGTGCCCACTCGTGTGGGGCGTCTGGTTAATGCAGTGAGGCCCCTCGGAGATTCTCGGTGGTGGTTGGTGGGGCGAAGTGCTTCCGCCTCGTTGGTATTGGCGTAAGGGCCCCGAAACTCACGGTTGTCTACTATTTTCATCATCTGGTTGATTTTGCGTTATCGGGGGGTTGGTGTGGCTCCAGCTCATGTTTCGAGTCGATACCATCGATCACTAAGTGATCGGTTTATTTCTTGAAGGAAATTTATCGTTCCCCTGGCCGGCGCCAAATTGATAGTGCTTTTCTATCGATCTTGGTGGAGGCGGTTGAAGCTAGATGGAGTCGGGTTGGTGAGTCTTCAAATTGATGGCACAACGGCTTGAAGAGAGCGAGTTATTGTGTGAGGTGTGTGTCGGCCTTTCTCGATCTTGTAGTCGATTAAACTAATGGAAGGAAAAATCAATAACTTAGAGAGTGTTTTCTGCGTGCCTTTTTCTGCGATGGAAGTGGGTCGGTGTTATAAGGAGGAATAGTAGTACTAGCTTTTCATGTATCGAGATAGTGATCTGATGCTCTGCTTATTAGTTGAAGGATTTCATTTTCGCTATCATGAGCCAGCGTATGGGATAATTAGGAGTTATGATCTTGAAGGATCCTTATTCGGCCCAAAATGTGGAGAGCCCAGTTATGGAGATTAGGCGCTTTCCTGTGCGTAAGGCTCTTTGAACATCTACCTATTCACAGCTTGTAGGCGGGAATTTAAACCATGACATGTGGGGTGCCCCCGTGAAGTAGGGCTCTCTACTGGGCTTGCTCCTGAGCCTGACCCTTAACAGCCTGGTGCTTGAGCATGCGTTTTGGGCCTACGTGTGGGTTTGCTTAGTCCCCATCAAGTTTCAATATTTTAAAAGTGCAGAGATAAATGTATAAAATATGAAAATGCAGAAGATTGAGAATGCCTTTTTTCTTAAAAAAAAAAATACACACGCGAAAGGGGAAGGATCATAGAAAAATACACATATGAACGAGAGAGGATTATAAAAACAACAAAGGTGTAACGGCTAGAAGACAAGGACTTGCCAGCTTTATAAACTAGAAAACAAAAACAATAATGGAACATTTTGTATTTTTTAAATGAAAGGCATCAAATGATATGAAGATGATGTGGGCAGTGGCCACGTGATTCCGCTTTTGTATTTTAGGGAAAAAATTGGTTCCTACAATCATAGAAAAGTATATTAATATAAGTGATCAAGAAATCATATTTGAGGGTAAGCATCCTCGTATGGAAAAATAATTATGATTTAGTTAAAATCTAAAATTCTTTAAAAAACCCCTCAAAATACCATTCATTATGATATTGCCCTTATTATGGTAATGGATGAGAAAGTTATGATAGTAGTTCGTAATATTATTGTAATAAATTGATATCTTGTGCTCGTAATATCTGTCTTCTTATGATATCTTATAATTCTTATCGTAAAATTAATAGGTGAAGGAGTATTTTGGGTTGTTTTGGAATCTTTGATTTTTTTTATGAAACAATTATTTTTTCATATGTTTAGAGAATCACACTTTCCCCTTATATTTTAACAAGATTTCAATCAGTACATTTCCTCATAAATACATTTTCACTCGCACTCAAGAGCCCTAGATCCCTTGTATCACTATGTTGGTCTTAACCATTAGATCTAGATTTTATTGGAAAGGGAAGTTAAAATTCTTTTATTTTAAAGTGGAGTTATTTTTTTTATAATTCTTTTATTTTAATTATATAAATTCAAATAAAATTACTTAAAATATTTAGTTAATTTTTTTTAAAGCAAATATGTAGTTAATTGGATATTTTAGTTAAATTTATTTTAAACTATATAATTAAAATAAAAAATTAAAAAAGCTTCACTTTTAGAAAATAAAGTTAAGTTAAAAATTAAAATATTTTTAAAACTAAATTTAGTTTTAAAGTTTTTAATTTAAAATTTAGTTCAAAAGATTTTAAATAAATGTTTTTATTTTAATTCAAATATGTATATTTAGTTTTTTTTTTATAAATCAGTATTTTTACTATATTGTACTAAAAGTTGTGCTTTAAAAAAAAAATTAGTATTTTTAAATTTAACTTTTTCTTTTGAAGAAAATTTTAAATCTAACTTGAGAATTAAAATTAATTTTTAATTTTTCATGTTAAGAGAGATTGAAGGAGGGGTGTAATTGAGAGTGAGAGAAAGATAGAGGGGGAGGCCGTGGATTCGACGGAGAGAGAGGAGATGGGGTTATAATTGAAAATATTTGTTAAAAAACATTAAATTCTCCTTAAATTTATGAATATAATATTTTTCATGTTTTTTTCTTGAAAAGTAATTTATTTTGAACAAATATTCTTCTTCATTTCGTATATTTATATTATGTATTAAAAAGATGTTATTTTTATAAGAAAATAAGAAAGTTTTCTTATTAAAATGAGGTCAAAAAATTAAAGGGTCATATTTCAAAATTTGGGCTTTCAAAAAGCCATTTAATCAAAGTGCCGTATATAAAAGACAAGTTAGCATATGAGAATGAGAACTCTGTGCAAATAGATAATGATTTTATCTGCTTGAGATGTATAAATTAAAATTTTGTCCCCAGAAAGCATGGATCTTTCGAAATAAAATCATTTTATCTAATAGTGTAAAACTTGTTATGAGAACATAGTTGAACCTTTAATCAAAACATTGTTGGTGGATGGGAGAAAAGGGGGAAAGTGGGACTGCTGTTGTACACAGAAGGGGGCTACTTTCAACATTAGTTTTAAAACCATCCCATTTTGAATATTTTGTTTGTGGAATTGAAGTTACTTTGGCAGAAAACTCTTTTATAAATTTAACAATTTTCAATATTTTTATAAAAATAATTTATTTCCATATTTATATGTTTTTAAAAAAGACAGTTATTTTTATAAGATAATAATAAAAGTGGTATCCATATACTTAACTCTATTGATTTGAACATTCAACACGCAGAACATGGAGAGAGAGGAGGGATTGAAGTTCCAATTATGACATTTTACTATATTGTATTAAAAGTGATTAGGTTTAAAAAAAACAAAAAGGGTGATATTTTTTTAAAATGATATCAAAATTTAATAGTCTTTTAAAATTTTGAAAAGTCTTTTAATCAAATTACCAAAAAAATGTTACATAGAAAAAAGTCGTCACTTGAAATAAAGATTTATTATGTTGGAAAAAGCTTAATACCACTTCTTGAAGATTTTTTTTCTTCTGCCGTGGAGAAGAAAGGAAATGACAGCTTTATATGCTAGACAATACGATAATCATGGAAAATATCTTTTCTATTATCGGGGGCAAGAGAGAGAATCTGTATGAATAAGATTTGAAAGTAGAAATTAATATTATTTTACATTGTATTAGATTGGAAGTGGTTCAGTGATACATATAAATAAAGTATCATTTCAAGTTAATGTTTAAGATATTGATGTTAAAATATTGTGTTTCTCTGAGGCACCGAGGCATGGGATTTTGGTTTAATATGAGATATATCGTCTTGACAGCCTTTCCCGCCGTCTTGTCTGACGCGTCTGTCTTGGCGTGGAGAGTCGAGTCCGGGTATAGACACCAAATCGATAAATGGGAGGTCGCGAGAGGGTTGAGCGGGGCGCTCCTCTTAGTAGTTCCCCCGATATCGTGTTAAATGGCCAAGCATTTCTCGCAAGGCCCGAGCATGGATTTGGAGTTTAATATGAATATCGTCTTGGCAATCGAGCGTAAATATTGAGTTTCAAATCCCATGGTTATCTTTTGTTTTCTAGTGCTTTTTCATTTCCTTTTTTTGTGGGTTTATCTATATAAAGTAAGAGCAGCAAGTCTTGAAGCAAGTAAGTGGTATCCTATGTGTTTGATAAAAAACATGGAGTCTTCTTCCTTCGCCTTGTTTGCTGTTTTCTCACTTCTCTTGGTAATCACCATCTAATAGGCTTACAGCCCTTACTACATACATATTCATTATTCATCACAGAGAGGATGATTCTAATACATTTTCCTTTTTCTCTGAGCAGGTTGGCAACACAATGGCTGCGAGAGAAGGGCGCCTGGGGACACCGGGAAAACTTCGTCACCAAGGGATCGGCCCGAGCCCGTGCCTAAAGCCATCGAAGAAAGTTCTCTTCGCCAAGAACCCCGGTTGACTGCCATACCTGGCTATAGAGAGGCAAACAAGAGCAGGTCAAACAGCTTCTTAAGGATTCTGAATATAAGAAAGACAAGTCTTTGTTGATCTTAGTGAGCCCAAGACCAATCTCATACCCTTTATGACGATAGACCCAGAAGACCAATCATACCCGTTTATGGTGATCAAGTCCCTTCCAAGAAAGACAAGTTTTTTGTTAATCACATTGAGCCTAAGACCAATCTCATAGCCTTTTATGGCAATCAAGTCGCTTCCAAGAAAGACAAGTCTTTTTTTGATCGCATTGAGCCCAAGACCAATCTCATACCCTTTTATGAAGATCAAGTCCCTTCCAAGAAAGACAAGTCTTTTGTTGATCACATTGAGCCCAAGACCAATCTCATACCCTTTTATGCCGATCAAGTCCCTTACAAGAAAGACAAGTCTTTTGTTGATCACATTGAGCCCAAGACCAATCTCATACCCTTTTATGACGATCAAGTGCCTTTCAAGAAAGACAAGTCTTTTGTTGATCACATTGAGCCCAAGACCAATCTCATACCCTTTTATGCTGTTCAAGTCCCTTCCAAGAAAGACAAGTCTTTTGTTGATCACATTGAGCCCAAGACCAATCTCATACCCTTTTATGATGATCGAGTCCCTTCCAAGAAAGACAAGACCAATCCCATACCCTTTTATGACGATCAAGTCTCTTCTAAGAAAGTCAAGTCTTTAGTTGATCACATTGAGCCCAACACCAAACTCTTGCCCTTGCATGACGATCAGTAAGGGAAATTAAAGCTAGTTCTGTTGACGTGGTCCAATGACCCTATGCATTTCATATTCCTAGTAATATGTGTTAAAGTTTGTATGTGCGATGGTATGCAGTGTAGATTATATTATGATGATATTTAAAAACCTCTACCGGTTTATCTTTATTTGACCGAGATGTATGAGTAGTCAGTCGTGCAAATATCAAAATGCATGGACATGGCCAAAACTTGAAGATAGCTTCAGTATCAAGAGAGCTATTTAAAGATGAAGTAATCATGTTTGTTCAAGGTGTATGTAAACACGGGGTTCAACATATTGACACTGAATTTAGATAAGATAATTGGTTTGACAGTGTTTTTTTTTTTAAAAAAAAAAAACTACTTTAATTAATTTTTTTTTGAAAACAATTATAAAATTTAGAAAATCTTTTTTTATTAATTTGAAAATCATTTATTATTAAAAAATTACTGACATTTGTTTTTGTACAACATGTGCTCAGACAGTTATCTATTCTTGTAAAAATACTTTGAATAATTTTTCTGTATAATGATAAAATTATTTTAAAAATGCTTTATCATTTTTAGAATGCGCTAAAATCACCACCTTCACAAAAATTTAAGTATTGAACAAAAATTTAAATTATTTTTGAAAAATAGGAGAACGGTCTGAAGTGATTCTAGCACTATTTTAATTGTTTTTACTTATTTATGTTATGTTTCGTTTATGAAAAAGTAATGAAGAAAGAAAACTTTAAGGAAATAATTTTTTCATATTTCATTAGAAATAAAAATATTAAAAAATCAAATATGATTAAAATACAATTTTTTTTTCATCTATTCACTTTGCATTACCAAGTATTTTGACAACTATTCCAAATATTGGTATTTTGACAACTATTCACTTGGAATTACATTTTCAGCAAGTTTCTAATGCTAGTCACTCCTCTCCTCATGTATGGCCTAACGCTTTAAACCAACTGAGCTAAGGCTTATTGGCTCGTCCTCATTAGTATTTAATATAAAATTTATAAATTTTTGTTCATGATTATTCCAAGAATTAATATATTAAATTGAGTTTGGAGAGTAATATATAGAAACAAATTGACTTTCGTTGAAATCCATCTTGCCGAAAGCCTAGGATCAGTCATGCCAATCATTAGAATCATAAAGTTGTTCTTCTTCAAGGAAGCGTACTGAATCCATCTTGGATGAATGTCTAAATCAGAATGGCTTTGGTGCTTCCCAAATCGCAACGTAGTTCGAAAGGGTTCTCAGTTCTCCGGTTTCTTTAGAGATAATGGGTTATTTGAGAAGAAGGAACATACATCTGGTGGGGACAGGAGCCCTTCTTGTGTTAGAAGTGGCTAAGCGTCAGCCTCCTAACGAGTTTTGTTTTGGCCAGTATATTAAAAATGAAAAACAAATATCTGCCATACATTTGAGGACCATATCTTAATCTTGATGCATAAATCCTATCAAAAAGATAAATTTAATAGATCCTTAAATTAAAGATTTATGTTATTATTTGAATTACCTTGACAGCCCATATAAGCCCATTATCGGGATTAAATAATCAACAATCTCCCACTTAGGCTGCTGTAGCACATATAATTATGTATTGCAATGAATAAACATATGAGAAGGCTCAAACCTTATTACCCAAAACATGCATCAAAGAAACCAAGTAAGTCAATAATTGTAGTAACACGGGATCATAGCGGCCTTTGTCATACTTGTCATAAACGACCTGCTCCAGTGGTCACATGTATTGATATGATTGAATGACCGGATCACAATGGATGTAGCATGGAAAATCCCATGTCATGGTCTTCTTATGCTATTACCAGCTAACTTTATTATTTAGTGAGATCAAACCAATGTCAATAAATAAGAAACTGAAGTTTTGTAGAACATAAAACCTCAAAATATTTATAATTGAAATATCTGGAAATATATCTATAACAAAAGCATCTCAAATACAAACTCCCACTAGAACTGAATATCCTCATACAATATGACACCCATACTAGTAGTGTACTAATGAAAGACCTTGAGAACAGCGATCCTTTAGTAAGAGAATCAACAATCATGAAGTTTATCTTTGTTATTGCTCTCATAGACAATTAGCCATTCTAAATATTTCTTTAACAACAAAACTTGATGTATGTGCTTTGTTTGAAGGCACGTTGTATTAGAATATATAACACTCAGGGTTATTATTGTCACGATATAACTTTAATGGTCTTTTAATTCCTTTTGCCACATGCAGCCTAGTGACAAATTTTCGTAACTATATCCCATGGTTGGATGCCTCATAGCAAGCTATAAACTCTGATGCCATAGTTGAGGAAGCTATAATTGTCTGTTTGGCACTCCTCTAAGATATAACACCTCCAGCTATCATGAAAACATAACCTTATATGGATTGTTTGCTACCTTGACATCCATCAAAATCAGAATGATCACCGATGATACAGCGTCGATCTCTCATATGTGAGCATGAAATCTTTTATTTCTCTTCAAATTTACATGATCCTTTTGGATGCTTTCAATGGTCAAATCCAGGGTTACTCATATATTTGATATCGCAACTATGAGCGTAATGTCAGACGTACATACTTGAGCATACATAAGACTCCCCACAGCCAATGCATAAGGAATCTTTTGCATTTCCTCGATTTCAAGATTATTTTAGGGCGAGTGAGACTAAGCTTGTCTCATTTAGCTCACAGACTTATCTCTCGATGAACAATCATTCATGCAAGATCTATTCAACACTTTTGATATAGCTCTTTTGTGATAACGAAGAGAATACGCTTGAGATTTATCTCGTAGTATTTGTATACTTAATACAAAAAAGGCATTCCCAAGATCTTTCATCTCAAAATTCTTTGAGAGAAATTTCTTAGTTTCATGCAATAAGCCTATATCACTACTAGCAAGTAAAATATCATCAACATATAAAATCAAGAAAATAAATTTACTCCCACTAAACTTATATTGATGTACACACAATCTTGACCAAATTTACCTCAAAGTAGTTGGTATCAACTACAGTCTGGCTTGATACCATTCTTAAAGCTGTTTGAGACATAGATGGATTTTATTTACAATATCGACTTTGGATCCCCGGATACAAAGTTTTCTGGGCAATACCATATAAATAGTTTTGTCAATGTTACCATTGAGAAGCGGTGTCTTTACAATCATCAAGTGCCTCTAATCATTGAACACAGTCTCCATTATAGTCTAAGGTGCCATGAGAAACTGGAGAGAAAGTATTATTTATAGTCTATGCCTTCCTTTTGGTGAAACATGGCGATAAGTGGCCTTTATATCTTCGACATTGCCATTTGAATCCCTCTTGGTTTGAATATCTATTTACAACCAATAGGTTTGATCACTGAAGCGATCAAGCAAATCCAACACCGTTGTCTTCCACAGTTTCATCTCATCCTTCATGGCATCAATCACTTGAGAATTGGAACTTTAAAGCTTGCTAAAGATTGATTGGATCATCTTTTGCTAAGTTACATGACCTCATGTTCTTGAAAAAATATGATATAATCATCGAGAATCGCACTTCTTCTTTCTCTTGTGGATCTCCTTAATGGCACTTCTTGAGGTTGTTGAGTTTGTACTATAGGTTCTTGAGGAAGAACTTCATTGTTTCCTTATGTGAAAGCATCATCTTGAACAATATCGATAAAATAACTTGATTGATGTTGTCTTGTTAATAGAAAGAACTTCATTGTTGTCTGGTACTATGACATCAAACAATATTGGTAAATAACTGACATAGTCAAGAGTAATATTAGGACCAAAAACAACCATTAGGTAAAGGGGAACTTGAGTCGTTGTTTCTCTTCATTTTCTTCAAAACCAGCACTCTTATAGTGTCTTCCTCTGAACTCAACGTCTCAGAAAGATCATTTTATCTCAAAAAATGATCTAATAGTGGGATTATAGAACTTAAAACTATAAAGGCATTGACATAACCAACAAAGTACTTGACTACCTATTTTTGTCAATTTCTTTCGCGTTTAGGCGAAAGTGTCACAGGTTGGACAACCCCAAACATGTAAGTGCCTAATACTAGGCTTCTTTCGATTCCACGACTCATAAGGAGTTTTAGCTACTAATTTACTTGATACCTTATTAAATGTACCTTTGTAGTGTAAGTGCTTCCCTACTAAAGCGATTCGGTAAAAGAAGAATGACTAATAATCTACTTCTCACCGTATCTTTGTGTTCGTTTCGTCTCTCTACAGCACCATTCATACTAGGCTTACTGGCATTGTGTATTGGGACGATCCCACATTCCTTTAGGAAGATAGCGAAAGGTCCTAGATGTTGTTCTCCACGAGCCATATACCCTTACTGTACTCACCACCCGATTAAAGTTGTGTTTAAATCACCTTGGCGAGTTCTAGTTCCTTTGGCTTTAAAGGCAACTTGAACATGTCAAGCTTGAGACTTCTCATGAATCAAATAGGTACCCATACCTTAAATAGTCATTTATGAACATAATAAAATCACTAGTTGACCATTCCAAGAAGCTATGGGGAATGGTTCACAAATATCGGTATGGATTAGTTCTAAAACATATGTACATCTATTGGCACCTAATTTCCTTTTCTCTATTTGTTTCCCTTTAATGCACTCAATGTAGACCTAAAAATCTGTCATATCGAGGGAATCAAGAATTTCATTTGACACAAGCCTTTGAATTCTCTATTTATAAATGTGACCTAATCCTTTTTGCTAACATTCTGACATCATATGGATTAATTTACATTTTGTACCACAAGTATTGATATCACGGGTTTCATTAAGCCAGGCAGCAATATCCAACAAATAAAGGTTGTGTGCATAGATAAAGAACCAGTACAATAACATTTGAATTTGAAAGACTAAATTTCTAATTTCGAATGAAATAATATCAGTTGTCAATATAGGAAATTAAATCCATTAGTTTAAAGGACGGTACAACATAAGTTTCCTTTAAATCCAAATAAACACCAGTTTTTAATAACAACCTAAATGTCCCTATGACCTCTACTTTTGCTATTTTGCCATTTCCCACATAGATGAATCTCTGAGCATCATTTGGCGGTCGGCTCCACAAACAACCCTATAGGGACATACTTACGTGAGTAGTAGCACTAGAATCTACCCACCAAGTATGTATAGGTACAGAAGTTAAATTAATTTCAGAACAAACTAGAATGAGAAGAGTACCTTTCTTAATACACCAAGCAACAAACTTGGGACACTCTTTCTTGATGTGACCCACTTTTCTTGAAATAACCAATTGAATTCCTTATCTACTTCTTTCTCATACCTTGAATGATATACCTTCTACAGTGTCTTTATTAAATATTTTAAGCTCTTCATTTTCTTCTTTTGAGGAGTTAATGTTAAGTGAGCACTCTATCTTATCTTTCTTTATCCTTTCACTCTTCTTGCACACAATAGAAATAAGCTCATTCAAAGTCATTCAGTGCTCAAAGTATTATAACTCACAATGAGCCGGCGAATTGTGTGAAAGAGATATAAGAACAAATGCCTGTGGCTGAGTCGTGAACTAATTGTAACTTAAAGTGCTTTTAGTTTTGGTGTGTTTAGACATTTCATGATGTCAATTTCCCTCATCGTTCTCCTTGTTTGTGCTCTTTCGCCTTGTGTTCTAAGTACTTGTTTATCTTTTCATTTACAGTAAAGACTTATCTATATAGAAAGAATTGCCCAGCATTAGCCTTCATCAATGATAGAGCCTCGAAACACTTTGGAATGGAGCGTTTCATAAAGCATTATACTCAAGTGATTGGATCAGTTCTTCATCAAATGTGGCCTCATTGGGGTTTTCCGAAGTAGAAGTAGGGCGTTCCATTCTTAATGCTAGGTCTAATTCCATATGATAAGAACGTTTTGTTCTCTTTCCAAATCTTGAAATTGCTCCCCATTGAACATGGGAATTCCGTGCTTGGAGTAGAAAGATTTGCAACGTGCCAAGACTAAGTAATTGAAACAATAACCCGTATCACATAGTTTAAAACCAGTCAAGTATGTAATTCAAATTATGACCAAAAAAATCCTTCACCAGATACCATGCACTCCATTAATGTCTTGTCTTTGGATAAAACATTAACTTGAAATTAATCTCTTGTTGTAGTGATCAAGCGATAAAAAGTAATCAAATAATGAATATTCCCTTTAGGTATACTCATTATTCACATGTAAAAACCAAATGCTTCACATGTTTATCACCACGAGGTGTACATGTACATCTGATTAAATATTAAGTTTTTCTTTGGGCCAATTAATATTCACATGATATCTATAGTCTACATTTTGAATCAAATAAACTTTCTGGAAGTACTTTGACATGTTATAATTAATTCAGTTAAAATGCACATGTAATATCTAAGATTTGAATTTAAAAATTTTCAAATATATATATATATATATATATATATACCATATATATATATACATATATATATATATATATATATCTGCCTATATATATATATATACATATTTATTTATATGCCCTTTTCTTAGTGCATGGTATTAATCTAAAGATTGCATTCACGTCGTGACAATGCACTTGAAAAGGAACCTTAGTTCATACAAGTTCCAATTTTAATAGATAAACAATCCGATTTTCTCCATGCTCAAGGTAAAAGATAGAAAACAAAAGTTAAGACACTAAATAGTCCTTTTATAAACTTTTTAGACCAAATTATCTGAATAATTTTATTAAAATTTAGCCCACACATTGTTATATATATACTTTACCTTTAGCATTATATATAATAAGCATGAGATTCATATGTTGGTTTATATATAATCTATATATAGACTCTTACAGTGAAGTCTCCTTGGATACAATAAACACACAAAAACATATTTTATGTATAATGCGAGTCTAGCAATTACAGGATTGTAGTGGATGTGGACTGATGCAATATATATTAAAAAAAATTGCGAAGATGATATTTTATGGTGCCTTATCCAAGAATTTTTTTATCTAACCAAAGGAAAGCATCCACGAAGGAATGCATAATTTGTATGTATACAATGTCATAAATAATACAATATTCAAGAGTTTGATTTCATGAGAACAAGATCTTTTATTAAATTTAAATGGTCTCTCTTTTGGATAGAGTGTTGTTCATTTGGAACACTCATGTTTGGAATCTTTAAAATAGTAATAACCACCAGAAGTTAAAACCTCCAACATGATTGCTAGAAAATTTAAAAAAAAAAAATCATTATTTAATTATTCAACAACCAAACACCACACCTAATTTTTGGTTCAACAAACACAGTTTTCATGGATATAGAATGTAGGCCTGACACTTATGCCTACATCTCGGTGCATATAAAATCTCAAGGATAGGTTTGGCACAATCCGCTGGAACCAAGCCATATTAAGTGCGATTGTCGGAGCCCGATCGATCCTCGTGATAATTATTCTACAAACTGAGCAAAACCCGCGAAAATAGAGAACAACCTAGATTGACCCACGATCGGGCCACCACATCCCAGGCTCTCGGTGTAGAAACATTTTTATTGTATCTGGAGTGCCGGGACGGGTTCGGATAGATATCAGTTTGAGCGTGTCGTAAATAAAACACTAAACAGAAAATAAAGTAATTCCTAATAGTTAAAACATGTGGCTTTGATACCAAATCAACATTAAATGAAACTTTACGGTGAAAATCATCTTTGAAAACCTAGGATCAATCATGCTTAATCATTAGAATCATATTGTTCTTCTTCAAGGAAACGCATGATCCACATCTTGGATGAATAATGCGAATCGAATGGGTCACAGTCTTCCAAATCATAACATCGTTCGAAGAGAGGTTCTGGTTTCTCTGGGCTCTTTATGAGATAATGGTCATTTCAGAAAAAGGAACATACATATAATTTGGGGACCAAGAACCTTCTTGTGTTAGGAAGTGACTTCCCTAATAGGGTTTTTTGTTTTGGCCCATCATTAAAATAGAAAAACAAAATATCTACACACCTTATAATTAGAGGAGCACATCTTAATCTTGATACATAAAATCCTATCAAAGATAAACTTTAATAGATCACTTAAAATAAAGACTTATATTGTATTTGGTCTGAAACACTTAATAGCAGCTACATATAATCCCGTTATCGGGTTAAATAATCCAACAATATGTACATATAATTTATTATCTTTAAAATCTATTTTAACGTCATAGTCCAGTGGAGTATTAGAGTTAGGAGGCATGGAAGAAATGTATTATATTATTATCATAATTTACAAATTATAAGGCTATTAATGATATTTGATATTATTATTAGAATACTAAATAATTTTACAAATTAATTATGAAAATCTGTCAAAATAAACAACCATGTTGCAAAAAGAAAATTGTAAGAAATTTTTAATAGTTTTAATCATTTTTCAATACATTTAAATTTATTTTAAAGAATACCATAACATCTATTCTAAATTTTGATGTTCAAATGGATAAGTGTGTTTTAAGAAAACTTTTTGATATGTAAAAACGAAAGCAAAACATAGATGTTTGAATAAAAGATTTTAATATTATACTGTAATTTAATTACTTTTATTTATTTATTTTTTGAAAGGAGAATAGTTTTATTAATTTAAACTAATACATTATTGAAACATAGAATTAAATTCGCTAAACATACTAGAGGATGGCCTTAACATCAAGTTAATATCACAATGAATTGGCTTAAAGACTACACATTTGATAATTCTATGATTACTAGAATACATATGACTCCAGTTCTGTAGCTTACGGATGACCATGATTTGACTTGATATTTCTGCCTTATCGAATCTGCTTTACCGTTCGAATCACCCACACACAAGGAAGCGTCACAATAAGACGATGAAAACCAAATTGTCGTACTCCATTTTGTGGAAGAAAAATGGTAGAAATAGATGTAAGGAATGATTCGGGCGAGAATGACGATAAATCATCCACCATTACTTAAAGAAAATGAGTTGAAAAATAAAATGAAGAAAGAAGAGAGAGCGACTAGGGTTTTTTACTTTTAGTATTACATTTTATTTGATTCTAATGAATAATATCTATTTGAGAGTGTTTGGTTAGTGCAAATTTTTTTGTTTTTAGTGTAATTCACTAGAACATCTGAAAAGAGCGTAGGAATTGGTGGATGCGCGGGCGTGCTAGGAAATTATAGTATTTCAAAGCAGAAACTATACCAAAATCCGCTTACGCTCAGCCCGGATTCCTTATTTCCCTTGATAGTTCTCTAAGAATCTAACATAATGCTGAAAATTGAATTTGTGTTGAAAGCTAAGAGAAAAATTGTACGGATTTTCTTGAAAGCTAACAAATTTCATTGTAGAATTAGACTGAAAATAAAATACTGAAGCAAGAAAGCTTTGAAATAACAAATACTTGGAAAGAATATATAAAAACTAAGCTAGGAATCTAGAAAAGACGATCGCTAAACTTGTAGAAGATTAAGAAAAATGATGAAATGCTCTGTTTTGAGTGTTTGAAAGTCCTTCTGCTCTAATGTTGAGTCCTCCTTTTATAGACATTTCTTAGTAGCTGCCTGAGCTTCAGCTCAAATAGCGTACGTAAGCGCAAAAGTCTTTGTTAGTAGCTTTCCTACTTCAGTAACTACGTACTTTTCCATGTCATGACTTCGAGAAAAAGTGTCCTCCATCTTCTACCTTTGAGACAAAGTCTCAATATTCTTAGCTGACAACTTTGACAAATTATTTAAAAATTCCAGAAATATTCTTGGACATTTTCATAGGCTAATTCTCATGGAAGCAGAACTTTCTCTGATTGAGTTGGGCTCGGTTTGGGGCACGATATATCCATTCGGCAATTCCACTGCAGTTGGGCGAATAGTATTTTGGTGTCAACAGTGTCCCCGCATACAATATGGGCCATGGGCCATGTTTGTATGAAAAAGATTTTATATGTCAAAAGGCTTCTTTCCCTCTTCTCTCATCATTTTACCATGAGGCCCAAAGTGTAAATTAGCTCTTTGGATGTGGATTATCGGAAGAAACGAGTGGCAAACTTGGGATGAGTTGAAAAGCCTAAAGTAATACCTTGAAATCCTTCCCGTCAATTTTCTTTCAAACCTGTGAACTTTTGATCTCACTTTCCTCAAACAAACGGTCCTTCTCTGTAAGACTCTCCTTTGGGATTCGAAAGGTTCATAGGAAGAAATCCCTTTGTTATCTTGAACATTATGAATTCTCTAACTCTTCTCTCTTGTTTATCTTTTCTTTCCTTTTTCTCTCCAAACTCATTCCAAGCCAATCTACGTGCGGTTTCTATTCTTCATCACGTCACCGTTGGAGCGAGGTCCGAAGTCGTCGTCGCTCTTGTCTTTAGAGTGGCCGAAGGCGACACGCGGTGTTATCGAAGCCAACTGAAACCATTATCTTTTTACTTCTTGATAGCCACATATCTATCTTTGACATCATAAACGATGTTGTGGCAACTTCTGGTTACCGCTCCCTCTTCCACTGGCACGATTTTTCGACCATTCTCCATGGCCGAACTCCTTTTGCACGATTGAAGTAGATCAGTCCTTTTGTTGAAGTGATTTGAGGTGAATGTTCCCTTATGACCTCTAAGGGAATATTGAAAGATTCATCCTCGTAAAAATCGATACATCCAAGAGTTTTCCTCAGTTTTCAAAAATGAGAGAAGTCTTTTGGTTTTAGAACTTCAAATCCTTTATTCTTCAACAAAAGTCTTTGATAATCAAAAATGATCCATTTCTGATTTAGGAACACTTCAAGTCTTGAGATTTCTTCCGCAGAAAATATCTTTTAAAATCAAGAACGATGTTTTGTTTTGAACTTAGTGTATTTTTCCTTGAAAAATCTTTAAAAATCAAGAACTGATATTATTTTGGTTTTTAGAACTTCAAATCCTTCATTCTTCATTGAATTTTTTTTTATAAAAAAAAGAAAGAGTCTGGTTTTTACATAGGTTTTCCTCCTTTGTATGCAGATCTCGGTTCTTTTCCCTCTACTCAATCTTTTCTCCTCGTCTACCAGTAGAAGCATTGCAAAGGTAATTTCTCAACCTCATATTTGATGGACTTGAAGATCTTACCTTGGGGAATCTAGATTTGGTCTTACACCTAGTATTTTTAGGAATTTCTCCATATGTCTTCCCGACATATGACTTCTGAGACTTCAAGGCTACCATGGCGGTGGTTTCCATTGAAAATTTGAAAATTCTCGCAAAAAGAGCCACGTCGGTTAATCTCTTTCAACATTCCATACCGGACATTGTAGCTTTCTGTATAGGTTTTTATTCCATTTCTAACATGGATCGCAATTTTCTCAAGGTAATTACATTTCACTTACTATTTTTTCCACCCATTTTCATTTTTCTCTCTCTTGCATGGTTATGACACTCTTTTCTTGTGTTCCAAATGCACTACCATCTATTCCTCCCTTGTTATTTCTGGGACCCGCCATGCGCTTGGAGATGTGGCTATTCTCAGACTTTCCTTTCTTTTTCCTCTGACGTCACCATCAGAGATACTTCTTGGACAAGAACTACGACCTATGTCTCTACCAGCCAAGTCATGGCCTAAGGCATTTCGAGGATTGGATCAACTGCTTGTCTCTTTTATATCTTGCCATCATACTTTTAGGTAAGCTGAATACTCTTCAAAATCTTACCTTTTCTTGATTAGGTGGCAACTAGCTAACCTTCTTGATTGCTGGTGGGAACGTGATTGACATTTGTACGTATGCACTAATGTGATATGTATGAACTAGTGGACCAAGGTGGCATTAGGCCTACCTTGGATGTGCGCTATCGCTGAACACACACACTGCGGCACCACAACCATGACATCAGACAAGAGACTTCAAGGTGGCACTAGGCCTACCTCTAGATATTTGTTGAAAATTTACTTTCAACAACTCTTGAATGATTGTTGTTGTTGGGACAAGTACATTTTTTAGGATGCTATATTCCCTAAATTTAGTGGCCATAAGGCCTACTTTATTTATTTGTTATTATTGGGATGGGCTTGATAGAAACCAAAACCCCTCTTCTTGAATCGTGGCCAAAGATCTACTTCACTTGACTTCCCTCAGCTCTTAGATCCCCTTCCATTGAGTCACAGTCCTCAATCATCTTTCAGTCTATAGTCGCGACTATGGAATAATGTGGTCTAGATGACACTGCAAATTTCTCCATAGGTACTGTGGTCGTACATGACGTTGCTATATGGAGAAGCAATATTGTGACGTGGGTTTTTTGTCATGGCAAACACCTTCATTGCAACGAGCTCTACCTCGTTGTGATGTACCCGAGGCTATGACTTTTTCCATTCCTCTTCTTCGTGGCGGTGAGCACTTCCTTTATCGTGAAGAGTGCCTTCATCGTGATGTACATTTTCTTCGTCACAACGTACATTTTATTCATCGCAACGTATCCGAATGTAGGACTCATCAACTTTTGACTTTTAATTCTTCCATTAATTTTCTTGATTTTCATTCTAGAACTATCAATTTCATGCTCTGTGTCACGTCACAATGTGGAGAAGTAATGTTATGACGTGATGCCGCCACTGATTTTTTCCTCGCTTCCAAGGATAACCTATCTCTTCGCAATGATCTAACAAGTTCAAATTTTGTAGAAATCTTGCATTTGAATGTATATGGCTACAAAACCCACTTTCCTAAACTCCAATTCAATATGAAGGCTTATTTCCTCAAATTTAGAGTGATTAGAGTGATTATGATACCCTGTTGTTCGGTGTGAATTATATATGCATTTTGAGTGTGTTTTTCGTGTATTTTTATTACTCAAAATGCTTAATTCACATCCTTATTTAGCCATATTACACTAATCCCCCATTCTGAAATGTTTTGCAAGAATACAATGGCACCAAGCTGCCAAACACATGGAAACCAAGGAAGAGTGGTTGTTACCAGTAGCAAAAGTTGTTCGCCTGAGGTGAAGCGTAGCTTCTCGTCGTATGACGAGGTTCACCAAGGCGAAGAGGAAGCTTCATTGAAATGAAGGCAGAACCAGAGCAAGGAGAGAAAACCCATAGGAAAAGCCTCCTCTCTGGTTCGCCTAGGCATGTGAACCCTCGCCAGGCGTAGAGGTTCGCCAGGTAGAAATGGCTGCATAGAAGTGAAACAACCATCAACATGAAGGCCCCGAAGATAGCTCTGCCCGCTGCTTAGCTTTCCATGCCTAGGCGAAGGGACTACCATCAACAAAGAAGACACGTGTCTTCGCCTAAGAGAAGAATGATGGATTTGGATCAGCAAACCTTGAGTTTTGAGCTCATCATTGGCCCATTTTCAGTAGCCTATAAATATATGTACTTTAGACTTGATTGTGGTTCTGCTGAGAGAACACCCTCTTTGTGTTTCTCCTCTCTCTTCTCGATCCACTTAGGTTTTTGATTTTCTTTAGTTTTACTTTGTTTTTGGAGCTAATTTTGAATAACTAGCTACTGTATGAGTTTTTTTGCAGAACTCAGAGCGTAGTTTCAGATGAATTTCATTTGTAATTTGTTTTTTATCTCTAAACTTACTTTGTTTAATCTTTTCATTATTATGTTTATGTTAAATATGGTTTTGTTGAATTTCTTGGTTGTAATGAGTGGCTAAACTCTCTAGGTTGATTATCGAGGCTGATTGATTTGTATTTCTTTTAGAATGGTTTTGAATTCTATTCTACAAGGATAAAGAAGGGTGTAGTTGTTGGATTACTATGGTTTTGCCTAATTGATTTATGTTGGGGAGTGAGTTTAAGACCTAGTGCACAAAGGGTTTCCATAGTGACAGTTGGAAAATACCCCAGCCTCGATCCTACTCCCAAATGCATCTCAATCTCGACAAATCAACCTAACCTAGTCAAAGAAGTCTAGGGAATTAGGAATGTGTAGTACTAGATGGATTTCATTAGGAGTAGCACCATCTCAACATTATGTGAGGATCGTATGGATCGAGAGGTGATCAATCCGAGCGTAGTCTGGGTAGTCCTATTGTACGGACCGAGAGGTGACCAATGGGATTCCAAAGGAAAGCACTGCCTTATAAAATTACCGTACTTAATGACCTAGAAGGATCGAAAGGAGAATAGGGAGTGTGTGAGAAATTGAGGGAAGACACGAAAGTGTAAACCTCATACCGTTCTCCCTTAGACAACACAAATATATTTTCATTAAACCACCACTTCATGAACATAAATCATAATTGCATCAATGGATATAATCAACCCTAGTATCCTTCCCCATAGCTTTTCTTTAAAATCAACCCATTTACTTGTGAATCTTATAAAATCAATTTTAGATTTGTTTTGGTTTTAGTTTAGTTTAGGGAACTCATCTTTCACCCAAGTCATTGAGTCGCTTCAACAAATGAACGACTTCACTAGCCAAGGTACCTGCTAACTCTCGCTTAAACCACACCTTCCTATGGGATTGTGATGACCTTGAATTGTTAGTCCTCATCAGATATTTGTGCGACTCGTGTATCGCGGGTTTTGGTTGATTTTTACTAAACTTTTATACAATACATAAATCACCAAACACCTATTGTGAAATTGTCTATGCTCGCTTGGGGGAAATATAAATTTAAAGTGGCCTAGAGGCCTACCTTATTCACTTGGACATTTACCCTATTTCCCTAATCTTGAGATGGTCAATAAGTCTTCCTTGGTGAATTAATAGGGAATCTTGAAGAAGTTTGTGTTTTTTAAGGTGAAATGGCCAAAGTTCAACTTTATTGCCTCAAATCCTATCTTGGAACTGGTCTCATACCTACAGTGGTCAAGGGACCAACTTTAGGGAATTGAAGGTATAAGGTAGAAAAGCATGAATGTGAGGAAACCATTGACCACAAGTATATCCAACCACCTATTTTTGTACTCTATTTCTCCAACACCCAAATAGTCATTGGACCTATTTATGAGATTTTTAGAAATCCGAAGAGGCAACAAGAACACCCTTAGAGAAATCATTGTGCTAGTGAATGCAATGGCCAAGAAGCCACTTTATCACTAGGTCATCCCATATTTCTCCAATCCTAAAGTGGTCATGGAACCTACTTTTGGAGAATTGATGACACAACAAGCCTATTCTTAGGGAAAAGCCTTTATTTAGATCAGTGATCCTAAAGCTTACTTTAACCTTCCAATCAAAGATCAATATCTACTTCCCTAGATTTAAAGTGGTCATAGGACCTAAATAATTCATAAAACAATTGAGGGTATAACAAGTATGACATTGAGGAATACAAAATGGTTCGAAAGTAATGAGCGACCAAATAAATTACTTTATTACTCAAAGTAATTACTAAGAATATTTCTAATTCCAAATGGTCACCGGGACTTATTTTATTTGTTATTTACTATTCCCTACTGATTACTACCCAATATGTGCTATTTTACACCCTTATTAATACAGGTTTTGAGCACTTTTTGCATAGTAATCAAAATTAATTAACCTAATCGGGCATGTTAAGGACTCAGTAATGCTACTAATCAATGTTATGTGACAAGTTTTGTTGTTTTACATTATTTATACCATAGATAGGATTCAGCCTCACAATAAAGAATCACTGGAATAAGAGTAGAAAATAAGTAAACCTAAGCATATCAGAGATGCAAGATTCATGGCAATTTCGCATGGGTTGCGACTTTCGCAATTTCGAAATTACCCTTCCCGTGAGTTGGAATGTTCCTGCTGCTTTTGACTTTTTGACTTTTTTGTCACTTTTTAGATTTCTTCCTGATTTGTCCCTTGTAATAGTTATTGCTTTTGTTATTTTGGTAATTTGTATTAAGGTTTGGCTAAAAAAGCCCCAGACAAGACATTGTAAAAAGACTCTTTGATTATTGTGAACCTTCGAGGGAAGCTGCAAAGTGCTCCCGCTCTTCTCATTTTCTATCACTTTCCTCATTTCTCTGCTGATCAAACACCCTCCGAGGATGACAACTCGCAGGATGAGTGGCTAACCCTTCTCTTCCTCAAGCAGAACAGACCGCAAGGGAACCTGTGAAACCAAGGGCTCATGTTTCAGCAACGAGGTATTCACCGACATTTATGTTTCCTTGAACTCTAGGTTTAGGATCCCTCTCAATGCTCCTTAAATGATCTTGTATTTGATAATATTTTAGGGTTCAGTGATGCCATTGCTGTAATCCACTAAGATTCATTAATTACCATCTATTAATCATTGAAGGTGAGTTATGAGATACGTTTTACCGGCTCCTGAGACCATTAATCTCAAACAATACCATTTCTGCTGATAGTTATTTGAGGGTCAAGTTTTGTAGCTAAACCAAGATCCGGTTCGAAGTAACTATATGTTACTATCCCCAACAAGTGCAGGAAAAGGGTCTGAGAACCCTCATTTGCACATAGGAAACCAAGCTCATGACTATACTATGAACTTCTTCCATATTTTTTATCTCTTTATCATAAGGATAACCATTAAAACCAACCCCTTTTTATCGAACCCCAATATCCAAATTGTAATCACTAGTGTAGGACTTAATGATAGTCATTTACACGAAGAAAACCCATCCCTATGGACGATCCTAGAGCCACTATACTCACAAGAGTGTGCTACAAATAAAGAGGAGGCATTAGGTATAAATTCTCATTGATCAAGTGACTCCCTACGGGCTGCGAATAAATGGTACTACTGGGCTGATAGGTCTATGAAATGATAACATATTGAACACTTGTGATCCTCATCACAAGTTCTGGTGAATTTTCTTTTATCATTCTTTTTAGTATTATACAGTCAGTTTTTATTAGTTTCATTTCACTGTTTATTTTTTATTTTTAGAAAGTAACTCTAACCCTTTAGGTAGGATTGTTTCTTTTTTGTCTGAGGTTTAACCTGTTCTTATGCAGGAGTACATGTTCCAGTGGATTAGAAATCCGTATAAGTGTGCTGATCAAAGTCGCATTCTCCGACAGAGCCCACTCGACCAACATTAGTTTGAACCCAATGGAACACCTAGAGGGAGAGCAACACAGTCAGTACCCAGTGAAGAGGAACCTCAATACATTTAGGTCCATGAGGGACCACATACACCTCCATGTGGGTGGAGTGCACCTCTCGCATCGTGCCTCCAACTAATGCACCATATGGCAGTACTTACAACCTTAGTTGGGGGAACCACCCAATTTTCTCATGGAAACCAAGACCTCCATAGTATGCACCTCCTACTCCACATTATGCTTCAACTCCTCAACCATCACAACCACCACAGTTAACTTCTTCAATTGAGCAAGCAATATTGAACTCTAGCAAATTGGTGTGTAATTTTATAGAGGAGCAGAAAGCGGTGAATGTCCAAGTAAATCAAAGAATTAATACTATGGAGAGCTCTCTGAACCAAAGATTAGATGGGCTTCAAAATGACCTTGGTCAGAAAATTGACAACCTGTAGTACTCCATTTCTAGGCTCACCAATCAGCAGCATGTTCATCTAAAGGAAGAGTGCCTGATTGACACCACGGTGAAGGAGCATTGTAAACAACAGCTACAAGAAGAGCTGATAGAGACTTTTGCAGAATTTTCTAAAGGGTTATTTGAATTCCTATTACTTCCACCGATTTTTGTCTATCAAGAAAGAACGAAGCATCTCCCCATTGTCACGAGGAGGGCAAAGTGGGAAAGGAAGCAAGGAAGAGCCCCAAAATCTTATTCTCTAAACCATTTCATTGCTACTGACGGATCGCAGGTGTGCCACAAGTGTATAACATCATCACCTAAGGACTATTATCTAATCCCCGGCAACGGCGCCATAAAACTTGTTGACTGGATCAGAGTATGTACACAAGTGTATAACATCATCACCTAAGGACTATTATCTAATCCCCGGCAACGGCGCCATAAAACTTGTTGACTACATCAATAAATTGTTATGGATCAAAACACCTATTCAAATTTGAGACTTATTACCCAAGGACTATTGTCTAACTTCAAGAATAAACCATTAAAAACTTGAGTGTGAGTTTCCTCTTTAAGTATCACTTGATTAAAAGATATTTTTATAAGAATAAACTATTCGTGGTGGTTTTGATCCAAGATAATGCAAGTGCAGGTAGACAAGTAATAAAATAGATTTAAGTCTTACATCGATCCTATTGTATCTCAAGAATTTTTCAATCAACTACCCCAACTACTTAAGCTCCATAATTATTCGGGATCGATAACATGATAGTGAGATTTTGCTTCAAAGCTTGAAATGAATGATGTAAAGAAAATGGATGAACAATAAATGAATTTAATATCAAATATCAAAATAAATAAATTTAGATTTAATAGCTTATTCTAAACAAGACATTGAATAATCAGCTATTGTGAAGAATCAATTCTTGCAATTCCGCATCTTCGTTTTCTCGAACTATGCATCTTAAAACTAAATTAAGGATTAATATAGTGTGACCGATCTCCACATTCATTACGCTCATCATCTCACCTTAATCGCTTCTCTCGAACACGTGGGGTGAAATAACTACTTTAAAACTAGCGTCTTGTTCGGTATTTTCTTCTCAATACTTCATACCCACAACATGGACTCGCAGACCAGCTCCTTCAAGTGAGTCATTTGTAGTTGCACATATAATGTTCCTACCCTCAAAATTAGAATAGCTTTACTTCCTTCTTGATTAGATCCTCTTGCAACACTAGGATCGAATTCACTATTCGAATTGGAGGTGAACTCTCCGTCTACTTGAACTATAACTCACTCAACTCATTCTGCCATGCTTAGAAGAGATGCATTGATTTAACATACAGAGCGCATTAGACTTCCTCTCTAAGACACTGTGTCTGAACACCTTCCTGAATCAGCTTACCTAACGCTTCTTCATGGCCACCTGCAGGGCCTCCGAAATCGTAGAGTCAAACAACCTCAAGTATGGGTACAAGAGACTCAAATTGGGATCATCCCACAGCCACAAAACCAAGTCACTTTGATCTAAGTTCAACTATTATGAATGAAATACTGCAGGAAAGATTATTTCTAACAATAACGTCAATTCAATGGAAGCTGGGTTTCTAAATTACTGATTATACCATATATTGGGCTTGCTGATCAAGAAAACCACTGTAAATCGGAAACCTGGGTGTTCAATCCTGCACTGTCTGAACTTCAACCCATAATTTTAAGAAATATACATCTACATTCAGCTCAATCCTTTACAGCTAATGTTCAAATCCAAATTAGAACGAAATACACACTAATCTAATCTAAAATAAAATGGAAAGAAACGGAAAACGTGAAAGAAGAAAAGAAAAGAAAAGAAAAATGATAAGAGCCTTCAGCAACCCGTGATCTCTTTCTTCGTTCGCACGCTTTCTTTTCTCTCGTTGGTGAAGCAAATACTATAGGGTTATGAAGTCAGTTCAATTCCAATGCGCTTTTGTGGATTTCCCCAATGGATCGCCCATAAAGAGCATCGTTCGTGTCGCGATCAAAGCCCTTGTCGCGACATCAGCTTTAGTTTGGCAATTTCGCCATAAAGATTACCAGTTTATATTCTCGTTTTCTGTATGTCTCATGTACGCGACAAGGAACTTCAATGTCGCGACATCAACCTTATTCTCTACGTAACCTTAAATGATGAGTTTCGACGTCGCGACATCAATCTTTGTCATATGACCACCCATACTGCCAGTTTTAACTGATATTCCATATGTCGCGACATCGATCTCGTCGTGACATCACCATGTCTTCGCAGCCTCTTCAACTGATGATTTCATGTCGCGACATCAATCTCTTGTCGCGACATCACTTTATGGCTCGCAGCCTTGAATTAGTCGTTCGGTGTCGCGACATCGATTCATGTCGCCAAGATCAATTCAGCCTAAATGCCTTCAACTATGGTCTTCTATGTCGCGAAGATCGATCCCTTATCGCAACATCACGGCGTCCTCGGTGTTTAATTATTTCTTCCACGTCGACATCGATATCTTGTCGCCACACGCCGTCTTCTGAGTCTTCGAACTCGATTGCTCATGATGTCGCACTCAATCTCTGGCCTACATCGCCTCATGTCTTCGAGTCACCGCCGCTGCGTCGCTGACTACCCCCTTCCGTCGCGATACAATACTCTTCGGCGCACTGCTCATCCTTCCAAACTGGCTATAAATAAGGCGATTCTCTTGTCGCGACCTCCATTCCGGTCGCGACATCAACCCTTGTCGCGACATCACGATGCTGTCGCGACATCATTCCCTTAGCTTCTGGTTAATCCTCAGCCGCATCCGGTGATTCTGTCGCACTCGGGCCATGTATTTCCTTCACTTATCCCGATGTCGCGACTCATAACTGACTGTAAGCCCAAAACGCAGAGATCAATGAATCAACCATTTGTTTCCATTCCCGCCTCACCCACTTCTTTGCATTTTATTCTACCATTTGTCAGATTTTTCCACTCGCATTTTCTTCTTTCTTTATACTCCCTACAAATAAATAAATTTAGTAGTGAGTTTCTAATATTTCTCGCATCTTAATTATTCCTTTTAGCATTAAAATCAAACGTAAAAATGGACTAAAAATAGATGACTTTTGCTCATCAAACTCCCCAAACTTAAAGTTTTGCTCGTCTCTCAAGCAAAGAAAAGAAAAGAATTGCTCATTCTCAACAAAAGGACATTTTTCTATTCGTTGCAGAGAAGTCAATTTAATTTGAAATACAAGGATTGCATTGTTTTCATCTAGTCAAGTCCAATTTCAAGGTTGGTTTCTACTCTTTATAGTATACAAAACTAAACTCTGAAATTGTTTTACAACAACATAATCATCGGATCCCGTTGAAAACAAATTGCTTCTTTCTTTCTATCTTCATAATTAATATTCACTTAACTCCCTAGGTCTTCATGCGCCATCATGCTTATTGCCTTTCCAAATTCCATATGCTTGTTGTTCATATTGATCTCCACTAATGTAGGTAATTCCATCCTTCAAGATCAATCGTGCTCCTTTGGGCTTGTAAATGTTAGTCTGGGTGGGCGTAGGATGAAAGGAACTTTTCGCTTAGATTACTCCCGAACTTTTCTCTTTCTTCACTATCGCTCTTTTTCCTTTTGTAGTTTTAATAAACTCCCCAAACTTCATTTTTTGGGAGCATCTTTCCGAGCCTTTCCCAATCAGATAGTTCTACTTCTCAGTTTGTAATTCAACCTGGGAATTTTTGTTTGTCACCATTCAGTGATAGCAATGTTTTACCTTCAGCTTCAACACCCTTAGCTAATTCAGTTAGTAACTCCCATACTATATGGCATTAGGGTACTAGGTGTTGAACACCCTAAGAACTTAATAGTTCAAGAGAATTGTGCTACAAGGTAAAACTTATCCCTTTTTTTTTTTTTTGCTTTTTTTATCGTATTTCATTTTCTTTTGACCCTTTTCCTTTCATTCCCTTTTCTCGTTTTTCCTTGAGTTTTAAAACAACCTCCTAAACTTGATTTCCTTTCTTCCTCTTCTTTCATTTTGGGTAATCACAGAACTTTTTATCGGGAAGATTGATTCTTTGGAAGGCCTGGGGTTTAAATCATTGATCTTTTTAGAAATAAGGCTTGATTGGCTCAATTTCGAACTAAGGTATGCTTTAGCATATAGATAGGATGGCTTGAATGGCTCAAACTTTCCAAGAATGTGGCCTGCATCATTTCTTGTCAGTCAGACACCTAGGATTCGCTCAATCAATAATCTAACAAGTTCTAATCAAGCTACCACTGTTATCGGAACACCATTAGGAGTTCCTTGATTAATTTTTGTTGATGAGCAGCTAAACCTTTAGTATCCAATGTGTTCCTTGACTCATTGTTCATACCACAATCTCAAAAATATGTTTTGTCTCCTTCAATTTCATTATTACTTTCCTCTATTCCTCGACTTAATAAATCTAAATTTAAATCACTTTACTTTGTGTTTCAAATGAAATTGTATTCACCGCCCTTGTTCGCTTTGTTGTTTTTCGCTTACTTCCTAAACTGATTTTTCCATTCATTTCAAAGATTATGACATATCAAGAATTTTTATTCTTGAAATAAATCATACTTTAATTTCCCCAACTATGCATCAAGCAAAGCAAATACAACATTGAACAAACATATTCAAAATAGCAGCCACAACAATTCAATTCAAATTTCTCTATTTTATTTCCGATTCAATTGCACACTGATACAATTCAAATGGGATAAGGAAGGTAAAGGAGATCGCTTTGGGAAAAGTCTATCTTTCTTTTTAAGAGGCAAAGAAAGATATTAGGGGATCCAGTCTAGGTATTCAAGGAGTCGAAATGGAGGGAATTTCATTTCTCTTCTTTCCTTTCTCTCTCTTAGTTTCCTTCTCAACTCGACTAATGAAGATCTCAGTATTGGAGAGATCAACCTTCTTGTTTAGCCTATCTTGTCTCTTCCCAAGCCATTCATTGTGTTTTCCATTTACCATTATTTCAAAATTTGAATATTTGTTAATCAAATCCAAATTTTCTAGCCATTCTTCGCTCGTAGGATTCAAAGATTCTGCTTTTGTCTCTATCATCCAAATTTTATTCTCAAATTCCAGACTTGTATAAAAATTTGAATCCCTTTATTTGTTCTCCCACTTGGCTCCTGCTCGCCTCTTCATGATGGTTAGGAGCTAAGAATCACGCCTCAACCGATTGTTATAAAAAGATTCATGATCACTTTTGAGTTTCAGAAAAGATCACGATCTCTTTCCTTCATTTCTCTCGTCCTCTCTTGCCGGGAAGAACCTCTTTCATCCTGCTTCTCTTCTTTCGCCTTCTTCCATTGCTGACTTCTTCTTTAACTCTTTTCATAAACTCCTCCTCAATTTTGCTGCACATTCAATTTTTTCCCCTCGCCTTCCATCTTCTTCTGACGCATCGAGGCCTTCCATTATTGAATTGTTCTCTTGTTCCCTTGAGCCTCTCCATGTCGAAATTCTGTTCTTGCACAGAGGAGAACCGGCTGGGCGGGAATGGATAGTCTAGTCACGCTTCATCCTCGCTCTTCATTGTCCGCAAAAATGAAATCATTGCTGTCGTGAGCTTTCCTGGTGCTCGCTTCCGACAAGAACCCTCCGAGTCTCCTTTTCTCGGTTCCTCTTCAACCTGGCTTCATCTCTTTTCTCTACTAAAGACTCTTTTCTTATGGTTTTCGTCCTTTACACTCCTCACGAAGGAGTGGTGAAGCTTGGGTACTTCTTCTTCCGATTCCCATATTCCACTCCAAATTTCTTCAAACATAGAACAAAGGATTGTCAATGGGGCGAGAATGGGGTTCTCTTGGTTCTTCATGATACTCCTTCGCTGCCAGAATTTTCACGACACCCCACATTGATCTTGTAGTCCTTTTAGGATGGTACACACAACATCACAGTTCTTCGCCTTCACCGTGCACACGTGTTTTGTTGAACCAACAGCTTGCCGAAAGTAAAACCATACCTTCGTCTCTCAGCCGAGGCTTCCCGTTTCAATGTTCTCGGGCCTTCCTTCTTGGTTTAATGCACCTTACCATTAGTGAGCTTCTCGGGCAATCTTTTCCTAAACTGGGTTTTTCCAAAAGTTTCTGAATTTGGAACCATGCCATGCCATAGGCCTCGTTGATGGCCTTAGCTTCATATGAACCCCAGACTCCTCTAACAAAAACCGCTCCATCCTTCCTTCCTACCAAATTTGAATAAACTCTCTTACCAGTGCTGCATACCCCTAATTTTGGTGTCTTGCTTGAGAGACTCTCCCGCCCCTCTCTTGCTCTATCATCTCCTTGAAAGAATGTGAGTTTTGAATCTCACTCTACGCAGCCGAACCCTTGTTAACCAATATTTTTCCTTTGGGAGTACTCTTCGTCGGCAATCCTCTACTTTTTCTTCTTCTCTCACCTTTCCTTTCCTTTTCTGCTCTTTCTTGGGAGTTTGCCGGAGCTTCGGGTGTTTCACGTGCTTTCTCACGATTGTTCTTCACGTGAATCTCGTGCAGGAGTGTTCCTTCTTGTGAGTTTCTTACGGTTGTTCATGTTCCCTCATAATCATTCTAGGTGCAGGGACTAGGGTGGGAATTTCAGCCATTGGAAAGCGGAAGAAAAGCTTTTCAAAAGGTTTGAAGCTAGGGTTTCGGGGTTGAGATTCGGAAGGAGGAAAGAAGGTGAGTGTGTGGTTTGGAGTGAATGATACAAAGTTTCAAAGGTTGCAATTCAATCAATGTTTGTGGGCCTAATTATTGCTTTATTAAAAAACATGTCAGCGACCTTCAATTTTAGCCTCTTTTGTTTGAATCATTGAATTTAGGGCTTTTAAAAAGTGAGTTAATAGCATTAAAAACTCTTTTATGTATGACATGCTAAGTTTGTCGCGACATCGGTGATCAGGCCACAGGTGTTTGATTATCATGTTGCGACATCCTTTTTATTCTGTTTTTTATTCCCGACTATTTCCTACCTTGTTGGGGTTGTTGCGACATCATTTTCATTTTGAAACTTAATTCTGCATCACCGCGACTTCACGATTATGGTAATCGCGACATATACCTTCTTCCTTGATACTCACAAATTGCCCTTTGAACGAGTCCACGACATCAATGTTTTGTAGCGACATCATATGTCGCGACATAACCTTCTTATCCTTGACCTAAACTTCCCTTAACTCAATGATCTCGAGGACCTTGAATTCTCTTATTGTTCCTAACCCTTTTAGACATCTCTTGGGCATCTCGAAGCAAAGATTTAGCAATCGATTCAAGTATATCTACAGAGGTGGGTTAGGGAAGAAGGATTACTCCTTTTCTCATGTTGTGACTTCTGCAAATTCTTGGAATTGTTCTGTAGTTTCCTTGTATTCATGTCTTTAAACCTTGCGAGCTGTACCCAATATTCAAGAAAATCTAATTAAACTACAATTGATTTCTAAAAATTAAATCTATCCTTATAAAAACAAATCTGACCTAATTTTCAGCAACTAAAAGAAAAATATTTCAAAACTTAAAATCAGAAATTAAATCCTTATGGGTTGCCTCCCATTAGCTGCTCAGTTTTGAGTCCTTAGCTGGACTTGCTGTTGTGGTACTTCTTCTTTTTCCTTAAGAACCAGTTGGAGTTCTTCATTTCCCTCTTCCCTGTTTAGATAATGCTTTAACCTCTGTCCATTGACCTTGAATTCTTCCCCATTATCAGTCCTCAGTGTCACTGCTCCAAATGTAGTACTTGACACCACTATGTATGGCCCACTCCATTTGGATTTTAATTTCCCTGGAAACAATTTCAGTCTAGAATTAAACAGCAGAACTTGTTCCCCTGCTCTGAACTCTTTCGAAAATTCTACGATCATTGCCATTTCTTTGTCTTGTCTTTGTATATTCTAGCATTATCATAGGCTTCATTTCTCAATTCTTCCAGTTCAGACAGTTAGAGCAATCTTTCTTCCCTTGCAGCCTTAAAATCGAAGTTTAACTTCTTGATGGCCCACATTGCCTTGTATTCCAATTTAAGGAATTAGATGACATGGTTTGCCAAAAACACTGTATGGGGACATTCCAATGGGGGTTTTTGTATGCGATCTGTAAGCCCGAGTGCATCATCAAGTTTGGAAGACCAATCCTTCTGCTTGAGCTCACTTAGTCTTTTCAAGTATTCTTTTGATCTCTTTGTTAAAATTTACCTTGTCCATTAGTGCAGGGATGATAAGCTAAACTCATTACATGCTTGATCCATACACGCTCATGAGTTTTGCAAATATTTTGTTTACCAGTGGGTTCCCCATCACCTAATGATAGTTAAGGTGTTCCAAATCTTGCTTTCAGAAATATTCTTTTGCAAAAACTCTATTTGTATTAGCATCATTCTGGACAAGCCCCTTTGCTTCCACCCATTTGGAAAGCGTAATCTCACGCTGGCGGTATGTATGGGATTTCCAAATGATGATGAGAAAGGTCCCGTAAAATCTATTCACGTATCAAAGAATTTATCACCATAATACCTCGAGGGGCATTTCATTCTAGCTGCGATATTTCCAATCTTTTGGCATCTATCGCACAATTTAACCCACTCGGCACAATCTGCGAAGATAGTAGACGATAAAATCCCGATTGGAGTATCTTGTGAGCTGTTCTTTCTCGAAAAATGTCCCCATATGGTGATGCATGGCATTCATTTAAAATGTTGCCTTGTTCACTTTCGGCACACATCACTTCTTATTATCATGTGCCTCTTTTGAATAATAGTGGGTCATCCCGAATATAATACTCTTTATCGGTTCTGAGTTTCCTCTTACATTGGTAGCTGAATTACGAAAGGCATTACTCCTGAAGCGGATAATTCACAATATCGACCATACCATGGAAGT
This sequence comes from Tetrastigma voinierianum, assembly GCA_016808115.1. NCBI lineage: Eukaryota > Viridiplantae > Streptophyta > Magnoliopsida > Vitales > Vitaceae > Tetrastigma > Tetrastigma voinierianum. The sequence continues at coordinate 594,540 of JAEQBH010001944.1, read as the reverse complement.
TGGAAGGAAGCAGCAAACAATTGCTCATGCAGGAAGTTCTCTCATTAACATCACATTTCTTAACTTCATCCTTTGCTTCTTTCTACTCTTGACAAGTGATCGGCTATCACATTGTCATCCACTTTTTATCCTTGATTTCCAATCAAACTCCTACTTGGCAATGACACCCACCTTATCAATCTTGGCTTAGCTTCCTTTTTGACATAACGGAAGTATTTTGATTCTTTGCATGATCGGTGTGAATTACCACATGGGATCCTAAAATGTATTGCCTAAATATTTCCTGACAAATCTTTATGGCTAACTTATCTCCTTTTTCGGTTGTTGAGTAGTTCTCAACGTGCTTCATTGAAGGGTCTTACTAGCATAGTATATGGCCACTAAATACTTTCTCTTTCTTTGCTGACCGACTCCCATGGCAAAATCAGCATCACACATTGTTTAGATCTTTGATCCACATTGAATTGCGACCATTATAGGTACTTGTACGTCGATTTTGATTTCTTGAAAGCATCCTTGTAGAAGTCATAAAAATTGAACCTTGTATCTTTTTTTCCCGATAATGCATAATTAGTGCGGCTATTTTGAGAAGTCCTTGATGAATCTCCTATAAAATCGGCATGCCCCGAGCTTCGACTCCGCACTGCGTGGTAGAAGTGCGAGAGTTTTGATAATGGATACCTTGGATTGGTCTTCGGTCGATGAAATTTATGCCTAAGAGCAAATACCTTGTACCATAAAATGACATTTTCCCAATTGATGCTAGGCTGTTTTTCTTGGCATCTTTGAAGCACTGTTTCTAGGTTCTTCAAACAATGATCAAGTTTGAATCATATACGGTGAAGTCATCCATAAAAATTTCCATAGCTTCTTGACGAGTCGAGAATATTGACATCATACACCTTTGGAATGTAGCGGGGGCATTACCTGGCCCCGAATGGCATCATACGAGAAGGCAAGGTACCTGGGGCATGTGAAGAGTGGTCTTCTCTTGGTCTCGGTGCGATAGCGATACGATTGTATCCACGAATACCCGTCGAAACAAAAATGAGGGTGTCTGCTAATCTGTCAACATTTGATCAATGAGGCAAAGGGAATTGATCTTTCCTGATCATTGTGTTGACTTCCTGTAATCAATGCATACCCTCCATCAATCAGCATTCTTGTTGGAATCGATTCATTTTCTCATTGCGGATCACGATAAACCCGCTTCTTTGGAACCATGGTAGGCTCACGAGACTATACGAAATTGCATAGATAAAACCGGCGTGACAATTTAGTATCTCCTTCTGACCACTTCCTTCATCACTGGATTCAATCTCCTTTGATGTTCTCTGAGATGGCTTGCTTGAAGTTTCTTAGCGAATTTTGTCTTGTCTGGAGATTGATGGATTGATACCCTTCGATTCTTCAATGGACAAGCTATAGACTCTTTATGCTTCTTTAAGATTTGCGCGTAACCTCTGACCTCATCATCACTAAGTCACTTGAGATAATCATTTGGTCTTCTCTTTGGTGATTCTAAATAAGCATACTTCAAATGACTTGGCAACTCTTTCCAACAGCCTACGAGTTGGTTTCTTGATGAATTTCCTTTTCATTATTTTCCCCTTTGTCATTTGTTTTTTAGCCGGGCTGGCTTACAGTTTCTATAGAATGATAAACATTGTATGGACAATCGAGTAAGTCATCTTCAATATCTTTGGGAATTCATCTATTTTCATTGATAAAAATTTGAGCATTCTGATCATTGTGAACATGAGGGTTGTAGGTATGGAGCATCATCAACTACATTGCAATTTTCTACGTATATCTATAATGCATGCTTTTGATCAAGTTGAAAGCGACAGCTTCTTCTCCCACTCGAGGTAAGAACTCCTTTTTGCATGTCGTCGGGCGGCTCCGGGTAGCTAGGAATGGTCTCCCGATCAGCGAGGTACTTGTGAATCTTCTTCCATGTCCAGGAGCTAGTGAAGTCTATTGGAAAAACAAATTTCCCAGTGACGACACATCTTCTGGACTCCTTGAGGTTTCACCATCCCGATGCATGCGCCGTTTGAGTACTTGAGTGGTGGGAATAACCTCCCCCAGGCTTAATTGTAGCAGCGAGAAGAATCAAGTTTTATACTGGCTCTGAGTCCTGAGAGCTTTACGGAATTCAATTCCTCCAATGATGCAAGGAATTGTAAAGCTCCACACAGGTCATCGTCTTTACGGCAATTCTTTCTTTATCACGACCTTTGCAAGTAGCGGTGAGATTCACGATCCTTCTTCTATCTTTCTTTTTCTTGCTTTCCGGCATGTCCTTGAGGAATTTCATAAGTGGCATCTGAGTCACCATACGTAAAGAAGGCATGCGATCTCTGGCTTGAAAGGTTTTCAAAACCTTGCTGTTGCTCATCTTGAATTCTGCTGATCTCGTGGAAATGGGGCTGTGAGATCTGACCTTTTGATATCCTTTACATCCCTCCCTTATACCTTTTTATCGGTGCTTCTTCACTTTTATGGGCTTTCTTCTTCCTTGCTGCTGTCATTTTTTCTTTCATTTTTTCTAACTCTTTCACTTCTAAGGTACCTGACCATGCGATCCCTTTGGATTTTTCTTTGTGTCACTTGAGGTATCTTTCCTCTCTGGCTTTGCGAGGAGTTAGGGCCGGTACACTTGTGTCTCCCGGGTTCTTCGAGGGATGCATTGGTGGTGTTACGAAAAATTTGAGAAATTGGTAGCGAGTTGCTTCCAACTCTGCAAACTTGCAATTCATGGAGGTTAATAGTTTCTTATTATCCCCCATGAAATACGGCATCTGTTCTTCAAAAAGATTAGGTCTCGACCACGATATTCATTCTACGTGTTCATTTCCTTCTTCTTCTTTGCTTTCGGAACCTCGGTGGTTGTTGATAGCCTGTTTGAGGTTCTGTCCATGCCTTGGGCCTTGTGAAGCCCCTCGCGTATGAGAAGTTCTCTTGGTTCCTCGGTCTTGGGTGATAATGTGGAGTTAGTATTGGGTTTGAAATGGTAAGCTCTTGGCTCACCGGATACTTAACCTCTTGACATCATAGGAGAATTGTTCTTGACAGCTCTCTCAGCACTTTCCTTCAACCTCTCTTTCAAGCGCTCCTATCTCATGGACGTGTGTCTTCCTTCTTGTCCCGGCTTATTGCATAATGGCATCAACCTTTGGCCTCCATGGCTGTCATCTTGCTTCGACTCCATGATCCCTTTTCCTCTCTTTGCTTCTTTGAAAACTCGGAAGAGTTTTCATATTGATAGCCCAGTCTTGATCGGCTCTGCTTGCCTCTTGACACTTTTCGCTTGGTGCTCCACAACATGGAAGCATCGATGATCCGCCGGATATCATTCAAGGCATGATATACAATGTCCATCTGAGTCTTCAGATCTATCCCATGCATTGGACATCTTCTCAGCAACCGTTTGAATCTTTCCCAAGCTACATACAGGCTTTCATCTTCCCCCTGCTGAAACACAATGATTTCCCTCCTTCTCTCTGAGGTGAGGGTTGGGGGAAAGAATCTGCCCAAGTAGGCTTCTACTAACTCCTCCCAAGTATCAACAGAGCCATATGGTAGATTCATACCATGTAGTTGCTGTATCTCTTAGAGAAAGAGAGGGAATAGATGCGAGTTTAATGACACAGTCTCACCCCATTCCTTCCTTTGTATTAGCCATCTGAGAAATCTTCCCGGGTGCTCGTTTAGGTCTTAGATTGGGATGTGATGCCCGATCTTTCCTTTGGACCATAAATTAATCTTGGTTAAGTTCAAAAATTGTTGTGGCATCGATGACGAGCTGTGCGATTCTTTGGTATTCATCTGTGAATGATAGGCTTCGAGAAGTCCTCCATGAAGTATCGGTTGAGCCTTCCTTGCTTTCATGTGCCGTTGATCTTGTCTTTCATATGCCATGGTTGAGTTTTACGCGCTTCTTTATCTTTCAGCTTAAGGTGTTCTCTCCCAGTGCATGTCTGCTTTGGAATCGGATCGGTGTTACATTTCTAACCATTAAGAATTTTATCCACGAAATCAAAACACTTACATTAATAGGATGAGTCTAGTCAACAAATATTTTCAATATGGTTTGTTAAAAGTTAGTGGTTAAATAACCAGCAGCAGAAAAATATTTTTGTTCTTTTCTTCAAAATGTCGAATTAGCATTTCCTTTCTTCCAAATCTGAATATTGATTTACTAAATTCTTTCGATCCGACAGCAGCGCCATAAACTTGTTGGCATTGGATCAGTGTGTACAAGTGTATAACATCATCACCTAAGGACTATTATCTAATCCTTGCTTGGCGCCATAAAACTTGTTATTGGATCGGAGTGTAATACCTGAAGTGTATAACATCATCACCTAGGACTATTATCAATCGCATGGCTCTGACCAAAACATTAGTACATCAATAAATTGGTATGGATCAAAACACCTATTCAAATTTGAGACTTATTACCCAGGGACTATTGTCTAATCCTCGATAAATAAACCATTAAACTTGAGTGTGAGTTTCTTTAAGTATCCTTGATTAAAAGATATTTTTATAAAAGATAAGCCATTTTAAATTGTGGTTTTGATCGATATCTTGCAAGTGCAGTCGACAGAAAAGTAATAATGGATTTAAGAATCCCGAGATATCGATCCCCTGAGAGATCTCGAATTTTCGTCAACTAACCCGACTACTTGGCTCATACTTATTTGGGCGAAATGTCTGATAGTGAGATTTTGCTTTGAAAGCTTGAAATGAATGATGTAAAGAAAAATGGATGAACAATAAATGAATTGAATATTGAAATATCAAAATAACAAATTTAGATTTAACAGTTATCTCTAAACAAGACATTGAATAATCAGCTATTGTGAAGAATCAATTCCTACAGTCTGCATCTTTGGTTTTCTGAACTACAGATCTTTAAAACTAGTCCAAGGATTAATATAGTGTGACTGGATCTCTCCATACCACACGGTTCATCATCTCGCATAGCTGTTTCTCTCGAACACGGGGGTAAATAACTACTACAAAACTAGTTGCCTTGTTACGGGTATTTTTCTTTTTCTCAATACTTCATACCCACAACATGAATCTGAACTGAGCTCCTTCAAGTGAGTCATTCTTTGAGGTTGCACTATCTTGGTTCCTCACCTCAAAATTAGAATAGCTTACTCTTTCCTTGATTAGATCCTTGCTAACACGGGATCGAATTATTGTCGAATTGAGGTGAACTCTCGATCTACTTAAATTTCTTCGCTCCAACTCGTTCTCGGTTACAAGCGAGAAGAGGATGTATTGATTTAAATATACGGAGCGCATTAGATCGAGTAATATCGAGGTTGAATCACCTTCCGAATTTGTTTCTTACTCTCGCGGGGGAATGCCTTCTGTGTCACCGAGGGCCTCTGGAAATCGAGCTGAAACAACCTCGTTATGGAGTACAAGAGATTGAAATTGGGATCAATTCAAGAACACGCAAAACCGACAAGTCGATTTAACATACGAAGTTGACTATTATGAATGGAATCTTTGTGAAAAGATTATTTACGACAATAATCAATTGTTCTTTGGGTTTTACAGAATTACTCATTATACCATACATTGACTGTGATCAAGAAAACCACGTAAATCGGAAAGCGGTGTTCGAAATCCCAAAAATTTATGCGGAATTCGAACAACCGGGCGATAATTTAAGAAATATACATCTACATTCAGCTCGATCCTTCTTCTGACTAACGTTCAAATCCAAATTAGAAACGTACACTAATCTAATCTAAAATAAAATGGAAAGAAAACGAAAACAAAGAAAGAAAAGAAAAGAAAGAAAAATAAAAAAATACGAGGAGCCTTGACAACCGGATCTATCTTTCAAGTATGAGAAATTTTGCTTTGCATTGAGTAAGCGGCTTAGTATTTATAGAGGTGCGAGTTGGGCCACTAATTCCAATGGAGTCTTTATTGGATTTCCCGATGGTGGCGTGTTACTATTAGTCGCGACTTCAAGAAAGCCCTTGTCGCGACATGTTAGTTAGTTTGGCACTTGTTGCGACATTTATCGATAAGTCATGATATTCGCTGTTTTCTTGCAAGCACCTTATGTCGTGACGAGGAATCAATATCGCGACATCAACCTTATTCTCTACAACCTTTAAATGATGGTTTCACGATGTGGCGACATCAATCTTTGTCGTGACATCACTGTGGCTCTCACAGGTTTAAGCGTTTGTTCTGATGTCGCGACATCGATCTCTTAATCGTGACATCATTTCGTATCTTGGCAGTCCTTCAAGCGATGATTTGATGTCAGCGACATCAATCTCTTCGTCAGCGACATCACTTTATGGCTGCGACTTTGAATTAGTCGTTCCTAATTATTAGCGACGCCGATCTCCGCGTCAGCGACATCAGCAAGTCTCAACGACCTTCAGCGATGTCTTGATGTGATGCCGATCCTGTGCATCTGCGCTGCGGGTTCAGTGGTCGCCTCGTTGTGAGTCGTTATCTGTCGCGAACATCATTCTGATCTGCCTTTAAAGCGATCGTTCATGATGTAGCATTTTCCAATCTCTTGTCAGCGACTTCAAAGCTATCTTTAGGCTTCAGCAGTTCTTTAGGTGTGCATGACTTGATCCTGCAGCCAGCGGCAAGCAACTGATTAACTTCGGCTCATCCTTCCCAGGCACATCGCAAGCGAGGCGATTCTCTTGTCGCGACCTCCATCCCCGTCGCGACATCAGCCATGTCCGCGGCACCGTCTGCGATCTTTGTCGCGACATCATTTACCATAGCTTCTGGTTGTCTCATTTGCCTCCATTGATTCTGTCGCGACGATTGCTTATTTCGCCGCTTATCACGATGTCGCGACCTCATAATCACCCCAATTGTGCAAGCCTGACTGCATCGATGAATCGACCATTTGTTTCCATTCCTGCCCGACCGCTTATTTTTGTTCCACCATTCTTGCATTTTCCGCTGCATTTTCTTAACTTTTATACTCACACTAAATAACAATTTGGTGGGATTTCTCTTAATATTGCCATCTGCTGGTATTCCTTTTATTAAATCCGTGAAAAATGGACTAAAAATAGATGACTTTTAAGCTCGTCACCCTTCAAAATTGAATCGATACCCTTCACTTGAATACAATAACCCATTACCAATAGCACCCTCTCGACCAATGCACATCTGCCTGTAGCATTCCCGCACGGCTCTGCTAAGTATTTGTAGCCATCCCATCGTGCTACTGCACAAAACTTAAGAAATTTATTGGCCTCTATTCAGAGCTTTGCGCCATCGGACATTCATGTTTGCTTATCTTTGCGTAGCGACGGATGCTTCGTCAGAAACAATACGGTTTAGATTAAGAACACACCGGACCTCGGCAATTCGTAACTCCGCGAGTTCGATGATGCTGGGTTGACCAAGCGCTGAGATGGGTGGGAGGGAAGTTGGACGAATCCTCGTATTATTTTGATTTTCTTGTTTCGTGGATGTGATGTTGTTCTCATTAGTTTCTTCAATTTTAATTAATCTTTGTCTTTAGGTCATTTTCATTTCTTGCATTTTTGTTGTTTCTGGCTTATTTTTGTAGGTGTAGCATCAAGTACATGGCCTGAGAATTCTGACCGACCTACGGAAAAAGCTGTTCGCAAGAAGCATTGTGGCAGAACAACTCACTTTGTAGCAATTTTTGTCTTTGAAAAAAAAAATTGATATATATGTATATTATTTTTCTTAAAAAAGAAAAAAAAATTCGCAATGCAAAAATTCGCAGGAGTTGCGAATTTTCGCACCCCCGCCCCCAAATTCTGCACTCCTAGTTTCTTTTGGCCATAACTTTTTCATCGAACTGCATTACGGGTGATCTTGATATCGTTGGAAAGCTTAGAGTATAGATCTAAATAACGGCCCAGAAATAACACTTTTGAAATTATTATAAAGGCATAATTTTCAAAATGCTCTAATTGGTCACTTTTAAGCTCTCTTTTCTTCTTCCAACTTGATCATTTGAAGACCAAATGGAGTAAATAAGGCCTCTTTGGGAAGCATATTTTTTTTTACCTTTTGATTTCTATTCTTGTAGCATGATCATATTTTGCACTATTAATATTTTGGTTTAACACTTTTCCTCTTTTTTTGTTTCTTGTTTCATGTGGTTCCTCCTCTTCACAACCGACTACATTTCTCGAAGGAGGTATCACATCCTCCCTTAAATTTCCATTCCATAACCACATTGAGGACAATGTAGAATTTGGTTGGGGGGAGAGTTAAGGAAGGAAATGTTGATTTATGTTTTAGCTTGCTAGTTTGTTTGTTTTTTACAATATAATTTATGTTTTAGTTTTTAGTTCGTGGCACGGTTTCTCATTTTTCGAAGAAAAACTATTTTTGTGTACCCGGCTTACGGTATGAGAAATTGAAATTTTGTCCCAATGTTGTTGATGTTATGCTTAGTTGAGTTGATAACCCGTTGAAATTCTTATTGTATTCAACCTTTTTTCTTTCACTTTCAACTAACCACCTTGTGCACATTAGATTTCATTTATAATTTGCTTGCCTTACCTTCATACAAAAGTCGGCCTAAAAATGCCTTTGACCTTTAATAGGTGGGACATACGAATAAAAGACCTATGAGTCTTTCAAAAAAAAAAAAAAAAAGAAAAGAAAAGAAAAGAAAAGAAAAGGAAAGAAAAGAAAAATTGTGACACTTTGCCAGAGAGCAGGAAGCGAGTTCTGAGAATATGGCGAAAGTCTTTAAATCTCGGTGCCCTAAACCAATTGGTTAGGAGTCACCGACTTTGTTGCTCGTTACATGGGTGGATAGATGGAGTTTAGCAAATTGTAGGTGTTGGAGTGTCTAGCTCATTAAAAGTTCGGGGTGAAACCTGAAGAGTTAGTGGTTGAGAGATCCTTATGACTTGATGCCCTAAGCCTTAATTGGTTGGAAGTCATCGGTGGACCCCCGTCACATGGACAATTGTGAGTTAGATACCCTCAGCATTGCACCCCTACAAAAAAAAAAAAAAAAAAAAAAGGAGTTGTGGAATAAAAGTAGGTCCTGATCTATTGAGGTTGGTTAGTCTGCTAGGTATAGACAAGAGCTAGGTTGGGGGAAGAGTGCAGTTTGATAGATTATTTTTGAAAACTAATCAAGTTAACACTTAGGTTTTTGTGGAAGGTGTCAGGTTGGTTCTCTAGGAGTTGACATTGTTTTGATACTTGATTTTGCATAGCACACACTATTTCTGAGATGATCATTGGACAGGGCTTTGATAACTTGCGTTGTAGGTTGGGTTTTATCACTTCATTGATTTTGAAAACCATTTTTGTGTAGATATATTTATAGCTCATGCCTTTTTCTTCTTTATTTGCTAGGGACTAGAAATGTGTCGGTTGGGGTGATTACTACCCCGGAGAATAGTGTATTTTACACCCTTATTAATACAGGTTTTGAGCACTTTTTGCGTAGTAATCAGCCTAATTAACCCAGTTGGCATGTTAAGGACCTTGCAATGCTACTAATAAAATGTTATGGCAAGTTTTGTTGTTTTTACAGGCTATTTATACCATAGATAGGAGTTCGACTCAGCGAAGAAATCAATTGGAATCAGAGCAGAAAAAGGAAAAATCGGAAGCATAACGAGAGAGATCACGATGCTTGAGTGGCAATTTAAACTGCAACCCCTTACGAATTTTCGCAAGGCTATGAATTTTCGCAACCCTTACGAATTTTCACAGGGCTGCGAATTTTGTAGCCCACATGAATGGTCGCGGCCCTACGGAAATGGTCGCAGCCCTGCGAAATTACCCTTCTGTGAAGGAGTCGAATGTTCTGCTTTGCTTTTGACTTTTGACTTTTGTCATTTTTTGGATTTCTTCCCAGTTGTCCCCTGTAATAGTTATTTAACTTTTGTTATTTTGGTAATTTAGTAATGGAGTTTGGCTAAAAAGCCCCAGAGACAAAGACATTGTAAAAGACTTTTGATTATTGAAAACTTTTTGGAGAGGGAAGCTTGTAAGCGGGTTCTTCTCTTTCTCATTTTCTCTCACTTTCTCTCATTTTCTCTTCAGCCCAGACACCCTTTGAGGATGACCACTCTCCCGAGGAGGATGAGGCGTCTGGAAATCCCTTCATTCCTTGAAGTAGAAGGCATTGGGCAAGGGAACTGTGGTAAACCAAGGGGCTCTCATGTTTTCAACGTAGGTATTCACTGACATTTACGTGTTTCTTTTGAACTCTAGGTTTATATCCCTTCAATGCACCTTGAATGATTTGTATTTGATAATCTTTTAGGGTTCAGTGGATGCTTATTGCTAGATCCACTAAGATTCATTAATTACCATCTATTAATCATTGGAAGGTGAGTCAAGGAGATACGTTTTTACTGTCTGAGACCATTAATTCTCAGTGAATACCATTTTCAAAGGATAGTTATTGAAATTCGAGTTTATAGCTAAACTTGAGATCAGGTTCGGGAAGTAACATATATTTACTATCCCAATCTGAGAAAAGAGGCGAGACCCTCATTTACCATAAAACCAAGCTCGGTGACGATACTTCAGGAACTTCTTCCATATTTTTATCTCTTTTATTGTTAGTGACAACCATTAAAACCAACCCCTTTTTATCGAACGCCAATATCCAAATTGTAATCACTAGTGTAGGACTTAATGATAGTCATTTCCAATGATAGGAATTAATGATAGTAATGCTATAGCAGTAGAATTATTAGGTATAGATTTTGTTGATTCGAGATACTGGGTTACGAATCACCTACCTTAGTTTTTCTTGGTAGTATCCAACATTTCCCACATTATGGGAAAGTATTTCTTGAGGTACTTCCCATTGATGAACCTTTTGTGTGGCTCCCCTTCAAGACTTGATAGTCAATAAGCATTTTCGGGAAATACTTGGTGAACTTTGAATGGTCCCTCCCAGTTAGGAGACCATTTCCCCAATTCTCTGTCTTTAGCATCGATGGGTAGCACCACCTTCCAAATGAGCTCCCCTTCTTTAAAACTCTTTCTTCTGATCCACTTGTTGTAGGTGTTCGGTTGTTTTCGTGTTGTATAAAAATTTGGTAAAAATCAACCAAAACACTTAAGTGTATGGAGTCTACGTAATCTGATGGCTTTTCAATTTAAAAACCTTAGGTGTCGAACCCACAGGGAAGAGATGTCTTAAGTGGAGATTAAGCACCTCGGCTACTCGAGAATTTTACTATTTAAGAGAAATAAACAATTGTAATTGATTGTAACTAAAATGGAAACTAAGTTAAACTAAAAATCTACTCTAAAAGATTAGAAAATGATTGGATTAAGTTGAAAGAAAAACTTTGGGGAATAACGCTAGAATTAGGTTGTCCATTGGTGCATTATGGCTTATTTTCATTACAGTAGCTAATTAAGTGAAGATATCATTTGTGTTTTGAGGAACTGTATGAGGATCACTCTTTCAAGTCTCTCCTCAATTTCTCACACTTAATTCCTATTCTCCTTTCGATCCATCTAGGTCAAACAATGTGATACTTGTTCTAAGGTAAATTAGTCCTTAAGAAATTCTATTGGTCACATCTTGGTCCATGTAATGAAACTTCCCGGGTTATGCTCAGATCAATCACCTCTTGGTCCATCCTGATCATCACATAAGGTTAAATGATGTCCTTCTTAATAAAATCCATCTAGTAGTAGGCATTTCTAATTTCATAGACTTTTTTGATTAAGTTAAATTGATTTGATCAATTTAGTAAGATATTAGAATGAAAATCAAGTCCCGGGTAACTTCCAGCGTCACTTTGGAAACCCTTTGAGCTATAGGTCTCAATCTCACAACCTAGCATGCAACAATTTGAATAAGAAGATCTAGGAATTCTAAACCCACATCCATCAAGCCTCAACACAGATTATATTCATAAAATCATTCAAGATAACATATAAACCATACACGAAATGTCAATAACTAGCCACACAGAGGAGGATCTAGCCACTGTGAAGTAGCCTCGAAACCCCGACAAAATCATGTTTACACAAAACATAATACTGAAAGATTAAGAGAGAGAGAAGAGTTTAGGTATACAAAACAAATATGAGGTAGAAGCCTTCCAAAACCCTGCTCCACCACTACAAGAAGTCCTCTAGCAGCTGGATCTTACAACTTAGCTCCAAAAAAGAGCTAAAAAGCTAAGAAAATCTACAAACCCTAAAGTATGACTTATAGAAAACCTAGAAAATGGGAAAATGTTCAATCTTATAAGCCTTCTCCTAGTTGCCCTAGAAGTATCTCAAGTATGGAATTTATATCATATAGAAAATGACCAAAAATGGGGCTGAGAATGGGGGAACTTTTGTCCTAGCCCGACATCCTTAGCCTTAGCGAGACATGTCAACAATTTGAGGTTCTTTCTTACGTAGCGAACTAGGAGATTCGTGATTGCTTGATGCTCTTCCTTTGTTGTAACGAGGGGTCTTCTTATGTTTGTGAACCTCTTCGTCGAGCGAAGGTTGCGCCGCCTTGGCAAACTGTTTCGCTAGGAAGCAGGGTTGATGTTACAAGGTCCTTTGCTTTGTAGAAGTGAAGCTTTCTCTTCACCTTGGCGAATTGCTTCACCGCTGCGAATGTGTCTTTTCACCTTAGCGAAGCAGTGCCTTTGGGTGCAGGTTCTACCCTCTTGTCTTTTAGCTTTTTCTTTGCTTGATTTACTTCTAATGCTTGCAAAACTCCTGAATAAGAGGATTAATTGTAATATTTATGAATAAGGGTGTGAAGATAGCATTTAGGTTACATAAACACATGAGAAACATGCTGTAAATGCTAACACGATTCACCCTTATTAGTAGGCTCGAGCGACCTTCTTTTTCTGGATCATGATGTGGTCAAGTGCTTATAATCTTTTCCCATCCAATGCCTTAAGTTCCATCATCATGGCCTCACTATATTCTTGAGGATTAAGGCCATTATGCCTGGATACCTTTAGAGAAGGAACCACCACCTCCTTTTGAAGCACTGCATCCTGTCCATATGTTAGAGACTAAGTACATATCCTTGTACAATCTCTCTTAGAAGTTCTATAAGCCCATAAGATCTCAGATAAAATTATGTGCCAATCTTTGGGATTATCCTCCAGCATCTTCTCCAAGATTCTTATCAATACCTTATTAGAAGCTTCTACTTGCCCATTTAACGTGAGCATATGGATATGATGAGTTGAATGCCATAGTCCTCGTAAAATAAGTCATCTCATCCCCATTGAACATGGTGCCTTAGTCAGTTGTAATGGACTGGGGAATTCCAAATCTATGAATGATTCGTTTCATGACAGACAGATCATGTCATATAACTCTGCCTTCTTGAGAATGCTTACCTCACCCGTTTAGTAAAGTAGTCACGTGTAACCCAAGATGAAGTTGTGTCCCTTTGATGAAGTTGGGTAGATTTTCCCAATTAAATCCATGGCTATCCTTGTCTTCCTGATTAATTGGAGTTCCTGATAGGTATCCTACGTTGCCATACTTTTCTGCTAATTACAACCCTTAGATAATTGATGCAATCACTTAGGACGGTTAGCCAAAAATAGCCATGTCTCCCAATTAGCCATCACATTTTTATCTCGGCTTGATGGGCTCCACAGACCCTTTTGATGAGTGCCCAAAACTTTTCATTCTGAGCTACGGAGATTTAGCGAAATTTGGGATCAGTTTCATATATGTATGACCTTGTTTTGATTACCTTTCTAATATTTAGTTTTATTGGGTTTTTGTAGGAAAAATATTGAAAAATGCTGGAAATGGAGCCTTGCATGGGTCCTGGAGAAGATTGGTGCAGAAATCAGCCCAATGTCGCGACGTTCTAAAGTCACGACATTACAACGTCGCGACGTCCTAACGTTGACATTGCGGGAAAGACTTAACAAACCTTATCTTGTGAAGAAGCTATAAAAAGAATGGGAGAATCCAATTTTGGGGGTTTGAAAAATGTTTGCAGAGCTAGGGTTTGAGGAACTGGAGTTTGGAACAAGGGAAAGAAGACTTGAAGGTCTATCTTAAAGGGAGAGACTTGAAGAATCAGGGAGATCATCATTTCCTCGATACTTGAAGTTTTCTCTATCCTTATTATTATGTCTTGCTTTTCAATTGTAATGGAACAAAACATCATGGGGTTCTAATTTCGTGGTTTAGGGTGTTGGTACTGAATTGGTCATGAATACTATGTTAAAGTGTTGACTTTTCATAATTCCATTATCATATATATATATATATATATATATATATATATATATATATATATATATATATTTGTTTACCATTAACTCATGCTTGATTGAAATCAACATATTAATTTATGATCAATCTTAATATGTGAGTGGTTCTTTGTAAGATCTGAGAAGTGAATGAAGAATTAGACATAGGTTGGTTAACCTAATAAACTTGGTAATATAGGATTATCAATGATTAGGAGGCTTAGGAGTTCTTTGCACTCTACGCATCTTTAATGCTTGGGGTTAAGCCAAGGGGTAAGAAACCTAGTGATAAAGGGAGGTTAAATGACCTTGAGAAAGGCTTTAATTACATTAGATAAGAGCCTTGGAGAACACTTACATTAGATAATGGAATGGGGTGCGACTACATAGTAGGATTATCAACAGCGACAAATATGGATACAATGTTGCCACCGATAAGAGATTATGGCTGTCCGTCTGTAGTTACTCCACCTATGATTAGGAGACCAGCGATATAAGTGAACAATTTCGAGCTCAAGTCTATTACTCTCCAGTTACGGCAAGGAATTCAGTTCCATGGGCTTGCACATGAGGATCCGAATGCTCATATCCTTAATTTTTTGGAGGTGTGTGATATAGTGAAATATAATGGGGGTGAGTGATGACGCTATTCGGCTTAGATTGTTCCCATTCTCATTGAAGGATAAAGCCAAGCATTGGCTTATTTCAGAACCGCCAGATTCAATAGCATCATGGGATGACTTATTGAACAAATTTCTGGCTAGATTTTTTCCACCAACAAAAGCTACAAAGTTGAGAATTAACATTAGTAGCTTTTATCAATATGAGGGAGAGTCCTTCTATGAAGCATGGGAGAGATTCAAAGATTTGTTGAGAAAATGCCTCACCATAGTTTTACCAAATGGATGCAAGTCCACCATTTCTACAATGGTTTGAGTTTTTCCACAAGGATTCTCATTGATGCTTATGAGGGAGGAGTGATTATGAGGAAGAATGAAGTGGAGGCTTATCAAATTCTTGAGAACATAACCTTGAATGATTGTTAATGGCCAGTTAAGAGAGTAGCACCGAAGAAACCAGTTGGGGTGTTTGACTTAGACATGTTCACAAACTTATCTGCTCAAGTGTCTACACTCTCAAAGCAACTACAAGCTTCTCAACAATTAGGTTCTTAATTATCTGCGCATAAAGTTGAGGAAAGCCCACCTGCATGCCAGCAATGTCATGGACCTCATCCCACCTCTTAATGCCTAATGATGAATGCCATGGGAGATTTGACTATTGAACAAGCTCAATATATGGCGAAGTTCCCTCAAAACTAGAACTTCACCCCATATGGTCAAAATTACAATCGAGTGGAAAGACATCTAACATGGAAAAATCGAGTCTGAGGGCTAATCATGGAGCTTGAAGCTAAACCTCTCGACCACCTCGAGAAGAAGTCGAGTTTAGATTTGAAAATGGAACAGTTAGCTGATATGCATATGAATATGATGAAGTCACATGATAAGTTCGAGAATGAGACAAGGACGTCACTGAACAATCGAGCGGCTCGACCGAATTTGGAGTGAAATGGTGAAATGGCATTGTTATTGAGCAAGAGGCAACACAGAAATCTACCTAGTACTTCAGAGAAGGAAAGGAGCATTGCAAAGCTGTAACCCTTAGGAGTGGTAAGACTCTAGAACAGTCGGTTGAGGCCAAAGAAGAGGATGAAAACCCTATGGGAAGTGAGCTTATCGATCGAGAAATTAGTTGAAAGATGCTGAAAAGTTAGTAAAGAAACCAGTCATAAACACACAGAGGAAAGGTGAAGCGAAACCTATGTATGATAGAAGCCTATTATCCGTATCGTAGAGTGAAAAACGGTGGATAAACGGTTTGTTAGGTTCATGGATATCTTCAAAGCTTCACATCAACATCCCATTTGCTGAAGCACTTGAGAAAATGCCGGGATACGTGAAATTATGAGAAAAGGACGTCTTAATACAGAAAAGGAACTTGGGGAGACTATGAGGCCCGCTCAAGCTGCCGGGAAAAGTGTAGTGCTATATTGCAAAATAAGTTACCCCCTAAGTTGAAAGATCCAGGTAGCTTCACAATCCCATGTTATTGGGAATCCAGTATTTGAAAGAGCCTTGTGTGATCTAGATGCGAGCATTAATCTTATGCTGTGGTCGATCTTTAAGAAATTGAAATTGGGAGAAGCGTGTCCGACGACTGTCACCTTGCAGTTAGCAAATCGGTCACTAACTCATTCGCGTGGTATCATAGAGAGGATTTGTTAGTCAAAGTGGACAAATTTATCTTTCTATGAATTTTATCATTCTAGACATACAAGAAGATAAAGAGAGGTCATAATTATCCTTGGCGACCATTCTTAGCCAGGAAGGCAATGATTGATGTCTGAGGTGAACTACGGGTTGAGTTGAAAAGAAAGTGACATTCAATGTTTTCAATGCTATAAATCATCCACATGATACTGACAGTTTCTTCTAGTGGATATGCTAGAGGCTATAGTGTCTAGCCAATTGGTTTCTTCAGAACCATTGGAGATTAGCTTGACTCATGATGACCCCTCTTCTTGTGAAGATGAGACAGTTCAAGAGTAAGTAAAATGGATGGATTCTTTCAGCCTGAATAGAAGAAATTACTTTGAATCTTTGGGAGCTAGCCTTTAATAGATTAGCTCCTGTTAACTTCTATTGTGAAGCGCTCCTAGTCATTTAGAGATCGCCTATCTTGGGAGGAATCTACATACCAGTCATCATCCTCATCCTCATCTCTTACATGGAGGAGGAGAAATTATTTGAAGATCACTCGAGGAGCATAGGAAGTGATTGGATGGTCGTGATATAAGGGATCGGGCCATCTATGTGTATGCATAAGATATTGTTGGAAGAAGATAGCAAGCCAACAGTGGATGCCCAAAGACGCTTAAATCCTTTAATGAAAGAGGTAGTTCGAAAGGAGGCGCTTAAATGGTTTGATGCAGGAGTGATATACCCCATCTCTGACAGTTCATGGGTGAGCCCGGTTCAAGTGGTGCCTAAGAAAGGAGGAACTACAGTGATAATAAATGAGAAAAATGAACTGCTCCCAACCAGAACAGTTACAATATGTAGAATTTGTATTGACTACCAGGGACTTAACAAAGTCACCAGAAAGGACCATTTTCTACTCCCATTTATTGATTAGATGTTGAATGAGCTTCATGAGGAATAGTATACGCTTTACGGATGGATACTTTCGAGTACAATCGAGATCACCGTACTGGAAGCTCAGGAGAAGACCACCTTCACATGCCCTTATGGCACATTCACTTTCCGGAGAATGCCATTTGGGCTGTGTAATGTCGGGAGCACTTTCGGAGATGCATGATGGCAATATTGCGGACATGGTCAAAAAATCCGTGGAAGTCTTCATGGATGATTTCTCGTGATTAGATACATTTGTATTTGCCTCCATATAATCGACTTTGGTGCGAAAGGTGCATGAAACCAATTTGTAGTTTTAAATTGGGAAAAGTGCTACTTTTATGGTGAAGGAAGGCATAGTATTCGGAGCGCCATATTCGAGGAAGGAATTGAGGTTGATCAAGTAAGATTGAGATCATAAAGAAGTGCCTCCTCCCGCATCAATAAAGAAGGAGATGCGTGGTTTCCTTGGCACGTGGGTTTCTATAGGCAGTTTATCAAGATTTCTCAGGGTTTGAAAACCTTTGTCTAATCTTCTTATGCAAGGTGTTCCGTTTGAGTTCAATGAGCCATGTA
Source organism: Tetrastigma voinierianum (assembly GCA_016808115.1). Classification (NCBI taxonomy): domain Eukaryota; kingdom Viridiplantae; phylum Streptophyta; class Magnoliopsida; order Vitales; family Vitaceae; genus Tetrastigma; species Tetrastigma voinierianum. Next base: position 576,527 of record JAEQBH010001944.1, on the reverse strand, counting down.
TGAATGCTTTTAAGTTGCTGAAAAAGAAGTTGATCTCAGCCCCTATAGTAGTCGCCCCAGATTGGAATCTTCCATTTGAACTTATGTGTGATGCAAGCGACTTTGAAGTTGGGGCCGTTTAGGCCAAAAAAGAAAAAGTCTTCTATGCAATCTACTATGCCAGTCGAACGTTGAATGAGGCACAACTCAATTATGCCACAACAGAGAAACAATTGTTGGCTGTTGTGTTTGCCTTTGAAAAATTTAGACCTTACCTTATAGGAAACAAAACTATTGTATTCACAGATCACTTTGCAATCAAATACTTGATGATGAAGAAAGATGCGAAACCTCGACTTATTCGGTGGGTACTCTATTGCAGAGTCGAGTAAAGGGAGATTCGAGATAAGAAGGGTTCTGAAAATATGGTTGATTAAATTGCCACGGTAGGGTAGGTCGAATCAACAATATTTGTATCCTTAGTTCCTCTACTGCGATGGTCAAACTCTTTGCAGCTTTTCATGATCTAGGAATTCGAACAGGGATGGAGTTTTCATCCTATGAATGATTTGCATCGGTGTTTGGAAAAATGGTGAAGGGCTTTGTTTGGATTTGGATTTGGTTCAAAAGCGATTGGAAGTTGTTTGTTCTTGACTAAGCGTATTGGCTGAAAGTGAAGTGTGAAATGGTAACTTTGGCTTGGGTCACTAGCTTGATAACATGGGGCTATTAAAATGTCCTCGGGTTGTTTCCTCGCATTAGGGCAAATGACCTATAGTCAAAGCCAAAACCGGATCTTTGTTTAGCTATAAAACCTAACCCTAGAACCACTCCTATTTGAGTCAAACCAAGTACTAAGCATTCAAAGTCCCATTTAGTTTAAAACCCTAGCATTTAACCTCATTTCCCAAGGGGGTTCGTGAATGGCATCTAGCGACACGTTGCATCTAGCATTAAGCATGCACTCGAACCCTAAAGCATGGCAAGTATCGGAATAAAGGAACAACATTAAATGGCATTAAACCCTAGTTTGAAGGTATGGAACCGTGAATAAAGATCAGATTATTTAAAGCATGAGGACAACCCGCAACAACCCCAAAACCAAGCTTTCAGCCACCCTCCTCTCAAAGCTATGAGGCTTAGTTAAGCATCCCTTGGAGTTGTCATCCTCAAGGGGTGTGTGTTTGGCAAACAGAAAATGAAAGAAAGAAGAGAGAGAAGAGAGAGAAGAGAGCAAATGAACTCCTAAACAAAGTCGTGAAACTTTTTATAAAATGAAAAGTTGCTTAGGTTACAAGCTCAGGGGGTTTATATAGTAATAAACTCCAAAGTGTGAAACTACCAAAATACCTAAAATATGAGATTACATAAGGGCTAAAATGGTAATACATCAAAACGTGGTCGTTTAGGATCAAATATACAAAATCACAGGCAAAGAATTTCACTATGCAGGGGATTTCGCGAAGGTGATTAAAATTCTCACAAATTTAGCGAAATTCTCTAGCGTAGATAGCGAAATTGAGAAATTCCCTCGCTTATCATCATATTCTCGCTTAGCTAGAGAAATTTCGCTTAGTTACTAAATTCACAGCCTAGCTTAAAATTATAGTGAGATGTTTAAATTGGTTTAACACTCGCGGCACAAGAGAAATTTTTGCTAGTTTAGCGAATTTCCCACTGGGCTAGGGGATTGCAATCTTCATGATTGCGAATTTTCGCAATCCTGGGACCGAAATTTTCGCAATCATAGCGAAATTCCCGGGATTGTTCTACTTCACGCATTGCTTCACGTATCTTCCTTGCCATCGCATCCCACTTTCCTTTAGAATCCACTTAAAATTCCTTCATTTTTGATGGTTGAAAACACCGCAAATCTTCAGCATAAATGGCTGAGGTAAGCAAAGACCTGCAAAATTACCCAAAAACAAACTCGAAATGGCATCAAAGTGGGTACTATGGACCCGCATACTCAATTGGTTTAATTGACATGATTAAAAGAAAAGCACTCAAAACCTATCTGACGGGGCTCAAAATAGCACTTTGGGCACTAATCACACTTCCAACCTAGAATGTGCTGCTAGTCCCTTAACAATGCTAAACAATAATGGGATGCATGCCGGATTTTACAAAAGTATATATATGGTTCAAAAAGTATGTACAGAGCAAACATTACTCTTTTAAATGAACAATTTACACCCCGTTAGAAACCGACATGAGAGAAATGTAAACCATATAAGAACAAGTTTTAGGTCAACATCGATCCAAGGAAATCAACTCGAATTTCCACCAAAATCTAATGATTCCTTTAATGTAACCAGTTGAGCCAATAAATTGCAAAATTATTCCTCCTCTAAACCTAGCTACCACATGACCTTAAACTCCGAATAACCTAAATAGATTAGCTAATTTTATTTCTTTATTTGGTCACATTGTGGTGCAATGCTAAAAACTCGACTTCAATAAAGTCCGTAACGGGGTCCACCGATGACTCCCAACCAATTAAGGTTTAGGGCATCAAGCCAAAAGGATCACTCGACCACAAACTCTGCAGGTTTCACCTCGAACTCCGAATGACTTCGAGAATTGAGCACCTACAACACGCTAAACTCTACCCATCCACCCCACAACACTAAGTCAGAGACCTCAAACCAACTATGTCAGGGCATCGGCTTGAAAGGCTTTCGCCATATACCCCACTGACCGTATTCTGTAGTTTCAAGGCAAAGCGCCATGGCTTTATTTTCTTTTCTTCTTCTTTCTTTCTTTTTGCTTTTTCTTTTCCTTCGAAGACTACATTGGCCTCTCATACATAGGTAAACTAACTCATTATGGGGTCACAACAGTTTCCACAATGAATTTCAAAAGTGAAAGGAGGTACATAATTTCACAAACCCTATTGGTACAATCCGTGTGCAAGTAGTGAATTAGCTCAAAGCGGGGAATGTTCAAGCTTGAAAACGCCAAATCTCAATTGACCAAAAAAACTAAATCATGTATGGAATTGTTCTAACATTAAGTGTAATAACCAAGGTTTCAATTCTTCAATTAGCAGGTTCCAATTGTTCAATTAAAAGCAATTCATAATCATTCAAATTGAAAGAAAAGTAGATACACAAAATAAAGACACAAAAGTACTTCTCAGACAAGTGTAGTAAATCTGTAAATAAGTGTCAGAAGCTTTTGATACAACCAAAATGGCTAATACAAGAAAATAGAATACATATTAGTGAACATCGCCTACCATTGGCCAATACATGAATCCTAAACAAAATCGCAGGCGCTTGATACGTCGAAAAACTATACAAAACATATCAGAAGACACTTCCCACTTAACTTTTCCCAAGAAGAGCATGGTGGACATGTAATGTGTGGATAGAAAGTTAGAGACAGAGTGTGACCACCTCAATCCGGTGGTGGTGGATCCGACGCCGTTCGCTGCGGGCTGCAAGATGTCTAAGGATGTCACGCTCATCTACGGTCGTGAACATGCTGAGACCGGAGGACTCATGATCTGCTGAGCATGGTATGACACTGCCCCAAAGTGGTCTCGGCTCGAGTCAACCTCTGATCCATCGATGCCTGTGTGGAAGCCAACGAACAGACAGCATCCATAACACCGGCTAGCTCCTGTAATCGGAGCATGAACGTACTCGAGAGTGCCAGGTCGTATATGATGGGCCCCGGGAGTGTCAGCAGGAGCCGCGGCCGGCTGTGCGAGGAGGAGATGGAGGAGATATATCCGCACCGGGACCTCTCCATCTCGACCTCGAGCACGCACATCTCTCCTTCCGTGAGTCCTTTGCCTCATCACACCGGCATTCTCCCGGGTCCCGCCTACCGAGGAGAAAAGCATCAGCATCACCATAGCCTCGCTCCATACCGACCTCGAGGGCATCCGATCCTCCTCTCAATCCGGTGCCCTCCTCGAAAGCCTATGCTCCGTGACATGGCTCAAGAAATGCGGGCATCAATACAGACTCTCGCTAGAGCCAGACTTTCGATGGACCCATCTTCGAAATGTAGTAATGCGCCATCACTCAACTCGTAGGACTGAACCAGAACCTCCGAGATCCTAAGACAGAGCCTCGAGGGACGGCCCCCCACGCGGACGAAAGTCGCAGCCGAGAAGAGGTCGGTCCGGAGCAAATGATCGATAAGAAGCATCTGAGGCGGAAGCTGCCTCCGGAATAATATGGGTCCAGCAATGGTGTCTCGAGCAAGACTGCGGACCATCTCTCTCTCAGCCTACCGCGAGGCCAATCTCGATAATAACCTCTGGGACCGCTCCCGCACGTGGCAAGCCCTATGCAGCCGATATCCGCTCGAGAACTCCTGATGATCATCGATAATCGAACGGAGTCTAAAGACCTGACATTCACGGAGGTCATGGAATGGTAGAACTGTAGTACCACCCGGGGATAGTAGAACTACCGTGGCGTCATGAACTGGCATGAGTAATGCCTGATCGTCGATGATCCTTAACTGGGTCACCGTCACGAATCATTGTAATACTACTCCCAATGAAAATCCCTAGAGTGGAGCCCTACATTCCCCGAGATATGGTGCCCGACGAATAAGGGCCTCCTGATCCTCGAGGCCGAGGATAATCGGGGCGATGAGCTCTCCTCTGGCGCTGTTGACGGTGATGGCTCGAGCCTAGATGAAGATGACTCCATTCAAGCACGGCCCGCTTGGAGGGGCCTGCCTCCCGGATCTCCTCCGTGGCACTAGTGAAGGGCTCTCGGCCCATCCGGCTTGGTATCTCCTCGAACCCCGAGGCCTCGTGACCGCTCCGACCGGAGCCGGAATCGAGCCTACCTCCGCCGGAGGCCGAACCCGACTGGGCCCAAAGGGACCCACCTCGTACACCATGGCCGTCATGGAAGGACACGCAGGCAAGGTGGTAGTGCACTGTGGACAGGTCACCAAAGGCTCAGCCGACCAAGGTGGACCTGTGCAATGGCAAGGCCGGCCGCGAACTCGCCAACCAGCTCATCACGATGATCGAATCGGACTGTGGCACGAAGTACTGTGGAGGCAGGCATCGAAATGGTCACCGGCCCTAAGACCGGGAGGCTACGGCATCGGGTGCCGGCGCAACAGTGACGGTGGCCCGTGTGGCCTCTAGAGAGGCGGAAGTGACTGCAGCCAGTGCACGGGGCTCACGGCCATGCGGCGGCAAAGGACTCCGACACTACCGGCTGAGCTACCAGGCAGCCGGGCAAAACCCGTCTGGGCGCATCGGAGGCCTGTGGCAAACCAGTGGCTCACTGACACGGCTACCGGGTGGGGATGATATGAACTAAAAAGCCTCCCTCCTCCCTCCTTTTATAAAGGCGCCTGGAAGCCAAAGACCGACACTTCGCTTAGTGTAGCTAAACTGCTTCAACAGAAATTGATTTTTTTTTCAAAAATAAAATATAAATAATACTAAAATAAAAATTATTATATAAAAATATATTTAAATATTTAAAATGAATTAAAATTAAGACAAAATTGTTTAAAAAAGAAAAGTTACTAAAATAGTAACTATTAAATCGACCAATTTAAAACAAAAAGTAAAAATAATGTAGCTGCAATTTGGTTTTAGAGAATACCAAACCAACCCAAAGTCATTGAATTACTCATGGAGGGTCAAGGAGAAGGATCTCCTCAACTCCAGCAGTGGCCTGTGCTGATGCCTTGATGCTTGATTCCTCATTGTTGATTTGCTTCACCGGTTGAATCTCGTCGACCACTTCCAGCGGGCTACTGGCGGCAACCCAAAACACCTTCTTCACCTCAAGAAGGCTATTTCCTCGCAATTCATGGACATTCGCTTCCCTAACTCGATCAACTCGGAGCAGATTTCATTGTTCCATTTCACCTTCCAATGATTTAGCTTGTGACTCAAATGAAAATATCTACCCAATGTCATACAAATGTGAGCCGCATTACCCATTTCCAAGAATTGATGATCGTGACAAGAAGGGCGTAAATGGTCTACCCAGATAACTGGGTACATGATTAGCCGACTTGCAATTGGCCTTTATCGCTAATTGTAAAGCTCACCGGTAGGAATTTGTCTACCACCAACACATCCTCAACTATCCCCTTAGGATCTTTCACCGATCGACGCCAATGATACTCCCAAACCTAACCGCTATACACTAAGTATGGCAAGAGGTTTACACTGCTCCTAAATCTGTTGCTTTGTCTATGCAAGTCCCACCAATGTTGACTCGAAACTGTTGGAGATCCCGGATCCTCAGATTTAACCGGGTTCTGTTGGATTATGGCAATCGAGACTGTCATTAAAATGCTCTTTTCTCAATGCCCAATCCTCAATGTACAAAGATCCTTAAAAACTTTGTATAGGTAGGACTTGTTTGATGATGTCCATAAAGGGGTATGTTCCACTTTCACCTCGCCTTGGGGGACTTCTGTGATGCCCGCCCTCGTCGTGATGCCTCTTCGCTTCTAGTGCCCGGGGAAATGGAGGTGGCATGCATAGTTTCATTGAGTCCTCCGTGAAAAATGTGTTATGGCTCCAATTCTTCCTTTTGGTTTCAACTCGGCTTCGGGGCATTACCGATCAACCTCTTTCCACTCCTCAAAGGTGATTATAGGCCTTGACCTCATCCATTCCCGAATTGTCGGATGAACCTATCTCACGACTCCTTTCGATTTGGCAATGCCTGGGAAGTGGAACCTCTCCTCTCTCCCCGCACCTCCGTAATACCGTTGATCTGTGATTGAATACCGTGTTGTCATTTTCCGATTAAGATTGCTCCTTGCCCATCTATTCTCTTTGTTCAATGTACTTTGTACAATGTCAATCCTTCAAAGCAATCGTGCATTGATCCCTTCGCTCCACAAAATCGCCACCACCTTTGCTCAAATTCAAAGACGCTTGTCTGAACCGGAGAAGTGGATGATGGTGGGTCAGGGTTTAGATGAGGAACCAAACTGTTTGGCACTGGGGCACATAGCAGGGGGATTTCAGTTTCCAGGATGTGTTAGGGTGATTTTTCCAATTGAATTTCAGAGGTATTACTATACGGGCATTAGGTCAGGGCTTGTATCACCTACAACATTTGCATATTCCTCGACATCAAATCCTTCACTCGATGGGGCAATGCATGATGTTCTCCCGGATTACCGTAGGCTGGAAACCCATGAATGGGGTTGGCCCGTGCAAAGGTTTTCTACCACCGCCCGCACTTCCATGGAGCCTCTTCCTTCTAGCTCCTCCACCTTCCTGGGCTTAGGCCGAGATTTCGTCATCACATCCTCCGAAGTGTGCACCCTCCCCTTGCGCCGAGGGCCTCATTTTCTCCACCTCTCCCAGGGGTTTGGCCTATCCCAACCCTTGGAAGTTTCAGCCACATAGTCTGCTAAGAAATCCATGGCCTCTTATCCTGTTTTTGCTCAAAATCACCTCCACACATGGTTTCTGCAAGAATTTCTTCATGGTAGGGCATACCATTATAGAAATGATTCACTAACATCCAGTATCTCCATGATGTGATAAACACGGATGGTATCCATGAATCTCTCCCAAAGATTGGTAGAATTTCCTCTCATTGTCATAGGCCGAGTAAAGTGTGTAGATCTACCTCTTCAAACCGCTGGTCTTCAGGGCACTCAAGAATTTCTTCAAAATTCAGCTTCAAGATCTCGCCCTAACTTCTAATCGTTTCCTAGCCCCGTGAATTGAGCCAAATCTTGGCTTTGTCCTTGAGTGTCAGGGGAAATGCTTTCAGCTTGAGCAAATCCATGCGCTTATACTCAAGGTAATGCATACCTCCTCAAAATCCCGTATGTGTGAATATGGGATTTCTCATTTTCCATACCATGAAATGTGGGAAGTGTGGGCACTGGTGGTCTCACCGCCACATCTTCGCCAGGAGGTATGATGCGTGAAGGAGCACTAACCTGTGGAGGGTGCATATGGTCCTCATTGACCTCGTAAGTCATTGGATTCACGTGGGGTACCTGCAATGACTTTGCCGCTCTTCGTAGAGGATCCATATTTTCACTATGTACACGATTTCACAACTTTGTCTAACTGTGTATCATTCTTTGCAAGCCTCAAATTAAATCCTCTATCCCAAAGGTCAGATAAACACCTGCTACACAAAAATGGAACAGAATAAAGAACGCAACAAAGCTCGGGGCTAAAGAAAGGTCATATTAGCTAGGAACAAAACCTGAACAGAAAAACAAAATCAGGCAAGAATCGCCAAGTGGTGAAAACCTGCAGTTACAGCAAATGAAATTCAAAAAGGATTAAAGTTCACCTACACTTGTAATTTGGATTACAAGTACACCTCAACTCATCATACGTAGTTTGGCACCATCCCCGGCAACGGCGCCATTTGATTCGCGCTACAGGGTGATCTCGTAATCAACAATATCTGTATCCTTAGTTCCTCCTACCGCCATAGTCAAACCCAACACTCAGCAGCGATAGCTTGCCTAGGTCGAACACGGGGATGAGTTTTCATCCTATGAATGATTTGCACGTTGTTTGAAATGGTGAGGCTTTTGCTCGATTGGATTTGGTTCAAAACAAAGAAGTCGCTTTTGTTTACCGACTAAATCGTAAATATTGGAAAGTGAAGTGAAATGGTAACTTTTTGAAGGCTCAGTCACTAGCGTTTGATAACATGGGGGCTATTAAAATGTCCTCAGGTTGTTTCTCGCATTAGGGCAAATGACCTATAGTCAGCCAAACCTGATCTTTGTTTAGCTATAAAACCTAACCCTAGAACCACTCCTATTCGAAATAAACCAAGTACTAAGCATTCAAGTCCCATTTAGTTAAAACCCTAGCATTTAACCTCATTTCCTCAAAGGGCTCGTAGAATGGCATCTTAAAGGATATCAGTTGCATCTAGCATTAAGCATGCAATCGAACCCTAAAGATGACAAGTATTGACCAAAGGAACATTAAATGGCATTAAACCCTAGTTTGGAAGGTATGGGAACCATAAATGCAAGACTGGTGATCATTTAAAGCATGAGGACAACCCGCAACAACCCTTAAAAACTAAGCTTTCTGGGGCCACCCTCCTCTTCAGTTATGAGGCTTAGCTGGGCATCCCTTGAGCTGTCATCCTCAAGGGGTGTGTTCGGCAAAAATTCCTAGAAATGAAAGAAAGCAGAAGAGAGAGAAGAGAGAAGAGAGCAAATGAAACCCTAAAATGAAAGTCATGAAACTTTTATAAATGAAAAGTTGCTTAGGGTTACAAGTTTGTTCCGGTTTATATAGTACAACCTAAAGTGTGAAAACTACCAAAATACCTAAAATATGAGATTACATAAGGGCTAAATGGTAATACATCAAAACGTGGTCGCTAGATCAAATATACAAAATCACAGTATGCAATTTCGCTTATGTGCAGGGGATTTCGCTAGCATAGCGTAGCATAGCGAAAATTCGCTAGTCCCCAGCGAAATTCGCTTCTTTAGCAATTCTACGAGAGATAGCGAAATTGAGAATTTAAGCTATCATGATAATTTAAGCTAGCTACTGGTCCTTCTTTAGCGAAAATTATTTGAGATAATGGGGTGGTTAATTTGTTAGGCACGATAAATTTCGCTGGGATTACGAAATTTCCCAATTTAAGCTAGGATTGCGAATTTTTAAACTATGATTAACGAGTTTTGCAATCCAGTGATTTTCTCATTCATATGAAATTCTACGGGATTGCTCTGCTTCAACTGCATTGCTCACTTTGCATCTTCGCTTGCTGGCTGCATCCCGCTCCTTGAGAATCCAACGAATTCCTTAATTTTTGATGGTTGAAAGCTCTTTACCAAATCACCGACATAAATGTTTGAGATGCGCAAAGACTTTAAAATTACCAAAACAAACTCGAAATGGCATCGGTGGTACTAGTGGACTGCACACATCAATTGGCCAATTGACATGATTAGTGCGTAAAAAGCACTCAAAACTATCTTGGATAGAGTACGAAATAATAAACAGCATTGTCGATGTTTGATGACTTACTATCATACGTATCCAAGGCTGGAAGTTCCAGAAATAGTGCAGAGACATCATTTTCAGATTGATGACACATTCCCAGATGAGCAAATACTATCTTTGTCCCACACTAAAGCATCCCCATGGTTTGTCGACATAGCCAATTACCTTTCTGCCGGTATTATTCAACCCGACCTTACTTATCAACAAAAGAAGAGATTCTTTGCAGAAGTGAAGAGCTATTTCTGGGAAGATCTAATCCTTTTTAAACAGTGTGCCGATCATATTATTCGAAGGTGTGTGCCTAAAAGTAAAGTGGGTGAGATACTAACACATTGACACTCTTTAGAGTGTGGGGGTCATTTCAATGGACAAAAAACAACGACCCGAGTACTCTGATCGGGCTTTTATTGGTCACCTGTTCAAAAGATGCCTTTGTTGCAAGTCCTGTGATTGGTGTCAAAGGGCCGGAAACGTGGAAAGAAGAAATGAAATACCGTTGTGAATATTACAGAGGTAGAACTTTTTGATGTCTGGGGCATTGACTTTATGGGTTTGTTTCCATCGTCCTATGGGCACAAGGACATACTCTTGGCAGTGGATTACTTGTCTAAGTGGGTGGAAGCCATACCAACCATTACTTGTGATGAGTGGTACTGCGCTTCATCCGGAGTAACATCTTTTCAAGGTTCGGAACTCCCCCAGGTGATCGGCAATGAGTTCACATTTTGCATGAGAAATTTGTTTACATCGCTCCTGGCCAAATATGGGGTGAAGCAACGGGTGTCACCCCCAAAGCAATGGGCAAGCTGAAGTGTCAAATAGAGAAATCAAGAAAATCTTAGAAAAGACAGTCAATGTGGCGAAGCGAAACAAAATTGATGATAGTTTGGGCATGTGAAACAACTTGAAGACCCACATTTGGGAATGTCCATGTCTTGAATGGTAAGGCCTGCCACTACTGTAGGCGGAGAATAAAGCATACTAGGCAAATAGAATGCTGAACATGAATCTCGAAATGGCCGAGAAAAAAGGTTGCTTGATTGAATGAAATTTGGATGAACTTAGAGCCAAAATGCATACTTATGGCAGTTCGAGGATTTATAAGGGAAAAGACCCAGGTGTGGCGCACGAAGCATTTGGTGCCTAGTGAGGTTTAACCCGGGATGACAAGTATTCTTTATTCAAGTGCAGTTTGAGGAAATTGCTCCTAAGAAAACTTAGGTGAACATGGTCTGGACCGTTTGTGATCACCCCCAGTTTTCGTATGTGATGTCGAGCTGATGCATCACGAAGAGGTCGATTTAAGGTGAATGGGCGGCGGTAAAGGCCGCATCTTGCGGTGGTCAGTCGAGGAAGCCTGAGTCCACCACGAGTTTGGAAACCAACATAAGCAATGCTCGGGGCCGAGAAATGTTGGTTTGCCGGAAGTCAACGTGTTTGAGCACGGTCGGCCCGGACCACGGCTTGGTCGAGGGCGCTGGCCGATAAATAAGCGGCTACTTGGGAGCGACCCGACTTTTGAATATTTTTGGTAATTAGTTTTTCTTGTTTTAAATTTGCTAGGTTTGATTTTGCTTGTTTTAATTTTGATGTATTTGTGTTGCAGTGTTTTGAGGTTCCGAGGTTGTTGTGGCTAAGGAGAAATAGCATGGAAAGCTTTGTGCAGGCTTTGGGGAAGAGTAAAGCTGAATGTAGGGAGTTTTCTACACTTAGAAAATTTTTGAAAAAATTCTTGGTTGATGGTCCTGGGAACGTTGCGACGTTGGGTTCCAATATCGTGACATTGAAAACATACCTCTCGAGAACGTCGTGACGTTGGGTTCCAATGTCGCGATGTTGGAAAAAACATCCGGGCGCGTGCGTGATGTTGAATGACGGTCATGATGTGGAATATGACCTTTACGGAGCGTTGTGACGTTGGCCCGAACGTCGCGAAGTTAAAAATAAGCCTCTTTGGAATGTCGCGACATTGGCCTAAACGTTGTGAAATTGCCTTGTTTTTAGGAACAGAAACGCTCATACTTTTTTTTCGACAACTCGAAAAACCCTAACGTGCTCTCCTACTTTTGTAGGTACTCGGCCGAACCTCATCGACCGTCATAGCAGCTTCCAGCCCCAGGCATCTTTAGCTGCAAGCCCTTGTCCCGCAGGTCATTTGGGAGACCTCTCTTCCGAGCTGATTTTTTTTTTTCAATTTAGGTCTCGATCTCATCCTACTGCCTCTGTTTCTAGGTTGTTTGTGTCCAAGCAGGTACCCTAGTGTTGGTTAGGGGTTTTGGTCCCATTTTTCTTCCATGAGACCATAGTCCCGCCGTGCCCACCTAGTGTTTGTTAGTTGGCCTAAGTGAGTTTTGGGTGATTCCCTTGGGTATTTTGGTAGAGTGCAATCCCAATAAGGGTGTGAAGCCTACTCGAATGACACTTACGCCTTAAAGTTCATCCATGACACCCCTTGCCCATGCCCGATGTCGACCAAGCAAAATTGAGCTCAGCGGGCTAGTGAAGAACCCTCTTCGGCCTACGATCATGATAAATTTGTCAATGAGAGCGCGGCCGAGAAGTTCGACCTTATCTCTGCAAATTGCTCCTTCATTAACCAACATCCTGAAGATTTTTTCCGCAAAACCAGAGCTAGGAAGGGGTGGGGTGCATTGTGCCAACCCTAGAGGCCGGTTGCCACGATGGTTGTGTGGGAATTCTACACCAACCTAGCAGCTCATGTGCTCAAGAAAGTTCGAGTCCGTGGGGTGTTGATAAACTTGATTACCAAAGTCTATCAATCGCAATTATGACCTTGGTAGGTTAACCACGAGGCTATGTTCGGCTTCCTGAAAACCTAACTGCAGGAAGACCAGCAGGATGCTCACAAATGGGCGAGGTAGTGGAAATTAAACAATAAAGGGGGCGCGTGTACGCCTTGATACGAACACTTGGCCTATATACCTAAGGTGTGGAACCATTTTATCTCTGCTTTCATTCGGCGACGAATGTTTGCTAGGCTGATGGCGATGACTTCGCTCCCGAATTTCGTCGTGTCGGAACATCTGTTTGATGTTGGTCAGGTCATAGAGGACGCCATCCTCATAGCGGGAAAACGAAATGAACCTCGGGCACCCCTTTCTCATTTATGGCCTGTGTAAGAACGCAGGGGTGCCGCTAGAGGATAATGAGGTCTGGATCTATCCCATTTAGGCCATCGTCGTGAAGAAGGATAAGTCGGGCGCTCCTCGATTCGAGGCAATTTATGACTCAGTCATGAACCTTCGGATGAGGAGGAGTTGACAGCATACCAAACTTTGTTTGGCATGCGTGAGGAGACCTCGGGTGGCCAGCCGACCATCCACCTCCCATCCACCTCCACCACCTCAGCCGGGCGGATGTCCCCAGTCTTCTCCTACCATAGAGGACCCCAGGTTCAGAGCCTCACTCGGTTGATCTGCGTTTTTGGGATGAGACCCTGGGAGCATCGGTCGCATAAACTAGGACATTGATGCACTCGGTAGGCATGCGCCTTGATCCTCATGAAACAACGAGTCATTCGACTTGCCTGGTTGCTTGCCTTCCGATGTTACTGCGACACTTGTACCACCTCGACTAGTCTGGGATTGATGGAGTTCCTATCCTTCTTTTATTTTCTTGTCAATGTGGACATTGTTTCAGGATCACTTAACTAAAACTTACGGGCACTAGGATTTCTTTCATGAGTAGGTAGATTAGTATGAACAAAAATGGCGTGTTCTTATCCTTTTGTAGTTAGACTCTCCTAAATAGGCAAGTTGAATTCAAGTTTAGGGGGTCACGGGGCGAGGTTACTATGTTAAGAGATCGTGCATCCGATGCCTTAGACTTCCTAGGAAAGGCCATCCCGAGGAACCTAAGAGGTGAGTCACTTGTTGGCGTAGGCAGTGTTCAACTGAATTCTTTCGAAAGTCGAACAACCTTAAGGATCCTCTAAAATTCAAAACAAAGGGCAAGATTTGTGAGTTCAGTTCATTTTGATAATTCCTTTTGGCAACATGTGCATCACCCGCGTGTTGTTAAGTTTAGTATGTTATTTTCTTGTGTGTTTGGTTCAGAGTCTGTTTCTTTAGCAGGGACAAGCAAGAGGCTAAGACCCCAGAGTGTGATAGTGCTAAAGCACTCATTGCAAACTAGAAATTTAATTTAGGATCGATTTCATATATCTATGACCTTATTTGATTACTTTTCTAATATTTAGTTTTATTGGGTTTAAAGTAGGAAAATCTTGAAAAATCTTTGGAAATGGAGCCTTGTAGGAGTCTTGGAGAAGATTGGTGCAGAAATTAGATGAATGTCGTGATGCCCCAATGTCGCGACGTTCCAACTTTATAACGTTACAACGTCGCGACGTCCCAACGTCGCTACGTTGAGGGAAAGACTTAACAAACCTTATCTCGTGAAGAAGCTATAAAAGATAAGGAGAATCAATTTTGGGGGTTCGAAAAATGTTTCTTATTTGGGGTTTGAGAGGAACTCAAGTTGGAACAAGGGAAAAAAAAAGACTTGAAGGCCGATCTTAAGGGAGAGACTTGAAGAATGGGAGGATCGTCTGTTCCCACGATACTTGAAGTTTTCTCTATCCTTATTATTATGTCCTAATTTTGTGGTTTAGGGTGTTGGTAGTGAATTGGACATGAATACTATGTTAAAGTGTTGACTTTTCATAATTCCATTATCATATATAAATTTGTTTTACTATTAACTCATGCTTGATTGAAATCAACATATTGATTTATGATCAATCTTAATATGTGAGTGGTTCTTTGTAAAATCTGAGAAGTGAATGAAGAATTAGACATATGTGGGTTAACCTAATAAACTTGGTAATATAGGATTATCAATGATTAGTAGGCTTGGGAGTTCTTTGCACTCTACGCACCTTTAATGTTTGGGGTTGAGCGAGAAAGCGAAACTGATGATAAAGGGAGGTTAAATGACTTTGACCCTTAATTGCATTAGATAGAGTTGCCTTGGAGAACACATTAGATAATGAGATGGAATCATGACGTACATAGTAGGATTGTCGACAACACCAACACCTAACCTTTTTGCATCTTTGATTACTTTTACGTCGAGCGCCTTTATTACATTAGTAGTAATTAATCTAGTTTTATACGGCAGCCATCACAATTGTTAGTTTGAATATTAAATAAGTATTATAATTTTTGGTACTTAGCCACTATGATTAAGGTTTTTCCTTGTGGATGTCCGTGCCAGAGTACCTTATGTTACTTGACAAGCATACACTTGTGCGATTAGCAAATTTGCACTCTTTATTGCATATCCACAAAAACATAATCACGTAAATGCCTATCACCTTTCATGAACTTGCTTCATTACTTCCATGATGTCTAGGAAGGATAGGCATATGGCTTGATAACTTGACAAGTCCTTTACGGCCTGAGAATTCCCATTCTAGTAGGACAAAGTTATGTGATTGAGTTTCACTCTGTAGAGGACTTTCTGTTAAGATCTTCTAAATACTCCATGATCTTAATTCTACAGTGCATTTGCAACATTTGCATTTGTCTGAAACGACTTCTAATCAGGATTCCTTATAAATAAATTGAAGGGTGATTCTTCTTCTCTCTCTGTGTGCTTGTGTGAGTCATTCTTCATCATCTTCACACCTGAGGCTACTTGTGCTAGCTCATCCGCTTCCTAATTTGATTCCTTAGGCACGTATTCAAAATCCATGAAATGGTAAGAATATAATAATTGAGTAAAAGCAGTATAATAAGGAGCTAGCAATAAGTTGTTGCATTTATATTCCTCTGTTAGTTGTTGAAGCACCAATTGGGAGTCCCCAATGATATGTACCTCTTATGCTCGAGTTTCCAACAAAATCTCCCAAGCCCAAGTCACTAAAACCTCATATTCGACTTGATTGTTAGTGCACTTGAAGGCCAAGTTGAAAGATAGGGAAGTCTTTATCCCTTTTGGTGAGATGATTATTATCCCAATGATGAGACCAAACTGTATATACCAAATTTATGACACTATTACCAAAGGACTATTATCTAATCCTGACGGCGCGAAAACTTGTTCATTGACCACAATATAGACCAAAAGCTCCTTTAGGCCAAAATATATCAAATTAGTCACGCCACCAAGAAGCCAAAGCGGGTCGAGGAAAGCAGCATCAAAAACTTGTTGATGATTTTGACATTCTTCATGAGAGACTAACCTAAAGTCCTTGGCTTATGACGAAAAACTTGATGACCAGCTAAAATATGAATACCCGAGGTCGAGGATCTCAATAGGGCTAAACTCTAATTTTGATAAAATATGTACGTAACCCTCTTATTGAATGGGTCTATGTTTAAATTTGACTTTGGTCTAATTCCTTTGCAAATTCATAGGTCGAGCAAGTAATATAAGTGGATTGCAAGTCGAGATATCCATTCCCATGAGGATTGATGATAAATCAAAAGATTAACTACCCTAAGCTACTTAAGATCCTTGCTTACTATTTGAACTCCAATATTAAATTGATGAGAAGAAGCCCAGTAAAATAATACTAAAATAATTTCACTAGTAACCATAAGAGAATTTAATAAGGCGGTTGAGAAATCAGGTGAGACGACATTGGGAAATAGACCCGACGAATAATTGTCGATTCGACATCATTTCTAATTCATAGCTAAACCATCAGTTGGAAGCTGAATTTGTTAAAGATGCCTTTATGGTATAGTTTAGTTTCTCCTACCCGCAATCATACGTTTCGCTAATTAGAGATTCATGTTCCTTCCGGACTCATGGGCCTAATCAGTTACTTGTAAAATATAATCATCTTTAAGATTTAGGTATATTTCCTTTAGTACTTCACACAAAATCTTAAGGATTAAAGAATTCTTGCCCCCATAGATAGGATATTGTAAGTCTTTTCCAATTAATTTAGTACCTGTCATTTAAATGCTAATGGAGATTCTCCATTTCCTTGATTAGATCTATCTTGGCACACGGGATCTGAATCCTTTCATTAGAAAAGAAGAAACCTCGGCGATTAAGCGTGCATCATCCAACTATCCTCACTATAAGTAGTTGGTGATCTATCTGAGGTAATCTTTGAGTCCATTGATCCACTTGTGAGAGGGCCTCTTGGAAATCGAGCAAGATCTGATCCCTTGTCTTTGGGTACCGCGATACTAGTACTTGGAGCGGCTAAGTTGAGAATAATACCAATCAAATAAATTGAGATTTCTAACTATAGCGTTCTTCCAATTTGTGCAGAAAAATAACAATCACCATCGACCCATTCTTAATGGGAGGCGAGATCTTCAAAGCGATTCACTCCTGTGTGACCTAGCCGTCGGGGAAAATTCACTAAAATTGTAAACGAATTGAAATAAATGAACTCCAGAAAATTTTCCAACATCATTTAAATCAGAACAATAATGAAAAAGAAAATTTTACGATAAATTCCAGCTCGAAGCTGCACGTTAGTTCATTACTCAACTTCATAAAATAAACAGAAAACTAACTAAAAACTACTCTAAAATATAATCTACGAAAAAAGAAATAAAAGAAAAATAAAAGAAAAAAAATAATATACAAAGAGTCTCCATCTATCCAGAAGTCTTAGTTTTGTGGAAGCTATGCATAGTGCCTTAGATGCGTCTATTTATAGACTTTCCAATGCTAGGCCGCACTTTAAAACTGCTTTGTGGATCCCCAAATATTCTGGCCTAAATTGGTCACTCTGTTGCGACATAGAAAATTACGTCGCGATAGAGTTTTAGTCTTCTTAAACAGCTACTTTACGTGCTTGTAGGATAGCCATCACGGCCAGTTTTTTTTTGAACTTTTTCTTGGATTCTGTCGCGACAGACTTTCTCTATGTCGCAACATAGTTTTGATGCAGCAGTCTTGTTCTTATTGCGACCAGAGTGTCTTTTGTCCTGACATTTTTCTACTTTGTCACCTTACGAAAACTATCATGATAAATTTCTTTATCGCGAAAAACATTTTTACCTCAGAAGCTTTTCTAATTTGTATGATAGAGTTTTCTATGTGGCGACATTCTTTACATGGTTACTCGGCAACTTTGTCGCGAACGTTTTCTTCTCACGGTCCTTAATCATTGGCTAAAGCGTTTTGTTGCGACATACCGAGTGTCGCGACAAACTTGTCTTACTTTTATCTCTGTTCTCTTTCATTTTTATCGCCATCCTTTGTCGCGACGGAATTCTAATACTACGCAGCTTTTTATTGTCGACAAAATTGCTTTATCGCGACAGTTACGCATTGATTCTTCATTATGTCGCAACATAAAACTTCTTTATTGCAACATTCCTCTTGTATTGCTCTTCAACTTCTTGTCATGACAGAGATTTCTTTATCGCGATAGAGTTCACCTCAACCTCATGTGTTGTTTGTCGTGACAGAAATAATCATTGTCGCGACAAAGTCTTGTTGCCCTTCATTGTGAACTATGAATGTTTTGTTGTGACAGAGTTTTCTTTGTCGCGATAGAAATCCTTCCTTAAAGCGGTCCCATCTTTGAAAACTTGTTGCAACATACAAAACACTTATGCATATTGACCTGTCGTTATAGTACCATTTTTGTCGTGATAGAGTTATCTTTTGTCGCTACCAAGTTCATACGCTATCTTCATTCCTTTATGTTCTGCGATAGAGTAAGGATTGTAGTGACAAAGTTCCTTTATGATTGCCTTAATCAATGTAAGTAGCCAGTCTGAAATATCGTGACAGTCTTCTTCGCTTGATATTTCTTGGCATTGTTGCGACATAAAAATTCTTTGTCGCGACAAAGTTCTATTTCTTTCTTGGGTTTAAACTTGAACTTTGTTGCAACATAAAAATTTCTTCAGTTCTGCGACATGGCTTTCTTTGGTTCCCTTGAGATTTTGTCATTGCTGAGACTTTAGCTATGTTGCGACAGAGATTTATACTTTAGCCGCTTTTTTTCTTATTTTCCTGCTAGAATTATCTCTTTTTCAATTAAAACCAACGAAACACAAAATAGGTGAATATTCCATAATTCAGCATTAAAATATATCTTAACTGC
This sequence comes from Tetrastigma voinierianum, assembly GCA_016808115.1. Lineage (NCBI taxonomy): Eukaryota > Viridiplantae > Streptophyta > Magnoliopsida > Vitales > Vitaceae > Tetrastigma > Tetrastigma voinierianum. The sequence continues at coordinate 557,520 of JAEQBH010001944.1, read as the reverse complement.
TAAAAATATGCTAGAAAAATGGATTAAAAATAGATGAGTTTAGGACTCATCAAATTTAACTTAAGGTTTTTCTTGTCACCCGAAGTAAAGAAAAAGAAAATTTTGTTTGTCCTCAAACAGCAAAGCTTTTATTTTAAGGACATTTTCAGTTTGATCACCATAGGGTAGGAAACATAAGTCATTTGTGAAATTATTTATAAACATGTTTCTAATCTAGAATCAGGAAGATTTTCAATTAAGTTCACTAAACAGACAAATAATTCATTTAGTGTAAACAATTCAATCATTCAACCCTGATTTGTGAGTGTGTGATGGTCTTCTCTCTTTTTCCTTGGCGGAGTTAGTTAATCTTGAGGATAATACTCGATTAACTGTTTCTCCTTCATTCTTAAAGTCACATATGCTTGTTGTCATATTAATCTCCACTAATATAAACATAACTATACCACTTTAAGGATCAAATAGGTCTTTTAGGCTTGTAATGTGTGGCTTGGGTAATTGGACAATTTAGGCTCCATTTTTACCTAGACAACACTAACAACTTAACACACTTGCCTTCACTATGCATCCTTGATATCAAGTTTCCAACTTTCTCATCTGGTTTTGTGCATCTTTCTACATACTCTCTATTGTGGTATTTTTCTTTTCATTTACCACACTCAGACTATAACTTCTCTTCCTTATCTTAGAAGCTTTTTCACTTTTCATCTTTTATTGAGGTTTCTGGAATGGTGCAATGTTTTGTCTTTTTAATCTTTCTACCACCCTTAACGAACTTTGGGTCAGTAACTCCCATACCAGTTAACGATGATGGGTACTAGGTGTTGAACACCCCTAAGAACTTAATTGTTCAAGGGAGGAAGGCTCTGAGACAAAACTCATTCCCTCCTTAATGGTTTTATTTTCTGACTTCTTTTTCTTAATTCTCTTATATCTTCTCATCTCCCAGTAGATTTTCTTTCTCGACCCTTTTCATCCTTCTCCATAACTTTAAATAATATTCCCCCAAACTTGTCCTCCTTTCTCATTTCTGTATGTGTCATGTAATCTAGGAAAATAAGGGTTCTTTATTGTAGGATCATGTTTAAGGAACGATTTGGGCTTTTCATTTGCTGATTGATGAAAAGATTGACTATTGGCTTAAATAAGGAACTAATGTGTATGCTTATGAATATCATAAGGGTAGGCTTTGAAAGGCTCAAACTTCCAAGGATGACCTATATCATTTCCTGTGAGTGGTATTGCCTAGGATTTCGCCTTGACTAATAATTCTAAGAAGTTCTAGGACATTGGAGAGTTTACTGTGATGGATCCCAAAAGATGTCTTTAATCTTGGCACAATTTGTTTCAGAGTTACTTTTGACCATGTGCCAAGTTTATCAGGATTTTTATAACCCAATTGTTTACAAAAGCAAAATTATAGGTCTTATTTATTCCATTAATTTGTTGCAATCTTCCTTATTCTTGAAATTCAACACACTTATTAATATTCTTACAACTCTCCTTTTTCAAATTTTCTCATCCTACCCCCAATGCATTTCAAATTGTTTTGTTTGGTTTATGGATATTTTGCCATGCTATTTGACTAATTAAAGTTCATTTTAAATCAATCATTCAATGCAAGATATTTAACACAACAACTAATCAATTCCATCAATATTTCAATTTCACCGGAAACAATTCACGACTTAATCAATGATTGAATCGAGGATATCTAGTTTCTCTACTTCTATTCAACAAAACCATTCACTAGAAGTCATCCAACAATTATTTAAAGAAAAGAAAGAAAAATACAAATAAGACACAAGAAATGAAAACAGTGAACACCTTTAATTTCTACAAAGGGATTTTTTTTTTTTAATTAAAAGTTTCAAGTATGTGATATTAGGTACGCAGAGGGAAAATGGGAATAAAGAGTGTGGTAAGCTATTTTCTTCTTCTTTCATGCCCACGGGAGGAATGCAGATTCAATTGTTTAAACTTGTAACCACTAAAAAGGTGAGAACTCGAACTGACTCAGGGCTACTCGACCTTACTACCTCTTCACTTATGTCGAATGCATCACTCCATCGATAGTCATTTCGCTTTCTTTGATAAGATCATTTTGTTCTCTCGCTTCAATAGAGTTCAAGGTTCCTCAAACTCACCCCGGGCAGAAAGTACATTTAACAAAGTCACATCATATCTAAGCTTTCACCCAACACTTTTCCTTATAGCTTAAAGGTGCCTTTACTCCTTTGTCCTTTTCATCGGGCCTACTTTATGATGTTCCTCAGATAGATACTCAAAAGCATAAGGCCAAGCAGCAAGTTCTACTCTATAGCATTTTCCCCTTCCTTCAAGGATTTTTATTATTTACTTATCCTTCCCCGAGCTGATTCGAGATAAAGGCATCTTCGCCCGATTTCTTCACTCAATTTGCTTTCTGTTTTCCATCCGCTTCCACTCTTCATATCTCCGCTTTAGGCTTCTTCCTGCATTCTCGGTCCCTTCTCTCAGCCTCGGCATCCGCATATTGATATCTTAGCCGGAGTCGGATTCACTGCTGGTTCCTCAGATTTTTTGCCCCATTGTTTTCAAAGATATTTTCTCTATTAATTCAACATTGTTATTTTGATGCCCCGAGCTTCCAAATTGCTCTTTACGGGCTTGTCTTCACATTTAGGAGAGGGTCGAATTGGGCTTACACTTTGCCTCTATCATGCTCCCAGCTTCACTTCGCCGTATTCATCAATTCAATGTTCTCTTCCTCCTCTCTCGAATCCTTATGCCTTTCTTTTCCTACCTATGTTCTTAGTCCCTCAGATTCCCCGTTAGTGTCGGGTGAGGTCCTAGGACAATTCTTCTTCTTCCTAGTCTCCTTGTACACCAATCTAAGATAAACAAATTCTTAGCGATCACAGAGGCGTGGAATCAAATCCCTATAGCCTCCTCTATAATAACTCCTCAGATTCTAGTTTTATAATTTTTCCAACAATATCCTCAGAAATTTTTAGATGGTATACAACAACATTTGTTTCCTTCTCCCGATCGTACACAAGCGAAGGTAAAATGACTAAACAGAGGAAATAAAACCACATCCTTGCTTTATTCAAATAATGTTCCCGGCGACGGACTCCATGCGGGATTTTTCGCGGGCATTCTACTCTCCCTGCCACTCGGCCAAGAAGTCTACAATCTTCTCCTCGAAAGCTAGGATTCCTTCACTCGGCTTCTTGAACTTCACCCATTCTTCCTCTCATGAAGATTGTAAGCCTGCCTATATCTCGCTCTCCACCTAAGGATATCCATTTCTCATTATACTGCCTTATCCTTCATTCCTACCTATATTAAGATGTAACTCCTTCTCACCACATCTATGAACCCAGAGTCTCAGGCTCGCATAATAAAGATCTTTGCTTCCTCAACAATTCTTGAAAGGGAGAATCCACATGCTAAAGCCTCTCTCTCCTATGAAGTCTCTGTGCTACAATTTATCCTCTCTGTTTTACATAAGCCATCTCGTAAATCCAACAAGGTTTTCGTTTTTTCTCCATCACTCGCTCTCGCTTCCTCATCTCTTCTCTTCCTCTTTCTTGATTCTTCCTCAGGCTGTTCCACCTCTTCCTTAGATTAAACTCTTTCTCCTTTCTCGCTTCTTCGCTTTCAAATGTCAAGCCATTCGCTTCTTCCTCTGCTCAAAGATACCCTCCATAATTTCGTGTCTGTGTTAAGAACCAAATGACAAATTCAGATATCATGAGAAGGCTGGGAATCGAGGGTTTCAAAAGGAGTAAGAGAGATTTGGTGGAGGAAAACCTGCTGGCTGGTTTATGAGGTGATGACCTTTCAAATTTTCAAAAATTTTTCTATTTATAGGCCACAGGGTTGTTGTGCTTTCATTAATCGCCTAACATAAATCGACCTTGGTTTGTTCCTTTTAATACTATGTCATGACATGTAGAAATAATGTCGCGACGCACTTTTTGCAATTACTAGTTAGTGGAATTTCTTGTCATGACAAAATACCTAATTGTCACGACATAAAATCGTGATGCTCCATCGATTTATGACGCGACCTAGAGAAATCATGTTGCGATACATATTTCGATGTTCATGTGTAATTTCTTTGTTGCACAAAAGGACTATATCATGACAAAGTTTCTCTTTAAAATCAAAGGTTAAACCAACCTGCTTCGTTAACTGAAAAGAAAGTATGTCGCGACAAACTTTCCTATGACTTTCAAAAGGCTAATCAGTCCTCGCTGCGACATAAAGAAACAATGTCGACCTAGTTTGGCACAATGTCGTGACATTGAACTAAAATTCTTTTCCTGCACTGCATGATTCACAATTTTCAATCAAGCCACATTCAGTTAAAGGTGTATTCACTAAAACCAATAAGAACATACTTGTGAGAGCTCATCTAATCATCAAAGAACCTCACACTGCTATGAACTATCATATTTCATTTTTTTACTTCAAGACATTTCAACAATGTATCCAAGCAATGAGAGCACAAAGCTTAAGCATAATTTTCTACTCTAAAGAAAATTTCACATTCCCCTGTAAACTTCAATTGTTCATTATTATTAAAAACAAGCTGCGGAAAAGAAAACTTCCTCTTATAGAACTTTCTCATCGAATAGTTTGGGAATGAATGATTCCAAATAATAGCCACTACATAACTTACTATCTCAAAATTTAATAAAATCCTAAAATAAAATATCAAACTAAATTAAAACTAAATTCAATCATAATTAAAATTTAAAAACAAGAACAAACTAAATGTGAAAATTAAAATTTAGCTTGTCGCTTCCCAAGAAGTCGCTTCATTTAATGTATTTAGCCCCATTTGGTTTCGCATAATGCCTTTCAGTTCAGCAAAATTCTCTTATCTTCTTCAAAATCTGGATCTAAACTTCATTCATGCTTCCTCTAAGATAATGTTTCAGTCTCTAACGATTCTCTTTAAATTCACTTCGAGAATTAATCTTTAGTGCCATCAGCTTCCAAGCAGTTGCAGCACACTGTGTATGAACCACTTCATTCTCGACTTTAGTTTCCATGGAAATAGCTTCTGAGTCTGAGTCAGCAAGAGAACTGCTCTCCCGCTTCACTCTCCTTAGGAAACTTTACCATGCCACTTGCCTTTATCTCAGATTACGGCATTATCATAAGCTTCATTCCTTAACTTTTCCAGTTCATTCATTCAGAGTAATCTTTTCTTTGGCAGCTTGAAAGTCAACATTTAGCTCTCTCGATGGCCCACATAGCTTTGTATTCTGGGGCTTCTAAAGGGAGATGACAAGGTCAAATACAATTTTGTATGGGACATTCCAACGGGATTTTCAGAAGCGCTTCTATAAGCCCATGCATCACTTCAAATTTTTTTATGTGTTAAACATTTTCTACTTGTATTCACTGTTTTCTCCATAATTTTCTTTATCTCCCTATTGGAAATTTTTTTAGCTTCGCTTCCATTTGACCGAGAGAGGGTGATAAGCCATCTCATCATATGCTTGGGATTCCATATCTACTCACTGGCTTAAAACTTTATTTGCAAAATGGTTTCTCAACATGATTGTTGTTTTGGGTGCTCCAAATCTCGCTCAAAATATTTTCAGAGGGTCCCAACCACTACAGGCTGCATCATTTCGACTAGCTATTGCTTCCACCCATTTGGATACATAATCCACAGCTAGGAGAATGTATAGATTTCCAAATGATGATGGGAAAGGTCCCATGAAGTCTATCCCCAATGCATAAAAAATCTACACCACCAAGATTCCTTGCAGAGGAATTTCATTTTCCCGCTTTATGTTGCCCATTCTCCGATAATTATCACAATGTTTTACCCATTCAAAAACAATCTTTGAATAGTGCAGGCCAATAAAACCTGATTAGAGAATTTTTTCTACTGCTCTATCTCTTGCAAAGTGTTATTCGTATGGTGACGCATGATATTTCTCCATTAATACTACCTTGTTATGTTTCTAGAAAACATTCCATGATCATATCTCGTCATCTTTCTAAAAAGTAAGGTTATCCTAAACATAAAATATGTTATCAGTTCTCAACTTTCTTCTCTACTGGTAACTGAACTTAGGTGGCACAACTCCATAAGCTGAGTAATTCACAATATCAGCATACCAAGGTGTTTTGACTTTATAACAAAATTGCTCATTAGGAAAATTCTTTCATATTTCAATTTCCTCTTTTCTTTTTCAAACAGTTTTTTTCCAATCTAGATAAGTGATCAGCTATCACATTGTCACTACCCTTTTCATCTTTGGATCTCCAGATCAAACTCATATAGTAGTAATACCCATCTGATCAGTCTTGGTTTGACTTCTTTCTTTGCCATCAGATATTTAATTGTAGCATGATTAGTGTGTATTATAACATGGGACCCCAATATGTAAGGCCTAAATTTTTCACAAGCAAACACCATTGCCAACATTTTCAGGGGTAGAGTAGTTCTTTATGCCTCTACCAAGGTTTTTCTAGCATAAGATAATGGCCTCAATATCTTTTCAGTTCTGTCCCAATACAACCTCACATCAAAAATCACTAGCATCACACATACTGCACCACATCGAATGCATCACCATGATGGAGTCACTATTCGATTAATTTCTACTAAATGCAAACCGCATGATCTCAATAAAATCAAATTTTGCATCTTTTCCAACAGTCTACATAATGGTCTGAGATTTTTGAGAGTCCTTTATGAATCTTCTGCAAAACCAACATGTCCTAGGAAACTTATCCCTTGACCGGTCAGAGGTGGCAAGAGAGTTTTTATGATATAAATCTTGCTTGCCTACTTCTAATCCAGCTAAGTGTAAACCCAGGTCCTGACAATACTCCTATGTTACCATGAAATGACATTTTTTCCTAATTTAAAGCTAGAATCTTGTCTTGACACCTCTGAAGTATTGTTTCCAATTTTTCCAAATAGTTCTCAAAACTGGATCCATATACTGAGAAGTCATCCATAAATATTTCCATAGACTCTTCCACCAAATCAGAAAGCATAGACATCATACATCTTTGAAAGGTTTTTGCCTCTGCATCCTCCTCTTCCGAGTCTTGGAAAGTCTTTGGGGAAATTTTTTGTGTTATACCACATGCCACCTTTGACCAGGAAAAACCCTACGAGGAATGATACACCTCACATGCATTTCCATCTCTATAACCCTTTCCCTTGAAAAAACATGCTTCACAGGTTCACCATATCTTTGGGGAAGTGAATTTATCCCCGTACCTGGAGAACTCGTCCACATCTCGAAAACAGCATATCGAGAGGAATATGCCTTCCCATGTCTTTCGGAGAAGTGAAGTTGTCTCGCAATCTTCTCTCTGAGGAAAAGAACCTACCCTTCGAGAGATGAACTACCTGGGAAAAAGCCTCGCTTTCTCGAGAAACATTCTCCGAACTAGCCTCGCATCATTTCCTTCTTGCAGCGTTGAACCTACCCCATCGATAAGGGCCTCAGACAAATTTTCTTTTCGTGAGGATCGACCATTATTTAGGAATTGCCTTGCCTTTTAGTGAAAGTTTCATTTCTTTGTAGAATCGGTCATACTTTGTTCCCATTGTATCCCTTCACTAAATCAAATATTTCCTCTTTCTTCACTACTCAAAAGTATACTAGACTGTGCACGTAATAATTGCGGCATTCTTCCACAAACTAGGTGCCTTTTCTACCAAAAAGAGACAGTGAATGTGTTCACATGTGACTTTCTCCAATAACTTTCTTCCGAAGCAGTGATTTCAGTGCCTCTAAAAAAGTGCTATTTCAACCCTATTTATTACGTTTTGGAGCACTTTTTGTGGTAATTAATTAATGTAATTAACCCAATTTGGTACATTAAGGTCCCTACTATTCTACCGACGCATTTTGTGGCTAATTTTGTAGTTTTTGGCAAGCTATTTATGTCGAAATTATTGAGTCGATCCACACCTAAGAACCCGAGTTGAACTCATCACAGGCACGATCCCAAAAGGAAAGAAGAGCAAAAAGTGAAGAAATGGCACCAAGTAGAATGCTCTTCACGCTAATCGTCGTCCCTCGCCATCACTCACAACTCAATCGCCAAGTTTCCGCACTATTCATGCCGCTGGTTGGACGCTTTGATCCCTTTTGGTTTTCAAATTTATCCCTCAGAGTAGTTTTTTTTGCTTTGGTTTTGTAACTTCCTCGCTCCCGAGCATTATATGTTTGAGTCAAGGTTTGTAAGAAATCAATCACTTCCTGGGCACGGGAGAGATTCAGGCCAGCTTCCCGCCGCTTCCTTTCTCCCATTTTCTTCCTTTTCTCTCCCTTTCCAGCTACCAAACACCTCCGAGGATGACAACCGCAGGATGGTTATGCACTCCTTCCTCCTTGAAGAGGAAGGCCATTGCACCGCTTGAGGCAAACCAGAAGTTCTATCGCTTTTCACGATGCGCTACGGGGCATTCAAGGTTCCTCGCTTCACCTTAGGTTAAAACTTTCTAGGCACACCACTCAATATGTATTTGGCAAGCTTTTTGCTATGGTGGATGCTTATCACTGTGATCCCCGTTATCCGCCAATGCTTCCTTCCCTATTAGCTATCATAGGTAGGCTTTATGATGATGTTATCACCGTTAAGACATTATGCCCGCTTAAATGCTATGTTTCAAGAAGGGAAATTCTTCAGTGGTTTAGGTTTTAAAGCCAAATGAAGATCCTGGGTCGAAATGACTATATGTCATCCACCTTAATGCGAGGAAAAAGACCCGAGGACATGTTGATTGCCTTAAAACCCTAAACCATTGGCCCGACACTTCAAGGGGTTCTATTTTACATTTTTTTCTTATTTTAGTTTCAGCTTGTGAACAACCAACACCCCCTATTTTTACAAAACCTTAAAATCCAAATTGAAATTCACCATTTTTGAATCGCACTATAAATCATTTGTACGAAGAAAACCCATCCCTGTGTTCTACCCTAGAACTTCTATACTGCAGTAGCTTTGCTACGATAGTAGGAGGAATTTAGGATACAAATTTTGTTGATTTCGAGATCACCCTACTGTGGCACGAATCAAATGGCTGCTGAATGTGATGGTGCCTATGCATTTGACTAGTTGAGGAACACTTCAGATCCCTACCAAGTATTGTGAATTTCTTTTATATTAGTCACGCTTTTTTTTTTTATTTCATTTCACTAAATATATATATATATATATATATATATATATATATATATATATATATATATATATATATATATATATATATATATATATATATTTTTTTTTTTGTGTAGTCTTGTCGCCTGTTTGTTATATGAATCCATACCTAAAGGCTTGAATCAGATCAAAATGGAACACTCAGGGGAGAACAAGATAAGGAGTACCATAGGCTGAGAGAAACCCTAGAGCATACATGTCCAACGTGGGATTGGCGTAAACCTCAAATGGGAGAATCAAGAACTCGTGGAGAGAAATCCAAACCTACATAGTCCATGAGGGACCATTATAGAGCCAATGGATGAGTGCACTCCTTCTACAATGTTCCCAACTTACGGACCTCCTCCACATCCACAAGATGCCTCTTCGTCCCAACCTCAACCACTACGCCGTACCAATCTCCCCCACTGAAAGCAAGCAATTCTACCCACTGCTACTGGTGATTCTGGTGGAAGAGCAGAAGACAATCTGAATGCCCCAATTAAGCTCGAAAATTGACACTATGGAAAACATTGTGGACAAGAGAATTGCATGACTTCAAAGTGAAATGGAGCATAAAATGGACAACCTTGTAGTATCTATTTTTGCTCACTAATCAGCAAAATTGCTCACTCAAGAGGAAGTGAACCTAAGAAGAGTGCCTGATTTCGACACCATGCTGGATGGTTAAATGTAACAGAAAAAAAGAAGGAACCTCCCAATGTTGAAATGTGAGGAGGGTAAAGGGAAACAAGAAATAGAAGAGCTCTAAAGTCCACCGCCCAAGCCATGAACAAATTTCACTGTATAAAGATCCTCCTGCACTCCAAGAGACACCCCGCCAAGAAGACAATTCACACTAAAGAAAGACAATTCCACACCAAGCACCTACTCCCAAAGCTCATGCCAGTCCATCACTGCTTATGCAAAACATCAGAAAGTTAGTGGCCACTATTCGAGCCTTTGCCACTACATCCAAGACTTCTGGCAACATCGATGTCGCATGGTATACGCCTGGATGAGCCTGTGGGGTGATGCACCGGATTCGGGAGCAACTAACCTGGCATTTTCTAAACTCACCAAATTCCAGCCAGCCTCCAAAGGCTCGAGAACTGGCCTGGGAGCACGTTTCCCCACTTTTTGTTTTCATCTTTTCTTATTTTATTTTATTTTATTTTAATTTTTCTTTAGATTTTCTTTGTAATTTTAGTTATCTAGCTTTAAATTTTTTAATTTTCAAATTTCTACAATTTTTCTTAATTTTTTTTTGTGGTTTATTTTTTCAGTCCGTAGCTTAAATTTTCAGAACCTGCTGAATTTTCGTGTGCCGTGAACTACGAATTTCACAACCTGCGAAATTACAGATCTGCAGACCGTAAATAGCCATTCTAATTTTGTTCCACTGCTTTCATTTTTTTTCTTTTATATATATATAGATAAAAGTTTTCACCTCCATTTTGTTTCGCTCATAACTTTTTCATCCGAACTCCGTTTTAGGTGTTTTTGGAACCTCGAAGCTTAAAGAGTGTAGAACTAAATATAGCTAGAAACACTTAAAATTATTATGAAGGTGTAATTTTCAAAATGCTAAAACTGGTCACTTTTTTCCTCTATTTTCTTCTCCTAACTTGTTTATTTGAAGCCCAAACGGAGTAAATAAGGTGTCGATGGAAAGCTTGCAAAGTCTCCTATCCATCAAGGAGGTAGCACTTCCTTCTCTAACTTTCCAATCCTGAGCCCAATCACACAATGTGACATTCGTCAGGGAGAGTTACGGGCGAAGTGGCGCACATTTATAATTTTGTCACTATTTTAAGCAAGCCCATTTTGTATGTTCTGTGGCTTGCTGGTTTTCCTTTCCGTGAAGCTGTTATACTATACAGCTTACTTTTTCAATTCAAATTGCACCCATTTTTTTTGTGGTTTTGCCTAACCTGAAAAATTGAAAAATTGAAACTTGTTCAATTCTATTGATGTTAGATTGGTTCCATGCCTAATTGAGTGGATGATTAGCTGAATTATTGCTGCTTCGACCTTTTCTTCCACCTCTAGCTAACCACACTATGCAATAATAGTTTCAACAATAGGCCGAAAACCTATTCTACCTCCTAAACATTGTAAAACTCACTCTAGTTTCGTTGACCACTGTAATAGTTATGACCCCCATGTATAGAAGGCCAATGTGTCTTCCAAAAACAAAAGAAAAAGCAAAAAGAAAAGAAAAAGAAAAAGAAAGAGGAAAAGAGAATAGAAAGCAAATGACGTTTCACTAAACCCGAAAGCACAACCCGAGGGGCATATGGCGAAGCCTTTAAAGCCCGGCAGGCCCTAAGCCAACTGGTCAGAGTCACCAACTTGCTCGCACATGGTGGATGGGTGAGGCTTAGCGAGTTTCAAATCATTTAGTCCGGTGAAACTCAAGAGTTGGGGCCAGGTCAAAAGCATCCTTATGACTGGTGCCCTAAGCCTTAATTGGTCAGGAGTCACCTGGATCCTCGCTACATGGATCTTTGGTGAGGTCCATTCCTCAAGACGCACCTCACAACACAAAAAGAGTCAGGAATAAGAGCGGGCCCTGATCTATTTGGGTTAGCAAGATGCTAGGTCAAGGGCAAAGAGCTCGTCGGGGGAGAGTGCGCCTTGGTAGCTTCATTGTTGAGGACGATCACAAAACACTTAGATTTTCGTAGTTCCTCACTGAAGTTCGAGAAGGAGGCCTTTCTGACACCAACTTCAGATGGGCATCTATCTCCCCGAGATGGCATTGGCCAGCTTTGATGATTCTTACTTTCTAGTGCTGTGGTAGACCACTATTCACAACTCAAATATCTTTTCAGGAACATACTTCGATTTTGCCAGATGCTCTTTCTTTCTTCCTTTTCATCGCTATAGGACTAGCACGTGTAGGTCAAAGATAGCGCCCAAAAAGTGCCATTAACCCTATTTATTACGTGTGCTCGAAAGACTCAGGTACTAATCGCAACAGAATTAACCCAATTTAAGCACATTAAGGTCCCTACTATTCTACCGATCATTTTCAGGGCTAATTTTGTAGCTATAAACTATTATGCCAAAATCGGTTAGTCTATCCAAGCACCTAAGAACCCGAGTCAACTCATCGCCGTATCGATCCCAAAAGGAAAGAAGAGCAAAAGTGAAGAAATGGAGCACCGCAGAATGCTCTTGCTGCCACCGTTTCGTTTCCTCACTGCTCACAACTCGCACACCGTTTCAAGTTTCCAAAGACGGTTCATGCTCGCCTTTGATGTTTTGATCCTTTTTTGGTTTTTTCCAAATTTATCCTCAGAGTGTTTCTTGCCTCTCGTTTTTGTAACTTCCCTCGCTCTCCGAGCATTATATGTCGGAGTCAAGGTTTGCAAGAAATCAACCACTTCAAGAATGTGAGACCTGCAACGCTTCCCCACCGCTTCCTTTATTTGGTGACCTAAAAGATATAGTATTAAATTCTATGACACTATTACCTCGATTAGTGCCCCAAAAAGCAATTTCAACCCTATATTAGATAGTTTTGAGTGCTTGCGCACTAATCATGCCATTAATGCCAATTGAAGTGTTCAAGTCTTCTTAGTATCACTTATGTCGCTTAGGAGGTTATTTGCTGTTTTATGTAAGCCAAGACTTAAATAGCTCAATATCTGGATGTATGATGAATCATGAAGCTCAACTCGAAAGTGTCACCATCAACCAAATTCCCAAGAATCAATGAAAAACTTACAAGTGTAGCTAAGAAAATTGATGCAAGAGGAAGACAAGAGGCAAAGCATGTAATCTCAAATAAACCAAATAATTTTCGCTAAGCCCCGAAAATCTCTACTGATCATAAATTCGCAGGTTTAGCGGTACTTCAAGTAGTTCAAATAAATCAGGATTTTCGCTGACACTGCATACAGTAATCGTCTTTAGATGAATTTCATGATTTCCCGCTTACTCAATGTACCTTGTTAGCTTAAATTTCGCTTAGCTAGCCAAATTGCCAAGTTTCTTAAATGAATCTTTCTATTTTCAAGCAGATGGTGATTTCGCTTACCTAGCGAAATTCCTTCACTCCTACCAAATTCAACGCCTCACATGTTGTATTTAATGCTAACCGACTCAAATGGTGTGTGTATTATCATTCTTAATTTAATAAATTTGTAGGTTTTTTGGTATTTTCATGTATTGAAGTGGCCTATATAAGCCCCTCCCTTTTTGTAACCCAAAGCAACAATTTTTGGGGGAGAGAAGAATTTGTAAGTTTTCATTTTTGTAAATAAAGTCTCGTATTTTAGTTAGGGTTTTATTTTCCTCTCTTCTCTCTCCTCTTTCCCTTACTTTCTTGGCGGCCAAACACTCTCTCAGGATGACAACTCAAGAGATGTCATGTTTCCTCTTTTCTTGAAGAGGAAGGAAGCTAGCTTTGCAAGGGCATATGCATGCTGCCCTCTTGTGTTAAAAAGCCATGTGCATCGTATTTATGGCCCTATCTTCAAAATAGGGTTAATAGCATTTAATGTTACTTGGATGGCCAATACTCTCCATGCTTTAGATACAGTGCATACTTATTGCTAGATGCACTATGGTTCATTAGATGGTCTTTACGAGCCTCGAGATGATATTTAAATGCTGTGGTTCAAACTCAGTAAAGGGCCATAGCCGTACGTTACTCCGTGTGTCGACTCAAATAGAGTTGTCGTTAGTGGCGAGGCTCGCTAGTTAAACATAGATCCTGCTATGCTCTCGACTATAGGCTGCGATGTCATAACACGAGGATAAACCCGAGGACACTTGCTTGTTCTAACTACCAATTTAGTGACCTAAATCTTCAGTTAACTTTTCACACTTTACTTTCGCTCATACCTCAATTCTTTCAAACTACTTCCACTGCTACAAATCCAAAAGTCCAAATAGAAAGCCCACCTTTTAACACTCACGCATATCATTCTGTGGATGAAAACCCATCCCCGTGTTCGACCTACCACTATACCGCAGTAGCTTGACTACTGGGCAGAGGGGAGTGAACTTAGTATATAAATTTGTTGATTCTGATCACCCATCGGTGGGCACTAATCAAATGGCGCTGCTGTTTCAGGATGGTGCCAAACTACTAATGGTAAAGTCAAGTGTACTTGATCAACATCACAAGTGGAGGTAACCTTTTTACCACTGTCACTAAACAGAACTCGCGCTTTAACACTTTGAAAGAACCATCTTTTGTTTTACGCCCGCTTTAATTCTTGTAGCTAATCTTAACCTGCAAGCTTTCTGCTGGGTGCTCTCGCTGTCTCTATAAATTTTGTAATGTGTTTATGCAACAAATGGGATGTAGACACATCGTAGATCGTATAGAATCAAGACACACCCGATCACTGAGGAAGCTTCATTGCACACACCGATACCATGGATCCCGATACCCGAGAACAACAAAGTCAAAATGTAGAACCCCATGAATCCAAATGCTTATAGAACCATGAGGGATCACATCCACCCTCCTAGAGTTAGCACCCCATCCCCATCATTCCTCCCGCCGAAGATGCAGCAAAGGAGGCCATATTTGGGTACCTCTACTCCTCCACATATCATGGTATGGAAAATGAAAACCATACACTCATATTAGGGATTTTTGAGGAGGTTTCACACTACCTTCATAGCTGTATGACGGACATGGATTTGCTGAAGCTAAAAGCATTTCCATTGACTCTAAAGGACAAGGCTGGCGATATGGCTCAACCTATCGAGGCCTGTAACTATTGTGAAATCAATGGAATGGGCAGTGTGGCCTCCAAGAAGTTCTTCAAGGTTCATAAGACCAACAATTTGAAGAGACAAATTTGATACTTTGCAAAATTTCATGACGGTGAGAGATTTTACCAAAGGTCGAAAGATTTATGAACCATCGCCTGTCCACACTCACAATGATACTGATGTCGGGTGAACCACTTCTATGGTGGTGCTGTCTCCGCCACAGTGCGCCTGAAACCATGCGTGGAGGAGACTTTTAAGCAAACATCTGATGAAGCCCATGGATTTTTAGTGCGTGGCTGAAACTTCTAAGAGTTGGGATAGGCCTAACCACAGAAATTGGATAGGATGAGACCACCCGATCAGCCAAGAGATTGGGATCTTATGCGCTGCCAGATAAGAAATGAGAGCTAGGATTTCAGCCCTAGCTAGAAAGTGGAGGAGCTTGAAGGCTGGCTTGACTCCGAGAAGTGCATGCGTGTTGAAAATCCTACAGTCGATCCTTGCACCAATTTCCAATCCAGGTACAGTAGAACCATGGCCTATGGCCACTGGAGTGGAAAAGTTTGAGTGTAGATATTGCAAACAACGTAGGACAATACAAGCTCTGACAATCAATGCTCCATATGGCAATACTGCAATTCGATTCGGAGAATCACTGGCTTTATGCATTGGGAGACCCGATCCTGCATGCTGGGGTGCCCAGTGCTGATTTGGTTCCTGTGATCTGTGACCATCATCCTCTTCTCTGGAGTGGAACTAAGCCATATTGAATTTGAGTAAGGTGGTGAACAGCTGTTGAGGAGCAAGGAATCAATGTGCGGCATCTGAAAGTTGATCTTGTAGAAAGTCTGCTTGAATAAGAGAATAGATGGGCTTGAGCGATGCCAGCCGAGAAAATTGACAGCCTACGATTGATCACTAAAATCGAGTTGCTAGAGGTGAGAGATGAGGAGGTTTCCATCACAAGCCGGTTCCCGATCCCGAGGGGATCCGTGAGGTCGGGTCATCCAGCAGCTCGGGAATGGATTGAGTTAAGGCTATAATTACCTGAGGGAGTGGAAAGAGGTTGATCGGCCTATGCCAAAGCACGTTGAAGAATCCATGCAAGGAGAAGAATTGCGATCACGGCGTATTCTCTAAGGAGGATTCAATGAAATACCCGCATACCACCTCAGATTTCCCACGGCACTTAGAGGTAAGAGAAGGGCATCTCGAAGCAAGCGAGGCATTTTTCGAGGTCCTAAGGCTAGTGAAGGTTAACTTATACCTGCGATTTGGACATAATTAAACGAGTCCACCTTATGCAAAATTTTTTGAAAGATCTTTTCTGTCGAAGGGATTAGGCATTGAGAATAAGGCATTTCTTGCGAGACCAGTCGGTGCCATAATCAGTAAGAATCCGGTCAATCTGAGGATCCAGGATCTCACAATTGGTCAATATTCAAGGTGGAATTGCCAGATAATCATTGTAATTTAGGAGCCAGTGTGAATCTAATGTCGTATTCAGTATACAAGCAGTTAGGTTTAGGTGAACCCAAACCTGACATCACACTCTCATTGGCCGGAGATGGGTCCGATGAAAATCCCTAAGGGGATAGTTGAGGATGTCTTAGTGAAAATAGACAAATTCTACTACCCAGTAGATTTTGTAGTGCTTGACACTTTGAGCCAATTGCAAATGAACCCAATCATGTACCCGATCATTTTAGGAAGACCATTTGCCACAGCAAATGCAATCATAAATTGCCGGAATGGAGTCATGCAACTTACCTTTGGTAACATGGCCTTAAAATTGACATCATGTTGAAACTGACAAACATGAGTTGCTAGAAAATGAAAATCAAAGAACTAATGAGTTGTTTCAATTAAATCGGTATGCGGGAAAGCGAAAATGTCTCCGAGGAATTGCGGGGAGAATCGATCGAAGATGAAGTTTAGTCTTGCCGCCGACGCAACTATAAGCCAATTGCTCGGTGAAGCCATCACAGGGCGGATCAACGTTGAAGCGACACCATGAGTCGGCCAGGCTCGCTGCGGGGTTGAGAGATCATTCTCCTTGACCCCCTTGAGTAATTTTGGGATTGAGCGGTTCGTGTTTAAAAAACGAGTTGCAGTTCCATAATTTTACTTTGTCTTAATTTAGTTAATTTAGTTAGTTTCGAGTTATTTTTCGAAAATTTTAACTTAGCATTTTCATTTTCTAGTAAAGTTAGTTGTATAGTATAGTAAGTGTGTTAAATTTTAATTAAATTACATATACAAGTAAATTTTATAATAATAATTCTTTATTTTATATATTATTAATTAATTAAAATTTTTGAAATGCGGGTAGTGTACTCGGTTTGAGCCAAGTCGCTAAAAATAGCGAAAGTGTGAGGAAGACCATCATTTTATGTTGAGTTCTATATCTGCATAAACACAGGAGAGGGTGTAAAATAGTCACTTCATATTTCCCCTGCCACTAGCGAGCCTCGGTAGAAGCCACGAGTCCCATCCTTCTGCGTAGTGATCCTTTATATCTGCTTCTTGGGATTCGCGCCTGCGTTGAGCCGCCCGATCTGCTGCCTTACTGCACCCAGTCTGATGTTTCGAGCCCCGATCCTTCTTGCCGTAGTGGACAACTGGCCCCTTGTAGATTATCTCGTGATGACCGACCTGCAGAAACCACAGTGCTTCTGCTCTACTGTCATTTTGTTCAAACCACTACACCTCTGTCCCCGAGCCACTGGCTGAGCCTCCACCTGTATACGAGCCACCTTTCGGCATTTGGTCACTCTTGAGCCTTATTTGGCTATTTAGAGAAGCCGATTTGATTCTGACGGTGAGCCTGGTTGGTACGCCCCGAGGAGTGATTGATCACCTCGAAGAGCCTCGATTCGAGATCTGAGAGCCTCGGCTACATTTTAGGTGAGTCGAGCCCTCCTCGGTATTTTAGTTACATTTCGGTATGGTTACCGTGCTCGGGGTGGGTCCGCATTGACGTGGTGAGATTCGATCACGCGTGAGAGAGGCCCGGCTCAGGTCGGCTCGGGTACCATCACCGGTCCCGAGCGTGCTGACGAGCCTCGGGGATCAGAGAGCGGCTATCGGACACGGATGGGACCCGTGCCCCACATCCTTTGTGCCTCGGAGGAGGTTCGGAGGCCCGAGGCCCTCCAAGCGGGCCCCGCACATCGGCGCCGGGCGGTCATCATCCTCTCGGCATGGCGGGTCGCGATCACATCTCGCTGCGGAGGCGACTTCATCACACCTCAGGCGTCGCTGCCTCGGGGATCGGGGAAGGCCATTGTTGCTTAGGGAACCGAGGGGAGATGTTCGACTCCATCGTAGACCGTTCCATCAGGAGTCGTACTCGGCGTCCCTTGGCGAGGGCTGATCACAGATCACGAGTCCGTAAGTTGATCGAGGATTGTGTATTGCCTTTCATGACCGGGCGTGTACTGCCCACCAGTGGTCTTTGTAGTTCACCGCTCGATGGCGTCACAGAGGATCGATGATGCGTGAGCTTCGGTTCGGTATTGATCGCGCGGAGTACTTTCGGAAGCGTAGATATTCAGCGGCTCTTGGCACGCATATCTGTGGCGATACGGAGGTTCACGGAGATTGGGCCCACCGCCTCATCACGAGATGGTTCGAGCGGCCGGAGAGACACCCTTCTTTGGACCGTATTTTACGGGAGAATGGCTCCGCCTCGAGATCTTGATCGACCATCTGTGCATCTGCACGAGCTTATTCCTACGACATTATGTGCGGAGGAGGGCCCGTCTTGGAGCTCTTTCTTGGATCCGGGGGATTTTGGTTCGATCCCTACGGCGGGTTATGGCCTCTGCATTTGCGGTTCGAGGAGAAGGTCCATCGGAAGGACTGGCCGACAGAGGAGTCTTCCGTGCCCATGGCGAGACTCCTGCCATGTTCTCGGCGCTCCCCGGGATTTCAGGCGGAGCCCGGGATCGAGATGAGGTGATGCCCACCCCGGTCATGTCGAGTGGAAGCGGGTGATGGCTATGCGCGTATCTTTCCACTTAAGACCCACGAGGACCCGGGAGGAATCTTGGTCGGGAGGGTGGGGACCACCATACGGATGATATACCTTTTTGAGCCGGGATCTGATCGGGTTCCCTGGATGTCACCTCCATCCTCCGACCTCCACGGACTACATCAGCGGCTGCGCGAGATACTCTGGCCCATCCTATTGACACACCATTAGCGGAGTCACAGTCATGCCCGGCTCGAGAGAGATAGGCCCGGGTGTGATGGATGCTATCTTGCTCACTAAGCGGCTACAGGCATCCCGGGATCGAGAGTTGACCAGTCTTTACTCACATGCTTCCAGCGGATCATGGCCTTATCACAGGTCTTCACCGTCCACACGTCGAGAGAGAGGCCCACCACAGGCGCGGCTTATTTGGATGTTAAAGCGTGGCCGGCGCGACGGACCCACCACCACCACCACAGCAGTGAGGTGGTTAGGTCTCTTTTATGATTTTGTATAGTTACCGACATCAAGCGCACTAATTTTGATTAGGACTTATGTATTAGCCATAGTAAGGCGGTGATATTTTTAATATGTTTAGCTTGATATGCATGTACTAGCCATTTTTGGCTATATCAAAGCTATTCGATTTATATATATCTGACTTTTGTACATATCATGTTTTGTGCCTTTGCCATGTGTAAATGTTTTTCTTTTCAATTGAACAATTGAATTGCTACAATTGGACAATTGAATTGCTTTAGTTGGAGGATTGAATCACTGTTTGTCACCTTTATGTTAGAGCAAATTCCATGCTTGAAACAGTTTTTGGTCAATTACGATTCGGCATATCGACTTGAATTTCTCCCTTATGCTAATTCACACCTTTGCACTCCAGTTATTTGATGGTGTGATTTGTTCGCTTCCTTTAAACTGCATATGGCATAAGCATGTTAGCGACTAGGATAGGTTGTGTTACCCAGTACTTGAAGATAATGTTGTCTTCCAAAAGAAAAAGAAAAGAAAAAGCAAAAGAAAAGAAAAAAAATAAAGAAAAAAGAAAAAGAAATAAAGTCGTGATTTGCCTTGAAACCAGAGCACGGTCGAGGGTGCGTAAGTGAAAACCTTGAAACGATGCCCTATGCCTTAATTGGTTAAGTCATCGATTTAGTGTTCGTTACATGGGTGGATAGGTAGAGTCTAGCGATTTGTAGGTACTTAATTTTCGAAGTCATTAGTCACGAGGGTAAACCTTTGGAGTTAGTGGTCGTGATCCTTTTGGCTTGATGCCTAAACCTTAATTGGTTGGGAGTCATCGGTGAATCCGTTACCACGGACTTTAGTGTCGAGATTTTGGCATTGCATCCTACCGATTAATAGTTAAATAAAGAAAGAAGTGCGTAACTATCCTTATCCCAGGTTGTTCGTGGCAAGGCCATGTCGGTGCTAGGTTGGGGGAGGATAAAGATTTTGATTTGTTGACAATACGGATTATATAAGAACCATTAGCCTTAGGTGGAAATTCAAGTTGAGAATCGTGGATCAGATTGACCTAGAATTGTTCTTGTATGGATTTAATTCTTTCATATCGATTTACAATTTTGATACTTCGATTTTTCGGTTTAAAGGCAATGTTTATATGTGCATATACCTTTTTGAATCATAACCTTTTTGAAAATCACTACATGCATCTCCTTTTTGTTTTTGCATTGCTAAGGGACTAGCAACGTTTCGGTTGGAGGGTGTGATTAGTGCCCAAAAAGTACAATTTTGAACCCTATATTAGATAGGTTTTGAGTGCTTTTTGCGCACTAATCATGTCATTAATGCCCGATTGGAAGTGTTCAAGTCTTCTTAGTATCACTTATCATAGTTTAGAGGTTATTTTGGCTTATTTGCGGGTTTTTTGCGCACTTTAGCGAGTTCAATATCGGGATGTATGATGAATCATGAAGTTTGAACTCAGTGTCGGCCATCCAACGGCCCAGTCAATAAGCGAAGGCAAAGTGAAGAAAAATTGATGCGTTAGAAGACAAGAGGCAAGCGTTGAAAATCAACAAACCGGCCCGATTTAGCTAAACCTGCGAAAATTTCATTTGGGATGCGACATTTCGCGAGTTTGTAAAAATTTCGCAAGTTCGACGAAATTGTGGATTTAAGCTAGACACTGGGAGTTTTTCGCTGACAGCGTTCTAGAGAAATTTCATAGGTTCGCTACTCACAGAAATTTATGCTAGCTAGCGAAATTTAGCTAGCTAAGCGAGTACTGACTTTAGCGAAATTTTCTATTTTAAGCTATCGTAGTCGATTTAAGCTACCTAGCGAAATTCTTCACTCTAAGCGAAACTCCTTTACTCTCGTCATGTTTTTGTATTTAATGCTAACCGACTCCCAGGAAATTTGGTATGTGCTCTCTTGTCCTTTAATTTAGCCAAATTGTAGGTTTTTTGAGTATTTTCATGTATTTAGGTGGCTATATAAGCCCCTCCTTTTTTGTAACCCAAGCAACAATTTTGGGAGAGAAAAGGAATTTGTAAAAGTTTTTCATTTTTGTAAATAAAGTCACCGTATTTTAGTTAGGGTTTTATTTTCCTCTCTTCTCTCCTCTTTCCCTTACTTTCTTGGTGTCAAACACCCTCTTGAGGATGACAACTCGAGATGTAGCTAAGCCTCTTTTCTTTGAAGAGGAAGGAAGCTAGCTTGGTGGTGGGGCATATGCATGTTGTCCTCTTGTGTTAAAAGCTACAGGTACTGTATTTATGGCCCTATCTTCTCAAAATAGGGTTGAATAGCATTTAATGTTATTGATTTGGCCAATACTCTCCATGCTTTAGGATACAGTGCATACTTATTGCTAGATGCACTGTGGTTCATTAGATGGTCTTTACGAGCCTCTGAGATGATATTTAATGCTAGGGTTCAAAGCGAAAGGGCCATAGGCTGTATTACGTGTTGACTCGAATAGGAGTTGTTGTTAGGGTGAGTTTGCTAGTTAAACATAGATCCGGTTATGCCTTGGACTATAGGTTGCATGTCTGCTTGAGGATAAAACAGAGGACACTTGCCTTACCCAACTACCAGGATTAGTGACCTAAATCTTCAAAGTTAACTTCCCTCACACTTTGCTTTCGGTTTACAATTCTCGATTTTTCAAACTACTTAGTACATTTTGAAATGAATCAAAAGTCGAATAGAAAGCCTTACCTTTTAACACTCATATATCATTCTTAGGATGAAAAGCCATCCACGATGTTAGACCCTAGACCACTATCTTATTAGCTTGACTAATGATGGAAGAACTTAGGTATATAAATTTTGTGATTAAACTCAGCCCAGTGTAGCGCGAACCATTACCCGAAGGACTATTTAATACAATCCCGACAGCGGCGCGAAAACGTTTGGTGACACGAACATATCTAATTTATGACAAGCTATTACGAATAGTATCCCAATCCGCGGCGGCGCCAAAAACTTGTTTGGAGACTTGGACCAAAACACTTCTACAAATTTATAGCGTTATCACCCACGAAAGTTATTATCCTAGTCGATTTGCGACAACTTGTACATTGTGTTCCTTAAGCTATTGTATTCATTAAGAGCATTTTCATTAAAGAGTAAATCGTTTTTTTTTTAGTGGTTTTGATCCATTATCTTTGCCAGAATGCCTGGTCGAACAAGTAGTAAATTGGATTTAGGAAGTCAGGATATCGATCCCACGGAGATCTCGAAATTCGAATAACTACACGACTACTCGATCTCTATATTTGGACTACGATAGACAATTGGAATCGATTTTTTAAAATACACAAAATAATAAAAACTAAAAGAATTGAATTAATAACAAATGAATTGAATCTTGAAATGATAAAATTACAAATTTAGGCGAACATTTATCTTTTAAAGGGAGCATTGAAATACGGCTATTATGAAACATCAATTCAGTTACATAGCATGCGTTGCTTAATGAACCACGATTTAAAACTAGTCAGGAATATGATAGTGCGATTTGGATCTCTCCCAGGCCCCACTAGTTCATTATCTAATCTTCATTGTTTCTCGAAGCCAGTGTTAGATAACTACTTTTAAAGCTGGGTTGCCTTGATGCAGGTATTTTCTTTCTCGTCTTCATACCCATGACATGAATATAGGCAGTGATGAGCTTAAAAGTCATCATTTTAATCCATTTTACATTTGATTATCATGAAAGGAATAATTAATATCTTGAAATATGAAGAAACTCCTGAATTTGTTATTAGCGGGGGCGTGAAAGAAAGAAGAAGCGTTAGAAAATCGTGATTGGTGGAGTAAAAATCACGAAAATGGCCCAGGCGTAAATGAAAGCGGTGGTTAACTAATGTTGCGATTTTGGAAACTGCGGTCGATTATGATGTCGCAACATCGGGAAAATTGAAGGAAATTTGATGCGGGTAAGCGACGGAGATCCTGAGATTAGGCGGTGAGGATTAACGAGAGACTTAGGAATGATGTCGCGACGACATCGTGATGTCGCGACAAGGTTGATGTCGTGGCGAGGATGGAGGTCGACGAGCGCAAGCTATGACGGGTTTGAAAAGATGAAGCTGTTATGACTTAGAAATTTGTGTATCGCTCTGAGAGAATTTGATTTGTGACACCAAAAGCAACCAGTTGAAGCCTCCAGAGACATAAGTTGATGTCGCGACAAGAGATTAATGTCGCGACATAAGACGTGCTCAGTTGAAGGTTGCAGTTCCTTAAGTTGATGTCGCGACAAGAGATTGATGTCGCGACATCAGGAACCCATCGATTGAAAACGCAAAGACGTAATGGCGATGTCGCGTGAGTTGATGTCGACGCCGAGGAACAAGCCGATTGAAACCTGCGCGAGGCATAAAGTGATGTCGCGACAAAGGATGGATCATCGCGACATAAGCGTTTATCGATTGAAAACGCGAAGACATGAGCTAATGTCGCGTAAAGGGATTGATGTCGCGACATAAGGGTACACATAAGTTGAAAATTTGCAAAGACATGGTGATGTATCGCGACAAGGGATTGATGTCGCGACATCGAGAGCGAGCGATTGAAACTGCGGCGTAAAGTGATGTCGCGACGAGGATGGATGTCGTGGCGTAAGAAGACATCGGAGTTGAAAATTTGCAAAGACATGAGTGATCTTCGCGACAAAGGGATTGATGTCGCGAGCAAAGCATTTACCGATTCAAGGCTGCGAGAGACTTAAGTTGATGTCGCGATGAGATCGATGTCGCGACATGGATGATGTCAGCGACGTGATTCCTTTAATCATGACATAGGATGCCTTCGGAAAACAAAGGAATGTCATGACTTATTGATAAATCTTGACAAGTGCCAAGCGGCAATGTCGCGACAGGGATTTGAGAATTAGCGACACGGGCAATAACATGGGCAGTCCACTTGGAAATCCACAAAAGAGATGCAATTGGAATTAGAATTTGGTAGAAACTCCTATAAATGTGACTACCCGGGAGAAAAAGGGGCGGAGTGGGGCGACGGGATTGAAAGATCTGGGTAAGTAGAAGAACTTTCATTTATTTTTTCTTTTCTTTTCTTTTCTTTTCTTTTTATTTTCTTTTTTAATTTCGATCGTTATAGATTAGATTATTTTTCATCTTTCTTTATTTTGTTTTATTTTGGATCTGGATGTTATCGTTTTGACCGGAAGGCTGAATCATAATTCCAATTCTTTTAATTACTACGGAATGTTTGAAGTTGGACCAATTTGCGGAATTCGACTTTTCGGTTCAAATTGCGAGTTGTTCTTATGATCGGAGGAATCTTTGTAGTGTGTAATTCGTGGTGAAACCCGGCTTCCATTAAGTGAATGCTATAGTCGAGAATTTTATCTTCCACTGTAGTTGTTTCCGACTTGTGAATTTGAGTTTATGAATTTGCCACGGTTATGGGTTTAATGTTTTTGATCTAAATATCAGTGTCTTATACTAGTTTTAAGATTTGTTTCATTGCTCTGATTTCAAGGAGGCCCTCTAAGTGACACAGAGAAGGCATTCCTGAGAGTTATGAACATTTCCTTGAAGGTATATTATCCTGCTATTAGAGATCTAATGAGCTTTGTAAGTTTACTTAGATAAATCCTCTTCTAAAGCGAAATCAAGAAAGAGTTGAATGAGTTATCAATTTAAACAAGCGAGAAGTTCACACCGATTCGAATAAGTGGCCAATCCCGTGTTGGCGAGATCTAATCAAGGAGAGGGTGATCTGTTACAAATTAGGAAGAGTAACCGAGGAAGTTGTATATCCTTGCTTGTAGATAACTTGGAGCTAAGGTTCTGATCCATAAAATGGGTGTAGTATTGCAAAGAAAAATACCCGATTAATGATGTAAGTCATCTAATTCCGCATCTTGAGAAAGAATCGAGAGAAGAAAATTAGATAATGAGCTAATGGAGTGTGGAGAGATCGGTTGTCTTCTTTAACGCCTTGGGCCAGTTTTAAAGCACGAAATACCTGAAGCAATTTTATCGTGTTAACTACGAAGAATTGATACTTCACAATAGCAGTGTTCTTGATGTGTCCTCTAAAAGATAACTATTCAATTTCCATTTATTTTCTTAACTATTCATTAATCTTTATTCTTTAGATTCCAGTTTATTTGATTGTTCATTCTTTTTCCTTATACTTGTATATTTTACAGCTTCTTAAGCTGGATCACAATGTCATGTTATAGTCCAAATAGTATGGAGCTTAGTAGTCAGGATAGTTGATCTAGAATTCTTGAGATCTACGTGGGATCGATATGCGGACTTATATCCATTTTATTACTTGTCGGCACATTGCACTTGCGAGGATGTTAGGCGAAACCAAAATTGAAAATGATTTACTCTAGGAGATTTTTGAGATTACATATAGTAGAAAGTCAACAAGTTTTATGGCGTAGTTGTCGGGATTAGATAATAGTCCTTTAGTAATAGTGTCATAAATTTGTATACATTATTTGGTCTCTAACAAGTTTTATGGCGCGTTCTGCAGATGGATTAGATAATAGTCCTTAGTAATGCGTCATAGAATTTGTATGTCTTTTTGGTCTCGGCTCAAGTTTTATGGGCGCCGTTGCGAAGATCGAAAGAATTTATTGATCAATATTCGAGACGAAAGAAGGAAATTCTAATTTGGACATTTTGAAGAGAAAAAGAACAAGAAATGGCTTTTCGACGTGGATTTATTTTAGCCACTAACCTTTGCAAACATATTGAAAATATTTGTTGACCAGGACTAATCCTTTTAATGTAAGTGTGTTTTGATTTCGGGGACAAGATTTTAATGCATAGGAAGCGAGCAGCGATTAGATTCAGCGAGACAATTAGAGAGAACACTCGAAGCAGAGAAAGATAAAGAAAATGGAAAACTCAACCATGGCCGGATGAAGACGGGATCGAGAATGAAGTACATGAAGCGGCTAGAGGCCTCCAATCAACGTGCTATGGAGGACTTAAGAGCCTATTATTCAAGATGGAGTACTTTACACAATCGGCTGACCGGCTATTGATACAAATAATTTTGAACCCAAGCTTGACACTAATTACAATGGTCGGCGGCATCGGTTTCTTGGTCTGCATCCCGGCTGAGGACCTGACGAAGGCACACAGGAAGATTTCTCGAGGATGTAATATAGTGAGATTGAATGGGGTGAGACCCGAGAAGTCATCCATGCATCTATTCCCATTCTCTCTAAGAGATCTGTGTTTACATGGTATGAATCTTTGGCGTATGGTTGTGTGATACTTGGGAGGAGTTAGTAGAGACTGCCCGGAGCAGATTCTTTCCCCAGGCCCTCACCTCGGAGAGAGTGGGAAATCATTGTGTTTGTGGGGGGAAGATGAAGCTTTATGTAGCTTGGGAAGATTCAAGCGAGTTCTTTGAGAAGATGTCGATCATGGGATAGATCTGAGGCTTCAGGATGGACGTTGTATATCATGCCTTGAATGATATATCAGAGAGATCATTGATACTTCATGTTATGGAGCATTCAAGCGAAAAGTCTTTGAAGAGGCAAGAGTTGATTGAAGACTGGTAGAAATGCAATGAAACTCATACGAGTTTTCAGAGAACGACGAGGAGAAGGGGATCATGGAGGTGAGCAAGATGTATCAATGACCATGGAGGCGAGATTGGATGCATTATGCACGAGGATGGACAAGCGAAAGGAAGACACACGCGCCGCATGAGATAGGAGCGGTTGAAGAGAGTTATTGAAGGGAAGTGCGAAGGCTCTTGAAGAACAATTCTACTATGATCTTTGAAGAGGTTAAAGTATCTGGGTGAGGCTAAGAAACTACCATTTCAGACCCAATGCTAACACGCCGGCTGATATCACCAGCGAGGAACCATGAGAATTTCTCATATGGTGGAGGGGCTTCACAAGGCCAGGCATGGACCAGGAACCCGACGGGGCTATCAGCGGCCACGAGTTTCGACGACGGCAAGGAAATGAACTGAAATGAATATCGAGGGTCGGAAGGAGGGCCCCGATCTTTTTGAAGAAATCTTTGCCGGTTCATGAGGGGATAATAAGAAATTTGAGTGAACCTCATGAACAAAGTTTGCGAAGTGGAAGCAGCGCTGCAATTCTCAAATTCAGAACACCACCAATGCATCTCACACGAAGAACACGGAGACACAAACTAGAATGGTAGTCTAGCTCCCTACAAAGCCCCGAATGATGCCTTCCCAGTGACGAAGAATCCAAAAGGCGCATGGGTGCGGCTTAGGAGTGGGAAGGAGTTAGAAAGATGAAAGAAAGAAAAAAAATGACGGCCGGCAAAGAAGAAGAAAGGCCCGGAGAAAAGGAAGAAGCCTTTGGAGAAAAAGAAGGAGTGGACGGGAAGGACATCGAGCTCTGAACTGCCGATCCATTCCACAGTACGAAATCAAAGATAGGAAGCGGAGTTGCAAGGTTTTTGAAAACCTTTCGGGAAGCTAAGTCAGTGTATGCCCTTCTGAGAAGTGGTGATCGGATTGCCACTTTATCACCAAAATTCACGAAGGACATGCTTTGACGAAAAAGAAAAGATAGTAGAAGAAGGGATTATGAATCACAAAACGCTGCTTACTTGATCTTTAGTGATAAAAGAAAGAATTGCCGCAAAAGATGAAGGATCGAGGGAGTTTTACAATTCATGCGTCATTGGAGGTTGAATTCCGAGAAAGCTCTCGCTGACTCGGGAGCTAGTATAAACTTGATGCCTCTTTTGCATTTGCAAGCGATTAAGTTTGGGAGATTTATTTCCACATTATTACTCTTGAATGGCGAGACGGATCGATGGTAAAACATGAAGGAATCTTGGAAGATGTCTTTAGTCCAGCTACATTGGGAAATTTGTTTTCCTATTAGACTTCATCATTACGGACATGGAAGAAGGATTCACAAATGCCCTTGCTATTGGGGAGACCATTCCTGGCCCCTCTGGGCTACTTACTGATCGACATGCAAAGTTCTTTACCTTGAGGGTTGGAGGAAGAGTGCCCGCTTTCAACTTGATCAAAGCATGCGAGAATATAGGCGTGAAGCGAGAAAATTGCAATGTAGTTGATGATGTCTATACCTACAGCCCTGATGTTCCGCAGTAGTTGTAATGCTCAGGTACATCAATGAAAGAGATAAATTCCCGGTATATTGAAGATGACTAATATGATTGTCCTTACAACGATTTTCATTCTATAGAAATTGTGTTGAGCTGAAGCAAAGCAGTAACCAGGGAAAATAATGAAAAGGGAAATTCATCAAGAAACCGTTGAAGAGAATTTGGTATTGAAAGAGTTTCCAAGTCATTTGAAGTATGCTTACTTAGAATCACGAAGAAAACCGGTGATTATCTCACGCTAGACTCGGTGATCTTTGAGGAATAGAGGTTCTTCGAAAATCTTAAAGAGAGAAGCATAAAGAGTCTATGGCTTGGTCCATTGAAGAGTTGAAGGGGTGTCAGTCCATCAATTTGCATGCCTGGTCTGGCCCCAGAAGAAACTAGAGACCATCGCGTAGAACATCAAGGCCCCGAATCCGGTGATGAAGGAAGTAGTCGGGAATGAGGTACTCAAGTCTTTGAATCTTTGGTTTTATCTATCACAATTTCGAGATAGTCATGGGTGAGCCCGAGTCCATGTGGTTCCAAGAAGGGTGGGTTTTCTTTGTGATTAGCGATGAGAAAAATGAATTGATTCGACAAACGTGTGGCGAAGGATGGAGGGTATGTATTGATTACAGGAAGCTGAACACAACCACCAGAAAAGATCATTTCCCTTTGCCCTTCATTGATAAGATGTTGGACAGATTAGCAGGACACCCTCATTTTTGTTTCTTGGATGGGTATTCGGGGATAATCCAGTTGCTAATGCTTTTGAGGACGAGAAGACCACGTTCACGTACCCCTGTGGTACCTTTGCCTTGAGGAAGGATGCCATTTGGGTTGCGTGCATTCTCTCTTTACATTCTAGAGGTGTACGATGTCCAGTGTTTCTCAGACTTGGTTGAAGAGGTTATGGAAGTACATGGATGACTTCACGTGTATGGATCTAGTTTTTGATCGGTGTTTGAAGAACACAGAGCAGTGCTTCAAAGATGCGAACAAGCTTGGCTAGCCTTGAATTGGGAAAAATGCCATTTATAATTATGAAGGTATTGTTGTTCTTGGGCATAAAATTTATGCTCTTTGGGCTGGAAGTAGACCAATCAAGGTATCCATTATCAAAACTCTTGCACCACTACCACGAGTAAAGAGTGAAGCTGTGGGGGCATCTTTGGATTCTGAGGAGATTCATCAAAGACTTCTTAAAAATAGCCAGACCACTATGCAGATTACTAGAGAAGGATACAAGGTTTAATTTTGATGACTCATGCAAGGCTGCTTTTGAAGAAATAAAGATCAAATTGGTTGGCTTTTATAATGCATTTTCACGAGAATGGGATCGGGGATTTGAAATAATGTGTGATGCCGTGATTTTGCAATAGAATCTAGGCAAAGAAAGGAGAAAATATTCAAGACCATATACTATACTAGTAGAACCTTTAATGAAGCACAAGAAAATTACTCAACAAGCTGAAAAGGAGATCTTGCGTAGTATTTGTGAAAAATTCGACGATACATTTTGGGATCCCATGTTATTATTCATGCGATCATCGGCAATCAAGTACACGATGTCAAAGAAGGAAGCTAAGCCAAAGATTGATAAGGTGGGTGCTCTTTGTGCCAAGAGGATTTGGCTTGAGATCAAGGATAAAGGGGTGTATGATGTGATAGGCGATCACTTGTCGAGTAGAAAAGAACCTTCTTGAAAGAGAAAGTAATATTAACGAGAACTTCCTAGATGAGCAAGCTATTTAAGGATTTCCTTCCAACTGCATGGTATGCGATGTGTGAACTATTAGCTTGTGAAGTGAGTTAACAGTCGACTACCCGACGGAAAACTCGAGCGCATGGCCAATTATTATATTTGGGATGATCCTTATTATTTAAAGAGTCTTGACATGATAATAAGAAGATGTGTGCGAAGAAAATGAACAAGGCAAAATTACGAATGAATGCCTGCATCACCATATGGGGCATTTTTCGGGGAGAAAACGACTCTTAAGATACTCGATGCGTTTTATTGGCCTTATCTTCGAGGTGTCTTGAGTGGAGTTAGGGTTTGTGTGATAGATGCCAAAAGATTGGAAATATCGACTGACGAGAAATGAAATGCCCCTAAGAGTATAATGGTGGTGCAAATCTTTAATGTATGGGAATAGATTTTATGGGACCATTCCCACCATCATTTGGGAACACATGCATCTTGTGATTGATTATGTTCCAAATGGGTGGGGAAAATAGTGGCTTGTCAAGGAATGATGCTAATACGGTTGAGCTTCTTGCGAAAAATATTTTGAAGCCGGATTTGGAACACCCCGGGAACTATCATTAGTGATGGGGAAGCCATTTGCAAACAAAATATTTGCAAAACTCATGGCGGTATGGGATCAACCATGTAATGAGTCTAGCTTATCATCCCGAACCCGATGGACAGCGAAATTTCCAACGGGGAGATTAAAAAGAATACTTGAAAAATGTGAGCTCAAGCGGGAAGGATTAGTCTTCCAAACTTGATGATGCACTTTGGGCTTATAGGGTACACTCTATGAAAACTCCCATTGGAATGTCCTGCATCTGAATTGTTTTGGCAAGCCATGTCACTACCTCTGGAATTGGAATACAAGGCAATGTGGGCCATCAAAATTTGAACCGATTTTAAAGCTGTGAGGGAAAAGTGCTCAGTATCTGATTTGGAAGAATTGAGAAATGAAGCCTATGATAATGCTAGAATCTCGAGATAAAACAAAAGAAATGACATGATCAAAGGATCACGAGAAGAGTTAGAGCCGGGAAGCAGGAGTTCTCTTGTTTAATTCTAGGCCCGAAATTGTATCAGGAAGTTGAAATCAAATGGAGTGGGCCACTTTACAGTGGTGTCAATGATACATTTGGAAGCGATGACAATGGGGCGATCTTTGGAGAAGAATTCCAAGTCAATGGACAAAGGCGAAGCACTATCTAAGCGGGGAGGAAGGAATGGAAGAGCTCCAGCGAGGTTATCTAGAAAGAAGAACCAAAGCGACAAGTCAATTTAGGACTCAAAGCGCTGTTGATGGGAAGCTGACCATGAAAATTTAGTTTCTACTTTTAGATTTTGAATTTTTTCTTTGTAATTTCGTTTGAAGTTAGTTCTTATAAGATAGATTTAATTTTGAGAATTTAATTGTGGTTGAGTAAATTTTCTTGAATCATCTGAGTATCGCGTCGCGAGCTGAAAGACATAGTGAAAAGCAACTCCGAGACACCTCCGGCAACATGAAATGTCCACGAAGACATGAACGAAAGGGGGTAACTTTCTCCTAAACCAAACACAAATATGAGTGAATTGTTTGTTGAATTTACGGCAGAATGCACACGAATAAATGCAAGTATAGGATTAATAAAAGGAATTCAAGTTTTGAGATCATTAAACTAAGAGGCATAGAGTCGCAGCGAAACAAAAACTTGAAAATGAAAATCACGACATGGAGATGCGCAATATCTAAAAACCTATTTATGTCGACAAACTTGGTATGTCGCGACATAAAAAGGGTCATGTGCCAACTACTCACTCTCTTAAATGCCCTAAAATTAATGTTCTTAAATAAAAGTGAGGCGAAATTGATGTCGCGACAAGCGAATTTAATGAAATAATAATTAGCCCACAAAAACTTGATTGAATTGCAACTGTTGGAGAACTTCTTCCCACTCCCGCTCCAATTTCCAGAAACCGTTCATCCTCCCTTCCTTGATTCTCAATTCAAAGCTAGCTCTCGAAATCTTGAGAAAACTTTCCTTCGGTTTCAAATGGATTTGAAACCTCTGAGCCATGTCCTGCTGGAGAGATCATGGAGGAATATGTGCAACCCCGGAAAGAAGAAATCAGGCGGGAAGAACCGATGGAAGAGATACACGAAGCACGAGAAGCACGGCCCGATTTCTAAAGAAAGAACGGACAAGGAAAGGGAAAAGCAAGAAGAAGTAGAAGATTTTGTGTCAGAGGAAGCTTATTCCAGTGGAAGAAGCACTATGTAACCAGGAGTTCGTATTATCGAGAAAAGGTCGAAACCCTATTTACCCTTTGAGATGATGAACAAAGAGGTTAGGAAGCTTCTGCGCACATCAAAGTCGGGCTACCACGGCGGTGAGTGAAAATTTTATTCAAATCACGGTAGGCGGGAAAGACGACCTTTGTGTTCGGTCGGAGGAGTGTGGAGTACCATATGGAGCGAGGCCATCAGCCGGCTTTATGGAAGATAGGCGGAGCCTGGCTTGTGGAGTCCAAGTTCAAAAAGCTCTTAAAACCCAAATTTTAAAGAAGATTGCCAAAAAGCTCAGACGGAGAAGCACAAGCGGAATGAGGAAGGAGGACCAAAAACCTAAACGGGGAAGCCTCACTTGGGGAGGCTAAGGTATGGTTCTATTTCTTGGCCTGTTTTTGAATCGACTTCAAGCATGTGTGCACGAGTGAGAGAAGCGAGAAGCAATTATATATCTTTGATACGAGAGGAATTTACAAGCTCGATGTAGGAATAGTAATTGAAAATTCTATAATGAGGGTACCATGAAGGAAATAAGAGTGATCCTGCAGCCATGATAGCTGTTTTATGTTTAAGAAAATTTGGGGTGAAGAATCTGGGAAAGAAGAAGAAGAAGTCCACTATGACATCACCACTCCCTCTTTTGTGAGGAGTGAGCAAGGGACCAGAAACCAAAAGAAAAAGGGTGTTGATTGAAAGCAGAGAAGAAGCTCCAGTACAAGGCAAAGAAAAGAGGAGACTTTGAGGGTTGCGGCGCGAAAGACCACAAAACTCCTCCTGAAAATAATACTTTCACATTTGCCCCAGACAATGAAGGCGAGGATGAAAGAAGCCCCATAGATTTCTCCATCCCGTAGCTAGTTCTCCCACATCTTAGCTTGAGAGCGTTCGAGAGAGCGGGGAGAAAGCTGAGGAGCACAAGAACAATTCAATAATGGAATCCTCAATGCCATACGAAGAAGATGGAAGAAAGGGAAAAAGAGTGGAGATTTCTGACAAAATTCGGGAAGGAATTTATGAAAAAGAGTTAAAGAGAGATCGTGATGGGAAGAAGAGGCAGAAAGAAGAGCAGGATGAAAGAGGTTCTTCGGCGGCAAAGAGAGGACTTGAAAGAAATGAAGGAAAGAGATCGCGATCTTCTACGAAACTCAAGGTAGTCATGAATCTTTTATAGCAATCGGTTTGAGCGTGATTCTCGGCTCCTAACCATCGTGAAGAAAAGGAGGAGTAGAATAGGAAGCCCAGGTGGGAGGAAACGGTCAGGGATTAGCAAAAGTCTCTCAAAGATTTTAGAATAAAATGGATGATAGAGACAAGAAGCAAAGGATGTTGAATCCTACGAGGGCGAGAGAGAATATTTAGAAAATTTGGATTTGATTAACAGCAATCTTTCGGAATTTTTTGGAAGTAATGGCTGAAATGGAAACACGATGAATGGCTTGGGAAGAGGCAAGATGAGCTAAACAAGAAGGTTGATCTCTCGATGATATCTTCATTGAAGATCCAAGTTGAGACGAGGAAACTAAGAAGAGAGAAAGGAAGAAGGGGAAATGAAATTCTCCGTTCGGCTCATTTGGATACCTGAACTGGGTCCCACTAATATCTTTCTTTGCCTCTTCGAAAAGAAAAAGATAGACTTCTTCCCCAGTGACCTTCATATCCTCCAAAGCCCATACTGTTGTATCCAACATTTGCAATTGAATCAGAAATAAAATGATAAATTTGAATTGAATTGTTGTGTTACTTGGTTTGTTAAATTTTGTGTTGCTTTGTGGTTGCATAGTTGGAAAATAAAAAAGTAGGAATTAGTTCAAGAATAAAAACTGATGAGATGTAATAAGTTGAATTGAATGAAGCAGTTAGATTAGGAATAAGCTGAAATGCATACAAAATGCAGAATAAAGGCCAAATGAATACAGTTTAATTGAAACACAAAGTGCAAAAGTGACTTAAGTCTAGCTGATAAGTCCAGAATAGAGGAAGGTAATACAATAGAAGAGCAAAAACATATTTTGAGTTTGTGAATGCGAGCAGTAAGTCAGGAACCTGTTGAATATCAATTAATTTAACTACTCATCAACAAAGTAGGTCAAGGAAATCCTTATGGTTGAGTCACGACTATTCAATCCAAATTCTAGAATTTGTTAGATTATTGATTGAAGCGAAATCCTAGGTAATCACAGTGACAAGGAGATAATCTGAATGATGTCTTGGATAGTTTGAGCCGTTCAGTAATCCCTATTCATGTGTAATTTATATACCTTAGTTCAAAAGTTAGGCCAGACCAGCTTATTTTTTCAAAAAATAAGCCAATGGAAACCAGCCAATCTAAAATCAATCCTTGATAAGAACCTATGATTGCAGGAATTCAAGGAGGAAGAAAGAAATGAAGTTTTGAAGTATATGTTTTGAGGAACTCCAGGAAAAATATGAAAAAGGAATGAAAAAGAAAAAGGCAAGAAGCGAGAAAATGTTACAATAGAAAGAAAGCCTCTGGGACCAAGTTTGTCTTGTGGCTAACTCTCTTAGACAATTAAGTTCTTGAGGTGTTCAGCACTAATTACCTAATGCCTAATACAGGTATGGGACTACTAACTTAAAGTTAAGCTAAAGGTGTTAGAAAGCCTAAAAGTAAAACATTATTGCTATCCTAAAGTAGTGACTTGACAAAGGAAATTTCCTGAATTGAATTACAAGTAGAAATAGAGAGCGTAGAACATACCTACAAATTAGCAAATAAAAGAATGTCCCAAACATGAAGTTTAGGGGAGTTTATTAAAGAAGCTACAAGAAAAAAAAAAAAGAGAAGAAAAGAGGTTCAGAGTAATCTTAACCTAAAATTCATCCATCCACACCCATTGCGAGCTGTAATATAAGCCCGAGAGACCACAGTTGAATCTTGAAGGGCAGATTACCTACATTAGTGAGAGTCATTATAGACAACAAACCTGTGGAATTTGGAAAATATGGAAACAATCAAAGCTAATGAAGGATTTTAGGAGTTAAGTGACTCATTATGAAGGCAGAAAGGAAAATAATTTATTATTCGACGGGATCCCCACGGCAGTTATGTTGTTTGTAAAACAATTTCACTTGATTTAGTTTTGTATATATAAAGATTAAAAACTAACCTTGAAGCTGAACTTGAAGCTAGATACGAGAAAACAATGCATTCCTTGTATTTTCAAATCAAATTATTGCTCTTGCAACGAGCAGAAAAATATATATCCTTTTTGTTTGAGACGAAGCAATTCTTTCTTTCCTTTGCTTGGACAAGCAAAACTTTAAGTTGGGGAGTTTGAAGAGCAAGTCATCTATTTTTTAATCCATTTTACGTTTGATTGTCATCGAAAGGAATAATTAATATGCAGAATTATGAAGAAACTCACAAATTTGTTATTAGCAGGGAGTGTGAAAGAAAGAAGAAAACGTTAGAAAAATCTGACGAATTGGTAGGTAAATGCAGAAAATGGCGGCGAAATAAATGGTGGTTAACTAATGTTGCGAGTTTAGGCTTACAGTCAATTATGTTGCCAGCGACATCGGGAGAAAATTGAAGGAAATTTGATGCAGTGCATGACGAGAGATCACAAGTTAGGCGTGAGAGTTAACCGAGACTTAAGGAATGATGTCGCGACAACATCGTGATGTCGACAAAGGTTGATGTCGTGACAAAGGAAGATGGAGGCAGCGACAAGAGAAGCGCGAAGCTAAGCGGGTTTGAAAGATGGCTGAAGTGCCGACCCAAGGTTTGTTGTCGCGATAGAGGGCGATGTGACACAGCGACCAGTTAAAAGCCTCGGAGACGCCGCGATGTCGGCGACAAAGAGATTAATGTCGCGACATAAGACGTGCTCAGTTGAAGGTTGCAATTCCTTAAGTTGATGTCGCGACAAGAGATTGATGTCGCACGACATCGAGAACTATCGATTGAAAATTTGCAAAGACATGAGCTGATGTCGCAGCAAAGGATTGATGCTCGCGACACTCCCGAGAACTAACTGATTGAAACCTGCGAGAGGCATAAAGTGATGTCGCGACAAGGATGGATGTCGCGACATAAAACATCAGTTAAGAAGGCTGCAAAGACGCGAGCTGATGTCGGCGACCAGTGATCTTCAGCGACCGAGGAGCAACGATTGAAACGCAGGCATAAAGTGATGTCGCGACGCAGAACGCCAGTTGAAAAATTTGCAAGGCATGAGCTGATGTCGCCAAAGTTGATCCGCGACGCAGAAGACGCAGTTCAAAAACTGCGGGCTTAAGTTGATGTACGCGACGAAATTGATGGCGACATGGATTATGTCGCGACAGTGATTCCTTGTCGGCGACATAGGATACCAACCCGAGGAAAACAAGGAATGTCATGACTTATTGATAAATGCTGGCGGTGCGGGTAACTAATGTCGCGACCAAGGAGATTTGGTCGTGGCACGAGCGATAACATGGGCCAGTCAACTTGGGAAATCCTCAAAGAGAATGCATTGGAATTAGGGCCCCGGCCGAAACCACATAAATAGCGGCTACCGGGAGAAAAAGGGAGCGTGAGACGAGAGCGAAAGATCTGGGTAGCCGAAGGCTTCATTTTATTTTATTTTCTTTTCTTTTTCTTTTCTTTTATTTTCTTTTTCTGTTTCCGTCGTTATAGATTAGATTATTTTCATCTTTCTTTATTTTGTTTTATTTTCTGGATCTGGATGTTATCGTTTTGAAGCGGAAGGCTGAATCGATTCATTCTTTTCCATTCTGAATGTTGAGATTGGAATAGGAATTTCTGGAATTCGACTTTTTCGGATTTTCAAGTGCAGTTGTTCTTATGATGGAGGAATACGTGTATGGTGCGATGATTCAAAAACCCGGCTTCCATTAGAAGTGAATGCTATAGTCGAATTTATCTTCCACGTAGTTGTTTTCCAGCGACATGAATTCGGTTATGAATTATACGGTTATGGGTTTAATGTTTTTGATCTGAATATCAGTTTCATACCCGTTTAAGATTTGTTTCATTGCTCACGATTTCAAGGAGGCCCTGGTGACACGGAGAAGGCATTCTGAGAGTTATGAACATTTCCTTGGTATAATCAACACCATATTAGAGATCTGAGGTTTGTAAGTTTAATTAGATAAATCCTCTTCTCGCGAAATCGAAAGAGAGTTGAATGAGTTATCAGATTTAAACAAGCGGAGTTCACCTCGATTCAGAATAAGTGGCTAATCCGTGTTAGTGGATCTGAAATCAAGAGGAGGAGGGTGATCTATTCTAAATTAGAGGAAAATCTTGAGGAAGTTGTATATCCTTGCTTGTGGAATGGCAGGAGCTAAGGTTAACTGAGTCCATAAAATGGGTATGAAGTATTGCAAAGAAAAATACCAGTTAAGGAAATCACTATTAAAAGTAGTCATCTAATTCCCTGTCTTCGAAAGAATCAGGAAAATTAGATAATGAACTGTGGAGTGTGGAGAGATCGGTACATCTTGCTAGCCTTGGGCGATTTTAAAACTGAAATACCTGGCAATTTTATCGGTGTTAACTCACAAATTGATACTTCACAATAGCGGTGTTCTTGATGTGTCCTCTAAAGATAACTATTCGATTTCCATTTATTTTTCTTAATATTCATTATTACTTTATTCTTTAGATTCAGTTTATTTGATTGTTCATTCTTTTCCTTATCTTGTATATTTCTGACTTCTTAAGGCTGGATCCGCGATGTCATGTTATAGTCGAATGGTATGGAGCTTGGTAGTCGAGGATAGTTGATCTAGAATTCTTGAGATCTGCGTGGGATCGATATCTTGACTTATATCCATTTTATTACTTGTCGACGCATTGCACTTGCGGGATATTAGGCCCCGAAACCAAAATGAAAATGATTTACTCTAGGAGATTTTGGTCTATATAGTAGAAAGTCAACAAGTTTTTATGAAGCTATGATTCTTAGGATTAGATAATAGTCCTTTGGTATTAGTGTCATAAATTTGTATACATTATTTAGTCTCATAACAAGTTTTATGGCGGATTCTTGAAGTTAGATAATAGTCCTTAGTAATAACGTCATAAATTTGTATATATGTCTTTTAGTCTTAACATTTGGCTCTAAAAGATTAAGTCATTGCATGGGTTTACCTTTATCTTTGGTTTCTCTTCCTCAAAATTAGAATAGCTCATTCTTTCCTTGATTTAGATCTTTGCTATTACGAGTTGAATTCAATATTCGAATCGAAGCGAGCTCTCTACAACTTAAATTGATAAAAGCCCTGACCATTCTCGTCTCCAAGTGAGAAGAGGAAGTTCTCAGTTTAATTTCATAGCACTGAATGCAACGATATCGAGTTAACATATAACAAGTATTCATCACTCTCGGGAATGCCTTCTGCTGTGTCGCTCAGACTCTCACAATCGAGCTTGAGACAATCTGTTAATTGGTATGAGACAACGTATTGGGATCAACTCTTGAGAAAATACACAAGACCGGCAAGTAGATTTACAGCGGGGGCCCGGCTTGATAATGAATAAAATTACGTAGGAAAGATAATTTACGAAAATAGCGTCGATTCAATGGAAGCTGGGTTTCTAAATCCAACAGGATTACACCATACAATAACCTGCGATCAAGAAACAAGCGCAAATGAGCAGCTGGTAGTTCGAATTCCAAAATTTATGCGAAATTCAAACAACAACTTGATAATTTGAAGGAAAATAAATTACGCATTCAATAAGCTAGCGACTAGTTGAGATCAATTTGAAAATAAAGAACAAACTAATCTAAAATAAAAAACAAAGCAAAGAAAATTAAAATCTGAGGAGCCTTGACAACCTAGATCTCTCTTTGAGTTGCGAAATTTGCGTTCCTTCGATGGCAGCTAGCGTATTCGGGTTAGAGATTGGGCCCTAATTTCGATACACCTCTTTTGGACTTGATTCGCGGCCCGATGGGTTGTTGATATTTGCGACATCGATTCTTTATCGCGATAGCCGTTGTCAGCCGATTGTCGCGAGAGGCTTTGTTTGAGTCGTGACTTGTCGTCATTATCTCTTGGGTACATTGTCGCGGCGGCCTAAATGATGTCGCGACCTTCATTACTTGTGTCTGATGTCGCGACAAGCTGAGATAGCGTAGCGACCTTCTTTTTCTAACCGGTGTCGCGGCGCTTCTTGTTGTTCGCGACCTTAACTCTCATTGTATTTGATATCGCGCGACTATTGTATGATATGACAGCCTGACATACGTACGGCGAATGTAAGGCTTTGCGAATGTTATCATGACCTCTGTTCCTTATACCTGATATGCATGTATTTAATGATGTCGCGACCTCGAATCTTCTCGGTGATGTCGCGGCAGCTAGGTGTTGTCGCGACCTTCTTTTGATCTGGCCCGGCCGTGCGACCATTGAATGATAACCGACCTTCTTCTTTACAAGCTGATGCTCGCGGCGCACGGTCTGTTGATTGACCTCTTCGGTGCGCGACATAAATGTTGATCCAATTGTTTATCTTATGTCCACGACTTCTGCTTATATCCGCGACCTCCTTGTCCTTTATGCGGGTTTAATTTTATACGCGACCTCGAAGGGATGCTCGCGGCGCACATCTTTCTTCTTTATCAATTCATTGTTGCGACTTGAAGTTACATCGCGCCCGACTCTTTTTGCCTTCCATTACTCTTACATTTACTTGGCGGGGTTTTGTAGTGTGACCTTGATATAATTTTCATTGCTATCAAGGCTTCCACGACATCGAGATTCTTTGATCCTTGTGCACCTTTCTGTTGCAAACTCAGCATTGATTATATCATTATTTTCGTCACCATACACTCGCACTACTTTGCAAAATTCCTCTTTCTCTTGAATTCCCTGCTGCATAACAGTTTGGTTAGTTATGTCATATTTCTAAACATAAATAAGTCTTTTTATATAAAAATCAATCAGAAAAATGGACTGAAAATTGATGACTTTTAAGCTCATCACTTTTCTCCCATTTTCTTTCCGTTTCTCTCCCTTTCC
Organism: Tetrastigma voinierianum; assembly: GCA_016808115.1. Classification (NCBI taxonomy): domain Eukaryota; kingdom Viridiplantae; phylum Streptophyta; class Magnoliopsida; order Vitales; family Vitaceae; genus Tetrastigma; species Tetrastigma voinierianum. The sequence continues at coordinate 516,997 of JAEQBH010001944.1, read as the reverse complement.
CGGCTACCAAACACTCCTTTGAGGATGACAACTCAGGGAGGATGGTTGGCACCAGACCTCTTCCTCCCTTGAAGAGAGGAAGGCCACTTTGGAATACCGAGTTTTGAGGTAAAATTGCTGAGTTCCTCTTTGTTTTTCATGTATGCGTTGCTTGGTATTTGCGTTCTGCTTCTCTGTAAGTTAAAATCTCTAGGCACACCCTCACTAACACGTGTATTTGGCAAGCTTTTTGGTTATAGTGGATGCTTATCACTAGATCCCCTATTATCTAGTTAGTTGTTCTTATTAGTTACTGTAGGGTAGGTTTTTTAGACATGTTATCACTGTTAGGGACATTTATGCCCAGTTAAATGCTATGTTTCAAGAAGAAATTTTTGGGTTTGGATTTAAAGCCAAATGAAGGTCCGATTCGGGGAAATGACTATATAATCATCCTCCCCCGACTACGAAGAAAAGACAGGGACATGTGGTTGCCTCGAAATCCTAAACCAGTGGCTGAGCACTTCAAGGGGTTTTTATTTTACATTTTTCTTATTTTAGTTTCAACCTGTGAAAGACAACCAACACTTGTTTTACAGAAACCTTGAAATCCCAATTGAAATTCACCATTTTTTGAACCTCACTTGCTAAATCATTTATCACGAAAGAAAACCCATCCCTGTGTTCTACCCTAGAACCGCTATACTACAGTAGCTTTTCTACGACAGTAGGAGGAATTTAGGATACAAATTTTGTTGATTTCGGATCACCCTACTTTGGCTCGAATCAAGCAGCTCCTCATATTTTGTCACCTTAGGCTGCCAGGATTCGCAAAATCTATAATTCTGTGAATTTTCCTCCAATTCAATGTCCAAACCTCTTTAGAGCCATATTCCCCTTTGTCTGCGGAAGATGGATCTTGCATGTATTTCTCATATTCTTGGTGGGAGATAGACAAATCGATTGTCTCTCTATTTCTTTGAGTCACTCTAGACAGTTCTACAATGCACACTTTTGGCTCAGCCCTGAAGAACTGAGTATGGAACTGCCTTTCCATCTCCCACCAACTTCGAATGGAGTTCCTTGGTAATGTTGTATACCAAGTGAATGCTGCCCCTGTCAAAGAGTTAGGAAACAATCTAAACTGATGATAGAAATTCTTGTAGTGTGATTCCCCATTGCCTGATGAATCTAGCAATATGCTCCAGGGTGGATTGGTCATTTTCTCTAGAGAACAAGGAGAAATCAGGGATCTTGTACCCCCTTGGGTAGGGGTTCTCCCTATCTATCATTTATGGATAAGGTTTATAGAACTCTAGGCAGCCAATTTAATACGAACATCCACATTACCTGTGCCCCTTCCTTCCACTTTTTCAATAGGTTTGTTGGATGGATTCCCTATTCATCGTCTTTATGAAATTTATTAGGTTTTCTATACATTTCCATGGCTGGAACTCTTCCTTCTTGTGCTGCTTTTGCAGCATCAGATCTAGTCCGGAGACTTTATGGTTATTTGTCTTCTCCTCGATTTTGGTGGCATTCTTCAGCAAAAAGCATGTCCCATCGTGGAATATGCATAACTATATAACAAAAAAAAAAAAAAAAATTGTATCGATGCTCCACAAAGATGTGTCCCACCGGGTGTGCCAAAAATATGCTTGGTTAGTGGATTTTTTTTTTTTAGTGTAATTCACCGAGCATGCAAAAGCACGAGGTGGTGGATGCACATGAGCATGTAAGGAGGTATAGTGACTGAGCTAAAGCGTATTGATCAACCTGCTCGACGAAAACTAAGATTCCTAGTTCCCTTAATGAGTTCCTTAGAATCTAAAGCGGAAAATACTTTGAAAATTGGGTGAATTGAAAGCTAAGAGAGAGAAAAGGATTGTGCGGACTAAGCAGAAAGATAACCAAATTTCTATTGTAAATTAACTTGAAAATGAAATAATGTAAATGAAAGCTTTGGAAATAGCACATGCTTGGAAAGAACAGCAGCAAGAAACTAAGCTAGGAATTTTGGAAAGAATGATTGCTGAACTTGCAGAAGATTAAGAAAAATGTTGAAATGCTATGTTTTGAGTGTTTGAAAGTCCATCTTCTGCTCTCATGTTTGGAGTCTCTGCATCGACATTTCTGTCGCGCACCAACCCTGCTATCGATAATTGTCATGTCCCCACTGAAGTCTTGTTCCTGGTGGCGACCTGGTTGTGGCTCGTGCTCTGGCATGCCATGCCTTGGAAAAAGTCTCATCTATCTTATCTTAGCTGAGATAAAGTCGTATTAACTTTAGTTGGCGAGGCTTTGAAAAATTATTTAAAAATTCTAGAAATGTCCCTAGACCTTTTCATTGGCTGATTCTCATGTGCTTGGGCTTTTTTTGGATTGAGTTGGGCTTGGTTTGAGCTTGATATATCCATTCGGCTCATTCCACTACCAATTTGTCCGAATAATTATTTTTAGTGTCAACAGAGAGATATTAAATTGGGACTTTAATTTAGAAGATATTAACATAAAATGGAAAGACAACATAATATGTAAAGTAAGGAAAATTTTGATGAGTTGTGAGAATAAACCGGTCAAGTCAATTTAGTAGTTGGGTTTTAATGTAAAATGTCTCACTATCATGAGAATGGGATGGTAGTGATTATTTCTTGAAGATTATATATATATATATAATAAAATAAGTATTAGAAGTTAAGTTGTGAGTAAAAGGTTTTATAAAATTACTACCTCCGACTTTTATTTTTTAAAATAAAATGTATTTATTCTCTGCAAAACCTAGTCATCACTCCTATGCTCTCTTTTTTGGGCCATTCGTTAGAGAGGAGGGTGATTTTTGGTCTATTTTTTGATTTAAAGAATGCCCCTTTATCGTTTTCTTCCCAAGATCTGTGTTTTATTTTCGAATAAAGTGGTTTCTCCCAAACCGATATGAGTTTGCCTTTGTTTTTTCATATTTTGTCATTTTGACCTATTACGACGTGTTTTATCATGAGCTTATTGCAAAAGATAATTGTGTGTGACGGTTAAGCCTCTTCATAGGTTTGAGTTGGTAGTTCAAATGACAAAGTTCGATCCGACAGAATTGTCAGTATGCTGTAGATATGAAACTTTAGGTATTCTGAACATTTTTGAATTACCAGTTGTATAGGCCTTGAGCCAATCCTTTAGCTACTAACTTTGGATCTTTGCGTCATCCTCTAAAGTTTTTAGATCTTTTGATTTTGTGTTTCTATTGATCGTATTGCTAACCTGAATAAAAAAAGTTATCCCTTTTCAAAAAAAAAAAAAAAAGTTACTACCTCCCAAGATGTAATAGAAAATTAAGATTGCATTTGCCAATATGTTTATTTGATGTTTATTTTTATAGATATAATTTTTAAAAAGTATCGATAAGAAAATTATTTAAGAAAGATATCATTAATAGTTTTTAAAAGTATTTTTAATATTGATTTTTTTTTTCTAAGTTTTAAAATATAATAAAAACAACATTAATTTTTGGATAGATAATAATAGATTATTAAAATTTAAATCCACATGAATGAAAATTAAATATTAAGGAAACATGAAAATAATGAGTCACATATAGTAAAAAAATGGTAAATAAAAAAGATTTCTAATAAAAATATTTCGATATTACATGTAATTAATTGCTTTTATTTTTATTTACGTACTTTAAATTCTGTAGAGGTAATAGATTTAGTTGATGTAGTATCTGCATAAATACTAAGCGAATATGCGCGATGCTTTTACGGTTTACATTTGCTTGATATCAAATAATAAATATAAATAATACTAATGAATAGTATCACACCAAGATAAATATTAAATTTGGGACTTTAATTTTAGAAGATATTAACAAGTAAATCCTAACATGACAAATTAAGGAAATTTTTGATGAGTTGTGAAGAATAAATATAAATTTAATGTTATTTACCATTTATGAAATAGTATGCCTTTGTAAATTTATAATTTAATTTATTGAGAAAAATTAGATATAAATAAAGGAATCTATTGTAAAAATGGTAATAGATTATTTAGAGTTATATGGATAAATTAAATTAATTCAAAATAAGTTATTAAAATTTGAATTACATAGGTAAAAATTAAACGTTAAAGGCTTGAATAAATTATGAATCATTTATAACAAAAAGATTAACGAAAATATGGAAAATAAATAAGAAAAATAGAAACAATATTGTAATATATATGTTGACATTAAAAATAATTTTGTGGCCTAAATGGTAGTGGAATTTGTTGAATAGATATTACAAGCCCAAATCGTGCGAGCCCAACTTGATCCTATAAAGCCCAACTAAAGATGTCAGTCTGAGATTTATTTCTCAAAGCCCTACTTGATTATTTCTCTGGCAGTGGAATTTTTAAATTGAATGAAATGGTCAGATGACTATACAAAGTAAATATTGGAGGAAGGCACATGGAAGAATAACTGCGCAAAGAGGTTGAGATCTGGCTAGCCAAGGTAGTGGAAAAAGTCAAGGACACGTGTAAAAGTGAGATAAAAGGACTATGGGACGTGAGGAAGTTGTAAAAAGAGTATTCCCCAAGCAAATAGTGGGTTGGTGCAGTTTCTCTAATGGAAAGTGGGGAAGAGCAGTTTTTCCAGGAAAGTGTTAACTAAAGCAATTGGTCCTAGTGGAGAAAGTGGGACGATAGTTGAGGAAGAATGTAAAGAAGAGAACTTGGCTAGTCACTTGAACCTCTATAAAAGGGAATCAAAGCATCAGAGAAAAGGGCTAGCCAGATAATTGAACACTCAAACCAAGCAAAAGCATTTCAACATTTTTACAAGTTCAGTAGTTGTCTTTTACAGATTCCAAACTTAGTTCTATATGTTTTCTTTCCAAACATTTTGTCACTTCAAAGCTTTCTTGCTTCAACATTTGATTTTCAGTCAAATTCTATAATGAAATTTGTAAAACGAAAGATTCTAATTTTTCGAGAAATAACCATGATAATTTTGGTTGAAAAACCAGAATTTTTCTAGATCTCGGATGTGAAGGCGAACTTCAACGTTAGATAGATCTGTGAAATTTGCTTCTAACGTCAGATTTGTGAATTTGAGAGATAGTCGAATTTAGCGTTTTTAATCTTGGGAGTAGCAGTAGTACGGGGCATTTGGTTGGATGGCTCACATTGAGCCATATGTCAAATGGTGAAGTAGTCAAACAAAAGTCTAAGTGGGACCCATGTGGGACATGTGTCACAACTTAATAGGATGGAAATCCAAAGGTTTGGATAAGGGGATAAGGTGAAATCAAAGAGAGGGAGCACATGAGGAAATTGTAGTGGCAAGATAAGATTTCCACTTGAGCAAGTTGGACTAGAATTAGGGGGAAAAGAGCGGAAGAGAGAAGAAAAGGAGGAGAGAGGCTCACCTTCTCTCTAGATTTAGTGACAGCGATCGGATTGTGGCTTCGTTGGAGAGCGAAGGCAAAGTTTGTCCACACGACGAGGGCTTCACATAGAGACAAAATCCAGGAATTTCGTCAAGCTTTGAGAGGTAGGGGATTTTCCTACTTGGATTATTTCTAGCCTAAAATCCATTTAATGACATAGGTTTTCTTTGGGGCGTGTTTGGTTTTAGTCCCAGATTTTGGAATTTGAATATTCAAATTTTGGGGTAGGTCTTGATCTCGAATTTATGTTGTTGAGATTTGGTGGTGATCCTGGGACGATGTTGAAGGATTTTATTTGTGTGTTTGGTATCACAACAATTCGGTATTGAATAGAACCAAAATGGTTCATAACCATGAAGAGAGCCAGAGAAGGTGCCACATTAGTATGGAGTCGAGATTAGGGCCATTTCGTGTGTTTCATTGTGTGATTGAATAACATGTTGTGTGTTAAAAGATCATGTTGATATATGCTCTTTTGATGGATTTGAATTATAGGTAGAAAATATAATTATCCATGTTTTTGGTAATGTTGCATGTAGCTCTCATTTGCATGTAACATGTCATGGAATGAAATGGCATAATTGCATTCATATTCACGGTAACATCACGTCGAGTTTGGCGTGGGTGGATAGTAAGGGTTTTTCACCATTCTTGGTGAATGTGTGGTGAGCTCGGAAGTGGGACAACGTCTAAAAATCGAGACTCACGGTTGTGTAAAACAATAATAATAATAAATCACGTGTGTTTAGGTGTAGCAAGATGGGGTAGATCCCAAAGGGTGAAAAGACCCAGTCCATTCTTGATTGAACATGATTCTGCTGGAGGTGAAAGAGGCGTAAAAATGTTGGGAAGGCGATCGACGATCGGTGAGAACGAAATATACGGCCCACAAAATAACACAGTTTATGGAATTCAAATGAATATTGGAGGTTGGTCTAATGAGTTAAGTCATTGGGTGAAACGCCCGATGGCCAAGTTTCATACTTGGCATTGCATGTGTGAGAGTCGGTCGGGACTCGAGGTTATGGGCAGAGGAGTCACATCTCATTGTATGGCATTTAATATTCCCATATAGATTTGCATTTACGTATGGAATGTGATTCATTTATGTATGCCATTGTATGTGCATTTTAGGTGGGGAGTAACCCTTGTAGGAGAATTTCTCTATTGGGCGTTTCTCACCCCGTTATGGAAAAATATTTTTCAGGTATTGGAGGTACAAAGGGAGCTGAACCAAGTCCAAGACATTTATTGTGAAAAAGACCGGACTATGGCCTATTCATACATTTTGTAACATTTTGGATTGAATATCCAGTTCTAGATATGTAAATAGTAAGTTTTGTAATAAAAACTTAGTTTTGGACTGATGTAGTGTAGTGTTAATTGTTTCCAGACTTTGTATTGCCTGTGCAAATTGTATAGAGGCAGTAGGGTTGGATGAAATGTATGGCAGAGAATTTAAAGTGAAGAGAATAAGAAAGAGATAGACTCTTGCCCATTTAAGTTCTACGTTGTAATGAAGAGTTCAGTTCTCTATCGCGACAGAGGGTCCTGGTTGTGATAGAGCCACGCGCACGGTGATAGAATGAGGTGGGGAGCACGTGTTACGAGCTACGGCTGTGCGCGTGCGACCTTTACGTGTCATACGATAGGGTTCCTAAGCATGCTAAGTTGCTTAGGTCGCGATAGAGGTTTTCTCTATCGCGTAGTACTACGGCTTTAATGTCGTGACCACGGGCGTGTTGCGATAGGGTGTGGTCGAGGTACAGGAGGCCCTCGTGTCGCGACCTGACAGTGTTGTGTCGCGATAGGGTGCGTGACGGGTGCACGGCGTACTGCGACACACGATAAGCTTGTGCGCAATGCGGCAAGCTTGGGCACAGTGTGACTGCTGGCTGACCTGGTTGCTGAGGGTCATCTCATGACAAAGATTTCTCTGTCGCGACAAAGAGGTCCAGTAGCAAAAAAATAAAAAAATAAAAAAATAAACAATAAAAAATTCCAAAATTTCGACCCCTGGGAATTGGGGTGTCACAAAATCTACTATTTTTCAAGCTAATTCGTTAGATTTCCTCTTAGCCTTCAATTCAGTCTATGTAATCTAATTTTCAAGGTATTTTCCGCTTAGAATCTACTGAAATGTCAAGGGAACTAGAGGATCCATTTTTCGCTTGAGGAGAAGTTAGATTTTGGCACAATTTCAGTTTGGAAATACTATAATTTCCTAGAGCGGCACATTCACCGAGTTTCTAACATGTTTTGGTGAATTACACTGAAAAATCCACCACGTATTTTGGCATGCCGGAGTAGGACTCGAGTTTTGTGGCGAAGAATCCTTGAAAATTGAGAAAATTAAGAAAGCGTAGAGTCTCGAAACCCACAGGGATCGAAATTTCATTAGAAGCGGCATAGGAAGAAAGAGTTCCAACCTTGGTGGAACATATAGAAAACCTGATGAATTCTCTACTAAGATAGTAGGGGAATCCATCCAACAGCTCCATTGAACAAGTGGAAGGAAGGGGTGTAGGTAATGTGGATGTGCATATTCTTTTCTCTAATAATTTTAACAAATTTCAGGCTCTCATGCAAGAAATAAAGAGCCAACGAGTGATCATGACTGCTTTTATGGAAGAAATGAAGTAATAATCTCCATCCATTTTAGAGAACCTCAAAGAAAGAGGGCGGCAGGCAAGGCTGGAATTTGCTTCTAAGCTTGAAAGACAATTTTCTAACAAACTTAGGGGCATAATTTTATGAACCTACGAGAAGCTGGTGAATTTCACTGCTCACCTATGCAGGCAGGGCCTAGATACCTTCCTTCCCATAGGAGAGAGGGTATTACTCTAGATAACGTAGTAGGGGAAATACCTAGTACAGCTAGAGCCACAACCCCTCAGATGATTTTTGCTCAAACTAATCCACCTACACAAAATTCTAGAGCATACAACGAAGGGGATTTTCATTCAATGGAGGCCCGGGGTGCATTATGCAGTCTTTTACAGGAGTGAATGGCAACAAGTTCAACAAGTTCCTCAGTAGCCTTTTGGGCAACCAACCATACTAGATTTATGAGCAATTAGAGAGGTGGTGTAGGAGTTATATGGGCCGTGTCTCCTGCAAATCACACCGGAGTTTTACAAACCTTATCTAAAAATGATAGATAGGGAGAACCCCTACCTAAGGGGGTTGATTAGTGCCCAAAAAGTGCTATTTTGAACCCTATTTTTAATAGGTTATGAGCGCTTTTTGTATACTAATTGTTATAATTAACCCAATTTACAAATTACGGTCCCTACTATTTTATTGATCGCATTTTGTGGCAAATTTTGCAGTTTTTTTGTGAGCTAATTATGCCGAAATTGTTGAGCTTCGATCCGCTAATCGAAGAATTTAGTCAAACTCAAAGATTTCACCAAAGATCAGAAGGGAAAGAAAGGCAATGTGAAGAAAACACCACCGCAGAGTTTCACGAGCATCGTGCACACGTACTCCAAAGATCGTGCATCCCGCAGCCTGCTCTCCCGCATTTCACGATTTCGTTGCCACTGCTTTTCTCCTTTCTACCTTGTTTTATCCATCTCATGCTTGATTTAATGTATTTCACTTGGTTTGTAAGGCTACATAAGCCATTTTGATACAATCGTTGAAGGGACGGATTTTGTCGTAAATAAAGCGGTGGCTCCAGCTCCCGCTTTTAGCTTTTCTCCTCATTTTCTCCTTTTCGCCAAACACTCTCCGAGGATGACACCAGAGGATGTTTGGCTAGACCTCTCTTCCTCCTTGAAGAGGACGCCGCTCGCAGCCTGAGGTAAAGCACTACTCCCTCGCTTTAACGCACGTATTTTTTTGGTCGCTTAAGTTCCCGCTTCACTTAGGTTAAAATCTCAAGCATGCTCTCTTTAATGTATTTGGCAAAGCTTTCTTTTTTGGGTTCAATGGATACTTTCACTAGATCCATTGAGGTTCGCGCCAGTTGCCTCTCGGCTAGTTATCGTGGGATTAGGGTTTTTGAGATGCTTTCACTATTAGAACATTATGCCTACTAAATGCTATGTTTCAAAAGGGGAAAATCATGGTTTAGTAGTTTTAGTTAATGAAGATCCGCTCGAAATGACTATATGTCATGCTCTCCAACGCGAGGGAAAATACCCGGGGACATGTGGTTACCTTGAAACCCTAAACCAATGGCCTAACACTTCAAGGGGCTCTATTTTACATTTTTTTTCTTATTTTAGTTTCAGTTTGCAACCAACCACACCCCTGCTTAACCAAACCCCAAAATCCAAATTTAATTCACTCGCTTTGATTTCAATCAAATCATTTGTATGAAGAAACTCCATCCCCGTGTTCTACCCTAGACCACTATACCGCAGTAGCCTTTGACCACGGCAAAGAGGAGTGAATATAGGATATAAATTTTGTCGATTCCATCACCCACTGCGGGCACGACCAAATGGCGCCGTTGTTCAGGATGGTGCCTTAGTGCAAGCGCAGGAGTTGTGGAACACTTGATCCTCATCACAGAAATCTTTGGTGAATTCTTTTATATTTCTTGTCATTTGCTTTTCATTTCACTTAAAAAAAAAAAAAAAAAAAACAGTCTTTGCTTGAGGATCTTTTGTTGTTTGTGTTACCTGTTTTTACCTTCTTTGCAGGAATCCATTCCCGGTAGTTAGAACCAGAAAGACGAGGCTACTTAAAGTCAATCTCCCTCAAGAACTTGGATTGAACTTGAGATTGAACCAAATGGAACACTTAGAGGAGAACAATCGATCCCGGTACCCTATGGAGGGAACTTCTAGAGGATACATGCCAATAGGGGACTATAGAAACAACCAGAATCGACAACCACACAGGAGAGAAATCAAACCCACTAGATCCGTGAGGGTATAGAGACCCGATGGATGAGTGCACTCCCCTCTACATGGTGCCTCCACAATATGCCTCTTTGTCTCGACCTCTGACCACCCACATCCAATCTCCCCGATTGGGCAAGCAATTCTAGACCTTACCAAACTGGTGGGTGATCTTTATTGGTAGAGCTAAAAGGAATTTAGTACTTGATTGAGCAAAAAAATCCATCTCTTTGTGGGAGAACCCCGGAGCAAAAAATTAGATGGGTTTCAAAGTGAAATTAGATTGACAAGTTAATGACCTACAATGTTCAATTTCAAGCATGGCGGCTTGATCATCAAGGGAAGAAAATCAGAGGATGAGTGCTTGGCTGAAGCAATTTTGGGTGGCTTGAGGCTCATTGCCGGCCTCGGGAGGAATTGAAAGTTGGTCGGTAGAAGCTCATACGAGAATTTGGGATCTTACAATTAGGTATAGTATATGGGCCATGGAAAAAGAAGAAGAATTCTTCCTTGTTTTGAGTGAGGAAAGTAATGGAGAGACGAGGAAGGGCTCCAATCCCATTACCCCAGGCACCAATAGCCACTTTGCCATCTCGTGTATACCACACTTAGCAAACCGCAATTCACCGCGACACAATTCACCCCTCAAGCACACCCGCCACAAGGCCACCCCATCAGCATACGTGGCTGCAAAACATTAGAAATTAGTGGCCCTTTGTACAAGCCTCTGCCACTACATCAAAGACACAAGCGGTTGCCACACATTGCATGGCCACCGGTGGATTTAGTTCGGGTCTTGATTCGGTTAGACATCAGAACCTCGAGCATTTCTAAAGCTCCCCCGACTTTTGTTTAATTTTGTTGTTTTGTTTTATTTTATCGTATTTTTATTTTGATTTCTTTAATTTTTCTTTTTTTAGATTTTCTCTAATTTTAGTTAATTTATGTTTTTAAGATTAATTTTACATATAATTTTCTTAATTTTCTTGCACTAATTTTTGTAGTTTGGTAATGCGAATTTAGGCAATGTAAATTTTGAGCTTTGGAATGAAGAAATCGGCAAGCGAGCGGCGGAAAATTTTCGCAACTATAAGCGAAAATTTATGAAATCGCGAAATCACGAAAATTTGGCTATAGATGGAATTTTAAGCTAAGCTAGCGAAATTTCGCTAACTTTAAGCGAAAATTTTGTGAATAGCGAGAAATTGAAAAGATTTAAACATGAGCGGTAATTTTAAACTAGCCTAACGAAATTTTTGTGAGATAGCGAGGGGTGAAGAACTAGCTATGAGCGGTAATTTTTCGCTGGCTAATGAATTTTGCTAGCCTGGTGAATTTTTCGCTATGCCACACGATTTTGACCTCGATTTTGTTTCGCTAATAACTTTTTCATCCGAACTCCGTTTTAGGCGTTCTTGGTACCATTGGAAAGCTTAGAGAGTGTAGAATCCAAATATGGCCAGAAAGAACATTTTTGAGATTATTATGAAAGTTTAATTTTAAATATGGTCCAATTGGTCACTTTTTTCCTCTCTTTTCTTCTCCTAACTTGTTTATTTGAAGCCCAAACGGAGTGAATAAGGTGTCGATGAAAAGCTTGCGAAGTCTCCTATCAGAGAAATGATCACATCTCATCAAGGAGTAACACTTCCTTCTCTAATTTTCAATCCGAGCCCCATTTGGACACCCGAGATGTTTGGGTTGGGGAGGATCCAGCAAGGAAGTGGCTTTTTATATTATGTTTTGTTATCATTTTTGTGCGAAGCCCATTTGTGATGTTTAGTGGCTTCTTGGGTCCCACTTTCATAAAAACTGTTATACTTCTGATTTACTTTTTCAAAATTTGGGCCCGTTTTTGCAACCAAAATTTTTGTGGTTTTGCCTAACATGGTTTGAAAAATTGAAGCTTTGTCCAATTCTATTGATGTTAGATTGGTTCCATGCTTAGTTGAATGAATGATTAGTTGAATTCTTATTGATTTCGACCTTTTTCTTCCACCATTTAGCTAACCACACAAAAGCACATTGAATTTCAATGATATCTTCTTGCGCAACCTCCTTTACTTTGCATAACTTACCCTAGTTTCATTGACCGCCTTTAATAGGTTATGGACCCCTGTGGAAAAAGAAAAAGAAGAAAAACGAGAAAAAGAAAAGAAAAAGAAAAAGAAAAGAAAAAGAAAAGAAAAAGAATAAAAAAAAATAAAAAATTGCAACGCTTTGCCTTGAAACCCGAGCACGGTCCGAGGGGTATATGGCGAAAGCAGCACAAGCTAGGTGCCACTAAGCCTTTGGTTGGGAGTCACTTGGAGCTTAGTGTTAAGCTACATGGGTGGATGGGTGGAGTTTAGCAAGTTGTAGGTCTTTGGAGTCTCGAAATCATTCGAAGTCAGGGTGAAATCGAAGAGTTTGTGGTCGAAAGATCCTTGGCTTGGTGCCACCCCAAGCACTTAATTGGTTAAGAAGTCATCGGTAGATCCACAGATTACATGGACTTTGGTGAGGTCGATTCCTCAGCATTGCACCCTACAACACAAAAAAATTTATTAGATATGAGGTGGGTTCGATCTGTTACAGGTTGGTTAGCATGCTAGGGCAGTATTAGTAGCTAGGTTGGGGGAGAGTGCGGAGTTTAAGCGGAGTTTATTGTTGAGAGGCGATAAAATAAATACTTAGATTTTTGGTGGGATTTACAGTTTGATTCACCCAGAATGAGAGCTCTTTTGATACTCAATTTTGTATGGCATTCATTCTCGAAATGGTTATTGGATAAGGAGTTTGATGATTCTTGCAGGGTTAGGCATTACTCATTCACAACCTTTTGAAATATAATTTTTGTACACATTATTTTTTATAGTTTTATATGTATTTTGTACTTTCTTTCTTTCATTGCTAAGGGACTAGCAATGTGTAGGTTGGGGGTGTGATTAGTGCCCAAAATGTGCTGTTTAGACCCTATTTTTAATGGGTTTGAGCGCTTTTGTATACTAATTGTATAATTAACCCGATTTACATTACAGGTCCCTCTTATTTTATTTATCGCATTTTGTGGCAAATTTTGCAGTTTTTGTGAGCTAATTATGCTTAGAAAATTGTTGAGTCGATCCAAGCACGAAGAATTCTGAGTCAATCAGCATTTCAAATCAAAAATCGGAAGGAAAGAAAGGCAAAATGTGAAGAGAAAAACACCCGCTGCGAGAAAGGTTTGCCTGCGAGCCTTGACCTGCAGCTCCATCATTTGGCCATCCACGCATTGCTCTCATTTCACGCACTTTTTGTTTGCTACAATTTTGGTTTCTCCTTTCTACCCTTGTTTTATCCACTTATGTTTGGATTGGATTGTATTCGCTTGGTTTGTAGACTCATAGAAGCCATTTTGATACAGTATTGAAGGAATGAATTTTTTGATGTAAATAAAGTTAGGGTTCCGATTATCCAGTTTTAGCTTTTCTCCTCATTTTCTCTCCTTTCTCGAAATTTGCCAAACACTCCTCGAGGATGACAACTCGAGGAGGATGTTTGGCAGACCTCTTCACTCCTTGAAGAGGGCCGGCTGTTGGCCTTTAGGGTTTTGGAGGTAACGCCACGGTCCACTTGTTTGCTTATACGTATTTTTGGTTGTTTAAGTTCTGCTTCCTCACTTAGGTTAAAATCTCTTAAGCATGCTCTCTTTAATGTGTATTTGGCAAGCTTTTTGGGTTCAATGGATACTTTCACTAAGATCCATTGAGGCTCGGTCGGATTGTCTCTTGCTGGTGCTCGTGGATTAAGCGTTTTGAGATCGTTTTCTTTGTTAGGAACATTTATGCCCATTTTAAATGCTATGTTTCAAAGAAAATCATGGGGTTTAGTTTTAAAGCTAAATGAAGAGATCAGGTTCGGGAAATGACTATATGTCATGCTCCCTACAGAGGAAAAATACCAGGGGACATGTGGTTACCTTGAGCCTAAACCCCGATATTTAACACTTGAGGTTCTATTCCCATTTTTTTCTTGTTTTAGTTTCGGTTGCAACCAACCACACCCACATTTTTTAACCAAACCCCAAAATCAAATTTAATTCACGAGTTTTGAATTTCAATCAAATCATTGTATGAAGAAAACCCATCCGTGTTCGACCACTGGGCATTTATCTTGCGATGGCTCCGACTCACGGCGGTAGGAAAGCTCTCAGGATATAAGAATTTTTGTTGATTAGGATCACCCTTCTTGTGGCACGAATCAGGGGTATAGGATCCCTGCTTTCTCCTTGTTCTCTAGAGAAGATGGTCAATCCATCCTGAAGCATGTTGTTAGATTCAACAGTGCAATATGGTAATTGGTAGCTTCTGAGAATTTATATCATTCAGGGCTTAGACTATTTCCTAACTTCATACTTAGGGGCATGATTCACTTGGTATAGAACATTTGCCAAGGAACTCCATTCAAAGTTAGCGGGGAGATGGAAGCGGTTCCACACTCATTTCTTCAAAATAGAGCTTAAAGTGTGCATTGTATAATTGTCCAAAGTGACTCAAAGAAATGGGGAGACCACTAATTTGTTTATCGCCCGATTCAAGAAGATGAGAAACATATACAAGATCCATCTTCTAGAGATAGAGTACTTGAAAATGGCTCAAAGAGGTTTGGACATTGAGTTGAGGAAAAATTCCAAGATGAAATTTAGAGATTTTTATGAACTTGTAGCTAGGTGACAGAATATGAGGAGTTGCTCAAGGAAGAAAGTTAGCGGAGGAAGAAGTCTATGGGAACCTATTGTCAAGAAATGAACTAGAAGGTGGTAGTGGCAGATCTATCTACTATGGGTCCATTCACTTGTCCTCTTTTGGTAGAAAAGACACCTTATTTGGAGCCAGGCCTGATTGTTGGTACATAGGTCTAATATACTTTTGAGGTAGCGAAGACAGAGGAAATATTCGATTTCCTAGCGAAAGAAAAATTCAGTACCTTTACTAAAGACCACCGGATCCCCAACAAGGATGAACTAAGAGGAAAGACTTACTATAAGTACCACAATTCATGGAACCACACTACTAATGCATGTTGGGGTTTCAAAAATGTCATATAAGACAGGATCAACAAAGGGATACTCAAGTTCCTCAACAAAAAAGAGGATATAAAAGTCGATGAGGATCCTTTTTCCCACCACCCCGGTGTGGCCCCTCGATCCAATCTTTGCTAACTTTTGACCTAAGAGCATTGATAGAATCAAAGAAGGAATTTAGAGAAAGAAAGGAAACTCCTCTCAAAGAAAAGAGCCTTGGTCCCTAAATATTGTCTGGTCCATGTTGATAAGTTGAAAAATGGGCGGTCTACAGTTTGTAAGAATCCTCCATTAGGAAGAAATTTAATGAAAGGGATACAATAGGGAATAGAGTAGCATAACTGATTCTCCAAGTAAATGAGACTTTCCCTAAAAGGAAAAATAAACTCCCCAGGAGATGGGTTCATTCCTCCTAGAGAAAGGATTGCAGAAAGGCTCACCCCATTATGAAGTGGAGTTCAACGCTCCAAGGGAAATGATGCGAGACGAGTTCAGAGAATGTTCCTCAAGAAACAGAGGCCTTTTCCCCAAAGGGTAGGTTCATTGCTCTAAGGGAGAATGATCCAGGAAGGTTCAAAAAATGTTCCTCAAGAAACAGAGCCTTTTCCCCAAGGGGTAGGTTAATTGCTCCAAGGTAGAATGATGAAGGCGGAGTTCAGAGAGTATCTCGAAATGGGAACCTTTTCCACAGGGGTAGGTTCGTAACTCCCGAATGACAAAGCTATAGGGAAAGTTACTTTTTCAAGGAAGAAGGCAAACAAACCTATTTTTCCAAACAAGAGAGCTGAGGGCAGATTTCCAAGAGGTGGATATGGGGATAGAGTTGTTCCTCTAAGTAAAAGAAGGTTTCTACTAGAGGATGGAGATGCTTTATACACCCGAGAGAGAAGGGTGCAAAACAACCGCCTTGAGGGAGGAAGGTAGGAAGGACATGTTCCTCGGTCATACTTGTTTTTTCCAGGAAATGGACCCGAGTTCTCCAAAGGTACATAATGATGTCTCCGGGGACAAATTCACTTCTCTAAAGATATGGTGGGAAGCAGAGCTTGTTTTCAAGGAGAGGGTTCTTGAGAGAGGAAAGGCCTTTGAAGTGTATCATTCCTCCTAGGGCTTCTCCTGGTCAAAGGTGGCATGTGGTACAACACAAAAAATTTCTCTAAATAGTTTCCAAGACTCAAAAGAGGAGGATGCAGAGGCAAAGGGCAAATGATAAAAGGCAGCTCATTGATGTACCTGATAAAACTCTCTTGGAGAAGGCCATGTAATTAGAAAGTGAAAGGAAGGGAATGGTTCATAGCTTTACAAAAAGTTTGGAAGGAAAGCTACGAGGATGAGTCAATGAGTAGTGTAGATGAAGTAATGGACTCGAGGGCCTTATTAATAGGTGAAATTCCTATTTATTTAAATTGTTCACTATTTCTTTAACATTGCCATTTATCTTCAAGTTAAAAAAAGGTAGAGGAAGACCTAGTGGAAGTAGAAGGGAAGCACCCTATGACAGAGCCTAGAAGGTGATACTTGAGAAACCCTCTGTGGAAATGATGAGGCGCATAAAGCCTTTGTACGTAAGAGCCCATCTCAATGACTGATCGGTATTCAAGGTACTGATAGATAATGGATCAATGGTAAATGTAATGTCATTAAGGATGCTGAGAGCTATGGGAAGGAGCATTAGTGATATAATAGAAACAGAGGTGGGCGTAATGCCGCCTTTCTTGGAGAAAGTATCAAGACCACCGGGGATACTACCTATAGATATCACCATTGGCATCGAAACTTCATTTTCTGCCTCCTTTTTGATAGATTCTTTTGCAAATTACAACATTTTACTAAGGAGGGATTGGATTCATGTCAACTAGTGTGTTCCGTCCTCTCTTCACCAATTCTTACTTTTTTGGAAGGGTAATGAAGTGGAGGTGGTGCAAGCAAATAAGAAGCCCTTCATAAATGACTCACGAGGATGTGTGGTAGTCGAATTATTATGATCGAGTCGGTCAATCGAGTTTATTAGCGAGAAGGAAGATGTGGTCGAAAGGAAAGCATACATTGACTCAGGGCTTTGTGGAAATACAAAGGAGGAGGCCCAGGCTTAAGGTGACTCTGACAATGCCTAACGGGCCGATGAGTGGTCCAATCGGTAGGGAGATCGATGATGATTGATTACTCTTAGAAGGAAAGGTAGTAGGCTACGATAGCCTATATTCAAAATGAGAATCTGATGAAATTGTGGAAAGGATTGAAGAAGAGCACCTCTAGGACACCTATGGGGCTGAGATGATTTTTGAAGGGGATGTATATGAAGAAAATGAAGAAATACAGATGGAGGATTTGGAGCAAGCCCTTCCTAAGTTCGAAGACATGTTGCCTCAAGTACATGACCCCATGGAGGAAGTGAACCTCGACACTGTGGAGGAGTCAAGGATTACTTATTTTAGTTCCTTCCTGCCTTTCGACTTGAAGGAAGGGATTATTGCAATACTACAGAAGTTCAAAGACTGCTTTTCTTGGAATTATGACAAGAAGCCAGGGTTGGATAAAATCTTGTTGGACAAAATCTTGGTTGAACACTGCTTGCCTATCAAGTCGGAGTTCCACCCTTTTTAGAAACCACCTAGAAGAATGTCCGACAAAGTGTGGCTTAATGTGAAACAGGAGATTGAGAAACGTGTCCATATTCATCATACATAAGGTAATATTGCATTGGTGACAAACATTGTCCTGTGATAAAGAAGAATGGAAGCTTAATGTTTATTGTAGACTTTATGGATTTAAATGTGTCATCCCCAAGGCATTGTATGTAATGTCTATTGCTGACATGTTAGTTGGTTCCACTGAAAATAATGAGTTATTGTTCTTCATGGATGGTTTCTCTATGTATAACCAAATCCTAATAGTTGTTGATGATATATCTAAGACTGCCTTCAAATGTCCTGGGTCCTTAGGAATGTTTGAATGGTTGGTCATGCCCTTTGGTTTAAAGAGCGCTAGTCTGACTTACCAAAGGGCGGCTATAGATCTCACGTTTCATGATATGTTAGGCCACCACATAGAGATTTATATCGATGACATTGTGGTTAAATCTAAGAAGGTCGTCAAACATGTGAATCATTTAAGGAAAAGTTTTGAAAGTATGAGACTCCATAAACTAAAACTCAATCCAATCAAATGCGCTTTTGGAGTTTAAAAGTTGAATTTTTTTAAGGTTTTGGTTCCATGAGAGGAGTGGAAGTGGATCAAAACAAAGCTAAAATAAAATAAAACAACCAAGGCTCCTCAAAATGAAGAACTTGAAAGTTCTTAAGTCGGAGACTATTTGGGGAGATTAATCTCTAATATGGCAAGGAAGACTAAAGTGTTCTCACAACTTTAATCAAAGGTGAAAGAAGTAGAAAGAGTTTAAGGGAGAGGAACAACTAAATGGCTTTTGATGGAATCAAAGGATACCTTTCTAAGCCATCTGTTTTAATGGCACCTCTGAGGGGTCGGCCACTCAAACACTATCAATCAGCTGCAAAAGGGTCTATAGGATGCCTTCTAGCACAAAATAACGTTGAAGGCCATGAGCGGGTTGTTTACTATTTGAGTAGGGTCCTAAATTAAGCGGAAACAAGGTATACACCCATTGCGAAGGTGTGTTTGAATTACTATACTTTGCATGTACAAAATCAAGACATTACTTGAACAAGTCTCTAAAGTTTATGTCGTCTCCCAAATAACTTGATGAAATACATGCTAATAGACCCATAATCACTAAACAATCGGGAAATGATCCTTGCTTTCCAAGAGTTCACCTTGGTGTTTTCCACGAAATCAGTCAAGGGGAAAGATTTAAGCTAACTTTTTAGGTGATCATCAACTATTTAAATTAAACTAGAAAGGATGTGGAATTAGGAATATACAAAGTTGAAAGGCGGCCTTGGGTTCTTAAGTTTGATGGCTTTAGCATGGAGAATTCCACTGGAGCTGGGATAGTAATCATCTCACCAAAAGGGATAAAGACTACCCTATCTTTCAACTTGGCCTTTAAGTGCACCAACAATCAAGCTGAATATGAGGCTTTAGTGATAGGTTTGGAGATCTTGTTGGAACTTAGAGCACAAGAGGTACATATCATTAGGGACCCCTAATTAGTGCTTCAACAATTAACAAGGGAATATAAATGCAACAACTTATTGCTAACTCCTTATTATACTGCTTCTACTTAATTCTTAGATTCTTTCCATTCTGTAGATTTTGAAAACATGCCTAGGGAATCTAATTGGGAAGTGGTTGAGCTAGCACAAGTGGCATTAGGTGTGAAGATGAGCGAAGAATTCCTTTCATGATAGGAAGAAGAATCACCCACCCAATTTATGAAAGGGGAATCATATTAGAAGTCATTAGTACATATGCAAATGTTGTAGGAGATTGGAGAATTCACGATAAAGAGAATATTTAGAAGATCTAACAAGAAGTAGGTTCCCATAAGATGAAAGCAATCACATAACCGTCTTGGAGAAATTTGTGCAAAGGGACTTAATAGATTCTTGCTCGAGTTACTATCCATTCCACATGCAACATTGAAGTGATGAAGCAAGTTCATGAAGGGGTATGTGAAGACCATCAAGCCCGGATAAAAATGTGATGGCTTGTTAGGAGACATGGCTATTTTTTAGCCAACCATCCTAAGTGACTGCATCAATTACTCCAAGGGTTGCTAATAGTGTCAAAAATGAAGAATGCATCTGAGAGGATACTCTTGTAGAATTCTACTTAATTGTGAAGCCATGACTTTTGAGGAGGTAGGCCATGGACTTAATTGGGAAAATCTATCCGGCTTTATCAAGGGACACAACTTCATCGTAGTTACTTTCTGAGACTACTTAAATAAATAGAGTAGGGCAATACTACCCTTGAAGAGGTAGAGTAGGATGTGTCTGATTCATCGGAACATATCATTCATAGGTTTGGAATTCCTCAGTCCATTACAACATACCAAGGCACCATGTTCACTAGGGATTAGATGACTTATTTTTCCAAGGACTATGGCATTCAACTCATCAGATCCACTCAATTTTATGCCCAAGCAAATGGGCAGGCAAAAGCTTCTAACAAGGTGTTGATAAGCATCCAAGAGAAGATGTTGGAGGATAATCCTAGAGATTGGCACATAATTTTATATGAGACAGTATATGCTCATAGAACTTCTAAAAGAGGTTCTACAAGGGTAAGTCCTTACACTCTAACCTATGGGCAGGATGCAGTGCTTTCAATGAAGGTGGAAGTTCATTCTTTAAGGGTATCTAGGCAAAATGGCCTTAATCCTCAAGAATACAGTGAGGTTATGATGATGGAACTTGAGGCAATGGATGGGAAGATATTACAAGCGCTCGATCACATCATGATCCAGAAAAAGAAGGTGGCTCGGGCCTACAACAAGCGGGTTAGAATAAAGAGTTTTGAAGAAAGGGAGCTCGTTTGGAAGGTGGTGGTGCCCATTGGTGCTAAAGACAAAGAATTTGGGAAATGGTCTCCTGGATGGGAGGGACCATTCAAGGTTCACCAAATACTTCCTGTAAATGCTTACTAGCTATCAAACCTTAAAGGAGAGCCACACAAAAGGTTCATTAATGGGAAGTACCTCAAGAAATACTTTCCCACAATGTGGGAAATGATGGACACTGCCAAGAAAAACTAAGGTAGGGAATGAGGGAATAACATGAAAAATAGGTCCCATTGACCACTTTTGGATTGGGGAAACTATTCCTAGTAGTTACTTTGAGTGATAAAGTAGGCTGTTTTGGTCACTCACTACTCAAACCTTTTGTATTCCTCAATGTCATACTTGTTATACCCTCAATGTTTTATGAATAAATAAAGTAGGTCTCCTGACCTCTTTAAAATGGGAAAATATGTGTACCCGACTTATGGAGTTGAAAGGAAAATAGGCATTGCGATCACTATTGATCCTAAATAAGGCTTTCCCGAGAATGGGCTTGTTGTGTCATCAATTCTCCAAAAGTAGGTTCTATGACCACTTTAGGACTGGAGAAATATGGGATGACATAGTGATAAAGTGGTTTCTTGGCCATTGCATTCGCTAACACACTGACTTCCCCAAGGGTGTTCTTATTACCTCTTCAGATTTCTAAAAATATCATAAGTAGGTCCTAGGACTATTTGGGTGTTGGAGAAATAGGTACAATTAGACTGGTTGGATAGACTTCTTGTAAATGGTTTCCTCACATTCATGTTTTTCTCCAAAAAGTCTACCTTATATCCTCAATTTCCTAAAGTTGGTCCCTTGACCACTATAGGTATGAGACCAGTTCCAAGATAGGATTTGAGGAATTAAAATTGGCCTTTGGCCACCCTCAAAAATACAAACAGATTCCCTCTTGATTTCCAAGAAGACTTCTTGACCACATCAAAATTAGGGAAATAATAAAGATTGGAAATATCCAAGAGTGAATAAGGTAGGCCTCTAGGCCCACTTTGAGTACACATATTTCCTAAATAGAGCACTAGGACAGGAATCATGAGAGGGTATCATAATCACTCTAAGATTGAGGGAATAAGCCATTATGCTGAATTGAAGTAAAGGAAAGTTGGCTTTATAGCCACTACACATTCAAATGCAAGATTTTTCTAAAGAATTGGACCTATTAAATCATAAAAAATTGCACAAAGTAGTAGGTAAGCATATAACTACTATGAAGTTGGAAAATTGGTACATGTGTACTAGTTTGATGAACACAGTAGACCTTTATCTAATGGGGTCCTAGTTGCATATAGTTTCCAAGGATTATACAATATGCATAAAGGAAAATTTAGGTTCCATAGCTATTCTAAGCTTAGAAGGGGATTTAAGAGCTGAGGGAGTAAAATTAAATTAGGCCTTTGGCTTGTAGTTTAGGAAATGGGGTTTTGGTTTTTTATCAAGCCCATCCCAATCACAATAAATAAATAAATTAGACCTTATGGCCCACCAAATTGAGGAATATAGCATCCTCGAAAAAGTATACATCTGACAACATCAATCATTCAAGAATTATTCAAAGTAAATTTTTGACAAATATCAAAAGGTAGGCCTAGTGCCACCTTGATCCACTAATGCAATGTCATGGTAGTAGTGAGCGACATTAACAGTGTTAGTGATTTTTTTTGTAATTCATACATACATTAAAGGCTAGATGCCACCTTGATCCACTAATCACCGATACCATGGTTGTAATTAATAGTGTGTTGGTGTCAATAATTTTTGTACGAATTCATTCCATAGGCAATCAACACACATCAAAAGATTAGGCCCTAGTGCCACCTTGATCTACTAATGCAATGTCATGGTTGTAGTGTGCTTGTGCATTGTAGTGTAATGAGTCTCGACATTTGAGAATACATTCAATTCTACTTTCACCTAGAACAAATGGTAGGCCACCTAGCAAGAGTAAGGAAAGAGAGATATTAGCCTCAGGACAATCACTTGTCATCATAGGCTATGGAGTATAAAAGCACAAGTTAAGGAAAAATGAGCACTAATGAAGATGGGACTAGGTAGGAAGCCATTAGACCAATACACAAAAAACTCTTGAGAAAACAAACACAAGAAAGTTACACTCATGACAAAGGTTTAAATCTCAAGCTACAAAGTTGAGAAATGTTCAACAAGGCAAAAGTCTATATGGAAAAGAGCTACCTTTAAGTAGTTTCCATTGGTATACAAAGCAAAATTATCTGGTAATGCACGACCTACAATATCAAGTTCGGGTGAAAGGTCATTCAACCTGAGGTTGTCAAAAATCATTCAATATGCACTTCAGAAATTTTTCGAATGAGCCAAACGACTTTAGAGAATATTTTTTTCGAAGGTGTATTCTAGACTCTGTTAGAGTCTGCACTTAAGAAAATTTTTGTAATAAACTGAACAACTTCAATGATTTTTTTGAAGGGTGTACTCATAATTATGTTCAAATTCTACATCTTGGGAAATGTTCAAAACAACCAAACGACTTCAAAGAATTTTTTTGAAGGTGTATTTTAGACTATTTTTAGAGTCTGCACCTAAGAAAACTTTTGTAATAGTCGAAAAGCTTCAATGATTTTTTTTGAAGAATGTACTCATGTTTGAAACAGCTAAACGACTTTAGAAAAATTTTCAAAGGTGTATTCTCGACTCTTTTCAAGAGTCTGCACCTAAGAAAACTTTTGTAATAAGCCGAAAAGATTCAATGAATTTTTTTGAAGAGTGTACTTATGATTATGTTCAAATTCTACACCACACAGAAACACTAAAACAAAATTAAAGCTTTAAAAATTTTAAGAATGCATTCAAAGATTATTCTTTGAAAAGGAAATCGAGTATAGGAAAAGATTTTCAAAACAAAACTGAAGGAAAATTTTTCAATTTTAAACATCAAAGAAAGGTAGAAACCTTGAAAATCATCCAAACAAGTTTCTTCAACAAGAAATTCAAAATCATAAATTCATTATTAAGGAAAGTAGTAAAGATTTGATCTTACCAAAGACAACTCCTTCATGATCGAAGCAAACATCGTAGGTGGTATGATGTAGTGCTAGGTTAGAGAAGGAATTGGCGTTGGCGTCGTCGTTGGCGGCGGCCCCACCGGTGTGACTCAGTCGATCGAAGAGGAAGCGATCATGATATTGAGTTCCTGCGTGATGACACGGATAAGCGCTTGATGGGCTTCTCCGATGGCGACAACTTCGTTTGCTGGCTTTTAGTAATTAATCGACCCAATATCGTTCTTAAGCGGCATGGCGAGGTAGTT
This sequence comes from Tetrastigma voinierianum, assembly GCA_016808115.1. Lineage (NCBI taxonomy): Eukaryota > Viridiplantae > Streptophyta > Magnoliopsida > Vitales > Vitaceae > Tetrastigma > Tetrastigma voinierianum. The sequence goes on along the minus strand of JAEQBH010001944.1, from coordinate 492,930 downwards.
CTGTTGGCCGGCGACAATAGTACTAGTGGCTTGATGATGGTGGAGAGGAAGGAAGAAGAAGATAAAAAGGTAAAATGAAAAAGTCTCCTTTCTCCAAACAAGTGGGGTTTATTTTAGAAAGAGGAAATAAATTCTTTTAGGGAAGGAAAGAAGGAAATCCTAAGTTGCTTGGAGGAGAAGTTGGATGGTTTTTCTTTGGAAGAACAAAATCCTTTGGTGTAGGAAGAACAAAAGTTGGAGGTTTAAACTTGATGATGGTGGAACTTTTTTTTGGGGAATCAATAATTGTTCGATCCACTTGGCTCGTTCTTGTCGTTGGAACTCACATCATTATTAAAAATTTGGATTTGGGTTTCATGATTGGAAATAAACCCAGAAGAATATTTTTTAAGGCTTTAAAACATACAAAAAGCTTTTTCATACGAATATGGCCCATGGGCCATATTGTATGTCGGGGGTAATTATTGACACTAAAAATAATGTTTTGGCCCAACTAGTAGTGGAATGGGCCGAATAGATAATGCAGAGAGCCCAAGCCCGTCTGAATGACTGATATGATAAAGCCTAATTGAAGATGTCAATCAGGGTTTATTTCTTAAGCTTAATAGTTATTTCTCTTGCCATTGGAATTTTTTAAATTGAAGGGGAAATAGTCAAATGACTATGCAAAGTAAAATATTGGAGGAAAGACACGTGGAAGAACAGAAAAGCTATGCTTGAGGAGGTTGAAGATCCCGGCAAGCCAAGGTAGTGGAAAAGTCAGGGCCAAAGTGTAAAAGGTGAGATAAAGGACTATGGGGCGTGAGGAAGTTGTAAAAGAGTATTCCCCAAGAAGCAAATAGTGGGCTAGTGCGGAGTTTCTCTAATGGAAAATGGGGAAGAGCGGTTTCTCGGAAGGGAGTTAACTAAAGCGATTAGCCTTAGTGATGGAGAGAGGGGGCCGACGAGTTGAGTATGTGAAGAAGGGCGTGGGTAGTCATTTGAACCTCATAAGAGGGAATCAAAGATTAGAGCAAATGACCGATAACGAAAGAATTGAACTTATAAACTAAACGAGAAACATTTCTGATATTTCTACAAGTTAAATGCTTAGTCTTTTCCTAGATTCCTTGCTTAGATCCCTATATGTTTTTCTTTCAAAAATTTTTGTTACTTCAAAGCTTTCTTGCTTCAACATTTGATTTTCAATCTAATTCTATAATGAAATCTGCTATTTTCAAGCTAGTCCGTTAAATTTCCTCTTAGCTTTCAATTCAATCTATGCAATCTAATTTTCAAGGTATTTTTCTGGCAGAATCCTAAAGGCTTGTTAAGGGAACTAGTGAATCCGTTTTTTGGTTAAGCAGAAGTTAGATTTCGGCATAGTTTTAGTTTAGAAATACTATAATTTCCTAGCATACCCACACATTCACCAATTTCCGTTCTTTTTGTATGTTCTGGTGAATTCCACTATAAAATCCACAAAACAATATAATATTCATAATAATATTATCTTATTCAGAATATATGCTAATGAAAAACAAAATTAAAAAAATTCAAATATTAGGAATTCTTAATTATTATTTTAACATAACATTGACTTATAGAATCAAATCGCAATTATTATAAATTTTTAACTTCTCGCTACTTATATTTTCCACGTGGACAATTATTACAGAAAATACCCTTAATATTAAAGCTTTAGATACCCTTGATATTAAGAGTTTTAGTTGTTATCAACGATGGCAACATCTAACTTTTCATTCCGGATGAAGGAAGTTTATCATTAGCGTGACATAGCGTGACTTTGAGGAAACAAGTCCCGGTTCTCTTGGTCGCCCTATTCATGGCAATGAGTGCAATAAATAGAATTTCATGTGACCTCCATTTAGTTTGATTGTTTGGGAAAAGGTACATTAATGCCCTAGCGTTTGGTCTTATCTTAATTTGGCCCATAATGTTATTTTTTTGTCCAGCTACCTCAGTGTTTCTATCATGACATACTTGTGTTCTTCACATTACTTGGAAATGCCATATGAATGAAATGGGGCATTAACGGTGCTAATGTAATGGCTTCCTTACGCGTGCGTTTTCTTTGCATGTGGTTTTATAAACCCCTAACATTCTTTGGATAAAAATGCCCTTGATTCCAACCCCAATTCCTCCCAATGCTCCAAACATTGAATTTGAAGCTTGTTTTGTTAAGAAATACAATACATGAATCGAAGATTAGGGAGAAAAAAACCTAAATTTTCTCTAGATCTTAACACTTCATTGAACCAACATTCTACATATTCTTGGGAGGGCCCATGCAAAGCGGTACGTGATATTTGATTTTCTCAAAGGCGTTATGGAGACATCGCAATCCACCCCCTATTTGGAGCACCCATAGATTCCCTCTCAGTTTCATCCCCGACATCTGCCATGATTGGAATTACGAAGAACATAAATTGTTCTGCTATTGTGGGTTAAGAGCCAGATTTGACACTTGGCTACTAGTCATCCATTTTTATAATGTGATTTCTCTTCCCATGAAATTTCTAGAGACTATGTGTAGAGGATACTTCTTGAGTAAAAATCTAGAGGAAGCTTTGGATTTCCTGGGGTATGTAATTTGAAGCTTCAAAGGGTTGAGATTAGCCTAACCCGAGGAAATGGAAAGAGTGAAACCTCAGCCACACGGGGGAGCATGTATTCCCTTCCCGGAAGGACTTGGACACGAAGGCGAACTTTTGACCTTGGCTAGAAGGTTGGAAGGGTGGAAATAATCTGCGTAGAGTCTGGCAGTGGGCGGAGACTTCATGCCAAACAAGCCACCATGTTTCATATGTCGATCTCTTGAACATCTAAAGAGAGCAATGCCAGCTGTTCCATCAATGAGGAGATTTTGATCAGAACAAGCCCGATGTTGTTAGTCAAGATTTAAACCATCATTGATGCACCATATGGCAACACAACCTAAGTGGAGAAATCACCCAAACCTCTCACAGGCTTCCGAAGCCCCACGAGTATGCACCACCTTCTCCTCCTGTATGCTTCAACTACTCAGCCATCACAACCATAGCTAACTTCTGCAGTTAAGCAAGCCATCTTGAACCTTAGAAAAGTGGTAGGTAACTTTGTGGAAAGCGAAGCAATAGATGTGCGATTAAATAAGAGAATTAATCTTGTGGAAAGCTGCATGAACAATAAAATAGATGGGTTCGAATGAATTGCCCAAAAATTTGACAACCTACAATATTCTATCCTCAAGGCTCGCAATCAGAGTGTAGGAAAATGGAAAATTTACTTCCACATACACAACGAAACCCCAGGGAGTTCATGAATAGCCTCTGCTTTGTTAACTACTCCCAAGAGATAGATGAAGTGAAGGCAATCATCACTTTGAGGAGTGGTAAACAGGTTGAGCAACCAATGCCTAAACCCCTTGAAGAGGCTAAAGAAGAAAAGAATGAGGAACCGGAAAGAATTGTGATTAAAGAAGATATGATGAAGAAGGAGGCTTGCCCACTTGTTTCCTCGAAGCATTAAAAGAAAAAAAATGAAAAACCAAGCCCGAAGTGCAGGATTTCAAGGCGGAGGTGAGAAGGTCAACATCCCTCTTTTGGATATGATTAAGCAAGTCCCAACGTATGCCAAGTTCTTAAAAGACTTGTGCACTATAAAAAGAGGGTTGAATATTAACAAGAAGGCCTTCTTGACAGAGCAAGTCAGTGCCATCATCTAGTGCAAAACCCCAGTGAAATACAAAGACTCGAGTTGTCCTACCATCTCGGTAAATATTGGACGAACTTGTGTGGAGAAGGCATTATTGGACGTGGGGGCTAGTGTCAACCTACTACCCTTCTCGGTTACAAGCCGATTAGAATTTCGCGAGAGTTAAAACCCTACCACCATCACCCGTCTTTGCGAGCCAGTCGAGTTAAATCCCCCGAGGCAACGGTGAAGAATGTGTTGGTGCAAGTGGACAAATTCTATTACCCAGTGGACTTCGTTGTCCTTGACAACGAACCAGTTGCTGAGGGAGCCAATTATGTACCCATCATCCTTAGGAGGTCATTCTTGGAAACCTCAAATGCGATTATTAATTTTCGAAATTGAGTTATGCAGTTGACATTTGGGAACATGACTTTGGAACTCAACATTTTCCACTTTAGAAAAAAGCACATGCACCTAGTAAAGGAGGATCCAGAAGAGGTTTGTCTGATTTGCACCATTACGGATGAGAGCAGTCTCAGTGCGACAAGCTATGGGAAAAATTGATGGAACTAGAAGAAATTTCTAAAGACCTACAGGAAGCCCCGAATTTATGTGTCGTTTATGGGCCTTGGAGAAGAAAAGAAGAAATCCTTCCCTTGTTAACTAAGGAGGATAGTGAAAAAGAGGGAAGCATAGAGCACCAAAAGCTTGACCTCAAGCCTCTCCCTATAGAATTAAAATATGCATATTTGGAAGAGGGTGAGCAGTGTCCAGTTGTGATTTCTTCATTGCTGAATGCCTCACAGGAGAGCAGTCTTCTAAGACATCCTCGGGAAGCCTAAGCCGGGCCATTGGATGGAAATTTTTTTAAGGGATTAGTATTTTTTGGTTTTGTACTTGTCCCACATCTATATGGAGGAATCCAAGCTAGTGAGATAACCCTGTGAGGAGGCGTTTGAATCCTCGTATGCAAGAGGTAGTGCGCCCATGAAATTTCTCAGGTATTTACTGGTAGGCATTATTTATCTTATTTATGATAGTCCTTGGGTGAGTCCAACTCAGGTGCTGCCAAAAAAATCAAGGGTGACCACTGTGCAGAATGAAAGAGGAGAGGATGTGCCTACCTGCCTTACCATAGGTTGGAGGGTATGGATAGACTGCGGGAGACTAAATGAAGTGACAAGAAAGGAACACTTCCCTTCACCCTTCATCGATCAACTTCTTGAGAGAGTTTCCGAGTACCCATTCTATTACTTCTTGGATGGCTATTCCGGATATTTTCATATAGAGATTGCGGTGGAGGATCAGGAGAATTCACTTGTCCATTTGAGACTTATGCTTACAAGAGAATGCCTTTTGCCTCTGCAATGCACCTGCAACATTCCAAAGATGTATGCTCAACATTTTTCAGTGATATGGTGGAGCGCATTATGAAAGTGCATATGGATGATATCACCATATATGGGGATACTTTTGAGGAGTGCTTGGCCAACCTTGAAAGTGTGTTGCAAAGATGCATTGAAAAGAACCTAGTGCTCAATTGGGAGAAGTGCCATTTATGGTGAATCGAGGGGGTGTCTTAGGGCATGTTTTCTCAAACAAGGGAATTGGGGTTGATAAGGCGAAAGTTGGGCTTATCTCATTTACCATCCCTACTGATGTCAAAATGGTAAGACCGGTTCATGGCCATCTTGGTTTCTACAGGAGATTCATCAAAGATTTTTCAAAAATTGCAAAACCCCTTTATAAGCTGCTGGAAAAGGATACTAAGTTTTCATGGGATGAAACTTGTCAAAAGTGCTTCGAATAGCTCAAATCCCACCTGACCACTGCACCTATAGTGAGAGGTCTTAACTGGCAGCAACCTTTTGAAGTCATGCGTGATGCCATTAATCTTGCTATCGAGCCAGTCCTTGGGCAAAGATAAGATGGAAACCCTTAGGTGGTTTATTAATAATGAAACTCTGAATGAAGCTCAGAGAAACTACATTACCACAGAGAAGGAACTACTTGCAGTGGTCTATGCCTTAGACAAATTCCGAGCATACTTGGTGGGGTCAGACATTGTTATTTTCACTTACCACTCCGCTTTGAAGTACCTCCTAACTAAGCAAGATGTTAAGGCAAGCCTTATCAGATGGGTTCTCCTACTCTAGGAATTTAATCTTTAGATTAAAGACAAGAAAGGGGTAGAATGTAGTGTGAATCACCTCTCAAGACTTACCATGCCTGAAACACACATAGTCCTCCAATCAATGATGAATTCCACGAGGAATCATTGATGCTTGTAGAAAAGTGCTCCCTAAGTATGATCATATTGCTAATTTCTTAGCAGCAGGGGGGACTATAGTTTTTCTCATTGTGCATTTTCTTTCATTTCCCTTTACTTTCTCACAAAGTATTGCATCGAGAAAAACTATAGGTCCTCAGATAATTGACTAGAACCCCTTCCTCCTTCAAGGAGAAGGCCACTAGGTAAGGGATCCAGAGGCAAACTGAGGGGTTCCATGTTTTTCACACAGGTATTCACTACCATTACTTTTCTCCCTTTCTAGCTTTAAGTTTTGATCACTTCGAGTCACCTTGAATGGTTATTATTTGGTAAGCTTTTTGGGCTCATTGGATGCTTAATGTTAGATCTAATGATGTTCATTAGTTAACATTTATGTGAGTCGTGGAAGGTGAGTCAAGGACTTTGTTTAACGATTGAGAGCATTAATGGCTCTTGAGATGCATTTCAAGATGTTAATGAGGGGTAGTTTTTGTAGCTAAATGAAGATCCGGTTTGGGAGATAACTATAGGTCATCCTCCCCAACGCGAGGAAAAGACCCCGTGAAACCCTCATTTTCCCTAGGATACTTAGCACAGTGGCCTAACACTTCAAGGATTTCTATTTTACATTTAACTCATTTTACTTTTAGTTTTCAACCTGAGAAACTCCTCACATTTTCATTGAAAACCCGAAATCCCGAAATAGATTCACTAGTTTAAACTTCAGTGTGAGTCATCTACACGAAGAAAACCCATCCCTGTGAAAGATCTTAGAACCACTGTGCTATAGTAGCTATGCTATGCTAGTACGAGGTGTTAGGTTATAAATATTGTTGATTCAGAATACCCTACGGGCTATACATAATATACACAAATCAATGATGGGACTCAACGGACAGTTATGAGCACACTCAGTACACATGTCATGATTGGGCTAGTCAAATACTTCATACTATTTCAGGTTTTGAGGATTCAGTCATCCTTTAACCTACTTCTTATGCGCCCTTGGATTCATAAAGTAGGTCTTTATACCATCTTCCCTTTATCGAGGAAGTTGGAAGTTCATACATGGGGGCGCATTATCCACTTGTCTGATCCCGACGAGAGATGTTGTTACTTATTCTGAGCCTGTGTTACATATCAGCCACAGTGTGGATGACCTACATTTGACCTAGTTTACTTTTGATGGGGATTCGGGTTGTCGGTTTAGGGATGGCCAATCGGAGACTTGATACCTATGTCTTCGATCGGCCACGACGACACTTTGGGACTTAGTATGATGAGAAGCATGTCTATATGCGGCAGGGGTTGAGTCCTTTGCTAGTAGGGGTTCTGTGAGTTTACTTTACAGTTGATCATGACATACCACATGGGTTAGGATACCCACTCCTACTGAAGGGCGATCTGAGTCACATGGCGAAATTTGCGTCGGGACGGGATGAGGCTCGCCCGGTCACAGGGTTCCATTCGATTATCCCCTCCGCCCGTATACCTTTCAATTAACTGACTACTTTATTAGAGGATCATAGAATGTACCCCTCATAGGGTGCGATCATGCTACGAGACATATGGGATCGAGGCATTGACGAGGCCACGAGACGAGATGTGTTTTAGTTAAGGACTGCGAGGCACCTAGTGCCATGATAGTTGCACCCCCATAACCAGGCCGAGCTAATGTGTTCTTTATATGTTTCCCCGAGGAGGTCCTTGACTATGACCTATCTATGGATTTGGGGGATGATACTTATGGAGTGACTCTTCTTGATACTTATAAAGACAAGATGGACATGATCGGCATAAGTTTAATCTCGTCTGACCCCACCACGAAGCCTCATTCTACTTTTGACATGTTTGGAGTTTGCTATTGATTTGAGATGTTGACACTTTATGATACATCTGATGCGATGGACATGATCGGCACTGGCCACATTCTAGGTGCAGCCCCACCTGGGCGCCGCTCTATTTTTTATATGTTTAGGATTTCTATGTTAGAGATAAATGATGATGATGGACTTGTTGCTAATGATATTATTCATAATACTATTTCTATTAAGGGAGCGTCCGACTCTGTGGACCCACCTCTTTCTTTTGACACTATGTTCGGGTTTGTCACCTACTTTGATGATATTTATGATGGTAATAATGACATGAGTATTTTCGAGTATTTGCCTGTGTCACAACATTTTCCTTTGATTACACCACCAGCACCCACAACACATATATATGATGTTGATGATGTGGGAGACATAGATGACCAACTAGGTGGCCAGTCAGAGTGTGATTCTAATATAGAGGACAAGAAAGTTACACCTATTACTGGTTGAGTATCCTGAGTGGCTGGCTAATGTCGTCCCTATTCCTAAAAAGAATGGCAAGGTTAGAGTTTGTGTAGACTTATGTGATCTGAACAAAGCCAGCCCTAAGGATGACTTTCCCCTCCCACACATTGATATGTTGGTTGACAGCACTAGAGGACATTCGATGTTATCTTTCATGGATGGGTTTTTAAGGTATAATCGGATTAGCAGTGACTCAGGAGGATATGGAGAAGTCTTAACCATTGCGTGGGGTACTTATTCTTGCGGGTTATGCCATTTGGGTTGAAAGAATGCCAAGGCCACTTATCGAGCTGTGCCATTCCATGACATGATGCATAGGGTCTTCGGGGCATATGTGGACGACATGATAGTGAAGTCTCGAGCCGGGGCGGATCATAGCGGCCTTACAGGAGGTTCTTTGGGAAGGGATCAAGCGTTTCGAGGCTGAGGTTGATGTTGTGATGTGCTCTAGCCCGATGGCATATACATTTTATTATATGTTTATATACATGAGGCATTTATCGTTTCTCTTGTTATTTAAATTATGGTTTTAACTTTATAAAATAATATCCTTGAATAGTTGGCTCCGCTTTATGTCATCAAGTATGTGACGATAGTAAAACCTTAAGGCATAAGAACCTTGTCTAAATAGTCCATAGTCGATCATTGTTGTGGGAATAATAATGAAGTAAGACTATTATGTTTTTTGAGAAAATACCACGTTTTCCTAGTCATGAATATAAGATGTTACTCAGAACATAAATACATGTTAAGTTCATGTTATTAGACTGACCCGCTATAAGAAATACTACATGGAGTATGTCATCGATGGTATGTTGCATTGAAGTCGGTATTTGAGTCCTTCGACCTGAATTCACCATGGATTCCTACATGAGGAACTTCGTGTCTTAACGTAGCTCAATGACGTCTTTAATAGGATGGTAATACAAGCTATGGTTGGGCATGCAGTAAAACATGTGGAGGAATGTGAGTGATAGTGAAGGAATTTATCCCGCTCTTAATTCAATGAGGTGTCTATTTGCCTCTTGATAAGTAAGCCTGAGAAATGCATGGTAGGTACTCGAGAATGATTGATTGGGTTATCAATATCATCTATTTAGTCGATCTACTTGAGAATTAAGCATTAAGTTGTATAAAGATGACTTCATCCATGCTTCAGTATGCATCGAGACATCGTGTGACGAAAGGACTATGGTAGGTTTTTTAGTCATCGAATTCCTTGTTGGGTAGTTATAATGTCTTCTTGAGAGACGATTATAACTTGTGGGCTTATAGAATATGATTTGGGCACATTGTAACGTGGAGTGAACCTATGGGGTCACACATAAGAATAGGCTATAATGTGGGATGTTAGAAAGGCTCTCTCTTTTAGCCCCGTGATTAAGCCCGAGTCGAGTGACTGACCCATTAATAGTTAATGGAATTTGGTTTAAGTCGTTTTAATAAAAGGGTTTGGGAGCTTGATATAAATATGGGGTTTATCATCTAAAAGAAGGTGGTTCTTTGAAGTGGGCGTTTTGAGAGAAGAATTCTTTGGGATTTTGGAAGGCCCACTAAGGTGTATTTGGTTTTGTGGGACAAAGACCTATCATAAGGTGCTAGCACATCCATCCTATCCATTGATCGTTGAAGTGTGGATGCCTTTGGGGGCGTTTGCACCTTTGCATCGTCTTGGCTCGTTCTTTGTTTGGATCGTTTCTGTTTGTGTTTCGACGTGTGTGTGATCAAGCAAATCTGCACTAGTAAAAAGGATTAGGTCTCTGAGAGTGGAGTGCAGTTTCCTTGATTAATTGTTTAGTTTCATCGAATCGGCAGGATCTGATGCGATTCGGCATTAAAGATTTATTTCCTCTCGTTTTCTTATCATTTGGATTCCAACGGGGGTATCGGGTGACTTATTTGTTTGAGTGGTAGTTTTTATATGTGATATAACGTGATCTGTTTAGTGTAATTGTTTTCCATATGCTGATATGCTTGCATGATCCATTAGTTCTTAGTTTTCTGTATTCAATCTCGGTCATGTTTTTCCTGCATGAAGTCTGTAACATCATATCAGAAATTGAAAAATGCTTCGGTTTAGAAAAGCTCTAATAGGATTAAGACTGTTGATGATCAAAATCAAATTCTGAGTTCATAATTCTTATGTTCTAATCTGATTAGGACTGTTACAACTTAAGATTAATTAGTAGGACTGTTACATATTAAGTATGGTTGTTACAGATTCTTATTAATTACATATTAAGTATGGTTACATTCTGATTCTTATTAATTAATAGGGTATTATATATTAAGTATGGTTTATTCTGATTCTTATTAATCAGTAGGACTATTACACATTAATGTTAGACATTAAGAATGAGTACATTCGCAGTTATTCATAATCGGATTATTACACACATTAATGTTAGACATTAGAATGGGCATTACAGTTATTCTTGTCCCGGTAGAGTATTACGATTATTACACATTAAGTAGGATTGTTCCAAATTAATGATGGACTGTATCAAATTAAATGATAACATTGGTGAATGACGAATTATTAGTATGATTAATAATCGAAGAAATTTCGACTGATAACTCACTCTTTAAGCTAGTAAAATCGTTTACCTTCGAAGTATTTGCTCCTTGACCCTCGCCAGCTAATAGGCTAAGCGGAGATTTGCGAATACTTAGCGTAGCGCCTTAAATTTTGTTTATATGACTAAAGCTGCAATTGAAAGACCATATTCATAATGCGATTGTGTGGCAATGTTTATATTCAATTTTCATGGTGCGTATCATTGCCCTTAGTTCAATGTGATTGGGTATTAATTATGGGTTGTAATTTTTTTAAATACGGCCTGCGTGTCATTAATTTTTATTGACACAACATGTGGTGTCTCTTTTTCATTATATTAGCACTCACGGCTGCATGTCGTTGTTTTTATTGACACAACATGTGTCTCTTTTTATTATTTTAGCATAAAATAACATACAATTATTACTTGCTTGTAATGAAGAAGAAAGAAGAATGGAGGCCCGTTCGTTCTTGGAGACAAGCCCATAAAGATAAGGTATGGTTAAAAGGTAATCATGGATCTCCATATTGGCTTATGGAGATCACCTTAGGAAATGGGCCATGACATGTCACGTTTACGATTAATAGCATAAATATGCTTGTATGTGATGCATGTATATGTTTATAAAGTTTGCCTAACAACGATAATTTCATCACATTAAATATTAAGTCATAAAATGCCTTCATAATTTAACACTTGTCAATACTTCGGCCCGAATCTTAATATAGTTTACGCAAGCGAGGGTGTATTGGGCCATCTTAGAACATGATGGATAATGGTGATATCCTTAAGATTGAATGGTTAGACTTAACTAGAGGTATCATAACGGTTTTGGGCACAGGGCATAAGGAAAAGTTTTCTACCTAGTTGAAAGCTTAAGTTTAAGTGTGTTATGCACATTCGTTGGACCAAAGACATATCACAAATTTATGACACTATTACCAAAAGGACTATTATCTAATCCCTGACAATAGTGCCATGAAACTTGTTGATTACTATTTCCTTGCAAATTATCTTGATATAAAATGATTTCCTAAGAATAGATCATTTTTTTTTTTATATTTGATCCATGATTCTGCAAGTGCACGGTCGAACAAGTAATAAAGTGGATTTTGATCAGATATCGATCCATAGAGATCTCGAAATTTTCAAATCAACTACCACGACTACTCAAGCTCTATACTATTTGGACTATGATAGACAATATGAATCAGCCTTGAAAGCCTTAAAATAATGAAAACTAAAAAGAATTGAATTAATAACAATTGAATTGAATACTGAAATAATGAAATGACAAATTTAGACTGAACAGTTATCTATAAAGGGAACATTGAAAATAAAGCTATTGTGAAACATCAATTCCTTGAATTGCAATTTTTGCTTCATGAACCTGATTTAAAACTAGTCCAAGGAGTATGAAAGTGCAGCTGGATCTCCCCAAACCCCACCGTTCATCATCTCACCTTCATTGTTTCTCTCCAAGACAGTGGGTTAGATAACTACCTTTAATATGGGCTGCTTTGTTCTGGGTATTTTTCTTTTTCAATACTTCATACCCACAAGCACCGGGTATAAACACGAGCTCTAAATTATAGTCATTGCCGCGAGGATTTACACTATCTTGGTTTCTCTTCTCAAAGAATTAGAACTGACTCATTCTTTCCTTGATTAGATCCTTGCTAACACGGGTTGAATTCTGCATTGAATCGAGCGAACTCTCTACATGTTTAAATTGATAAATCGTTCAACTCATTCTCGTCTCCAAGTGAAAAGAGGATTTATCAATTTAATCACCTGGCTTACATTAAATCACGATAGCGGGTTCGCATACGAATCCCGCAATTGCTCATCACTCTCGGAATGCCTTCCACTGTGTCACTCGAGAGGGCCTCCACAGTGAGGCTTGAGACATTCCGTTTATGGGTGGCGACAACGATATTAAGGATCAGTCCACAAAATAAACAAAACCCCGTAGTAGATTTACAAAATGAAGTTCAACATCGATGAATAAAATTATGCGAGGAAATATAATTTATGGCAGTAAAGTCATTTTCAATGGAAAAATTTGGGTTTCTAAACCAGTACACCATACATTGCTGATCGAAACCCTTTGTAATTAGAAATGGTAATTGAAATCCAAAATTTTAAGAATTCAAACAACTTGAACTGATGGTGAAAAGAAATATAAATACAAATTCGGTAAAAACTTTATGACTAACGTTGGATCAAATTTAAAACAAAAATACGAACTAATCTAAAATAAAAACAAAGAAAAGAAAAGAAAATTAAAATACAGAGGCCTTATTAAAAACTTTAACAACTAACGTTCGAGATCCAAATTTAAAACAAAATGCGGAGCAATCTAAAATAAAAACAAAGAAAAGAAAATTAAAATCTGAGAGGCCTTGACAGCAGTCTCTCTTTCAAATCGCCCAGATTTGCGTTCCTTGATGCGGCTACATATTTATAGGAGGTTACGAGTTGGGCCACTAATTTCGATGCACCTCTTTTTGGACTTAGAGTTAGCTGCTTGATTGGTTGTTGATGTCGCGACATGATTCTTTGTCGCGACCTCACATTTGTCACCGATCTTTATCGCGAAGCCTTTTGTTTAGTCGCGACATGTCATTGAGTGGAGACTGATGTCGCGGCGAAGCAGTCTTGTCAGCGACCTCTTTTCTTTAGGCGATGTCGCGCGGCTTCTTGCGTCGCGACCTTACCTCTTTGTATTTGATGTCGCTGACGACTCAATGTTGTCGCTACCTTACGGTCGCTGCGTGGATGTCGCGACCTCTTTATGATGTCCGCGACCTACGTTCGCTGCTTACATTGTCGCGGCTTGTTTAATGATGTCAGCGAACTCGAGTCTTTGCAATTGATAATCGCGACAACGGATGTTATCGCGACCTTCTTCTTGTATTGCCCGCGACGATGATGTCGCGCTTCCTTTGCTGATATGATTGATGTGCGATAACGGATCTTTGCTCTAGCATTGCTCTTTGGTTGGCCCGATATCGCGACTATTGAATGATGCTTCGCAACCTTTACTCTCTTTAGGCGATGATGTAGCGACCTTAGTTTCCTTGAAGGCGATGTCGCGGCGCTGATCCGGTGTTGATGTTGTGGCTAGCGTCGGACTCATGACGCAAATGTTGATCAATTGTTTATCTTTGTCGCCTTCTTTTTGGTGTCACCGACTTCATTGTCCCTTTTATCTTGGGTTTTGAATGCAGTCGCGACCTCCCGAGATGATCGCGACATGTATCTTTCTTCTTCCATTGATTCACAGTTTGCTTGACTTTGAGTTTCTTTCCACTTCGGCTCGTTTTGTCTTCAATTGCCTTCATTCTGTTTGGAGCTTTGTAGTTGCAACCTTAATATGTATTTCGATTCTTTGTAAAGGCTTCCACGACATCAAATCCTTTAATCCTTTTGTGCCTCTCCTCTTTGCCAATTCAGCCGACGATTACATCAGTCTTTGCTCGGCCACGATGCGCTCCTTTACTTGCCAATTTTACGCTCTTTTGAATTTCCTCTTTGCCTGGCCCGATTTGGTGAAGTATTCCATATTCCTGCACATAAATCAGCCTTTTTTAGAATAAAATAAATCAGAAAAATGGACTGAAAATAGATGACTTTTAAGCTCATCAAACTCCCCCAAACTTAAAATTTTGCTTGTCCTCAAGCAAAGAAAAGAAAGATTTGTTTGTCCTCAAACAAAAGGACATTTTTCTGTATTGTGCTGCAGCCTTTCTCATTCCACTCTTCTGTTATGGAATTAAGAGATATTACTATTATTTCTAATTTCAGTTTTTATGCAAGAATAGAGCATAGTATACTTCTATTACAAAATTTCTTGATAAACTAATGTATTTAAACAGTTTATTTAACAAGTCTTATTCTGTGTGTGTGTGCAAGTATTCAATCCTTTGCAACTTCATGTTGAATTTAGTTAATATTCTGGGAGTTTTCTTAGACTGTTTATCAAAGTCCCATATGATTGTTTTTCTTATTGATCTCCACTAATGTAGGTAAATTCATCCTTCGTAATCAATGAGAACCTTTCAAGCTTGTAATGTTAGGGCTTAGGTAATGGGTGGTGGATAGATGGAATTTTAGGTTAAGATTACCCAAATTTTTCTTTCTTCTTAATTAATCACGCCTTCCTTTTCTCCTTTGCAACTTCTTTAGTTGATTTCCCCCAAACTTCATCTTTGGGGTATCTCCTTTGAATTCTTGTGTTTAAAACTGTTTGTTCCAATTTCTCATTTGTATTTCTCATTGTTGGAACTCTTTCTCTACCACTTTTCAGGAAAAGTCTAATGTTTTGTCTTTTTAAGCTTTCTAAATACCTTAGCGAACTTTGGGTT
The DNA here is from genome assembly GCA_016808115.1 of Tetrastigma voinierianum. Lineage (NCBI taxonomy): Eukaryota > Viridiplantae > Streptophyta > Magnoliopsida > Vitales > Vitaceae > Tetrastigma > Tetrastigma voinierianum. Next base: position 477,713 of record JAEQBH010001944.1, on the reverse strand, counting down.
AGTAACTCCTATACCAGTTGGCATTGGTACTAGGTGTTGAAACATCCCTAAGAACTTAATTGTTCAAGAGAGTTAGGCCACAAGACAAACTTCTTCCTTAAGCTTTCTTTCGTTGTTTCCTTCCGCTGATCTGTCCTCTTCACCCTTTTCTATATTTCTCCCTTTTGTTCTCCAAAATATACTCCCAAACTTTATTTCTTCTCCCTCCTGAGTTTTTGAGTAATCGAGGTTCTTTACTGGAGGATTAAGCATAAAGGATGGCTTGATTTCCAATTGCTTGTTTTGAAGATAGGACCGGTTGGGCTCAAATTTGGGAGCTGGTATGCAAAAGCATATAAATAATGGTGGCTAGAAAGGCTCAACCTGCCAAGGATAGCCTCTATCATTTCCCTCGTTGGTTGTTTCCACCCAGGATTTCGCCTCAATCAATAATCAAACAAGTTCTAGGACTCCGTGAACCTAAACTCGAATTCCCGTAAGATATTCCTAATTTCGCCAAAAGTTTCATAAGTTTTGTCGACCAATGTTTATTATTTCTTCAAGACTCGACTTATTCACCGCTTACTTACATTATTTTAACCAAGTATTTTGTTCTATCAAGAAGAACTAATTTTTCAATTCTTTAACCAAACCTAATTTAATATATCAAGAAATACTCCTAATTCCGCTTTTATTCATGCATTGATCATGCAAAATTATGTTCTTTGAGAAAGAACATAATTATTTATTTAATTCCTAAACAGAAAATAAAATAACACGTAAAACGCACCGCATCTAATGAATGCAAATTAATTTGTCACAACGTAAATTTTATTCAAAGATCAAATTATTTCGATATTGTACAATCTGCCTTTTCTTACAAATTAAACTCCAGAATTCAAGTTCGAGGAAAAACCCTTATTTATTGGATCTAAATTCCTAAATCTTCTTTTGAAGGCTGCGGCTCCCCGCTTCAAAATTTGGCTCACTGCATCTTGAGCTCCTCCATGAGTGATTCAGCAGCTAACAAGGTCGCTCAAATGTGTCGGGTTTCTTCTCTCCTTTTTCTTTGGAGCTTCTCTGGTTGATGGGTTCTAATTAACCCTTCTTCCAATTCCTTTCCCATCAACCACTTTCTTAATTACACATCGTTTTATGGAATAAGGAATCGAATAGGTTTGTTTTCCGACCTATCTATCCCATAAATTGCGGTTCATAACCTGAGTCCTTTCTTTCTCTCTTTTTCTCCATCTTCCTCATTTTCTTTGTTTATTCTTCCCGTCTTCCCGCCCTTTATGTTGATTTTAACTTCTCCGAAGAATGAGGCTATTTATTCTTCTTTTAAGTTTTCAATATATGTCATTAAAATGAATTTCGAATTCTTATTCTTCTTGATGTTTCCGATGGAAATTTTTAGGAATGAAGCAATGAATATTAAGTATTTTCCTAAATCTCTCCTTTGATTATTCTTCGAAAATGACCATTATAAACCAACCTGGCTCATTCAATGAATTGAATTCCTCGTTTCGCATTAATTACTATTTAATTCCGATTTGAATAAATGTTAACAAAACAGAAGGTTGAATAAATTTTGAAGTTGTAATTAAATTCTACAAAATTAAAAGTTTCAATACCGGCAAACTTTTCTCTTTGATGTCGCGACATGAATTATCCGTGGGAGGATGTCATCCTAAGGTCGCGACATCGTGCATCTCATGACATTTCTCATATTAAGTTGTCGCGACCACCACTCTTTGAAGGACTTGTTTTGTCGTGGACTCCAAATGTTCTCGGGCCGCGAATTTATTTCGCCGCGACATACCTTTGGTCGCGAATTCTCACCTTGCTCTCTTCCTCCAAAGATCGACCGAGTCATGACATCAACTCGCAAGGATTTCCGGCCTCGTCGCGACATAAGTTTTCGTAGCTAATCTAGTCTCGTAATTGCCTCAAATTTAATGAATTGTGACAAATTTTTACTCACTTATCAATTCGCAAATTCTCAGCATTCAATTAAATCATTCACACACAGAAATTCAAACATGTATTCTATTAAATTTTAACAGACTTGTTTAGGAGAAAGTACTTTTCCCCTGTCAAGTTTCCGCAGTTGGGCCGGAGATGTCCTCGAGTCCTTTCTCTCCTTCCTCAGATTTCGCATAAGCACTCGTTCTCCTGCTCTGTTGAACTCTTTTCTCTGAATCTTCATCGCTTTTATTTCTTTATTTTTTCCGTATATTCTAGCATTGTCGTAGACTTCATTTCTCGCTTTTCCGCTCATTCATTGAGCAATCTCTTCATAGCTTTTAAAATCAAAGTTCAGCTTCTTGATGGCCCACATAGCTTTGTATTCCAGTTCTAGAGGTAGATGACATGGTTTGCCAAAGACAACTCTGTATGGGGACATTCCAATGGGAGTTTTGAATGTAGTCCTGTAAGCCCAAAGTGCATCATCAAGTTTGGAATACCAATCCTTCCTGCTTGAACTCACAGTCTTTTCCAGGATTCTTTTAATCTCCCTGTTGGAAATCTCTGCCTGTCCATTGGTCTGGGGATGATAAGCTAGGACTCTTATATGCTTGATCCCATACCGCCATGAGTTTTGCAACATTTTGTTTGGTAATGGCTTCCCCATCACTAATAATAGTTCCTGGGTGTTCCATCTCTCAAAAATCTTTGTAAGAAACTCACAACCGTATTAGCATCATTCCTTGACAAGCCATCGTCTACCCATTTGGAAACATAATCCACTGCCAGCAGTATATACAAGTTTCCAAATGATGGTGGGAATGGTCCCATAAAATCTATTCCCCATACATCAAAAATTTGCACCACCATTATACCTTTTAGGGGCATTTCATTTCTGCTGCTGATATTTCCAATCTTTTGGCATCTATCACATAATTTGACCCATTCAGTACAGTCTCTGAAAACAGTGGGCCAATAAAATCCTGATTGGAGTATCTTATGAGCTGTTCTTTCTCCAGAAAAATGCCCCCCATATGGTGATGCATGGCATTCATTCATAATTCTGCTTTGTTCACTCTCTGGTACACATCTTCTGATAATCATGTCAGCACCTTTTAAATAGCGCGGTCATCCTGCATGTAGTACCTCGTCACCCCGGAAGCTTTCTTTTCTGCTGGTAGCCGAATTCATGAGGAACTACTCCACAAGCTGTAGATAATTCACAATATCAAGACATGGAAGTTGGAATGACACCTAAATAAATTGCCTAACTGAAAGTTCTCTGCTAATTCTGTTCCTCCTTTCTATTTCATTCTTTTCTAATTGACAAGTGATCGCCTATCACATTGTCACACCCCTTTTATCTTTAATTTCCGTGATCGAACTCTTGTAAAGAGCAAAGACCTAATCTTATCAGCCTTGGTTTAGCTTCCTTTTGACATCGATATTTGATGGTCGCATGATCCGCTATGGAACTATAACATGGGATCCCAAAATGTATGGCTCACTCACAAGCAAACACTATGGCTAGCATCTCCTTTCGCTTGTGGAATAGTTTTCTTGTGCTTCATTGAAGGTTCCGCTTAGCATAGTATATGGCTCAATATTTTCTTTCTTTCGCTTCAACAAGCACTCTATCGCGAAATCACCGCAATACACATTATTTCTCAATCTCGATCCATTCCGATGCAACATGATAGGTGCTTGAACCAATCTGATCTTGATTTCTTCAAAGGCAGTGTAAGACCCGAGAAATTCCAAATTTTGGAAAAAGGGCAAAATCGTAATTTCGTTATAAAATTGTTATTTCAGCTAAAAAAAATCCGTAATTTATTCTCTAGATCTCGGATGACGAAACGGATTGTACCGTTGGAATCGTCTCGAAAAATCTAGTTAGCACGTAAAATTTCGTAATATTCGGTGACCGGAATTCTGCTTACACGCCGAGGGGCATCGCTTAAAGCGCCAGAAACGATTGATAAGAAAATCACATATAACACGCACTCACGTACATAAGGCACGAGTAAAGAAACGATGAAAACTACCACCGGTATAAAGGCCGAACGTCAAACTGGCAGTTAAAGGACAAAATTGGCATTTTTCGACCGTTTAATGGCACAAAAAGCATACGGCGCTTGTCTTCTTCAAAACCAAAAGCAAAACAAAACGTGGGATACAGGGGAAGATGCAGAACGCAAATGGAGATATTTTTAGAGAGATGATGTCCTCCTTCTCTCTAAAAATACGGGCAATCCGACCGTCGGCGGTCTTCGGGGCAAGAAGGAGAAATGTTCTACGCGGAGCAGGCTACGCGTGGACCCCGGGTTTGCGAGTTTTTGACAACTCCAAGAGGTAGGATTTTTTCCCTACTTGGATTTTATTCCCATTTTTAGTGTTTTTTAACGTTGAGTCGACGCTAATGTGTGCCGTTTGATCGGGTCCCAAACCTTAGGATTGAATTAATGTAAAATTTGAAATTGCTGGAGCAGCCCGTGGCTGCTCCATGACTGGAAAATGGTAAATTGGTTGCTTGGGTGTTAATCATGTTGATTAGATTTGAGGCCTGAAGTGGCCGTGGAAATGCGGGGTTCATAATATGAACCGATGTTTTATTTGAGGTTGGAACAAGAACCTGTAGGTTTTACCGTTCCTAGAATAGTGACCCAAAATGTATTTCGGGAAAATATGTGCTTGATTAAGTAATTCGAATCAATTTGCCATGTTCAGAGTACAAATTTCAAGAGCTTAATTTTTGATGCTGAATGGGTAAATACATAACATGTTGTGTGATTTAAAGTTTTATGTAAAATATATTCATGTATATATATTTCGCATGTATAGATCGTATTGAATTGGCATACATGCATTCTTATACGCACTTTTGAACATCCTAGGATTATGTGGAGCAGCGCATTTAGATGAGTTCAGAGTAAACAAGGTTCTGGAGGTAGTCTAAAATGTAAATTATCGGAGGTAGTCCACAATCAAATAATATATCAACCGTCGGAGCGGCCCACTGATATATATTCATCGGAGGGTAGTCCACAAACAAATAATATATATCACCGTGGAGCGCCCAATTGATATATATTCACTCCGAGGGTAGTCCATAAACAAATAATATATCAATCATCTGGAGTGCTCCCAATTGATATATATATGCATCAAGGGTAACTACATTAAACAAATAATATATCAATCGTCTGAGTAAAATAACTTGATATATATACACATCGGAGGGTTGGGTCCACAAACTAATAAAATAATAATTTCATGCCAAGGCTTAGGCGAGCGTGAGAGAGTCTATGAGACTCCTGGGTCCGGAGTTGGTCGCAGACATTCATGTAGGATCATGCATTTGCTTAAATAGACTGTGTTTAATTTGGAACATTGCACCGCACTCCTAGGTGGTGAGTAGCCCACTTAGGGGCTTATTCCCATCGAGCTTTAGCTCACCCCGTCAGTGGGACCCCCTTTATTTGGCTGTGCACAGGAGCGTGCGAGGGACCCGCCGTCCCAGAGACCGAGATTGTGTTAGTGCCTGATTGTGGCTCGCTTGACGCTATCCGGCATGTATTAGAATCTTTTCTAATTTTAACATATGTTATAAGAGTAAATTATTAACTCTTTTACAACTATCGATATAGTTGTTTGAAGATGACGAGTATTGCTTGCGGGCCCGCGGTCGCCTTACCATGTATTAATGCACTGACTGCTGCATGTGCATTCGCAGTGTTATGTGGCTTAGGTAGAGCTCCCCGCACAAAGGAGACTCGCTGATGCTGAAAAACGTCAACACCCACATTCACGAGTATTCCAAGGGTCGACGGTAGTCAACTGACCCTGGCTCGGGGGCGCCATGCCTTGGTATCAGAGCTTAGGTATACAAATACCTAGGGAGCTCGGGTTTGGGTATCCATCACCACTAGGTGGTATGGTGTGGAGTATAAGTTTATGGAAACCTATGGATAGAAATTTGGGCTTAGGCCATAGTTGAGGATGAGCATCACCATAGGTGTGGTTTGATGTTCGCGAGGTATGAGATTACCTAGAAAATCAATGGACAAAACTAGGACACCACGCACGTGTGTTGATGTGTTTTGTGTGATTTTGTGAATCATTTGCGATTGTGTGTATAACATGATTTGTAATGTTATAATGTTGGTGCTTGGCATTAGTACATAGATGAGTTAAGGTAATAGCTGAAATATTTTGGTGCTTTACAAGTATGTAACCAACCAGCGAAATAAACAAAGTAAATTCATAATTTATTTGGTTTAGAGGTGAAGAAATTTAATTTTTAAGGTTTTACAGTGTAAAACTGACGAAAATTAAATAAAATAAATTTTACTGAATTTATTTGGATTGTTGGAAAGTGAGAAGAAATTTTAAAGCCAAGAAAAATAAATTTTACTAAATTTATTTGATGGGAATTGAAGAAAATAATTTTCTGCGATTTTACAAGCAGTAAAATTGAAGAAAATAGAAGGAATGAATTTTTATAAATTTATTTATAGAAAATTTTTCGCTGAAAATCGAAAAGAAAATAAATTTTTATAAATTTTTATTTTGTTATTATGTGAGAAAAACAAAAATAAAATTCAAGGTTTTATATGGTAAAATTTAAGAAAATTGGGTTAAAATAAATTTTATAAATTTATTTGAGTGTCCAAGAAATGAGAAAAAAAAATGATTTTCGTGATTTTTTGGTGATTTTTCCAAGTGCTGGAAATAATTGAAAATAATAATAAATATTATTATTAAAATTGAAAAATTTGTGCAGAAAAAAAATCTGGAATGGGCTACTGCCCATTTGTATTGCAAGAAAAAAATTGTATTGCAGAGATTTAGGCTGAGAAGGCTGGGATCAAGGATAAAAAAATCGGAAATGTCGGCCGATATATCGTCGATATATCGGATATCGGTCGACACCGAAGCGATATTTGCAACCGATAGTCGGTTGCTCGAAATTTCAGTATTATATCGGTAATATCGGCGAAATATCGGTTTGGAGCGAAATATCGGCGATAATTTTCGATTTTCTATCGATTTTTATTGAAATTTTTGTAAAACACGGCCCCAAGGCAGAAGAAGATGATAGATTCATCAAAGAGAAGATGAGAGAGGAAGAAGAAAAGGAAAAGAGAAAAGAAAGAAAAAAGAGAGAGAAATGAGAGAAAGCAATAACAAAAATGAAAGATGGGAGAGGAAGATGGGTCATGGGAGAGAAGTGACGGGAGAGTAAGACGAGAGGAAGATGGAGAGGAAGATCTGAGAGAAGCATATGGAGAGGAAGCGGTACCGTCAAGCTGGAGAGAAGCGGCAGCTTGTCACGAGGAGAGAAGCTACACCGCCGTCGAAGAGAAGCGGCGGTCCACTTGGAGAGAAGCGCAGTCCTGCCATGGAGAGAGAGGTTGCAAAAAGTGTGGAATTTTAGGTTAAAAGATAAAATTAATGGTTGAGATTTGTTTATGAAATATGAATGGTTTAGATCAAATATTTCCAAAGGAAGATGATAGGTTGAAAAGAAAATGCATAAAAGAATCTAAATAATCTTAAAAACTAGATTAATTATTTTTAAATTCAATTTATCAATTTCAGACAGTAGGGTACAATATTTGCTTAAAATAAATCGAGAAATGCTTTTGCACTCACCTTCATAATTTATGCCACAAAATTTACGGATGGTTATAATATTAATTTTTATTATGGATATTGTCTTTAATAAGTGTATTTTTATTTTTATTATTTTTTACTTTATCGATATTTATGTAGAAATATCCATCGATATATCTCCGATATATCCGATATATCCATAAAATCCAAGTACCGATATATCCATAAAAACCGATATTTTGATCATCGCTGGATAGCTGGGTCAGATAGTAAATACAATAGAGTCGACGAGAAGGGGCTAGAGGCCGGACTCAGACAGTAACACAAGGCTCACCTGCCACAATACAGCCAATTAGCTGGGCGACATTGTGGCGCGGCGGTTGGCGCGGCGCGCTGGGCGGCGGCTGGCGTGCGTGGCGCTGCGCAAAGCGGGCATGCGGAGCGCGGCGTGGCGCGCAGGTTTCGTATGGCGGTACGGGCGCTTGGGGCGGACGGCGCAGCGCTACGGCATGGCGCGCGGCGGCAGGCGCTACGGATGGCGGTGCAATGGCGCGCGGGCGCGGCGCAGCAAGGGCGGCAGCGCGCGGCTCGGCGCCGGGCGCCGTCGCTGTGATTGTGCACCTGCACCCGACTTGATTGCCAAATCGATTTTCACTGCATTTTTCTCAGCCGCAAATGAACACTGCTCATTATAAAATAAATGTTTTCAAATTTTTTTTTTAATATTTATTAAATTCAAATAAAATCAAATAAAATCAAATAAATTTTTGATAAAATTTTCAAAAATAAATTTTTTGAAAATAAAATTTGTTGAAAACAAATTTTAAACGCGAAATTGATCAGGTATACACTGAAAGTTATGTGTATGATTGTCTCAGGGTCGTGGTTATACTGAGATACCGTATTGGATTTAATCAACATTTGAAATGGTGATTGGCGCTGTAGTTATGTGACAAATTATATGCATGGTGTGATGCGTATAGGAAAATGGGCAGGAATGCTAAGGTCGGGAATTATGACCTTAGGATTTGGGTGCCGAAATGAACAAGAGCCTAGGAATTTTATGTAATTAAATGAATTAAGTGGTTGGAATTCTAGCACCACTTAGGAAATGAATGGGTTAGGTTCATGGTTGTCAAGTCTATTAGTAATCAAGATCCGCATTACTAGTCGTGACTAAATGAAAAATTAATTGATTTTTTGTTGCCATGTTGATCAGGTAAATGGCTGGAGGTATGACTCGGGACGCAGGACGCGCCCCACGTGGCAATCGGTCGCACCATTGACAATTGACCAAATGGCCAGAGTTTGATCAACAGCCTTCGTAGAGTCGGTGGCTGCAGGCTGCTATTGCAATGCGCTAGTATAGCAGGTGGACAGGGAGATCCTAGTAACCTCCGGGAGGTTTGGGGGACGATCATCCTCCGACATTCACAAGGGTAGATCCGATATGGTAGACTATTGGTCTACGAACCCAGAGCGTTAGAGGCCATGAGATTACCTTGGATACCGCATCTTTTTCAGGATTAGACTAGCTGCGTTCTAGCTAGAGAATGAAGCCCAAATAGGATGGAAATGGGCAAGACCTCAGAGACCTTAGAGGAGCTGCAGATGAATTCTCCCAGGATTAGGGCGAGAATAGGTATGATATGTCGAGGTTGCGAGTTGAGATCTCAGAGGACTCTACTCTCACAATGGACCCGAGGATTATGGATATGTCGAAGTTCTATGTCACCCCGGGATGGATCAGCTTGATGCTTAAGGTTGTTATCGATTGTGAGCGCAGTGAGAGTTACCGCCACACGCAGACGGCACTCGGTCAGGTTTCGTGTGTGGCAAGCACGGCATTTTGCCCAAAAGACAAAGATAAGGAGTCCAAGTAGGATTTGGCTATGGTTATTAGCGAGCCCACCTCTAGAGGACAAGGAGAATTAAACTTAATCTACTCGAAAGTGGCTCATGAGTACGCTAATATTTTCCGCATGAGCTACCCGGACTACCTCCACATAGGACGTAGACTTCTGTGATCGAGTTACACCCTGGTACTTTAACCATCTCTATGATTCCGCATAGGATGGCATCGGTTGAGTTGTAGGAACTCAGAGTCCAACTATAAGGGCTATTGGACAAGGGGATTATTAGACCGGCACTCAAATTTGGCGCCTTGCCTCTAGGGGTTGCGAAGAAGGAGGGCAAGACCCTTCGGCCGTGGGAAGTGGCTATGACAAAGAATTGTGGTTATGATCCCGGTTTTGCACTCCATTACCGAGGATCGATGATTTATTTGATCAGTTGAGAGGAGTGAAGTAGTCTACTCCAAGATGTACCTTCGACCGGGTTGTCATCACCGAGTTAGGAGACAGATATCCCTAAGACCGCGCTTAGGGACGCGCTGGGGCACCCTCCTCCTCCCCCTCCTCTCTGAGTTTCCGGTGATGCCTCGGATCGACGAATGCGCCTACCGCATTCATGACCCTATGCATGGTGTTCCAACCCCATTCCAGATCAGCTTGTCGAGTCTTCAGTGGATGATTCATCTCCGATCTACCCTCATTTAATGGGAACATGAGTATTATTCGAGGATCGCCTGCAAGCCACAGAGACCATCACCGTATTAATTAAGTTCAATAGCAAGCAGTTTTAGCTTACTGAGGGGAGATTTTTGGGACACGTGGTATCAGCACCAGGAGTGTCAGTCGACCTAGAAAAGGTTGAGGCGGTGATGAGTTGGGAGAAACCGAATGTCAATCTTCGAGATACGAAGTTTCGGGATTGGCCGGATATTGCCAGAGACACAAGAATGGGCTGTGTTGTCCATTCGGGACAGGATCGTAGGGATCTCGCCACGGACATGGACTCCATGGTCAGACGACCGTGACCATAGAAAGAGAGATCGAGGATACTTGGAACACCTTGATAAGGGTGTTGGTAGCAAGAGGGAGATTAGCTTTAGTTCGGGGAAGAGGCAAGACCTTCAAGCCACACTAGTTTCGTGACTAGCTGTGGATTGAAAGTACGAGCGACGGGATCGCCCCTGCAGATCGGGATCTCCAAGAATTGGGACAATGCAAACCACCAGCCGTAGGACAGAGAATGGCTGGGGCCATTCCTCCACACCCTAGTAAGGCTTTGAGAACTAGTTTCGGGCTAGTGCTATACAAGCCCCTCTCAACAAAGACAACAAGCCAAAGGGGCCAAAGTGCGGGTCAAAGACAAAGTGATAGATCGCTTGTTACGCACAGGTTTATCTGACCTAGGTGGTCGATACATTGCGCTGGATGTCGCTTGGACATGGATGCATTGACAAACCACCCGTTGTCGCACTGAGACTTAGGTCGGGCTGTCATACTCGACACCAAGATTGAATCGGGCTTAGAGGTTAAGGCCTTTGTGAGAAGCCATAGATGTTATTCCCTGTGATTTAGGTGAGAGTTGACCTGATAGGTCGGGATTAAGAACGAGATCTCCATTCTACTCATGTGGTGGACTCCCGAGATTGGATGTCACAAAGATGACATTATTAAGCGCTCGCGTAACATCACGGGCCGAAATGGGCGCTGGGTGCACCAGATTTGCCATTCACCACTCGTGAGCGTAATAGTTTGTCTTTCGACTACGCCTAAAGAAGACTCATAGTTGAATCAGAAATGTGCTATACCGGCCGTAGTTTAAAAAAGTTATGTAATCAGATGAAAGCACACGGTCGATATCACCTGGGACTTAGAGTTTGGAAAGTGATGTGAGCCTGAGTGACTCGAGGCTCGATACCCTTTGAAATTACATCGTGTCAGCTGAAATGGCAAAAAGCTCGTAAATGGATGTCATTCATGACATGGACTAGGTTGACGTCCATTGGATTGTCGCGATTGTGACCTCGAGAGGTCACAAGCACACAACAAGTGAGGGTTGTGTAGGGATACGTGTTGAACGGAAATATACCCGCATCCAAACATGCAAGGGATCGGGGACGTGCTGAGGTCGATACTGATGACCTTCGCGAGGAGGGACCAGGTATTGTTGATAGTTATGATCAAAGCCTGCAAACGCAAACCGTGAGGCTAGTGTTGGTACTGTGGAGGCACTATGGAGTGGAGGAGTACACGTGGAAGCGCGAGGACACGATGCGGGCCACTTATCCCTTCGTGTTTAGGGATGAAGGTACGTAGTTTAGTCATTTAAAATTTAAATGACTAGTTTACATGCATGATAGAGTGCGCGTTGCATATGCATGTGAGTGATTATGATTATCCTGAATTTCGGGACGAAATTCCTTTTAAGGAGGGGAGAATGTAAGACCCGAGAAATTCCAAATTTTGGAAAAAGGGCAAAATCATAATTTCGTTATAAAAATTGTTATTTCAAATAAAAAAACTGCACTTATTCTCTCTAGATCTCGGATGATCTAAACGGATTGTACCGCTGGAATCGCCTCGAAAAATCTAGTTAGCACGTAAAATTTCGCATTATTCGAGACAAATTTAATTTACATCAAGCCGAGGCATCGCGCTTCGAAAAGTCGGAAACGATTTTCGGCTGTACGAAACTCACATATAACACGTACTCATGTGCCATAAGTGGCAGCGAGTAAAGAAACGGCGAAAAATGCACGACCGGTGATAAATACAACGCCAAACCTGGTAAAGAAGGGACAAAATTGGCATTTTTCGAATTGTTTAAATGGCACAAAAGACAAAGCACGAATAGTGTCATTTCAAACCAAAAGCAAAAACAAAACGTGGATACAGGGAAGATGGTGAACGCAATGGAGATATTTTTAGAGAGATGATGTCCTCCTTCTCTCTAAAAATACGGGCAATCCGACCGTCGGCGGTCTTCGGGGCAAGAAGGAGAAATGTTCTACGTGGAGCAGGCTACGCGTGGACCCCGGGTTTGCGAGTTTTTGACAACTCCAAGAGGTAGGATTTTCTCCCTACTTGAGTTTTTACTCCCATTTAAGTGTTTTTTTTTTTAATGCCTCGAGTCGATTGCTGGGGGCCATTAGTAGTCAGTTTGACGGTCCCAAACCTTAGATTGAATTAATGTAAAATTTGAGTTCAGAACAAGAGCGTACCCGTGGTCGCCTCCATGACCGAAAATGGTGTAAATTGGTTGCTTTGGGTGTTAATCATGTGTTGATTAGATTGAGGTCGGAAGTGGTCAGAAATGCGGGGTTCATAATATGAACCATGTTTTATTTGAGTGTTGGAACAAAGAAACTATGGGTTTTACTGTTCCTAGGAATAGTGACCCGAAAATGTATTTTGGGAAAATATGTGCTTGATTAAGTAATTCGAATCGAATTGCTTGTGTTTGTATATTAGCCCAAGTGAGCTAATTTTGATGTTGAATGGGTAAATACATAACATGTTGTGTGATTTAAAGTTTTATGTAAATATATTCATGTATATATATTTGCATGTGGTTTAGACTGTATTGGAATTGGCATACATGCATTCCATATGCACTTGAACATCCTAGGATTATAGGAGTTAGTGCATGAGATGAGTCTAGAGAAAAATGGTTCGGAGGGTAGTCTAAAAATGTAAATCATCGGAGGGTAGTCCACAAACTAAATAACATATCAACCGGCCGGAGCGCCCTGATATATATTCATCTGAGGGTAGTCTGACAAACAAATAATATATATCAATCATCTGGAGCGCCCAATTGATATATATTCATCGAGGGTAGTCCATTAAACAGTCAATATATCAATCGTCGGAGCGGCCCAATTGATATATATACATCGAAGGGTAGTCCACAAACAAATAATATATCAATCGTCGAAGCAACCTAATTGATATATATACACATCGGAGGGTTGTCCACAAACTAATAAAATAATAATTCTCATACAAGGCTTAGGCGAGTGTGAGAGAGTCGGTGAGGACTCGGGGTCTGAGTTGGTCAGGTAGACATTCATGTAGGATCATGCATTTGCTTGAATGTGTGTTTAATTTGGAACATTGCACCGCACTTGGGGGTGGCGAGTAGCCCACATAGGGCGATTCTCCCACCAGCTTTAGCTCATCCTGGTCGTGGGACCCCCTTTATTTTGATGTGCACGTGGAGCGTATAGGGACTCCGGCCGTCCTAGAGACTCGAGATTAGAAGAAAAGCCGATCGTGGGTCGTCGACGCTTATCCGCATGTATTAGAATTTTTCTAATTTAACATATGTTGTATAAGAGTAAATTATTATCCCTTTACAACTATTGATATAGTTGTTGTAGTATGACGAGTATTGTTTATGGGCCCAAGTGGTCGCCTTACTCATATTGTGAATATATCGGGACCCGCTTGGGTAATGTGCATTTCCAGGTGTTATGTATTTGGGCAGGGAGCTCCCGCACAAAGGGAGACTCTCGCCCCGATTCGTGAAAATGCTCCGTCACCCGACATTCACGAGTATTCCGCGGGTGGACGGGTAGTCAACGGACCCCCGGGGTTTGGGGCGTCACAGGCAGCCTTGCAGGAATCATCAAAATTAAACTTTGTGTCCTTCCGCACCGTATATTTTATCCGCTATCTTTGAGAAGTCTTGATGAATCTCCTATAAATCCAGCATGCCCAAGAAACTCCTTATCCTTTAATGCCAGGAGGTGCAAGGGTTTTGATAATGGAAATTTTGGATTGGTCCACTTTAAGCTCTGAGAAGGGTAAATTTTATGACCAAGAACAATACCTCTCGTTACCATGAAATGGCATTTTTCCCAATTTAAGGCTAGCCGTTTGTCCTCGTATCTTTGAAGTACTATTTCCGTGCTGTTCTATTACTGTTCAAAACTAGGACTCCATAATCGTGAAGTCATCCATAAAAATTTCCATGACTTCAACCAAATCAGAACATTGACATCATACATCGCCGAAAGTATAGAGCATTGCATGCCTAAACGGCATCCTTCAAGGCAAAGGTACCATAAAGGAATGCGGGCCTCTTTCGTCCTCAGTAATTGCAATCTGGTTGTAGCCTGAATACTCCGCCCAAGAAAACAAAATGAGGGTGTCCCCACACCGTCTCATCCTATCAATGAAGGGTAAAGGGAAATGATCTTTCCTGGTTGCTGTGTTCAGCTTCCTATAATCAATGCATACTCTCCATCCCGTCACTGTTCTTGTTGGAATTAATTCATTTCTTTCATTGCGGATCACAGTAAATCCACCTTTCTTTGGAACCACATGGATCAAGAACCTAAGGACTGCCCGAAATTGCATAGATAAAAACCAAGATTTAACCATTTGAGCACTTCCTTCCAGATCACTTCTTTCATTACCTGATTCGGGCCTTTGGTGTCTACCAGTCAAGCCAGATTTTCTTCCAAAGCAGATTTTATGCATGCATATTGATGGACCGATACCTTAACTCTTCAATAGACCAAGCTAGACTCCTATGATTCCTTAAAATTTCCAAGAACTGCTCCTCAAAGATCACTAAGTTCAGCGTAAATTATTACCGGGTTTACTCGCGCCCAGTAAGCATACTTTAAATGACTTGGCAACCTCTTTAAAACTAGCCCTCCTTCTTCACTCGGTTTCTTGATGAAATTTCTTTCTTCATTTTTTTGTCTCCTGTTTCTATCCCATTTTGTTCAAGACTCATCACTTTTTCAATAGAACAACCGGCTGTGCAAAAATCGTAATCAAACCTTCAAGATACTGAAATTCATCTCTTCTTCATTGATTGAAAGTTGGGAATTACAATCATAGTAAAATCAGAACTGCTGATACATAAGATCTTCATTAATTTGATATCTTCCCTTCTATGTCTAAATTCCTCAAACTTATGATTAAATTGAAGACCGCCTCTTCTCCAACTCTGAGAGTGAGAATTCCCTTCTGCATATCGATTAGAGCTGCTCCAGTTGCAAGGAATGGCCTTCCCAACAGTAGAGGGACTTGTGAATCTTCTTCCATATACAGTATGATGAAGTCAACTGGAAAAATAAATTTTCCCACCTTTACCAACACATCTCTATGATTCCTTCAAAATGGATTGTGGTTCTATATGCCATTCGAGGGTAACAAAGAGGGGGAGCACTTCCCAAACTTCTACCCTCTCGCAATGTATCGTGGCATTAAATTGATATCGGCACGTGTCACAGAGCTCAAACTCAAACTCTCTCTAATGGTGTGGAATGGTGAAGCTCCCCGGATCCTTCATCTTTCTCAAGTCTCTTCGATCACGATCGCAAGTCGCAGTCAAGTTCAAAATTCCTTCTTCAGCAATCTTCCTCTGGGTCGCATTTTCCAAAATTTTGCATATAGTGGCATCTGAGTCACCACTTCTGTGAAAGGCATACTGATCTCCAGCTTCCGAAAGGTTTTCAAAAATCTTGCAAACTGTTCCTCTATCTTTGATTTATGCAGCCTTTGTGGAAATGGGACTGCAAACAGATTGTTCTGGGTTTTCTTCTTGCTTCCTTCTTCCCCTGACAGTTGTTCCTTCTTTCTTTCCTTCTCCAGTGTTTCAGCATTGTCTGGGCCTTCTTCTCCCTTGTTGCTTTCATCTTTTTCTGTCTTTTCCTCCAAGTTTTTCCCACTTCTGAGCTGCACAGCCATACAGTCTTTCGGATTCTTCTTCGTGTCACTGGGAAAAGCATCTTTCATCTGGTTTTGCAGGGTTAGGGCCAGTTGCCCTATTTGTGTCTCCAGGTTCTTGAGGGAGGCATTAGTGGTCTTCTGAAAAATTTGAGAATTGGTATTTGAGGATTCCAATTCTGCAAACTGTCTACGAGGTTTGGCCAAATTTTCATTGCCTCCCATGAATTGCGCATTTTATCTCTCAAATGGCTGAGCCTCCTCCGACCGTACTGCTTTCTATTTTCACCTCCTTGCTGTTGCTGTAGGAACCTTGGTGGTTGGGCCGAGATATCCCCCGCCGAGGATTCGTCCATGCCTCGGGCCTCGTGAGGCCCCTCCACCATATGAAAAATTTTCATGGTTCCTCGGTCGGATGATAGTTTGTCGGCAGGTTAGGATTTGGTTTGAAGTGATAGCTATTGGCTCCCCAAGTACTTAACTCCTCAAAGATCATAAAACGCTTCAAGGCATCAAGACTTCCTCTCAATAGTTCCTTCGACCGCTTCCTATTTCACAGCAAAGGTGCATCTTCCCTCTCTTGCTTGTCCATTCTATGCATGATGGTACCTAACTTTGCCTCCATGGCTGTCATCTTGTTTAGCTCCACATGACTCCTCTTCCTCCGCTAATTACTCTTGAAAACTCGATGGAGCTTTCAGACAGATTTAGCCGTCCCTAATCGATCTCGCTCTTCAAAGATATTTTACGCTTCAATGCCCACAGCATGAAGCATCAATAATGACCCTTAGATGTATCATTCAGAGCATGACACTATGTCCATCCTGCGGTTCTAGATTCATTCCATGCATCGGCATCTTTCAAAGAACCTTTGAATCTCTCCCATGCTACATAAAGGCTCCTCATCTTCCCCTACTGAACACAATTATCTCCCTTCTTCTCCGAGGTGAGTGATGGGGGAAGAATCACCCAAGTAGGCTTCTACAAGCTCCTCCCCAAGTATCAACACACATATGGTAGAGATTCATACCATGTGGCTGTCGTATCTCTTAGAGAAAAATGGGAATAAATGCAATTTTTACGACTGGGTCTCAATTTCATTCAACTTCATTGTGTTTCACGCATTCGAGAAACCTTCCTGTGCTCATTTGGTCTTCATGGGATGACCAAGTAAATCGTTGTTGCTCGAACCATTGTAATCATGGCCGGGCTTCAACCAAAGTTATTTGCATCAACCGTAGGTCAGTCTGATTGCGTAGTATTCATCCTTGAATAATAGTCTGTCTCCAAAAGTCCTCCATTGTATCGTTGATCGGAGGCCTTCTAGTCAAATAGTTTCGTCCCCACCGGGTCTTGCCTTTCATCCGCCATAGCCGAGTTTTCCTCGCCCTTTCGCTTTTTCTCTCTCAAGCTCGAAGTTCTTCTAATTCAGTACTCTTACTGAATCAGATCGTTGTTCCGCTTTCCTATGATTAAAGTTTTCCCCGAAATAAAAAAAAAACATACTCACATTAATAGGATTAGTCAAGCCAACAAATATTTTCAATATGGTTTGTTGAAGGTTAGTGGCTAAAAAATAATCGCTTGAAAAACTATTTTGTTCTTTTCTTTTAAATGTCCAAATTAGTATTTCCTTCTTTCACCAACATTGATCTACTAAATTTTTCAATCTTCGCAAATCTGCGCCTAAAACTTGTTGATTGGACCAAAGACATATACAAATTTATGACACTATTACTCAAAGGACTATTATCTAATCCCCAAAGAATAGTGCCATGAAACTTGTTGGATTATATTTCCTGCAAGTATACCGATATAAAAATGATCAAGAATAGATATACTTTTTTTTTTTTTTTTTTTTTTTATGTTGATCCATGATTCTCGCAAGTAAGTGCACAGTCGAACAAGTAATAAAGTAGATTTAGTCCGTATATCGATCCCACAGAGATCTCAAGAATTTTCAATCAACTACCCCGACCACTCAAGCTCTATAATTATTCGACTATGATAGACACCACCAGCCTTTGAAAGCCTTAAAATAATGAAAACTAAAAAGAATTGAATTAATAACAATTGAATTGAATACGAAATAATGAAATGACAAATTAGACTCAACAGCTTATCTATAAAGGGGAACATTGAAAATAAAGCTAGCTAGAAACATCAATTCCTTTTTTAGACAGACCGTAATTTTGCTTCATGAACCACAGATTTAAAACTAGTCCATGAAAGCATTTAAAGTGCGCTTGATCTCTCCAACCCCACTGCTCACTCATCTCACCTTCACCAAGCTTCTCAAGATAGTGGGTTAGATAACTACCTTTAATCCGGGTTGCCTTGTTCTGGGTATTTTTCTTCAATACTTCATACTCATTAACTTGGACCTGTGAAACCCGAGCTCCTAAATTATAGTCATTGCACAGATTTACACTATACTGGTTTCTCTTCCTCAAAATTAGAACAACTCATTCTTTCCTTGATTAGATCCTTGCTAACACGAGATTGAATTCACCATTCGAATCGAGGCGAACTCTTTGCATTAAACTCATTCTCGTCTCCAAGTGAAAAGAGGATTTATCAATTTAATCACACAGAGCACATTAAATCACCAATAGCAGGTTCGCATAATTTGGCCCACGAATTGTCACTCTCGTAGAATGCCTTCCCGTGTCACCAGAGGGCCTCCCGGAAATCGGGAGCTTGAGACATTCCGTTTATGGGTAGGCGACACCGGGAGCATCGGGATCAATTCCACAAAATAAAAACAAACCAAAGAAGTAGATTTACAAAAATGGTTCAACATCGAAGGAATAAAATTATGCAGAAAGATAATTTATGACGAGAGTCATTTTTAATGGAAGTGGGTTTCTAAACCACTGACATAATCTTTTCATACATTGGCTTGGTCGATCAAGAACCACTGCATTAGGAAATCGTAGTTCGAATCCAAAATTTTTCGAATTAAACAACTAGACAAGAATTAAGAAATATAAATCGCATTCGCTAAAACTTTAACAATTAACGCTCAGATCCAAATTTAAACCAAAATACGAACTAATCTAAAATAAAAACAAAGCAAAGAAAAGAAAATTAAAATACGTAAGCCTCTCAACCCAGATCTCTTTCAAGTCACTAAGAGTTGCGCTCCTTCAAAGAAAAGTTTCATATGTTTATGTGGTTCTCAAGTCGGGCCCTACTGATGCACCTCTTGACCCGCGACCGCCCAGCTTGGTGTTATGTTGATGTCGCGACATCACCTTTGTCGCGACTCGTTGTCTCGGCCATTGTCGCAGGTTTTTGTTTGGTCGCGCGACATGTCTTTGGTGGAACCGATGTCGCCGATACTGATTCGCCGCGACCTTACCTCGATTTTGATGTCGCGACAACCAATGTCGCTGTGACCTTCCGTCCTCGTTACCGATGTCGCGACTTTGGCGATGTCGCGACTTCGGCGATGTCGCGACTGCCTGCTCGCTTGTCACGATCGCGAATGATGTCATGAATTTCAAGTCTTAGAACATGTCGACAACAAGGTGTCGTCGCTGACCTTCTTTCTACAACCGCTGGTCGCTAATCACTGAAAGGATGTCGCGACTTTTTCTCGTAGCGATGTCGCGACAACCAGGTGTTGTCGCGACCTTCTTTGCAGTGCAACTGATGTCGCGACCATTTGAATGATGTCGCGACCTTCTCTTTAAACATGATGTCGCCGACCAGTTTCCTTGTGGTAGTCATGTCGCGACCGCTTCCTCGATTCGTTGGTTGATGTCGCGATCGTGATCCGTGATGTCGCGACATAAATGTTCAGTCAATTGTTTATCTTCTGTCGCAACTTCTTTTTGGTGTCGCGACCTCATTGTCCACTGTACTGGGTTTAATTATGTCGCGACCTCTGAATGATGTAGCGACATCATGTCTTCTTCTTCATCAATTCCTGGTTGCTTGACTTTGAGTTTCTTTCACGCCGAACTCATTTTGTCTTCAATTATGCTTCATTTGGCGATCGAGCTAGAGTTGTAACCTTAATATGTATTTCGATTTCTCGTAAAGGCTCTTACGACATCAAATCCTTTCATCCTTTGCGCCTCTTGTCGCATTTCTTCAGCCGCTACATCAAGCATCGCTTCACCACATTCCCGCCTCCTTTACTGCACTTCGCTTTGAATTCCTCCCGCACGCCAGCTTGGTGAAGTATTCCATATTCCCGCATTACAACCAGCCTTTTTTAGAATAAAATAAACTGTGGAAACCCGACTGCACAGATGACTTTTAAGCTCATCAATGCCAAAGCGTTTCTCGAATTTAAGTCAAACGTGGATTTTCACCCACTAAAGAAAACTATAAGATTGTTTCTCGTGTTAATTAAAGAGTTATTAATTTTAGTGGGAGTATTAAAGACTCCCATTTATTAAAAGCTTTGCATATTTTTGTATGTAAACTAATGGCATCAAACAAATACATCAACATTTACTCTAATGACCGTCCTGAAAGGAAAACTTACTTAGACAAACTTCCCGATTGGTCTCGAAATTCGAGGATTGTCCTAAACAGAGGAAGATGTATGTTCTTGATAATGAAATCTCCTAATGAACCTCCCGCTAACAATGCCCACTGAGTGTAAGGATGCTTTATAGTAAGCATTTGAATGACTATGTGGATGTAACCTGTCTTATGCTTACAACCATGAACTTTGAGCTTCAGAAGTAATTTGAGGAAATGGAGGCATTTGATATGATGGTGCATCGCAAGAGAATGTTCCAAGAGCAAGCACGTCAAGAAAGGTTTACAACCACCAAAGCATTGAATGCTTGCAAGATGACTCCTGGCACATTAGTAAGTGCACATGTCCTAAAGATGAAGGCCCCATCGATCAATCCTAATAAGCTCGGGTTCTCCATTAGTCATGAAGTCAAGAATGATCCGATTCTAGGTTCATTACCCGAATCTTATGATCAATTTGTTATGAACTACAAATATGCACCATATGGAGAAATCTATTGCCGAAAGTTACATGGAATGTTAAGAATGTTGAGACGAACATCTCAAAAGACAAATCCAAAGGCTTATGGTTCGTAAAGGGGAAAAGCATGAAAAGAAAAGGGAAGGGCAAAGGCAATAAGGCCAAGAAAGGCAAAAGGACAGTCTGGGGTTTGCCAAGAAGCCAAAGCCGCCAAGGAGGGAGTTTGTTTCTTCTGTAATGAACAAGGTCATTGGAAGAGGAATTGTAAGCTCTACTTGGAAGATTTGAAGAAAAAGAAGATTAGAGAGGCTACCACTTCAAGTATTTATGTTATAGAAGTCAACTGCCTACTACCTTCTACGGGTATTAGATATTGGATGGATCTCACATTTGTGTAAATGTGCTGGTGGCCCGCGGCAACTTGATCATTGGCTACGCAAGTGGACCTACGAGTGGGGAATGGAGCGAGAGTTGCCGTGATTAATAGGAGTTTAAGTATTTGACTTTGCTTAGCGGACTTGTTTTCCAATTAAAGAATTGTTATTACGTGTCAGCGCGAGCGTAAACATTATTTCAGTTTCTTGTTTAGATGTGGATGGATTTCACTTTATTATTAAGAATAATATTTTCTCCGTCTATAATGCAAACATTTTTTTATGGGAATGCTCATTTATCTAATGGTCTCTACATTCAAAATTTGGAACAACCCAAGCCCATCTATAACATCGATACTAAGAGGTTCAAGTCCACGACTTGAATCCAACCTACTTTCGCATTGTCGTCGGGGGCTATGTGAATGAGAAACACATCTTGGAAGCTCCATCAAGATGGGCCATTATATTCATTTGACTTCTAGAGTCATTTGAAACATGTAAATCTCGTTTACTAGGCAAAATGACCAAGGCCCTTTGACTGGACACAAGAAGAGGGCTAGTGACTTATCAGCCTTATACATACAGATGTTTGTGGACCAATAAGCTCAATTGCTAGAGGAGGTTATCAATACTTCATTACTTTTACTGATGACTTTAATAGATATGGTTACATCAACTTAATGAGGCATAAGTCTTAATCATTTGAAAAGTTCAAATTATTCAAGAATGAAGTACAAAATCAGCTTGGAAAGAATATCAAAACACTTCGATCTGATCGAGGTGGTGAATATTTAAGCCAAAATTTCGTTGATCATCTTAAGGATTGTGGGATAGTCTCACAACTCACTCCACCTGGAACACCACAATGGAATGGTGTATCTTAAAAGAGAAATCGAACTTTATTAGATATGGTTCGATCTATGATGAGTCGAATTGATCTTCCAATATCCTTGCATGGGATACGACAGATCATCGTGTTCTTATTGAATAGAATTCCATCGAAAGAGATTAGAAACAATCTTTATGAGTTATGGACAGAAAGCGTCTGTTTGTCTTTTCTCAAGATTTGGCTGTGAAGCTTATGTAAAGTATCGTGCTTCGATAAGCTAGCATCCAAACTGACAGTGCTTATTTGTGGGGTATCCAAAGGAAACAAAAGGGTACTACTTTTACATCCCATATGAGAACAAAGTGTTTGTTGCTCGTAATGGAGTCTTTTTGGAAAGAGAGTTCATTTCCAAAAGAGTCAGTGGGAGTAAGACATCTCTTGAAGAAGTTCAAGAACCACAAGTTGCCACCGAGCCTTCCATGGAATTTCTACAAGACTCACAACCGCTTGTCAGGTCGACATCTTGCACAAGGCCCATCGGCGTCCAAGAGGGTTTCATCATGAGCTCCAAGAGATATGGATTTCTCGTAACTGACAGCAAAACCATAAAGCTTGTGGATCAAGATGAGCCCACAACCTATCATGAGGCAAATGACAGAGTCTATTCTGAAAATGGCTTCAAGCCATGAAGTCCGATTTGAATCAATGCACGAGCAACCAAGTTCGAATCGGGTCGGATCTACTCGAGTGCTAAGGTCATTATTGTAAATGGGTTCATAAGATCAAATATGATATGACCTTCAAGTCTCGACTTGTTGCAAAAAGGTTTCAAAAACAAATTATGAATGACTATGATGAGACCTTTCAATTTGTCGTTATGCTTAAGCCTATTAGATTCTTCTTGCTAACAATCGCGTACTATGATTTACGAGATTTGGTAAATGAGCGCCAAAACATCGTTTTTCTTAATGGAAACTTACTCGAGGATGTGTACATGACATAACCTGAGGGTTTTGTCGATCCTAAGTATCCTAATAGGGTGTGTGTTTCCAAAGATCCATTTATGGATTAAAGTGCTTGCCGAAGATGGAATCTTCGTTTTGATGAGGTCAAGTAAAGAGCCTGGGCTTTATGAAAATGAAGATGAGCCTCAGGTATACAAGAAGGTTAGTGGGAGTGCAATTGTCTTCTTAGTGATGTATGTGGACGACATCTTACTCATTGGAAATGACATCCCTACCTTGGTGAGGCCAAGTCTTGTTAGGGAAATGTTTTTCATCGAAAGACTTAGCGGTCGCCACATCCTAGGCATAAATATTTATAGATAGATCTCAATGGTTACTCGGCCTGAGTCAAAGTGGGTACATAGACAAAGTGCTAAAGAGGTTTAGCATGCAAGATTCCAAGAGAGGTTTCTTGCCAATGTCTCATGGCATTAAGCTCGGTAAGTCTCAATGTCCAACCACGAAGGACGAGAGCGCATGGATAAAATCCCAAATGCTTCTGGCTTATCGGGTTCTATCATGTATGCCATGCTTTGCACCACTGATGTCTCTGTGCCTTAAGCATGACAAGTAGATCTCCAATCAGATCCAGGAATGTCACCGATATAAGAAAGAATATCCTTAAGTACTTGAGAAGAACCAAGGATATTTTTTTAATCTATGTTGGACAAGAAGGCGAGCTAGTTATAAGTGGTTATACCAATCTTGGTTTTCAATCTGACTTAGATGACTTTAGAACACAATCTGGTTTTGTGTTTTGTTTGAATGGAGCGCGGAGTTGAGTAGTTCCAAGCAAGACACCGCAATTACTCAATATAAACAGTGGCCATAGTCGCCTCAGATGGTAGCTATGGCGCGCTTTGGATCAAAATTTCATTTTTGGGGACCGGTGTCAGTTCCTAGCATTACAAACCCAGTGGACGTCTATTGTGACAATAATGGGGCTATTGCTGAAGCCAAGGAGTCCAGGTCACATTAGCGATCCAAACACATACTCAGGTGTTTCCACCTCATTCATAAGATCATTGAGAGAGGAGATGTTAAGATATGTAGAGTTCATACTGATGACACGTTGCCGATCCTTGACCAACCTCTTCCACAGCCAAAGCATGATAGTCATAATAGATCGATAGGTACTACTATGCCTGATTGGGCGAAAGGGCGGAAGGAATGTTAGTGATATGTTTCAGCCCAAGCAGCATATACATTGTCATTTATATTTATATTAACAGGCATTTATCATTTGACTTGTTATTTTAAATCAGGGTTTAACTTGATAAAATAAGATCCTGAAGGTCGCTCCACTTTGGCGTCATCAAGTATGTGACTTGATAGTAAAACCTTAAGGCATAAGAACACTATTCTAAATAGTCCATAGTCGATCGTTATTGTGGGAATAATAATGAAGTAAGACTATTATGTTTTATGAGAAAATACCACATTTTGCTGGTCATGAACGTAAGATGTTACTCAAAACATAAATACATATTAAGTTCATGTTATTGGACTGACCCGCTATGAGAAATACTACATGGATTATGTCACTGCACCTACTGCGCAGTGGTATTTGAGTCCTTTGACCTGAATTCACCATGGATTCTTACATGAGAAACTTTGTCTTGGCGTAGCTCAATGACGCCTTTAACAAGATGGTAATACAAAGCATGGTCATACGCAGTAACCGCCGTGGAGGAATGTGAGTGATAGTGAAGGAATTTGTCCTGCTCTTAATTCAGTGAGATGTCTATTGGCCTCTTGATAAGTAAGCCTAAGAAATGCATGGTCGTGCTCGAATGAGATTGATAGAAGTTATCAATATCATTTGTTTAGTTAGTCTACTTGAGAATCAAGAAACGATTAAGTTGTATAAAGATGACTTTTCCATAAGCAGGCTTAATCGAGACATCGTGTGACAAAGAACTAATATCATACTATGGTAAGGTTTTTTGAGTCATCAACACTACTTGATTCAATGAAGTTATAATGTCTCAGAGACTAATTATAACTTGTAGGCTTAGAATATGATTCGGGCCTACTACCAACATCGAGTGAACCCATGTATCGCCACATCAACGAGCTATAATGGGATGTTAGAAAGGCTTTTTAGCCCATGATTAAGCTCAAGCCCGCTTCCAAGCCATTAATAGTTAATGGAATTTGGTTTAATCGCTTTAATAAAAGGGTTCGGGAGGCCTGATATAAATATGGGGTTTATCATCTAAAAGAAGGTGGTTCTTTTCTTACAGGAGTTTTGAGAGAGAATTCTTTTAGAGTTTTGGAAGACACTAAGGTGTATTTGGCCTGAGACAAAGATCTATCATATGTGCAAGAGTCCATCCCATCCCAGCCATTCGTGTGATACCTTTAGAGGGCTTCGCAGACACGCATCGCCTTGGCTCGCTGCCGATCAAGCTCGTTTGTGTTTTTATCAAGAAAATTCTGCACTAGTCGAAAAGGATCGGGTTCCATAAGAGGTAAGGTCTGATTTCTTGATTCATTGTTTAGTTTCATCAAACCGCTTGATCTTAATGCGCCTCAAATAAGTAAAATTTTTATTTCCGTCGGCTTCTTATCGTTGGATTCCAGTCAGCTTGAACCCCAAGAAGTGCACCTGTGGGTAACTTCTTTTGAGAAATTGCTGACACGCCAAGTTAGCGAGCGGAGCTTGTGAGGTTGATCCTGAAAATATCATAGCCATACTTGACATGCCTTCCCCAAGGACTGAGAGAGAGATCAGAGGCTTTCTAGGCAGATTACAATATATCAGCCGTTTCATTACTAAACTGATAGACATATGTGAGCCTATCTTCCATCTTCTAAGGAAGAACCAGCCTACAATTTGGAATGATGGTTACCAACGTGCTTTTGAGAAGATTAAGGAGTGTCTCCTTTCTCCTCCAGTTTTAGTGCCTCCTATACCAAGGCAATCAGCTTTGTTCTTATATTTATCGCTCGCATGGCCTAGATTTAATGCTAACCCACTGGGATGATTCAGGGAAAGAGCAAGCCATCTATTATCTGAGTAAGAGGATTTTGCAAATGTTATGATACATTATGATTGAGCACACTGCTTGGCATTGGTTTGGGCCACTAGGAGACTCGACAAGATGTGCATGAGTATTCCATACTTTATCCCCACGACATCCCGAGGTATCTATTTACATGCCTATTCGACTCCAAGAGGCTCATGGTAATGTTAGTACTATCGTGATTAGTTCGACATTCAATATGTCACACAGAAATGGGCAGCAGCCGTTGTTGCGTATCATGCGGCTTTTCGTCTATCCTATGACGTAATCGATTAACATTTACTTTCTTGATGAGCAAGCTTATTTCAGAACCAATATCGCAGGATGGCTGATCAGATTCATGGTGTCGCCAATCAATGGTTCGGGCATCGGGTATCCTATTGATATCACCTCAGGGTGATCATATTCCCAGATCACCGGCTGAAATTCTCCCCGATCACTAATGGGTTGACAAATAACATAGTTGAGTATGAGGCTCACATTACAAGCCTGGGGACTCGCACTGATTCGAGTTAGATATCAAGATCCACTGTGATTCTAACTTGCTATTCAAGACTCCAAGGTATTTGAAGGACTCGAGATGAGAAGCTGAAGCTCTACCATGCTTACTTTGATTTGTTGGTTGATAGGTTTGATGAGTTGAGATATACACATCTTCCTAGAGTAGAGAATCGGTTTGCTGATGCATTAGCCACCTTGGCTTCTATAATTGAGATTCCTGCAATAGTGACTATACCATTGTTGATCGAGACTAGGTCTGTACCAGCTTACTGTTGTTTGATTGGAGATATTGAGGATCAAAATGAGCTACCCTGGTACCACGATATTTATCAGTTTCTATCATGCGGTGCTTACCTAGAGTCAGCCTCAACTATGGATAAGAGAGCATTGAGACATTTGGCCGTCAGATTTGTTGTTTGTGGGGATGCACTATATAGGAGATTGCCCGATGGCATGTTGTTATTATGTCTAGACCGTGCCTTTGCAGATCGAGTGATGAGAGAGGTTCATGCAGGAGTCTGTGGCCCACACATGGGAGGTCATAGCAAACGGGTAAAATCATGAGGACTGGCTACTTTTGGTTAACCATGGAGACAGATTGTTACCAGTTTGTATAGAGATTTCCAGAGTGTTAGATGCACAGAGACTTAATACACGTGCCACCTTCTGAGTTTCATGTACTCACACCCTTGGCCATTTTTAGTACGGGGTATTGATATTATTGGGAAGATCTCGCCCAAGTCTTCCAATAGGCATGAGTACATTTTAGTTGCCATTTACTATTTCACCAAGTAGGTGAAGCTGCCTCCTGTTGATTGACAAACGCCGCAGCCAAATTAATCTGACGCACATTATCCGGCTGACATAGGTCCTTCACGAGCTGATTTCTAATAGAGGGGTGCATTTCAGGGGTGAGGTGGACACGTTGATTCAGGAGTATGGCATTCAACATCACAGATCGTCTACGTACATGCCACAAACTAATGGGGTAGTTGAGGCCGTGAATAAGAATATCAAGAGGATTTTGAGAAATATGGTCAAGACTTCTGATCGTCAGAAGCCCTTCGCCTTTACAGGGCCATCACATATCTTTTCAGATTCTCACTAGAGCCACCCCAGACATTCAAAGTGTATGGTATGGAGGCAGTGCTACCAATTGAGATTGAGATGGGATCTTTGAGAGTGGCACTAGAGCAACAGATATTCGAGGCCGAGTGGACCCAGTCTCATTATGATCATCTTATCCTTTTTTATGAGAGGAGATTGAGGGCAGCAGATCATGTTCAGGCCTATAAGAGGAAGATGACCCATGCATTCAGAAAAAGGGTCGCCTATAAGGTTTCAAAAGGCGGCACTAGTCTGAAAGTCCTAAGGGATTGATCAACAATCTTGGGGAGGCAAGTTTAATCGACTGGAGGCCGTATGTTATTCGAGATTTGACCCGAGAGGGAGCAGCCTGGTTAACAGACCTAGACGGAAATCAGTTCATGGAGCCAATCATCGTGGATCAACTGAAGAAGTTTTATGCGTGAGATCATGGTCAGAGGATGGGTGGCCATCACTTCGGTGCAGCCATATACTCCCTATCACACACCCATATTATCGATATATTCATTGCTACCTGAGCGTCCCGTAATTTATTATGGCCTTTTTTTTCATTCAGCCTTGTATACCTTTTCTAACCTGGGTTGGGGGCTAATTTTGTATACCCTTTGAGCGTGAGATCATGTTATTCTACCGATCGCATTTTATGGCTAATTTTGTAGTTTTTGCAAGCTATTAATGCCAAGATTGTCAAGTCGATCCAAGCACGAGAATTCGAAATGAACTCAAGATGTGTATTTTAAACCAAAAGAAGAGCTAAAGAAGCTGGAAAATCAAGCTGGGAAATTTCGCAGATGGGTGCGAAATTTTCACGAGCTGCAAAATTTCGCACTAGTGCGAATTTTCGCACTATGCGAAAATGTTTGCTCTTTTGTCCTTTGACAAATTTTTGTATTTTTTTCCCAAATTACCCCTTTTGTAATAGTGTTAACAGCGTAATTTGGTAATTTTGTTTGTTTTACGCTATATAAGTTACCAGGCCAGACCGTTGAACGGATCGACTTCCTCCGAATAAATTTTCGCACGCTGTGGTCGACCCTCCCGGCCTATTTTCATTTCTTTCATTTTCCCTCACTTTCTCTCCCTTTCTCACTAGCTAAACACCCTTCGAGGATGATAACTCGGAGGATAAGAGGCCATAACCTCTTTTCCTTAAGATAGAAGGCTAACAAGTAATGATCTGTGGTAAACTCAGGGTCCTCTTTGTTTCAACGCAGGTATTCACTGCTACTCATGTGTCTCCTTTTAACTATAGGTTTAAATCCCTTCGATGCACCTTGAATGATCCGTATTTGATAATCTTTTAGGGTTCAGTGGATGCTTATTGCTAGATCCACTGAGATTCATTAGTTATCATCTATTAGTCACTCAAAGATAATAAGGAGACTCGCTTCCACGTTTCGAGACCACACCGATGCTCGCCAATACCATTTTCTAAAGGATAGTTATTAGGGTTCAGTTTTTATAGCCAAATGAAGATTCGGTTCGGGAAATGACTATAGGTCATCCTCCCTAACGCAAGGAAGTGACCTCGAGACCCTCGCTACCTTTAGAACCCAAACTCAAAAGAGTTTGGAGCAGTTTGAAGGAATTCTATTTTATATTTTACTTCATTTTATTTTCAGTTTCCAAACAATTCAACCCACTATTTTTACCAAACCTTAAAATCCAAAACAAATTCACCAAATTGAGCCAACTGCAAACCATTTGTGCGAAGAAAACCCATCCCTGTGTTCGACCCTAGAGCCACTATGCTATGGCAGTAGGAGGAATTTAGGTTATAAATATTGTTGATTCCGGCACACCTACTGGAACACAAATCACTCACCCATCATTCTCATATGGCACTGTTATGGCCCTTTTAGGCTTAGTCGGTCTCCGAGCCTCGAGCAGGCTTATATGTGGTCCATTGAGTGTGTATGTAGTTCACTTCGGAGTGTCATCGTGGCTTCTTTTTTTTAGTTATTGGCATCATGCCATAGGAAGCAAGTGGAGCCCCCCGAGGTTTTAACTAAATCGGAGTTTATTGGAGTATGTCAAATTCGGAGCACTCGGGCTTGTTTCGATCATATCTCCCTCATCCGAACTCGAAATCATACACCGTTTCTTTTGTTGGATTCCCTACTCATTGAAGAATTCTCTGACAAAATTTTAGAATTTTTTTATCAATCGGATTAACCGGTTGGAAACCAGATCAGCCAGTTTAATGGTTTTTTGTTGAAGTCCATTATTCGAGCAGGTTCAAATTCGGAGCATCCGAGCTTGTTTTGATCATATCTCTCTCATCCGAACTTGAAATCATGCACTGTTTCTATAAAATTTCATATTTTTTCTCAATCGGATTGACTAGTTGGGAACTGTACAGCCAGTTCATCGGGCCAGCTTGCGTGGAAGCACTGTTTTTGTTGATTTTGGGGCCCAAATTGATAGCCACCCTTTCTCGATCCATCATTCTAGCAGTAGTGGCAGATATCACATTAGAGAGGTGGTTCGACCTCACCGCAAAAGTCACTTTCTCGCCTACCTGTCCTTAAAGTCACTCTTCATTCTATAATCAACTACCACTTGGTGTCGGACAAACTAATCCATCCCCCAATATCACATCAAAACTCTAAAAGAAAACTCGATCAAATCTCCCGTAAATTCATACTTTTGTATTCTAATGGACAATCGCTATGTGATTCTATTCACAAATCTTAATAATTATTAGGCTTGAACTTTCCATGCTTACCTATTAAGACCGACAAGATTCGCATCAGAGTCACGTCATCCTTTATATGCAAATGCAATGCATGTCATAAACAATTTCAAAATTGTTTACAAAAAATTTCGAAATCATTTTGTAGAACCGCCTAAACCTAGGCTCTAATACCATTTATAATGACCCGGCCTAACTATGTAGATATTGTCCGCTTCGGGCCTAAGGCCTCATATCGGTTTTTAAAAATGGGTCTACTGTTGAGAAGAGTTCCATACTTATATAGTTCCAAGAAGCTTCTCCCCATCCCGATGGATGTTACAAACCCCCCCCACGCACACACCGTCCTCGGGCTGCGGTCCCATGTGGGATTGCAGGCCAACTGAATGCACTTCACATCGGATCAGGGATCGGCCTGATACCATTAAATGTGGGCACCCCTTTCGGGTCCATAGCCCTAGGCAAGAGGGCGGATATCACATTAGAGAGGTGGTTCGACCTCCGCCGATAAAAGTCACTTCGCCACTCTGTCCTTAAGGTCACTATTTCATTCTACTATCAAGTGTCGGACAAACTAATCCATCCCCAATATCACATCAAACTCTCTCTAAATGACAACCTCGATCAAATTTCCCGTAACCCATACTCTCGTGATTCTTAATGGGACACCCTATAGGATTCTATTCATTAAATCGATAATTATTGGGGCTTGAACTTTCCATGCTTACCTATTAAGATCGACAAGATCCGCATCAGAGTCACGCCATCCTTTATATGCAAATGCAATGCATGTCATAAACAATTTCAAAATCATTTTGTAGAACCGCCTAAACCTAGGCCTCCCGACACTGACTAAATGTAAGCCTTCCTGCTCGACCAATGGTGGTTCGAACAAGATTCGGAGGCGCTAGCCGAATTCATTTATCAAACATATTTTATTTGGATATTTAAAAGCCCTTTTTTTTCTTTTTCTTTGTTTTTCAAAAATTGCGAAAGCTTTTTCAATCGTTTCAATAGGCCCATACAATTTACATTTAACCAAAATATATTTCCAATGATGGCATTCGATGCCTATTCAAAATAATATACACAATCATTTCAGAGTTTAACCTTTTGATCACAAAACATCAATTGTTCAAAAATAGGATGGATGCATATGACAGAGTGTATATGACAGTCACAGACTATGTAAAAGCTAAGTAAAATGCAGCCCGTACACGCAAGTACGTGCTCAGCCCATGTAGTGTAGTGGCTAGTCAAGGTTGTTCCCACAAAGAGAAGTAACGCTGAATACTGGCTAGTAACCTAGATACAATATTCGATCCAGCCTTTATAGCGAATTATAACTAATTTAAGGAAAGCCTAATATTAAGATTTTGATTTAAAGTAATGATGAGAAAAATCAGATTTTGCCACGCCACTACACCCTTGTTATGGATTTTGAACTTAGATAGCGTATTTATCTATCAGCAGGATTTATGTTAGCCAAGTTGATCGTGCCTGCAAGATATTCTCTCTCGAGATATATCCGCCTATCTTGCCAAGGCAGTGTATTGCATCTCGCTTGACCCTTGACTTCGAGATGGATAAAATGTGCAAACCCAAAGTGCTAAACTTGAAACGGGATACCTCTATTCGACGACCAAGTGTTACTTAACCCATGTCCCTATGAGTCATCTTCTCTCAATTTCAGACTCCTAGCAATAGCATACTAAAATTGGCCAATTAATAACATGTGATTAAATTTAGGAGTAAAGCAATCATACAAATTCATACCAATATTAAATAAACCAAGAATGAATACATTAATCCATAATTATGTGGTTAGTTCAACAAGACCCTAGAGAAAAGGTTCATAGTGATTTTCATTACAAACCGTAAAGATTTTTAACATAAACCTAATCAAGAAAAGATATACGTAAGAAGTCGCCTTTACGATCTCGGAACTGGGTCTCCGCCTTAACCTCCTGGGTCCGCCTGTCCTTCTCTTCAATCTGCCTCCAAACCCCCTGATTAGTGCCCAAAAAGTGCTACTCGTAACCCTATTTTACCAGTGCTTTGAGCGCTTTTTGTGTACTAATTATTATAATTAACCCAATTGGACATGTTCAAGGTCCCTATTGCGCTAATTTCATTCCGAGGCTGTTTTTGTAGTTTTTGCAGAATCAAGCCAAATTATCGTGTTAATCCAATCATAACCAAAGCTCCGCCGATTTACCACTCTATATGTCTTATATCAATTTCAGCAAGCCGTGAATGAAGAATTTCAAAGCAGGAAGAATAAAAGAGAAAAATAGCAAGTCGCAGGATGCGTGATGCAACAAAGTGGCCAATGGAACAAGAGTCAGAGAGAAACTGATTTTCATTGCAAATTTTCGTCAGGCTAGCGAATTTATCATGAGGCTAAATTTCACTCGCTTATTCAGAATTCGCTAGGGTTATTAAATTTCACTAGCATAGCGAAATTTTCACTATGCTAGCGAAATTCCCTGCATAGCGAAATTGCTGCCCCTGTGTTTTTGATGTATTTGATTCCAAACGACCACGTTTTGATTAATTACCATTTTGTCCTTATTGTAATATCATATTTTAGGCATTTTTGTCATTTCACACAATGGTGTTGGCTATATAAGCTCCACTACATTTTTTGTAACCCTAACTTTAATCTTTCAGTACACGACAGCTTTTGTTCCAGTTTTCTCTCTTCTCTCTCCTCTTTCTCTCACTTTCTTGGGTGCCAAACACCCTTCAAGGATGAAAACTTTGAGGATGAGCGCTAAACCTTTCCTCCCTTGAAGTGGAAGGTCAAATAGATCCGGTTCGGTGGTGGTTCCCGTTTTCATGTAGCGTGCTCTTGACATTCCGGTTCCCTAATTCCAACTATAGGTTTGAAAGCTGATGTACTTTCTTTGGTCAATACTTGGCAAGCTTTTAGGTTTAGTGTGTATTCTCTTAGCTTTAGATACACTAATATCCATTAGTTGCCATTTACGAGCCACTGAGGTAGGTTAAGGGGTTAGATTTTCACTGTAAGAACCATGAATGCTAAATAAATGCTTTCTATCAAAAGGAAAATTATTAGGGTTTAGTTTTTAAAATTAAATGAAGATCCGGTTTGGGAGATGACTATATGTCATCCTCCCTAACGCGAGGAAATAAACCCGGACTCTCTGCCATCAGGATCTTAAAACCTAGTGGCCCAATGTCAAGAGTTCTATTTTACATTTTATTTTATTTAAATTTAAGTTTGCAAACCATCAACTCCCTTGTTTTTACCAAACCTTAAAATCCAAATTGAATTCACCATTTTTGACTTCACTTAAATCATTCAGACGAAGAAACCCATCCCCCGTGCTCAATTCTAGACTACCATACCAAGCAAAGAGCTTGACTACGACAAGAGGGAGGAATATAGGATATAAATTTTTGTTTCGATTCCCGATCACCCTACCGTGGCACGACCAATGGCGCCGTTGTCTGGGATGGTGCCTTAGTGCAGTGACGAAGCTGCGGGAACACTTGTGATCCTCATCACAAGTCTTCGTGAATTTCCTTTTTATCATTTTACGCTCATATTTTCTTAGTTTTATTTAACGTTAAAAGGGTGCAAAGAGGATCGTTTCTTTGGTTTCGTTTTGTCATAGAATCCATTTTCAAATGATCAAAATTCTAAGGCAAGCATTCGTGTTCTGTGGGAAAATTGATCGAGAGAAATGTGGAACCCCCACATGAAGAGCAATACGCTCAGGAGAGAGTAACCCAGGCATATATGACAATGAGGGACTAGAACCTCGCATGGCAAATCGCAACCCCGAGAGAAATCCAAACCCACCTGGGGATCCATGAGGGACTATAGAGACCAATGGATGAGTGCACCATTCTACAGTGTTCCCTCAACTTATGCACCTCCTCCACATCCACAAGATAGCTTCGTCTCAGCTCAACCACCACAAAGCTAATCTCCCGCCAGCACTGGGACCTTACTAAACCGGTGGGCAGATGCTGGATGAACAAAAGAAATTCAATGTCCACCGAGTGAAAAATCCATACTGAGGGAGAAATTCCCGGACCAAAGATTAGATGGGCTTGAATGATTTCAGTACGAATGGACAACATGCAAGATTCCATCAAGACCTAATTGATCGCCAAATGATGTCCACCGGGAGGAGGAGTGTCAGTGGCACACCATGGTATGAGCCATGCCTACAAAGCAGCCTGGGCCAAGAAAACCTCGGTGAAAATTTTGAATCCTCGCTGGTGCCGCTATCCGCTATGGGAGAAGAAGGAAGCAACCTTCCCATTGACTGAGAAGAGCAGTGGAAGGGACCCAAGAGCCTATCATTCAACCAAACCCCATAGATTTGGATCCTAATGCCACTGCCCAACCCAAAAACAACCCACTGCTAGTACCCCCCTCAGTTGACCAAGTGTACATACTGCCCATGCCTGCAGCACAACCAATCCCTAAAGCACCCACCAAAAAGGCCACCCCATCACTGCCTATGCTGAAAAACTTCAAGAAATTAGTGGTCTTTGTACAGAATTTTGCCACTACCTCAAACAAGATGGCATCTGCACAGACCGCATGACATAGTTGATGGTTCGGGTGCCGGTTCGGATTTGGAGCATCCGAGCCCCGACATTTCTGAGCTCCGCCATTTTTGAAGCAGAAATGTAAATTTTGGAAGCTTGATTGAAGATCGTGGCAACTGAGCAAAGCAGGAATTCGCAAGCTTAGCGAAAATTTCGCAATCCTAGCAAAATGCAAAATTTCGCTACATTTGAAATTTTCGTTAAGCTAGCGAAATTCTTGTGAGATAGCGAAATTGAGAAATTTCGCTAGGAATGTTGAATTTCCTACAGTTAATAAATTTAGCTTACGAAATGAACAAGGACAAAATTGCAAGGTAAAACAAAAAAAACCGTTTGTTTTATATATATATATATATATATTATTTTATTTAAAAAATTATTTAAAATATATTTTATTTCAAAATTTTATATATATATATATATAAATTTTGTCTCTTAAAATAATCGTTTTTTTTTTATATAAAAATTAAAAAAATGTTTTTTATTTTTATTTTTATTATTTTTATTTATTAATTTTATTTTAAAATCAAAAACAAAATTTATTGCACATAAAAATTTCGCTTATGTCAAATTTTCGCTTGCTTACCGAAATTTCGCTGCTCTGTAAAAGATGTCAGAAGATAATGAAAATTTTCGCTATGGGCCCCACTTTTCCAAATTCGTTTCGCTCATAACTTTTTCATCCAAACTCCGTTTTAGCGTTTCTGGTACCGTTGGAGCTAGGAGAGTGTAGAATCGAATATGGCCAGAAAGAACATTTTTGAGATTATTATGAAAGTGTAATTTTAAAAATCTCAAACTGGTCACTTTTTTTCTCTCTCTTTTCTTTCTCCTAACTTGTTTGTTTGAAGTTCTAACTGAGTGAATAAGGTGTCGATGGAAAGCTGCGGTCTCCATTCAGCAATGATTACATCTCATCAAGGAGGTAACACTTCCTTTTCTACTCCAATCCGAGCCCCAGCGACACCCCAGATGCTTCAAGTCAAAAAGAGCCAGCAAAGGAAGTGGCTTTTGGCCATAGATCGTCCCTCATCCCGTTTCGTCGCACGTCCCATCTCTGATGTTGTCACTTTTTCAAAATTTGGGACTCGTTAAGTAAATCCAAAATTTTTTGTGTTTTGCCTAGCCTAGTAGCTTTGGAAAAATTGAAAATTTCCAGCTCCACCCTATTGATGTTGGGACCTGCTCCATGCCTAATTGAGTGGATGATTAGTTGAATTCTCACGCTTTCAACATTTTTCTTCCAACTTAGCTAACCACACACGAGCACATTAGGTTTCAAATGATAAATAAAATTGCCAAACCTCCTTTACTTTGCATAACCTACCCTGGGCCTATCGACCACCTTACTGTGATTAAGGACCACCGTGGAAAGAAGGCTAATGTGTTCTAAAAAACAAAAAAAGGAGAAAATAAAAGAAAAGAATAAAAATTGCAAATGTTACTAAACCCAACACCCGGGCCCGAGGGGCAGGCGGAGAAAGCTCAAAGCCCTGCCCTAAACCTTCACCGGCTGGGGAGCCCCCACTAGTGTCGCTACACGGTGGATAGGTGGAGCTGAGTGTTGTAGGTGCTGGAGTCTCGAAATCATTCAAGTCCTGGTGAAACCCGAAGAGTTAGTGGCCTAAAGATCCTCATGACTTGGTGCCGCCCTAAGCCTTAATTGGTTGGGAGCTACCTGTAGGATCCCCTGCTATATGACTTTGTGAGGTCGATTCCTCAAAGATTACACCCTACAACGAAAAGAATTTTGGAATAAGAGGTGGGTCCCGATCTATTTAGGTTGGTTAGCATGCTAGGCCTGGTAGTAGCTAGGAAGTCGGGGGAGAGTGCGCTTGACAACTTATTGTTGAGAGCTAATCAAATAAAATACTTAGGTTTTGGTGGAAGTTTCTCGTTGATTCACTGCTAAGGAGGCTCTTTGATACTAAATTTTGTGGCGGCATTCTTTCTCTCATGACAAGCTATTGGACACGGCTTTGATGAGATTCTTACTTAGGGTTAGGCATTACTCATTCACAACCTTTTGAAATATAATTTTGTGAACATTATTTTTTGTTATAGTTTTATATGTTCTTGTTATTTTTCTTTTCAGACAAGTAAGGGACTAGCAATGTGTCGGCTGGGGGGTGTGAGCAGTGCCTGTGCTATTTTGAACCCTATTTTTAATAGGTTTTGAGCGCTTTTGTGTACTAATTATTATACTAACCCACCTGACATGCTCGGTCCCTATTACGCTTCTAATTGCATTCCGAGGCTGTTTTTGCAGTTTTGGCAGAATTGAAGCCAAATTATCGGTTAATCCAAATCATAACCAAAGTCGGGCTGATTTCCATCACTCTATATGGTCTTATATCAATTTCAAGAAGTCGAATGAATAATTTCAAAGCAAGAAGAAAAAAAGAGAAAAAATAGCAAGTCAAGCAGGATGCGTGATGTGGTGAACAAAGAGCGCGCGAGAAACCCCGGATTTCGCCGCAAATTTTTCTAGGGCTAGCGAAATTTCGCACAGCGTACCTCGCTATGCTAGCGAAATTCCCTCTGTGATAGCTAAATTGTCTCGTGTTTTGATGTATTTGATTCCAAACGACCACGTTTTGATTAATTACCATTTTGTCCTTATTGTAATATCATATTTTAGGCATTTTTGTCATGTCACACAATGGGGTTGGCTATATAAGCTCCCCTACATTTTTTGTAACCCTAGCTTTAATCTTTCAAGACACGGTGCCTTTGTTCCACTTTTCTTCTCTTCTCCTCTTTCTCTCGTTTCTTTGGGTGCCAAACACCCTCCGTTGATGACAACTTGGAGGATGAGTGGCTAAACCCTTCCTCCTAAAATGAAGGTTGCCGTGCATCTGAATGCAGGAAGTCTCCTAGCTTTTCACGCACAGGTTTTGACATTCCTCGGGGTCCCTAATTTCCAACTCTAGGTTTAAAGCTTTTGATGTACTTCTTTGGTCACTTGGCAAGCTTTGTGTGGTTTAGTATTCTTAGTTTTGTATTACACTAATATCCATTAGTTGCCATTTACGAGCCACCGAGGTAGGTTAAGGGGTTAGATTTTCACCGTAGTTGTCCATGAATGCTAAATAAATGCTTTCTACTAAAAGGAAAAAATTGTCAGGTTTAGCTTTTAAAAGAATGAAGATCCGGCTCAGAGAGATGACTATATGTCATCCTCCCTAACGCGAGGAAATAAACCCAGGATCTTTCAAGAAGCCTAGGATCTTAAACCCAGCGGGCCTAATGCTTCAAGGAGTTCTATTTACATTTTATTTTATTTAAATTTCGCTTGCAAACCATCAACTCCCCTGCTTTTAATACTAAACCTTAAAACTAAATTGAATTCACCATTTTCGACTTCACTAAATCATTCGTATCGAAGAAACCCATCCCTGTTCGAATCTCAGACCACTATATCGCAAAGAGCTTGACTAAGGCACAGGAGGAATATAGGATATAAAATTTTGTTGATTCCTGATCACCCTACTCGTGGCACGAATCACCCCCTTTGCCTTGCAAATGCTTCTCTTGTATTCAGACGCTAGCCCTATCATCAAGCCCAAAAATTCCAGAGTTTTATGCTCCTTGATTCGAAGAACACCTCGCTACGCGGCGAGGCTACGCTGCTGGCACTGAGGCTATTGGATTCCTCCCTCTTCCGTTCACATAAGGAGGACCTCCATGCTGCTACGAAGGACTACGCCGCAACGTGGAGTGCTTTGCCGCATACCCGAGGCTTTTTCTTTGGTTCTTTCCTTTGCTTTATTTAGCTTCCTTTTTGCTTCTTATATCACTGTGTCCTGCAAAACATTATGATATGGAGGATTAGTGCAATATTAGTGAATATGAATGTGAATCATGCAATTGATTTATAAAAACACCTAGAAATCTTATTGAAACACATGCATAATTAACACCGATCAACACCCCCAAACTTAGTTTCTTGCTTGTCCCTAGGCAAGAACAGACTCTAACCAGGGCATGCAAGAATAAAGCGTAACTAACACTGACGATATGGGTCCAATGCACATGATACCAAGAAAAATGGGTGAACATGAACAAATTCGTTAGATCCAGGGACTACCTCGATTTGTTCAACTTTCAAGAATCTGCAATGAGTCAGTCTCAGTTGACCAAGCAGGTCAACCCCCTTTTTAGTGTTCAATAACCTTTCCCAAGGAGTCTATAGTGCGGTTGAAGTGTGATCTCCAATGTATAGCTCGACTTCAGTACCCCCAAACTTGAATTTAACTTGCCTGTTGGGATTAGCTTAACACATAAGGATAAGAACGCACCCATTTATTCACTTCAACTAATCCTAAGGGGATTAACTCTAAGATAAAATTGAAAGAGCACTAAAGGCCAAGAAGTTTTAGGATGATGTTCAGAACGGATCCATCAGACTCCCCACCGCTGGTTACGGGCACCGCACACGGCTCCCCGAATCCTCACCCCGAACACTCAACCAAACCCGAGGCCCTGGGATCAGGAAATCATCCATCCTCCGTCCCATGTAGCGGGCAGTGAAGTCAATGGCTCCGTGCCGCTTTGCTCAAGGCATTAGGCTTTGAAAGGCCCTTAGATCGTGCTCCTGATTCCGATTGATGATCCTTAAATATCTAAACTAAAAAGCTTATTATTATCATTTTTTTAATATTTGGGGCTTAAAGGCGATCCTCTTTTACTAAGGTGTCTCATCACTTAGGTGTTTAAATTTTCCAAGGTTCATAAAACTCTTGTATGCTGAGTCCGGAGTCTAGGCATACTATGAAGATCACGTGTGTGTGCGCGATAGCTTACTTCGGGAAATGGTTTCTTGAAATCTAAAAGAGGTGGCCAGACATGGTCATTCTCAACTTTTTTACAATGCATTCCCGATTGTCAAACAACCTTGGAGTTCCCTATTTCGAAACACGCCATTCTAATGACATTATGACTTCTTTAAATCATGGCCAAGACTAAAGCTGAGAACAATTAATACCAAATCCGGAAACTACCATATCATAATAGTACCAAACACAACATACTAGTACATAATGAACAAAACTCGGTCTTTAAACATGCTGGAAAAAAAAACTAACAAAAATTAGACCTAAAACATGCCTAAAACATGCAGAAAAAAAATAAAACTAAGCCAACCCGTACACCCACACCCACAACATACACCCCTAAACTTAAAACTGATAGTGTCCTCAATGACATAATGGAAATAAGGGCATAGAAATACGTCCCAGAGAATCACTGCGGTGGCTGCCCCAGTATTGCTAATTCTCTACCACTTCTCAATATGACAGATTTTACATGGTCATTACCTTTATTGTCCTCGTTCACCCTGAGTTACTAGTAATGATCCGTGGCCGCCACAACAATGTACACTGGGCCTATTTGCACCTCCGCATTTCCGAGCTGGGCCTCGATTCTATAACTCGGGTAGATTGCTTTGGAATGTGGCCTCTGGCCTCATTCATAAACGTGTTGTGGGAAGTCATCATATGAGCTAAGGCTTCCTCCAAATCTACTTTCTTCTCTAGTGGTGGTTTGCTTGCTTGAAGTAATGGCATATTATTTTGGTTTTTTCTCCAGCCATAGTTCCGATTGCTCTGATTATTCTGGTTACCTCTCCAACCCTGGCCTTGATTTTGATTCTGATTTTGGTACCTGTTCTAGTAGGCATTACCTCCATACTGCCCTTTGATGTCATGGGTTTGACCGGATTCATACTCTAAGGCTTGCTCTATCACATCTACCCCGATTGACAATCCATAGGACTGTGTTGTACTCCGCAAGACTCACAGATCTCCCAGGGGTTATTCCCCTAATAGCGCTCATCGTACTCCATCGTCAGAGTCGCTTAGTTAACTCGCGCGACATGGTTTAATAGGTTAACAGGAACTTCGTGTTTGCTCCGCCAAGGACTCCTGGCGTCATCTATTCGAGGCCATTGATTAGCATTAGTTGTTATATCTTCCAATATCTCATAATCTTGATCTGTAGTCTTCTTCATCAGAGCACCTCCTGCTAAGGCATCAATGATTGTCCTAGCTTCGAATAGCTTAAACTATCAGAGAACGTGTGCACTCAAGATCCACCTAGTTAACTTGTGATGTGGGCATCTCCTCAGTAGCTCATGAAATCTCTCCCAAGCCTCGGCTAAGTTCTCCCCCCTTGAATTGTCTAAATGTGTTAATCTCTTACACCAATTGTGCGATTTTTTTGGGTGGGAGAAATTTGGTCAGGAATTTCTGCACTAAGTCATTCCGTGAGGTAATGGAATCCAGTGGTTGGCTAGTCAACCAATGCTTAGCTCGATCGCTAAGTGACATTGGGAATAGACGCAATCTGAGAGCTTCTTTTGTTACTCCATTATACTTGATTATGTCGCAAACTTCAATAAAACTTGTCAGATGTGCATTTGGATTCTCACTAGGCAACCCATGAAACTGTATATTGTGGAGCATTTGCAAAGTTACTCCTTTCAGCTCAAAGTTGTTCGATTGAATAGGTGGTCGTTGTATAGCTGACTGAACAACTGTAGGTGGCAAGGCGAACTCCTCAAGTAGCATATGAGGATCATCAGGCTGTACAAACGATCTGGTGGCCTGATTTCTATGATTTTGTCCATTCTGATCCACCTATGGT
Organism: Tetrastigma voinierianum; assembly: GCA_016808115.1. Lineage (NCBI taxonomy): Eukaryota > Viridiplantae > Streptophyta > Magnoliopsida > Vitales > Vitaceae > Tetrastigma > Tetrastigma voinierianum. The sequence goes on along the minus strand of JAEQBH010001944.1, from coordinate 435,876 downwards.
TCATTCCTATCTTGGAACTGCCCTTCGTCTTCTTGATTCTGCATGATTCTAGATCGGGTCAAGGCGGTGCTTCACGTAATCGATGTAATGTCCTGCTCGGTTCAGGATCAAATGGAAGTACCGCGATCTTCTCTTTGCATGCACACTAATACTCGAAATCACAAGTACGGGTTTTCCAGACCAAGTCACAAAGACAGTGAAATAAGGAAAAATAACTAAAACAAAGAGTAATAAAATGATTAATAAGTAAAAAGAACTAAAATAAAATTGATCCAAAGTAGAATCTATTGCATTGTTGTCAATATCAACACTAAACTTCTCCCGGGAAACGGCGCCAAAAACTTGACGGGCAGATAGTGAGTGTGTAAAAGTTAAGTAAAAATGCAGGCCTGTACGCGCAAGTGTACGCGTCGAGTTCATGTAGTGTAGTGGCTAGTTAAGTGTCGTTCCCACGAAGAGAACCGTGTTGAATACTGGCTTAGTAACCTAGATAATATTTGATCCAAATTTTTATAGTGAATTATAACCACTACGAAAGTCATATTGAGATTTTGATTTAAAGTAATGATGAGAAAACTAGGGTTTTGTCGTCGCCTACCACACTTGATGGATTTTAACCTAGATAGCATATTTATCTAATATTTCATATGATTTATGTTAACTTCGCTGATCGTGCTTCATAAGAGATTCTCTCTTATGATATATCCGGGTCTATCTCGCTGGGGTGTATTGCATCTTGCTTTCGACCCCTTGACTGAGATGCATAAATGTGCAAACTCGTTGCTATACTTGAACGCTGGATATCTCTATTCCCCGATTGACTAAGGTTGCTTTTCCCATGTCCCCATGAGTCATATTCTCTCGATTTCAAATTCTAGCAATAGTACATGCTAAAATTAACCAATTAATAACATGTGATTAAATTTAGAGTAGTTAACTACAAATTCATACCAATATTAAATAAACCGCAATTAATACATTAATCCATAATGGTGTGGTTAGGTTCGACAAGACCCTAGAGAGAAAAGTTAGTTCATAGTGATTTTCATTACAGACTGAAAGATTTTTAACATAATCGAATCGCAGCAAATACGTAAGGTCACCTTTACGATCTCTAACTGCCTCCTCCACTTCCCTTCATTCGCTTGTCCTTCTCATCAACTCGCTCCAAATCCCCCTCTTGCCTTAAAAATTCTTCTCTTTATATCTCAGACGCTGGCCCATCATTGGCCCGTAATTCCGCAGTTTTATGCTCCCGATTCTCTCTAAAGAACACCCCGCTACGCCAAGGCGGCGGTGGGTGCGACTGTAGCGCACTGAGGCTATTGATTCTCCTCGGCCGTTTGTCGCGGCGTAGGACTTCCATGCCGCCGCTAAGACTACGCCAACGTGAGTGCTTCTGGCCATCGTTACTCCGAGGCTTCTTCTTTGGTTCTTTCCTTTGCTTTATTTAGCTTCCTTTGCTTCTTATACTACTGCGGTCCCCGCAAAACATTATGATATGGAGGATTAGTGCAATATTAATGAATATGAATGTGAATCATGCAATTGAGTTATAAAAACACCTAGAAATCTTGCTGAAACGCATGCATAATCAATATACTTTTACTCTGCAGCTTTCTTGATGACTCTACGCTCCGATCTGGGTCCCAATCGCACCATTCGACATCAAGAGATTGGTAAAATAATACGCTAAGCATTTTCATGCTTAGTGCTTCTATGGAAATTCTCTCTTCATTTTATTTAAAATCGAAACATGCAATATTTATAAAACAATGCTTTTGTACAATTGTCAATGACCATTGCAGTACAATACGTATTTTATTTTATTTTTCAATAAATCAATTACAATTCATTGGTCATCACAAGCTATGCATTTTCATATGCAATAAATCATTCAAATCACAAATCGTGCACTTTTCAATCTCATTATCATTTTGCATTTTAGCCCTTATCGAATTTAATCCTATGATTTTGCACTGGATAAATAATCACCTAAGACTCCATCCAGCCACATATGGCTGTATGTATGTATATATATATATATATATATATATATATACTTGGTTGGTGTGCACTATCTGTTGGTGTACACTACCGAGCACGTCTGCTGGCTACTGACCAGATGCCACAATAGTACGTTTGTTCGACTCTTATTGGTATACCAATTTATCCTTAACTTGAATTTAACAGTTAACATTCTATTAAGGGTATTCAAATCATTTTTAGGAAAATACAGTATAGTATGTATTTTTATACAAACAAATCATTTCAATACTCATGCAATTTTCATGTCATTCATTTCCCGCAATCAATCAATTTCTCAAATTTCTTAACTTAATCAACTTGAAATTCATTTCACAATTTATTTGCATTTTAAATCAATTTAAACACCAACATGCAATTCAAACATTTTGAGATAGAGATTGAACAATGAGAGAAAGGTGTAGAACAAACCAAAAGCTTTGCACTTTGATTTCAATCATTGGAATCTCAATCTCGCCTGTGTTTTCCTCGTCAACCCCTATTCCAATACAATTAAAGAACAATATTATTCGTTCAGGCTAGTGATTTTGGTTAGGTTGATTTTCAGAGTTTACATCGTATTCTAATCTCATTAGCAAATGAGGGCAAAATACAAGCCCTGTGATGGTTGTTAGCTTCCAACTTTAATCCATCACATAACCAAAATACTAAAATTTTGCCCTGCCTTATAATCCTTCAACGGTACTTTGATAAACTAAACCATCCTGCTGAAAGATTAAGTCAAAAAACCCAACAACCACTAACACCAGATGTAAGGACCGTTATTTTCCAGTTTTGTACTCTATGGACTGTATTACCCAAAAATTATTCAAAAGGTCTTCAAAAATTATGAAACTCTCAAGTTTAGTCCTTTATATATCCAATGACATCTCTAAAATTGTTCAGTTTAAAATTCTCTCTGCTGGGCTCCTAACCATAACACAAACAGTGGCAAAACATGCCGCTTTTTCGCATAACAAGACTTTAAAACGTGTCACCAAACCAACTTAATGTTGTCCAAAATTAACTTCAAACATTGATTTAATTAGATTAGACCAAGGCCCAACCAACCCCCCAAGCACCCAAAAATCAGATGAGTAAAATCAATTGGCACGCTTTTAACTTTAACATCTAGACTACTCTAATTTGCAAAACATAATCCGCATTATTACAGTCTAATTTTGATAGATTTCTAGGCACTTTGGGGTTACAAATTGCATACACTTCCTTCAAGTAAAATTTTCCCCTAGAATTATAGTTTACCCAGAATTTTTAATCACTCAAATTGGATGAGTGAAACTCATTTTATGGCCAAAACATCACAACTACTCCCAAACAGGTACACTGTGCTGAGCTAGCCGAAACTCACCTTTAAGCCCATTTTTGGGAGCCTTAGTGCTGCGATTTGCTCCTGGTCCCTTCCATACATTTGTAGCTCTATCTCTTATGGTTCTTTACCAATTTGAATCACTGATTTTGGTTGATTATAACTTAATCTATAGCCAAAATAAGAACAGGGTTTTGATAAATTTTCGACAAAGATTTTTGAAAAACTGTAAACATTTCCTTTGTTAAACACTCCTCCAAACCAATACCAAAACCATGTACAACCAATACAAAACACCTTTATCCACATTTTGGGTTTTCCCCAACCCAAACACAAGAGAAAAGGGGTTAGGGTTTAGTTTCTTACTTTTAATCTCTTGATTATTCAACATCAAGTCTTCCTTCTTCTTCTTGATCACTTGGAAACCATAAATGGGAAAAACTCCCACCAAAACCTTGGTCTTCTCTCAACCCTAGCTCTCTTTTCTCTCCCTTTTCTCTCCAAGAACGAAAATGCAAAAATGTGTCTTATCTTTAGACCACATTTGGTCTTAATCTCATTTAATGGTTGCTTCCTTTGTTTGGCTTCCTATTCTTGGCTTTCAAATAAGTCTCATTTCTTTTTTTTTTTTTTTAAATTTAAGTCTTCTATTTCACTTCATTTAACTCACATTAGCATTTAATCTTTATACTATTTTTGGCCCTTAGGCTCATTTTATTAAATTCCAAATTTACCCCTTTACACTTCTTGTACCTGGTTGTATATATATATATATATATATATATATATTTTTTTTTTCTTAGGATTTAAATTAAAAATTTCCATTTACTTTATTTATAATTCTAAACACATAATAATATATATATATATATATATAGTATATATAGTGAGATATATATATATATATATATATATAGCATATATATATATATATATATATATATATATATATATATCAAGTAAAAATACTAGCTTTTAGGCATATATAAATTTTATTGCTCGCCTATAAGCTCGCATCGATCTCTATGTGTATGGGCTTGGTCCAGTTTTGGCCATGTTATGGGTTTCAGAACTCCACCTTGGGTCCACTCGATACTGTGGTTAAGGAAAGACGCAATGTGGCCACTATGGACTCAGAATAGTGGAGTGTTTATGGAGTCGTGTTCGAGACTAATCGGGGAGTTCCCGGGACTAAAGGTGCACAAAAATGGAGTGAGTTCAGAGGGAAAAAAAAAAAGAAGAAAGAAGAACAAAAAAACGTGAAGGAGAAGAAAAAAAGAAAGGAAGGAAAAAAAGAGAGGAGAAAGATAGAAAAGGAAAGAGAGATTCTCTAGATCCGGGTGGGTGTGGTCTCTCTCATTTTGAAGAGGACTTCCTACAGATTTGAAGGAGTGGATACTTGGTTTTGGAAGCATAAAAATAAAGAAGGAAAAGGGGGGGGAGATAGCCGTAAATCCTACAGGTACGAAAGTTGTATGCTTCTCCCATTTTCTTTTGCGATTGTCTTTGCCTTTGATGTTTGTAGCCTTGTTTTAGAGCACTAGGCATCGTTTGTGTCAATTCTCAGTCATTCGGAGTTGGAATTGTTCTCCATTTATTTTGTTGGATTTCTGACTCTATGAGGAAGGTTCTGAAAAATTTTGAGAACTGCTGTCAACCGATTGGACAGGTTTGGAAAACGGATCAACCGGTTCATTAAGTTTTGTTTTACGGAACAGCAGTTAGGATACTAGGCATCGTTTGTGTCAGTTCTCAGTCATTCAAAGTTGGAATTGTACTCCATTTGTTTTGTTAGATTATTGAATCTATGATGAAGATTCTGAAAAATTTTGAGAACTACTCTCAACCGGCTGAACCATTTGGGAAACCGGATCATCCTGTTCATTAAGTTTTATTATCCGGAACAACAGTTAGGGTACTAGGCATCATTTGTGTCAGTTCTCAATCATTCGGAGTTAGAATTGTTCTCTGTTTGTTTTTTTTTTTGTGGATTTCTAACTCTATGAGGAATATTCTAAAAAATTTTGAGAACTTCTATCAACCGGCTGAACTGGTTGGGAAACCGGATCAGTTGGTTCATTAAGTTCTATTTTCTGGAACAACAGTTATGGCACTTAGAATCGTTTGTGTCAGTTCTCACTCATTCAGAGTCAGAACTATACACCCTTTATTTTGTGGGATTCCTTACTATGTGAGGAAAGTTCTGACAAATTTTAAGAACTGCTCTCAACCGGATCAACCAGTTGGGAAATCGGATCAGTCGGTTCATTAGGTTATATTTTCCGGAATAGCATTTAGGGCACTTTGCCTTGTTTGGATCGGTTCTCACTCATCTGGAGTTGGAATTGTACATCGTTTCTGTTTTTGGGTTCCTTACTCTTTGAGGAATGTTTTGAAAAAATTTGAGATTTGTTCTCAACTGGCTCAGCCGGTTAGGGAACTAGATCAGCCAATTCATTAGGGTTTTTTTTCTAGGGATAGCAGATAGGGCATCTTGGCTTGTTTCAGTCGGTTCTCACTCATCCGGGCTCATAATCATGCATCGTTTATTTTTTTAGATTCCTTATTCATTAAATAATATTATGGTGAAATTTGATGATTTTTCTCAACCGGTTGAGAACCGTTCAACTGGTTATGTAGGACAACTTATGGGCATCCCCCCTATTTTAGCACTTTTCAAGCCCGAATCCCTTGAGGTTCAAGCCCGTTTGCACTAATGCATTTGTGGGCCATATTTGGGGGTCTAGCAAAGCTGAGCCTAACTGAATTAGAGGGGACCCACTCATGGAGTTAGGGACACTGGGGTTAGGGTGAGTTTGATTGTGAATTGGTGATTAAGTGGTTAGTGAATTGTCATTCGAGAGTGTGGAAAGAAATAAACATATGAATCGCCATTTCAGTCTACTTCCATTTTGAATACGAAATTTTGGTTACTTGATCATGATGCATGTTGTGTGTTTGTGCTTTATTAACTAACTATATCCGCAGCCTCATGGCTAGGACCACAGGTACGTGTTTCGGGCTTTGGTATTTGCATTTATATGCTTATATGCTCGAATTTGATGCTCAGGGTGCATTCGAGCTTGTTAGTCGAATTCCTCTATGTAACGCTATTAAGGACCACGGGTGTATGCACCCATTGTTTTGTTTGGTCGTGTGTTTATGCATGTTAGATACTAAGTAGGTTGGTGGAATTCAGGTCATCTATTTAGCCTCGAAAGTGGATCAATTGATCTTTGACCCATATGATCCCATGTACCCACTCCATTAGTAGACCGAAGTTCGGCTTAGAGGGGTGCTACTCGCATGAGGCACTTTCCCAATAAGTACCCTGATCCGACCTTAAATCTTGTTTTCGTGACTCCGCTTTTTCTAAATGGAGTCAATAAGGGTTTTTTGTTCTACTTTATTTTCCCCATAATAAAAATAAAAAAGTAAGTATTTACTCCAACAAATTGTTTCCTCACTAGGGACGGATTTTCAAAGCTCGAAAATGAATTGACTTTTTTCTATTAATAGCGAGTCACGCCGGCCTGTGGATCGGGTAAGGAACTTCGGGCTGCTCAAACCTATATTCTTTTGAATTGTGACAAGGTTACACCTATATCGAATAAGTATTTTTGAAATATTATATAAATTATTGATTTTTGTATTTTAATGGTTTTAATTTTTTTATATTATATTTACAACACAGTCAAGGAACAAGATACAAGAATTAGAGATATTGGCATTGATCAAATGCTCAATTATAATTTCGTTGAATGGTTCAAACTTTATGTAAGGGTATTTTGTTCCCTACATAATTTTTCATAATCAAATATTTGAAATTAAATACATATTGACATTAATATTTTTTCATAAATGTATTACGTAATCCTAGTAACAACGTGACAAAATCATTAAAGGCTCTGCTGAAGGGCCAACAGAACCACATAGTCATATCCAAATGTACTGGTCATCGGTACAAATTTCATACTATAGGCCACTGGATCGGTCGAGCTACCATGAACAAGTGGTGTTTCAGATAAGGTACAAACTATAGTGAGAATGCTAGCGATTATTATGGTCAATTGATAGAGATATTGGAGTTAGAGTATCATGGTTATCCATTCCAAAGAAAAGTTCTATTTAAATGTGAATGGTTTGACCCTTCAAGGCATGGCACTAGGAGGCACCCAAATTACAACCAAAGTAGAAGATTTAATAGGTATGAACCATTCATACTCGCAATGCAGGTGTGACAAGTATCTTATGTACTATATCCTTCATTGAGGTGCGCCCAAACGAATTGGATAGTTGTGTGCAATATTAAGGCAAGTGCAACAGATGCCCGAATTGTCAGGCAAAACTTCTTCAATGCCAGATTTGGCATTTCAGGGCAATGAAATTAATTTACATCAGCTTGAGATCACAGAGGACAATGATCTTGGTCTTCTTAATGATCCAAATGGTGGAGATATAGGTTATGATGTAAGAGATGATGAAACTCAATCTGAATACATTAATACATGAAGATCTTTGTTGATTTGTAGTATTTTTTTGTCAATCTTGTTTTGAAACTCCCTAGTAAACTTATCTCCTATGGTATTATAATCACTAGTCCATTTTATGACTCCTTAACCTGGATTTTGATATAATGGGTAGGGATGATTTTGGAATTTTGTGCTGGTATCAACAATAATAAATTCTTTTCATATTATATTAAAGTTGTCTCAGGGTAATAGGCTTTATGTTATTAAATGAAACTTTTAGATCAATGATACATTTGTCACCATCATCCACAAGTAATTATAACTTTCTTGGTTTCTGATTTTTTTTTAGGAGCTTGTGTAATTTCCTCTCGTTTAGTGGCACTTCAGCATTTTAATTATTAATCACTTTCTTAAATTCTCATGTTGTGTTGTTGGTCATCCTGCATAGCTTAATTAATATTAGCATCCTCAGAATTCCCGTGAATTAGAAAGTTATAATACTGACTTTTCTGATCTAATCCATATGTTGATTTCCCTTTGCATTGTTAGGTGACCTTTCCCTTTGTTGTTAGGTGTTGTATGATAAACTCTGTTTTCAAGTTAAAAATAAATGATTGTTCGCTCAAACCAGCTTTGAAGTTGATATCAAGGTTTTTTTAGTTGATTATTCTCCTAAAATTATGCTCTAGTTTAATGAATAATATTCTCTCTTTTAACTAAACAAGGTGTGGTTGATTCCAACATGTCAGCTTAAAGAATTGAACTACATATGGATCATATTCTTTTAATAATATAATTCCATTGCAAGGTACATGGATTATGTCATTCATCCTTGTAATTTACAGATGGAACATAAAAAATCATTTTATATGCATAGTTCAAGTAGGTGTTGATTTGTTTTTGGTTTATATGCAGAAATTCTAGCTTGCCACTTGTCGTTTATTAATTGCTATTTTATAGCTGTGACTTATAAAAGGTACTAAAGAAAAGAGATTTTGTTCATTCAATAGCTCATATAGCATCTGATGCTTCCAGGTCTTCATGATTTATGATTTAGAACATATATTATCACATCTGGTGCATATTTTGGAAGTTCTTGAAGGAATGTAAAGATTTTTTATTCCCAAATTTTATGAAGATTATGCTTGAGATGCAATGAGCGATAACTTTTCTTCATATTGTTAAATCTTTGGTAGTTATATTTCCTTTCTTATAAACTACCTTCCGAGAAAGGGAAGTAAATATAATTGTAATATCTTGTGATTCAACCAATACAATAGAAATGTGATTCTCCAAAGGAACATGAGTTAGCAATACCGAAAATTTTGTTAGAAATAAAGTATAATCCCAAATGGTATCTAGCCATTATTATTGTTAAACTTAGAACCATTTCATTTGCTAATGCCACCCACTAAAATTATATTTATCACCGCAAATGAGTCAATAGGTTGTCTTTTGGCACAAAACAATTCTAAAGGCCATGAGCAGACTATGTATTATTTGAGTAGGGTCTTAAATCCAACATAAACAAGATATACCCCAATTGAAAAATTATGTTTAGCCTTGTACTTTGCATGCGCCAAACTGAGACATTACTCAATCAAGTCTCGAGTTTATGTGATTTCTTATACATACCTTATGAAGTATTATGCTATCTCGACCATTGATTACAAGTGAGGATTGGTAAATGGTCCTTACTTTATCATAATTCACCTTGATTTATTTTCCACAAAATTCAGTAAAGGGACAAGCACTAGCATACTCCTAGTTACTATCATTCCTTGGAAATCGAGGTAGAGCAGAGCGGAGCTAGGAATTTGCGGAGAGAAAAGGAAACTCAGGGTCCTCAAATCTGATGGTTCAAGCACGCAGAATTCAACAAGTGTGGAATAATGGTTATTTCACTAAGGGAGTAACATTACATTGTTTTTCAATATACCTTTTAATGCACCAACAATCAGGCTCTTGTATGAAGCTTTTGTGATTGGGTTAAAATCCTACTGGGAGGTCAGCAAAAAGAGGTTCGAGTCATTGGAAATTCTTAATTGGTACTTTGACGATTAACAAAGGAGTATAAATGTAACAGTTTGCTTTTGGCACCTTATTTCACTGTTCATATTCAATTGTTAGATTCCTTTAATAATGTTGAATTTGAACATGTGCTTAGGGAATTAAATTGGGAGGCTGATAAACTTACTCAAATAGCCTTTGATGTAAAAATGGTTTAAGAATTTACCTATAAACTCATCATGATAGAGAAGAAGAATCACCTTTCAATTTTTGAAAGGGGGGTCAACTTAGAAATCTTTAATAGTGACATGAACATTGCTGGAGATTGGAGAACAGAGTTCAAAGAATATCTGGAGAATCCAAACAAGAGGGTTCTCCATAGAGTAAAGGCTTAAGTTCAAATTTTTGTTCTATTGGAATGAGAAATATACAGAAAAGGGGTTGATAGTTTATTACTCAAATGCTTATCTTTCCCAAACAACATGGAAGTTTTGAAGCAAGTTCATGAAGGGGTTTGTGGAGCCCACCAATCTAGAGTAAAGATGCGTTGGTTAATTAGAAGACAATTATTTTTTATTGACCATTCTACAAGATTACATCACCTACTCTAAAGGTTGTCAACAATGCCATAAATATGGAAGTATACAGAGGATCCTTGCTATTGAATTACATTCAATAGCAGTCATGGCCTTCTTATAGCTAGTCCATGGACTTGTTTGGGAAAATTTATCCAACATCATCAAAAGGGCATAGCTTCATCCTAGGCTGCGCACTACTTCACTAAGTGTGGAGGCTGCAAAGGCAACAAAGATTGTGATTTAGTTCATCATATATATTATTCATAGGTTTGAATTTCAGTCTATTACTACTTTTGATCAAGGAATAATGTTCATCGAGAAGAGATGAATTATTTTACTGCGAATTATGGGATACAACTCATCAAATCATCTCCTTTCTATGCTCAAGCCAATGGACAAGTAGAGACATCCAACAAAGTGTTGATAGGGATCCTGGAGAAAATGTTGGAAGAAAATCCTAGAGATTGACACATGATTTTACTTTATATATCGTAAATGTTCGACAAGACTTCTAAAAGAATTTCTACAGGGGTAAGTCATTTTTCTCTAACTTATGGACAAGATGCAATACTCCCAATGGAAGTAGTGGTGCCTTCTCTAAGAGTTTCTAGGAAAAATGACCTTAATCCTCAAGAGTCATTGAAGACATGATAATGAAACTCAAATTTGTAGATGATAAGCACGCAAGCTTTCAAACCATGTTGGTTCAGAAAAATATGGTTAGCCTGCACCTACACCAAGCGAGTCAAGAGAAAGAGCTTTGAAGTAGGAGATCTTGTTTGGAAGATTATACTACCAATTGGTTCCAAAGACAGAGAATTAGGCAAATGGTCTCCCAACTGGGAGGGACCTTTCATGGTGCATCAAGCACTACTTGAAATGCTTATCGTTATCAAGCCTATAAGGAGAACATACAAGAGGTTCATCACGGAGATACCTTAAGAAGTATTTCCCTACCATGTGAAAAATTGAGAAACTTCCCAAAAGAATTTGGTTGATCCTACGACTTTCAATGGGATAATGTTGGAGAAATGGTTCTACTCTATGTTTTGAGTCAAGAAGTGTAGTTTTTTAAACATTGTTTTCTCAATCATTAAAAATTTCTCCATCATGGTACATGTTTAATATATATTTAGAGTCAAGAAGTAGGCTTCCATTGTTATCTTAATCATTCAAATTTTCTCCAACATGATACCTGTTCAATATATATTCAAAGTCAAGAAGTAGGCTTTTTAGCCACCATTTTCTCAATCATTCAAATTTTCTCCAGCATCGTACATGTTCAATATATATGCACAATCAAGAAGTAGGCTTTTTAACCACTGTTTTCTCAATTTCTCCAGATCAGCACCTGTTATTATATATTTTCAAAATAAATGAAGTAGGTATAAGCACCTCTTTAATTCAAAATTAGTACAGTACATCATTACTCCACAACATTTAACACACATCCAAAGGTAGGCCTAGTGCCACCTTGGTTTACTAATACAATGTTATGGCTGGAAGTGCACTTGTGTAGTGTTTAGTGAGTTTTCAACAACAATTCAAGCTCATTTGTGGAACCAATAGATATCTCAAGAACATACCCCAAATTTCCTCCTTCCACTAATAAAAATGGCAGTGCCACGGCCACTCTAAAGTGTTGAAAGGGATCACAATAGCCTAAGGACAATCATTTGTCATCATAGGCTATGGCATATAAAAGCTCAAACGAATATAGTACAAAAGAAAAAGGAGCAAAAAAGAAGCTTTACAATTGAAAAATGCCAAAAAAAATGGTTGTAAAGCTCCCAAGTCAAAGTTCTACTACAGGCTATGATTGTCCATAAGAACAAAAGACCAGTTAAATCTTAGAGATATCAAAATAGCGTAGAGAATCCCAATAGTCAAGGCAATTTCAACGAGAGACATCGATTTGCTCTAGTTTTGAAGCACATCAAGTGCTCTTCGCATCGAGAAGCTAAGAATTGACCTAAGGACTTGGCCCTTTGCTGAAGCTCAAGCCTCTAAGCCTTTATGGCTTCACCTTATTCTACTAAAGAAGAATATTTTCTCCATCTACGCTCAATCAACATCTTGATATACGCTCCTTGTGAAAGCATCATACCAATGCCTAGCTCACTCAATCTCAGGTAGCATGTTTTTGGCAAGTAGAGAATGATCAAATTCCATATTTTCTTTACATCCACTGACATAATTTTTATTGGGGATTTTATGGTAGCACAATCCATGAGTATGAAAATAAAGGATGTTTCCATCAAAGCTTTGAGATAAATATCTTGGACTCATGTATTTGAGTAGTTTAACTCTAACATTGCCAAGCTACACAAAATCATCCTTCTTATAGGGGCTAGGTGAAAGTGAAGGAGGCTTATTTTCAGATGTGTATATAAAATTATGTAGAAAATATAAAAGGCTTATTCCGCGCAAGTATACGTCCTGGCAAGTAATAAAGTGTACCCTAAGTACTGATATCATCCACAGGAAAATGGGGATGTGCTAAGTACAAAATTATAATACTTAATATCCAAATCCAATTGTGATAGTAAAACAGAATTTAAACTAAACTAATGAAATTTCTAAATCTAACTAATGAAGAGATCAAACTATGATACTAAGAGATGATAAATCCTAGGGTACTTGGTGCAATCAGACAATCCACTTAGATCTAAGTCAAAATTCTACTCTATTGTTTCATGAAAATGCTTTCCCAAGGCGACTCTTGTCTAATTTTAATTATAAGCCTCGAGGTTGAATAACCTACCAACTAACACTAGTCTTTTTGCTTCTCAAATTAACCCCAATCATTAGAGATGCTTTATGATCCAAAAGTCTCACACACCCAATTCATCGGGAGAATTTCTACACTATCAAGCCAATTAGGTTGATCCATCTATGTCTAGTTCCTTACTCCCTTCGCATCTTGCAAAGAACCACCACCACATCGAGATTAGCCGTAATCATATGTAACAGAACCAAGTATGAATCAGCAGAGGTGCATTCACAAAGAAACAACAATAGAAAATCTTAACATTAATAAATAGATATAAAACCCATGTTCAATATAAGTACAACCAAAACCCTAGATCTACGAATTTAAAGCAGCATGATAGAGGTTCACACATCATAACCAAGATAAAACATGAGAAAAGAGGAAGAAGAAACTATAATGATCAAATGATGGTGAGTCTCAGATTTTCTTCCACAAATCTCATGATCTTCTCCCAAATCTTCAAAAAACAACTCCCAACCTCCTCCTTGGTCCCAAAGTGTGGACAAAGTCCCCTTCTCCGAGCCCTAGCCGCCTCCCTCGTCTCTTTCGGGTTTGAGCTTAAAAACCCTCCATTATGGGCTCAAAATGGGCTCAAAATCCACCCAAAACCGACCCTGAACGTCGCCAGGACATCGCGGCAAAGAACGTCGCGACGTCGGGATGCTCTGTTTCTGCAACGTCGCGACGTTGGTTCTCAACGTCGCGACGTTGCTGCAGTCCTCTGTTTTTTCTCCAACTTCATAAGGCCATAACTTTGTCATACGAACTCCGATTTGGGTGTTCTTGGTACCGTTGGAAAGCTATTGAAGTGTAGAATCCATCCATATATGGTTTGATTCAATATAAGCTCATATGATGTATGAAAACATCAAAATACAGTAGCCTCTCCTGCTGAAGGTGCTGCAATGTTTGATGATTTTCTTCAAGTTTTGGAACTTGTATAACTTCTTTGTTCGAACTCCAATTTTGGTGTTCTTGGTATCTCTGGAAAGCTCTTGAAATTTAGAATTCAGACATATAAATATTGATTCAATTGGAGCTCATATGATATCTGAAAACATCAAAATACGTGAGCTGCTTTTGTGAGCGCATTTTCCACTAATTTGCAATGACCTACCAAATGGATGACCTGATCATAAGTATGAACTTTTAGAGCATTAGGGCACTTATTTAACATAAAAAAACTAGAAAAACTAACTAAAGCATAGGGATAAAATGAGTATTTAAGATACTCATCAAAGTAGATCCAAGCTAAGCAAATGGCTCATAGTAGAGAGAGTAACAGTCACATTTGAGTCACTAAGGGGACGAACCAAAGATTTGAGGATAGGAGTGGTCTGGTCCAAAAAGATAAGTCCAAGGGCATGTCTATCTTCGCCTCTACTGGAAAGGTCGATCAAGGTGAAGCCTAAAAAAATTGAAAGGGTAAGATGTATGAAGGTGAAAATATGCAAAAGAAAGAGAAAAGAAAAAGAACAAACAAGAGGGAAAGAAGTAAGAGGTTGAGAAGTATATTCATGCTAGCCTCCAATGGTTGTGATTTTTTCATCGAAAAAGTCATCTGCCATCTCTGAATCAAGTGCAGTGTTGGTATATTTGGAATCCTTGGAGTTTTTGTTTTCTCGGTATCTTTTCACAAACGCCTTATCGCGGAATCTTTCAAGATGTCTTTGAGGTATACTCCCCATAGTCTATGGTCAGCTTCGTCACGCAGCCCAAACCAATAACATGCACCAATATTACCCCTTAACTAGACAGTATCCACTTATATTATCTATAAAAATAATTAAAACAAAAAAGTAGAGAACGTACCGATTTGCAATGCAATTGCAAATTACCACTAGCTCTCTATGGATTGACTAGAGCGCTTGCCACTCCCCGGCAATGGCACCAAAAATGCTTTGTCTATTTCGTGTGCTGAAATTATTCCCAAGCATAGGAACTGATGTCGTCAAGCATTATAATACTGTGGGAGTCCACAGGTCATTTCCACAGGGAGTGGTTTCCTAGATGATCCTTAGGGACTACTATGCAATGAATGTGCAAATAAGTAAAATTTTGGGGGTGTTGGTTGATTGACCTGTTAACCGATTGACTTAAACTATTTTAAAACGAGAAGGGCGAATGATAGGATCCTAAAGTTTCAACTCTTCTCCAACTAGGTAACACTCACCTCCTCATACTTATATTCATTCAGGTTTCATATTAATGAATGGTCTTTGATGGGATATAACTTTTGTGCTTTTGTAAGACAAAAAATAAATGAAAGATATCAAACGCTTGCTCAAACGATTTGATTAGACTCTTAGATTGAATTTGAGATCAAGCACAACGTGTACCAAGAATCTCTCGTTCACACATTGTGAAGAAGATGCCAAACTAAGGTTTTATAAGAATTTTAGCAAGTGTTTAATATCATACAAATCCCATTGAAGTATAAGAGAGGGACTGAGTGTTGTTACTCCCTCAAGGATGAGTTTCAATCAAGAAACCCATCACGAGGTTTAGAACTCCATTAAACTGAGAATTGATTCATAAATGTTGAACAATAATAGTAAATGTGTGAATTGAGAAATATCACTTCAATTGCAAAGTTGAAATATAAAAAATGCAGAGTTCCCTCAACGAGTACCAAGTTATAAAACCGACTGAAAGATTATAAAAGTTCAAAACCAGGAATGAGAAGAAACTAGCTACTATACTCTAGAAAACCCGTAGAAAATATGAGAAAATCCCAAAGGAGAGCCCAAAACCCTAGAACACGAACTCCTTAATTCTGGCCTAAAGTGGCCCAATACAATCCACATTAGTAATCTCAAGTGGGAACCAAAGACGAGCGTGCCTCGCAATTCAAAGATCAAAATTCCTCTTAAATCCTCGCAAGAAGATCGTGATTTCGCACCGCTACTGGGCTTAGTGCGGCAATCGCACCAAAACCATCGTTCTCAACCACTGGGTACCGGTACCACCGATTTGGCATCGGTACCAAGACTCACTAGATATAATCTGCATGTGGGCATCGTGACGCATCGAGTGCTTCCATATACCTTCCACATTAATAGAATTTTCGCCTTCATTAGCCGAAGCGGAAATCTGCCTCTCTGCTTCCGCTTGTTTTGTGAATACAGAAGAATTTTTAGGAACTCAAATTTCGTAATCATCCAATTTCCTCGGATGGTCCTCGGCCTCAAGGTGAGCCAAATCTGGGCTTTATCCTTCAATGTGAAAGGAAAAAGCTTAAGTCTCATTAAGTCCACCAACAGATTCTGAAGGTGTTGGTAAACCTCCTCAAATTCCCTAATATGTGTATAGGTTCTTTACTTCCATACCATGAAAAGTGGGAAGCAAGTATACCGCTAAGGCCTAACAACCATTTCCGCTGAGGTACGCAGGAGGGTGCACCCAGCTGTGGAGGGTGATGTTCCCCAGACCTAAATGCATTGAGGCCCCATGGGGTCCCATTGATCAAAATTCAAACACTCTGTGATATGCTCCCGTGATTCCTATGATACCGTGATTCTAAACCAAATTTGCCTTTTGAGTTTCTAAACCACTGGAACATAAAATCTTACATGAAAAACAGGACAACACCAATAAAAAAAAAAAAAACTCTATAAACAAGGGTTAGTGTTAGCTAAGGAAAAATAAAAAGTATGAAGAGTATAATGAATGTCAAGTAACCTAATAGTAAACTACTAGAAAGAATGAAAATAGAAAAGAAATTCACTAGAACTTGTGATGAGGACCACATACCAAGAATCGTCATTTGCACTACAAGGTCTATCCCCGATACGACGCCATTTGATTCGCTTGTACTTATGTATAGCCTGTAATGTATTCTAAATCAACAATATTTATAACCGAACACCTCATACTGACGTAGCATAGCTACTATAGCACAGTGGTTCTAGGATCGTTCACAGGGATGAGTTTTCTTCTTATAGATGACTCACATTGAAGTTTAAACTAGTGAATTCATTTTGGATTTTTGTTTACATAAAGTGAGGAGTTTTGTGTTGAAAACTAAAGTAAATGAGTTAAATGTAAAATAGAAATCCTTGAAGTGTTAGGGTCACTCGCTTAGGTTCCTAGGTTAAATGAGGGTTTCACGGGGTCTTTTCCTTTGCGTTTTGTAGAGATGACTTATAGTTATCCCTCAAACCGGATCTTCATTTAGCTACAAAAACTACCCTCATTAAATATCTTTTGAAAATGGCATTCAATAGCCATTAATTCCTTCCTCACCATTAAACACAGCTCGACCACCTTCCAATGGCTCATAAATGATAACTAATGAACATCACTAGATCTAACATTAAGCATCCAATGAGCCCAAAAAGCTTACCAAATAATAACCATTCAAGGTAACTCGAACGGATCAAAACCTTAAGTTAGAAAGGGAAAACGGTAATGGTAGTGACACCGCGTGAAAACATGGAACCTTCAGCCAGCTCTACGCATCCCTTGCACCTGGCCTTCTCCTTCAAGGAGTGAGGGTTCTAGCTTTCACTCATCCTTTGAGTTGTCATCCCCAAAAGGTGTTTCACAGTGAGAAAGTAGTTAAATGAAAGAAATGTGCAGGAGAAAACACGAGCCTTCTTCTCGAACCTGGTTCCAATTTTCAAGGAATGATCATTACAAAGTCTTGTCTCTAACATATATGCCATACTGCAATTGCAATTTACCAAAATATCAAAAGATAATCACTATTACAAAGGGCCAATTTTGGAAGAAATCAGAAAGAGTACAAAAAAAGTCGCAGTGTGCCTAAGTTCGCAGCCGTGAAAATTCATAACCCTCGCGAAATTTCATAGTGGGCCGGAAATTCCCTCGGCAACCCTTGCAAAATTTCCAGGCTACTAATTTCTTCTTCAGACCGCTTATCTTCTCTTATCTTCTTCCAATTTTGATTTTAAATCCCCTAATTTCAACTTAACAATATGTGATTGAGTCGACTCTCTAAGATTGGCATAACCCGGTCTGAAAACCTATGTGCAAAATTCCGCTTATAAAATATGATTAGTAGCATTACTAGGTCCTTAACATGCCAATCAAGTCTAGGTTGATTACTGTGCAAAAAGTTTTCAAACCTATAGTGTTAAGGGCATGAACAACACTATTCAGTAGTAATCAATCATAAGCCTGATACCGTGAATAGCCTAAAATTAGCTCGCTGAAAATCCAAGTGCAATGGCAAGCATTAACGACAACACACATTCAAGGCGGAGCCACTGGCCCAAAGAGGGACACGACACCTAATGTCTTTGAATGAAGAAACATCAATGAATAAGGGTCTAACATGATCTGACCCCTCGAGTGGTAAATCATCATCAAAAACGTGAATGTGCATGTAGCTTTGTCTACTGCCGAAGTTAAGCCCTCAGGTAGTGGTAGTGCCAACTATGATCTAACTAAGTGCTCTGATAAATGCATCTCTATGAGTAATGGATGAGGCCAATAGGCTCTAGATGGATATACAAGCCTGTTTAGTACGCAGTTGGCGTAGAATCTCATCATCATCTCTCTGAACATCCTCTCTAGCTGATGTGCCAGCAAATGGCCTGTCAACGGGTGGAGGCTATGCTACCCTCCCACTTCATGTAACAATATGAACATCCTATGAACAGGCCCATACTCCTCTTGGAACATAATGAAGGGTGTCACGGGCGGAACATGCTGCAAGTATACGGGTGAAATTGAAGTATGTCTAGGAACCTCATCTAGATAAAGTAGGAACTGGCCTAGGATCTCCCGGTAAGGTATCCACTCAAAATTTGAGTTCCAGGTATAAATCGACGCATTGCGGAGCTTCCCTCCATCCCATCCCATCATGAATATCTCATTTCCAAAACTCAATCGAATGTACACACCCGCGGAGGCCTTAGTGTCAAGGAGTGGGGAGTGGTCTCGTAGCACTCGCAGGCATCCCAAATCAACCAAACCCTGATCAATTAAGTCTTGAATGGCGTATCTTAGCATTGCACAACTATTTGTATCATGGCTTGCTCTCTAATGGTAGGCAATGTAGCTGGAAGATCTCGTCCCTTCCGAATCCTGGGCGGGTAGGATGGTAGTGGTGGTCTGTGGTGGGATGAGCAATCAAACCCCTTGAACCAATCTCCGAAATGTCTCTACTTGGGCGGCATCCCGAGTCAAGCCTAACCGCCAGCCGACCCCTGGAGGCGGTGTTGAATATTGCTGATGGTACTGTACAGGTGGCTTTTGAGGTACTGTGGTAAAGATATACACTGCGGATGATGGATGTAGATGAGCAGTCTCTACCACCATAGGAACAATCGGTGGCTGTATCGATCATATTTGCACTAACTGTAAGGAATATCTACAGACTGTCTATGAGTCTGTGGCTGATGTGAAAATCGGTGGCTCGATATACCAATAGCACCAATATCTGATGATCTGAGGCTGACCCCGACTTCTTCCCCTTTGAATTTGAAGGGAAAGAGTCTGCCCATAATCCTCTAGCTATGCATTCCTCAATGCTATAGAGGGCCTGAACCAATGATCCAAATTTTGTCTGTGGAAAGTGTTGGGTTACAGGATGAATATCCAATCTGATTGGAACATAAATGCAGCGGAATTTATAAAAATTTTTATCCCTTAACCCACCAAAGATCACATGCGTTTCATAAAAACTGAAGGAAGGGTAAACGAAACTTACCTCTTGTAGATCGATTCGTCAAGCCTTCAAAGTTTGCGTCTTGGTTTGTTCGGATTCAAAGGTGTCGGCTTTCCGAAAAGCGACTCACCTCTACAAGTATCCACACACGAACAAAAATAAACCATCTTTGAATGCTAGTTCGGGCCATTTTCTCAAAACGAATTGGGTTTTATTTCTCTCCTCGTTTTTAGGTCGGGTTCACTTTTCAAAGACACATCATCAATATATATGAACTCACATATATATTTATATAAGTCTTCTAGGGTTTTAGTCAAACATGAATTTATTATATATTTAAAACTCTTTTAAATAATAATAATTCAAATTCAAATCCTTATCCGATAAGGAAACGAATTTATTATATATTTAAATATTTAACCATAACCGTAACCATAACCGTTATGTAATAAACGAATTTATTACAGAAAACCATAAATCAAACATATGTAATAAATGAATTTATTGGCGTAAAACCATAACCGTTATGTAATAAACGAATTTATTACGTAAAACCATAACCGTTATGTAATAAACGAATTCTATTGGCGTAAAACCATAACTGCTATGTAATAAATGAATTTATTACGTAAAACTATAACCGTTATGTAATAAAACGAATTTATTACGTAAAACCATAACTGGTGTAATAAACGAATTTATTACGTAGAGTGAAAAACATAATCATATTATTCGTTTCCACGTGCGACTACAGTTCAATTAACATCGGCAAGAGGGCCTAAATCACATTTTTTGATCCCATGTCATAAGCGGCCTCTATAAAGACATTATGACTACTCAAGTTAAATGAAAAAGCTCAAGGATCCGAGACAACTTTAATATAGCTAATGACATAATCCTTTGTCTCATGATATCTTGATAGAATATAAGCATGGACAAAGTCAACCTTATATCAGTTTCTATCTTTGATTACTTCAACCCAATTAGATCGACTAAACAAATGACATTGATCTCATCAATTCACTTGAGCACGGCCATGCATTTCGCCCCAATTGTCGAGGGACCCAAAGATATCTCTTATAACAAGAGGGACAAATTCCATCTTAATCGCTCATATCTACTACATAATTCTTATTATGTTCAAGTATAACCTTATAGTCATCCGATTAAAGACAACGTTTGATTATATCAAACACAATATTCTTAAGTGTTGAGAACTATAGCGATCTCAGGTCAAAGGATTTAATGACACAACTACTAGAGATTAACTTATGCTTTTTTATGTAAAATGACTTGATCCATGACACCTCAAGATTCGTCTGTCCAATATTTGTTCAATAATAGATATAATTGATTTATTCATACATATATTCATCCCATGAATATCAATCAAACTTTATACTAATCTTAATTCATTGTTATTCTACAACAATAACCGATTAGGGACATTTAGGAATAATTAATAATATTATTCAAGGAAATTATATATAATAAACATGCAAATCATCATAATAAATAATTCTCATAAATAGTCAAAATATTCATGTCCATACAATAGGCCTAGAGCACCACATTAACAATCTCCCACTCTGCGCTAGGCCCATTCATCAATGTATCTAATACCTATGAACCTAGCATGACAATCATGCTTTGCTAGTGGTAGAGGCTTAGTCAATGGATCAGCAACATTATAAGACTAGCAAATAAAGGCTTGCTTTCTCAACTTTTCAAATTTAACCTAATTCACCATTTAAACAAAATACATATCCCGATCGCGATCTGGAATCATCTTTGTCTTATTGGAAGCTTGCATCCTGTGTAACCATTTACAACCGCATCATCTTCCAATCCACCATACACCAAGAACATATCTTTGCACTTCCTCGATACTTAAGAACAAGTTCTCGGCTAAATCGCCTAGTGACTTCCCACGGATCCGACCGGTATCTACTAGTTATGCTTAAAGCATAAGATACATATGGTCTAGTGCACAACATGGCATACATGATAGATCCTATTGGCCGGGCTACGCGAATCTAACTCATCTCGCCGGTCGTCATCTCAGTGTTAGGACACCGAGATTTGCTAAGAGTAATACCATGAGATACGGGCAAGTATCCTCTTTGAATCTTGCATACTGAACCGTTTCAGTACTTTGTCTATGTAAGCACTTTGACTTAGACTAATCAGCCTCTTAGATCTATCTCTATAGATCTTTATCCCTAGGATATAGGCAACTTCGCCTAAGTCTTTCATTGAGAAACACTTCCCTAACCAAGACTCGACACTCGCAAAGGCAGTGATATCATTCCCAATGAGTAAAATGTCATCAACATATAAGACCAAAATACAATTCAGTTCTAATTAATTTTCTTATAAACACAAGGCTCATCTTCATTGACAATCCAAACCCTTGACGATTCATCAAAACGAAGATTCCACCCGAGAGGCCTCGCTTCAAACCATAAATGGATCTTTGAAGCTCAGATACCTTTACCAGAATTCTTAGGTTGTACAAACCCTCAGGCTGTGTCATGTACACATCCTCGGCGCAAGTTTTCCATTAAGAAACATGTTTTAACATCCATTTTCCAAATCTCATAATCACATATGCAACAATGGCACAAGAATTTAATAGACTTAAGTATAGCTACGGTGTGAAAAAGTTTCACCATACTATACCATGAGTTTGTTTGAAACCTTTGCAACTAGTCTTGCTTTGTAAGTATGCACTTTGCCATCCATGTCAGTTTTCTTTTAAAACCCATTTGCACCTAATGGTTTTTGTACCTTCCAGTGGGTCAACTTCAAGGTCCATACTGACATCATACATGGACTCCACTCACTTCATGGCCTCTAACCATTTCTCAAAGTCTGCATCCAACATAGCCCTTGATAGGTAGTGGTTCATTTTGATCCCACTAACAATACATCATGGTTATCACCAAGAAATCCATATCTCGCTCATGACGTATCCTATCGATCTACGCAAATTTTGTGCTATAGAGGTGTGTCAACAATAGTTTGTCGACTATGAGTATCCATAGCAGTTCATCACATTCCTTGTGGTTCTCGAACTTCTTCGATGTATCTTACTCCCAATCGGTTCCCTTTAGAAATAAATTCCCTCTTCTAGAAAGACACCATTCTCGAGCAACAAACACTTTGTTCTGGTGGGATTGTAAAAGTAGTATCCCTTAGTCTCTTTAGGATACCCCACAAAAGGACATTTATCAGACTTGGGCTCCATCTTATTTGAAACTTGACATTTTACATAAGTCTCACAACCCTAAATCTTAAGAAAAGAAAATCTAGCCTTTACTACCCACATCTCATGGTGTCTTTTCAACCGCTTGATGGAACTCGATTTAGGTGAATGCAAACAAGCTTAAGTGCATAACCCAAAGGTAAATGGAAGATCTCGTTTGGACTCATCATATAGATTGAACCATATCTAATAAAGTTCGATTCCTCCTCTCGCATTAATACACCATTCCACCTGTGGTGTTCCAGGGGGAGTTAATTGTGAAATGATTCCACAAGTTCTATGATGGTCAAATTCGCTCAAATATTCGCCACCTCGATCGCATCAAGTGCCTTGATTGTTCTGGGGCGTTGATTTTGTACTTTCATTTTGAAAAGATTTGAACATTTCAAATGATTCAGATTTATGTCTCATCAAGCAGACATAACCATATCTCAGCCAAGTCATCAAGAATGTAATGAAGTACTTGTAACCTCCTAAATAGTTCGAACTTAACGGTCCATACATTCGTATGTATGAGATCCAATAATTCATTGGCCCTTTCATTGTGTCCAAGAAGGGATCCTTTTGTCATCTACCTAATGCATAAGATTCACATGTATCATATGATTCAAAATCAAATGAATTCAAAAGTCCAACTTGATGGAGTTTTGAGATGCGTTTCTCATTTATATGGCCAAGGCGACAATGCCAAAGATAGGTTGAATTTAAATCATTGGACTTAAATTTCTTAGTAGTTATGTTATTACTTCTTTTGAGCCCCTGCACATTTGTACAAATGTGAGATCCACATCCAGTATCTAATACCCAGGAACTAGAAGGAGAAAAATTAATCTGTATAACATAAATACCTGAAGAACTAGTCTACTTGGTCTTAACTGCTTATTCTTTAGATCCTCTAAATACAGCTTGTAGTTTCTCTTCCAATGACCAGGTTCATTGCAAAAGAAACAAACACCCTCCTTTGGGGCTTTAGCCTTGGGTTCAGGTTTGGGTTTGGGTTGAGAATTGGACTTTCCTTTTCTCTTGCCCTTGTCCTTGAAGCCCTTTCCATTTTGAACCATCAGAACATGGCCAGACTTGGATTTAATATTATGCTCAGCGGTTTTAAGCATCGTATGCAGCTCAGAGATAGATTTGTCCATTTCATTCATGTTATAGTTCATGACAAATGGCCACCCAACTATCGGGAAGTGGTCGAGATCAATGGAGTTGCCAACTCAGCTCCGGTAAAATCGAAACTATCGAGGTGCTCGATATAGCCTTTCATTTTTAGAACATGAGCACTAAGCGAGAAGTACCCTCAGCCATCTTGCAAGAATACGATTGCCTTGTAGTCTCAACTACCTTTTCTTGCCTTGCTTGTTCTTGGAACATTTCCTTAAGATTGAAGATCATATCATAAGCTTCCATATTTTCGGATCCTTACGAGTTCGGGAACTCATGGTAGCTAGCATCAGAAGCATGCAACATCAATAAGTCATTATGATGCTTGTCATAAGCATTCTTTTCAGCTCTAAAGACATTATCGGTAGTTCTTTAGGGAGAGGTTCATCGAGACATAAAGCTTCCTTTCTTGTTTGAGAACAATTCTCAAATTTGAAAGCGATCGAGGAAGATAGTCCCGATGGTTATCCTTCTCGGGGACTGATCGCAGTGACATAGTAAATTGTTGTTGTTATATTTGGCCATCTACAATGGAGATACAAAAGTTCGATAAATATTTTTGATTATGAAGATTCTCACTAAATTAACAACCCCTCGAGAATAATCATATTAATCTAGTGAGCTCAAGATCCATATTTTACTCAACTTTAAGTCGGCTTTGGCATGACACTTAAAATTAAGTTATTTAGGTAGTAAGCTCTTACCAATTACATCTCATGCAACTCTTAGTATTTATGGGATTTTGACATCATATGTCCCGTCATGTTTAAATCCATCTTATGCCCATTAGGCCCTGAAAACCGTTTTGATAACCTAATAAAGTTAAACCATTTTAAACATATGGGTAGCACCATTACTCTCTTGTCTCCCTAATGTAACCTAATGTACTTCTACTTTGGTAGAACCCACATTAAAGGTGATAAAGGTTGACAAAGTGTTTAAATATGGATGGCATGTTAACTTTAGAATTTTATGTGAGGATCTTGATTGATTTTAATTTTTCAATTAATAGATCTCATCATACATCTAATATCATATACTCATGTAACATCGTATAGCATCTCTCATACATGCATATAATAAATGTGTCATAGTAGCCAACCAATATAGATTAATCTCCATAAGCCAATATGAAGATCAGGTCATTTCTAGGTAGTAATAAGCAACTCCATGATGTCGATTTGACCACAAATTTGCGCATAGACACTAGCTCTTCATCATCATGGTTGGATTGCATGACTTCAAAATAGTTTGCATTGTCTCTTGTTTTATTACAACAATTAAATAAATACCACTAATAGTAAAATAAAATTAATAATAACGACATGCAAGGCGTATTTAATAATTACAACCCTTGTAAAAACAATAATAATAACACGTCGATCACATTGGTCAAAAGGCCATACGTACTTTATATGAAACAACACAACATGCAAAATATCATGTTATCATATAACATAAAACAATTTGCATTAAAAGAAATAAATTATAATAGGCGTGTGTTTAAAACCAATTAAATTCATAAGGTGCTGCAATTTATTCTGTGATTCCATTGGCCGGTTAGCGGACGGGGTCGTGGGGGGCTGCCCTCGCAGGGTCGGGGCAGATCCCTAGAAAATTTTCTAAAAGACGACTACACCCAAAAATATATGTCTCACATATATATATATATATATATATATATATATATATAGGTTTAAATCAAGCGAATTTCCTTATCGAGATAAGGAAACAAATTTATATCATTCTATATTTAAAACGCTTTTAAATAGTAACAATTTAAATTCAAATCCTTAACAAATAAGGAAACGAATTTATTTATATTATTATTTAAAACCCTTTACAGATTATTTCCTTGACCAATAAGAAAATACAACAAATTAATTATTTGTTATAATTTAAATCACGAATTTAAACTTTCTCAAAATTAAATTCTAATTTAGATAACAACTAATTGTTGTTTGTAATTTAAAATAATCTCATCATTTTAAATTATACATAGGGCTTATTTTCGCACCACCATAAACAATCATTGATAAATCAGAATTGATATATGAATTCAGTCCATGTATGTCGATTAAAGACAAACGGAATCATATAACATGCTGGTAAACACTTTAATGACAATATCCCATTCGATTCTTAATCATATTAACGAATCCTTTTAGGTTCAGTTCAATCAATTAATACCTTAACAAAACACATTAACTATATGCGTTCGCACAAACCATAATATCACATATATTAAAAAACGCCAAAACATGCGAATCATATACATCACATACATACTTGATTAATACAGCATTATCGATTTTATGAAAACACAAGTAGCTCACGATACCCTTTGTTGGGTTCTGAGGATGATTATCAATCGATTGGAACATAAATACGTGGAATTTATAAAATTTTTATCCCTTAACCCACCAAAGATCACATGCGTTTCATAAAAACTGAAGGAAGGGTAAACGAAACTTACCTCTTGTAGATCGATTCGTCAAGCCTTCAAAGTTTGCGTCTTGGTTTGTTCGGATCTTCAAAGTCTTTGCCTTTAGAAATGACCATACTCTGATATCGCGCGAGCAAAATAAAGCGATGCTTTTGAATGCTAGTTCAGTTTCGTCTTCTCAAAACGAAAATAGGGTTTTTCTTTCTCTCTGTTTTTAGGTTGGTTCACTTTTTGAAAGACAACTACTCATCAATATATATGTCTCACATATATATTTATATAAGTCTTCTAGGGTTTTAGTCAAACATGAATTTATTATATATTTAAAACTCTTTTAAATAATAATAATTCAAATTCAAATCCCTTATCCAGATAAGGAAAGCAATTTATTAACATATTTAAATATTTAATATACTTAGTAACCATAACCATTATGTAATAAAAGCAGATTTATTACAGGAAAACCATAACCGTTATGTAATAAATGAATTTATTCTGAGAAAACCATAACCGTTATGTAATAAGCGAATTTAATCTGAGAGAAAACCATAACCGTTATGTAATAAATGAATTTATTCTGAGAAAACCATAGCAGATTATGTAATAAACAAAATTTGATACAAAACCATAGCAGATTATGTAATAAGCAATTTATTGAGTGAAAAAACATAACCGTTATTATTTTATTTCTTCTTAATGTACGGCCTAGGTTCAATTAACAACATTGGCGATAGGCACAAAATCACATTTTGATCCCTCTGAGTCATAAGTGGCTACAGCAGGAACATTAGCATTCTTGAGTTAAATGAAAAGCTCATGATCTGAGACAACCATAATATAGCTAATGACATAATCCTTTTGTCTCATGATATCTTGATAGAATATAAGACATGGACAAAGTCAACCTTATATCGTTCTATCTTTAATTACTCGAAACCCAATTACACTGACTAAACAAATGACATTGATATCCATCAATTCATTTTGAGCCGCGACCATGCATTTCGATCCTCAGTTGTCGGGACTTAAAGATATCTCTCTTATAATAAAAGGGACAAATTCCATCTTAATCGGCTCATATCTCACTACACAATTCTTATTATGTTCAAGTATAACCTTTATAGTCATCGATTAAAGACAACGTTTGATTATATCAAACACAATATTCCCTTATGTTGAGAACTATAGCGATCTGGGGTCAAAGGATTTAATGACTAGTATTAGAGATTAACATGACTTTGATCCATGTATTAATCTGTCTGGTCACATCGATATTTGTTCTCCAACAAATAGATATAAATTTGATTTGTATCCTCATACACATATTCATCCCATGAATATCAGTAGGCTTTATACTAATCTTAATTCATTGTTATTCCCACAACAATAACCGATTAGGGACATTTAGAATAATTAATAATATTATTCAAGGAAACTATATATAATAAACATGCAAATCATCATAATAAATAATTCTCATAAATAGTCAAAATACCATGTCCATACAATAGGCCTAGAGCACTATTACTAACAGAAAGCATATGAGATGCCTAGAAAATTGGGGCTGAAGGTTGCACATAATCATGCTGATCTCATCATGCTCTGAGGGTCTATCTATAATTTGTGCTATCTTCTCCCTCTAGCGAGAGATAAATGAAGTGATCGACTTATCCGGCCTCTACCTGAGGGTCTCTAACTCCCTCTAGGATATGTCCACTACAATATTAGAAGAATACTGGCTGATAAACTTATGTCCTAAATTAGCTCATGTCCTATGTCTTGAAGGGTCCAATGAGGCAAACCAATGCTGAGCAGCACCACTTAGTGACTGAGGGAATAACATAATCATCTATGCCTTATCCTGTCTATGCCCGTGCAAAACAGCATTGTATAACTACAAGTGAATACAAGGGCACCCTATACAGTAATCTCTCAATGTAGCATCACGGAACTCAATGCAAAGGCGCCGCGGAAATTCATTATATCCATCCCGACTATGCTTCCTTGAACTACTCCTACACTTTCGATCCTGTCAATCCCGGGCTGGTGTCACCAATAATGCGTGGGAGACTATACGGAATGTGGTGTGGTCTCGATCCCCCATTTGTGCGAGCCTGATGCTCTAACTTTGTGGGGCGGATTGAACAAGTGGTGGTGGTGGAGGTGGAGGTGTAATAGAGTCATGTAGGGTGCTCCTCGAAATTGGCTATGGTTGGGCCTGATGCCTATCAATCCTCTGTCCCAGTCCCAATATAGCATCCCTGAGAAATGCCATGATATCAGTAATCTCAGCCAATTGGTCAACAATAGCGTACTGAGGGTCCATATCTCTATGATATGATATCTGCTCTAACTGACTATGTGAATATGATCCTCTAACAAGTTTACCTTATATCAGGATCCAAGCTCGGGAACCCAAGTTGATCTAAATCAACAATCCTTCAAAAGAAAAGGGTGTGCTCCCGGTCCACAGCGACTATCAATCTTGACATCAAACCAGTAATGTATGACTAAACTCCTCCGAGAGAATGAAATGACATGTGATGGCAACAGCTAAACCGATATATGGCTTCAAGGGTAATGTGACTTAAAAGCTGACAACGAGAAAAGGCAAGTTCTAAAAGCTAGATGACTGTACCCAAATGGGATACGTAACCTAAGATCCTAACCAATAATCAAAATGGCATCACGGCCCTGTGTATCCATGAAATCCATTCGAGGGCTATATAGGTCCTTCATTGCTCGGATCCGTCTCATCTCCATAGTGCTTCGAGCATTGATATAGCCCTGCAGCTGGGCCACTACTCTGAGCTCTCACAAGCAGTCGAAGGCAAACAATTGGGAATGACTCCCAAGCAACTAAAGCAATCAATGAGGAATAATCGACTAAGACTAGTGATTCGAAAACAAGGGGATACAAGTGCGCCCCACAAACACAAACAAATCAAGCAGTCATGCAAGAGAGAGGATAGTCATGTAGTAAGCGATCATGCTTGTGAAGCGGGCTGCCCGCGGAATATACACCTGAGCAACCATCACAGCCTTAATCGAAACATATAGCTAGGTACCAAATCAACCATGAGCAAGCATGCTAGAATCCAACAAGTGAACACATAAGCACAAACAAAACACAAGTGTATGCCAAATACCAACCAGGTAAGTGAACATCAGTCATATGTGTTGCCTAAGTCTCTATTGGTCAATGAACCATGTGCTCCAATATACCTAACTCCATGTTCAGTCTTGACCTCTTATTGAAACTAGAGATTGCAGGTTCGTCCTAATGGTCATGAATTTGTGGACCTTACCCCATCCACGAGCCATCACGACTCGCTATTAATAGAAAAAAAGAGTAGGTTGATTTCGGGCTTTGAAAAATCCGTCCCCCAGGTGAGAACGGTTTGTTTGGGTAAGCCACTTACTTTATTTTATTTATTACAGGGAAAATCATGTAAGAACAAAAACCCCTCATTGACTCCAGTTAGGAAAAAAACGGTCCACAAAAACTAGATTTTTGGGTTTGGGGATCAGGTTACTTATTGGGAAGGTACCTCATGCGACGTAACACCCCTCAAAGCTTGGAACTTGGTCTCTACTAATGAATTGGGTACATGGTATCATATGGGTCAAAGATCAATCAATCACTCAGGCTAAAACGATTTCCCAAATCACACCAACCTACTTAGTATCAAACATGCATAAACACTCGACCAAACAAAACAATGGAGTGTTTATAGTCCTTAGCAGCGCATAAGAGGTCAGTCAACAAGCTCAAATGAACCACAGACATCAAAGTCCAAACACCATGTAAGCATATAAATGCAAATACCAAAGCCCAAGCACGTACCTGTGGTCCCTAGCCATGCCCTACAGATATGGTTAGTTAATAAACACAAAAACACAACGTGCATTGATTCGTGCCACAGTAGGTTGAGCGGAATCAACAAAATTTATATCCTAAGTTCCTCCTACTGCCGTAGTCAAGCTACTGCAGTATAGCGGTCTAGGGTCGAACACGGGGATGGGTTTTCATCCTAGGAATGATTTGCATAAGTGTGAAAGGTAAGGCTTTCTATTTTGGATTTTTGGATTTGTTTCAAAAGCGATTAATGAGTAGTTTGAAAAGCCCGAATAAGCTGTAAGGCCCGAAAGTGATGTGTGAAGGTAGCTTTGAAGATTTAGGTCACTAACTTGATAACATAGGGCGAACAAGTGTCCTCGGGTTTTATCCTCGCGTATGACAAGCAACTTATGGTCAAGCCATAGCCGGATCTTTGTTTAACTTCGCGAGCCTAACCTAGAATCACTCCTATTTGAGTCGACCACGGGTAACATGCATCTATGGCCCCTTTAGGTTTAAAACCTAACATTCGACATCATTTCGGTGAAACCGTAAGACCATCTAAAAAACCACGGTGCATCAGCAATAAGTATACCTTTGTATCCTAAAGCATGGTAAGTATTGGCCAAATTAATGACATTAAATGATATTCAACCCTAGTTTGAAGATGGGAGCCATAAATACGGTACCTGTGTATTGACACATGAGGACAACCTATGCTTGCCCCCCTGACCAAGCTGTATCCTCTTCCAAAGAAAAGAAACCTTGAGAAGCATCTCTTGAGTTGTCATCCTCAAGAGGGTTGTTTGGTAGCCTAGAAAATGAGAAAGAGGAGAGAGAAGAGAGAAAAGCAAAACCACCTAGCGGAGTTGCGGAGATATTTATAAAATGAAAAAATTGTGCAGATTGCTTCCCCACACCCCAATTTCTTTCTTAGGGTTACAAAAACTATAGGGGTTATATAGGCCACCATTATGTGAAACTACAATAAAGCCTAACATTTTGGCTAAAATAAGGGACAAGAGTAATACACACCAAAATGAAGTCGGTTTGCATTAAGTACAAAAGGATGACAAAATGAACTGATTTAATAGGGCGAGCCCGATTTCGCTAGGCAGCGAAAATTTCGCTAGCTAGCGAAATTGCACAGAGATAGAGAAATCAGAGAATTTCGCTAGGCACTAGCAATTTCGCTAGCTAGCGAAATTTCGCTAGCTTAGCGAAATTTTTAGGTGATAAGCGGCTTGCATTTTAAGCTAGGAGCCGAGTGGTTAGCGAAATTTTAGGTCATGAAATTTCACAATTTCGCTAAGTTCAAAAATTTTTCGCTATGATTGCGAAATTTTCGCAATCCGATAATTTCGCAATCTTAGCGAAATTCCACGAATTGCTGATCTTGTTTGCATGACTCTTTGCTCTATCTTGCACCCGACTTTTATCCACTTTGCCTTCATTCTTTCTTTGATTTTTTGGTATGTTTGATGGGCGATGAATGGGTTCAATTATCTTCATGGTTTAGCATATGTCTCGATATTGAACTCTGAGTACGCAAAACTGAAAACAACCAAAATAACCTCTGCTTGACATAAGTGATACTAAGAAGACTTGAACACTTAAATTGGCATAGTGGCATGATTAGTGCGCGAAAGCACTTTTTGGGTACTAATCACACCCAAACGAACGTTGCTAGTCCCTTAGCAATGCAAAAACAAAGGAGAGATGCATCTGAGTGATTCTCAAAAAGTTTATGATTCGAAAAGGTTTATGTACATATAAGCGATTACCTTTTAAAGCGAAAAATTGACACCAAGTTTGAAAACCGCCATGAAAGAGCCAAAACCATACAAGAACAATTTAGGTCAATATTGGTTTTCATGATTCTCAAGCTGGAATTTCCACCAAAGTCATGGTTCTTTATGTAACGGTCAGGCGATAAATTGTAAAATTGTCCCTCACTGACTATGTGGCATGGCCTTAAGGTACATTGAACAACCTAAGATAAGGATAGTTACGGCTTTCTTTCTTTATTCAACTACATTGTAGGGTGCAATGCTTAAAATTCGACTTCACCCAGAAGTCCGTGCTTGAGTCTGATGACTCCCGACCAATTAAGGTTTAGAGCGTCGACGAAAGGATCACTTGACCACAAACTCTATAGGCTTCACCTCGGACTTCGAATGACTTGAAAATCAAGCACCTACAAATCGTTAAACTCCTACCTATCCACCCATGTAGCGAACACTAAATCAATGACTCCCGACCAATTGGGCTTAGGGCATCGAGGCTTGAAGTTTCGCCATGCACCCCGCGGGTGGAGTGCTCGGGTTTTGAGACGAGGCTTCACGACTTTATTTTCTTTTCTTCTTTTCTTTCTTTTCTTTTTGCTTTTTCTTTTCTTTTCCTTTTTGGAAGACTACATTGGTCTTCAAATGTGGAATGTTTCTAAACCTATCATGGGTTGCCCGACATGCACAAAAGCGTATCTGAAAATGAAAGGAGGTAAACCAATTCATGACTATTAGGCTGTCGGTGTCTTGATGTGGAGTAACAGGAGAAATGTTCAAGTTAAGCATGCTGGAATTAGTGACCAAAAATTATATCAAACATGGAATTTGTTCTAACATAAAGGTGACAAGCAGGGTTTTCAAATTTTTCCATTTAAGCCGATTCAATTGTCGGTGAAAGCGATTCAATTGTTGATTGAAGCGATTCAATTGTCGATTGAAGAGCAAAAAACTATTACATAAGATGGAGGCACAAAAAGTATATGCAAAGTGTGTATATATATCTGCGAATAGCTTTTGATATAGCCAAATAAGCTGAATACATGCATACGAAAGCTAAACATACAAAAATATCCTTTACTTTACTATGGCTAATACATGAATCTAATCAAAATTAGTAAGCGATTGATAGTACGGTAACTATACGAAATCACATAAAAGAAACTGGCACCACCTGGCTAGCGTAGTGGTGGTAGGTCTATTATTTCTTCTTCTTTGCGACCCGACACATCGATGATGCGGATCTTTGCTGCTTGTAGGCTCCTCCCTCGATTTTAGAACACGGGAAGACCCGGGTGAAGGTCATAATCTGGCTGCAGCATGGGTGACAACCCGAGTCAACCTCTAATCTGGGGTACTTTGGTAGGCGCGATGAAGCGGAAATAGCATCGGCGTCACTCGGTATCTCCGAAGTGGCGTGAACATACTCGGAGTGAATGGTGTGCGAGTAAGATGGGCGAGCGTGCTCCAGTACGGCCGCGAGATGTAGAATGTGGAGGAGGAGATGGAGGGACGGATCACGGGCAGTTCCTACATCTCGAGCTTAAGGGCATGCATATCGTCTCTGTGGGAGTCCTCGGCCACCTGATCCGGTACCTCCTCCTGGTCCTGCTGCCGGAGGAGGAAAGATACAGGCATGGTCATCACTCGCTCCAGTGACAGGACTAGAGGGCATCGGATCCTCCTCTCAATCCTGGGCTCCTCCGGGAATCCCAAATGCTCGAGAACCTGGCAGAGTAGTCTCGGCATCAGCAGCGGAAGACTCTCGGCTCGAACCAGGCCCTTCCGATGGACCTTCTCCTCGAAATGCATCAATGAGGTCATCACCCATTTCTGAGAGGGCCGAACGGTATCCCTGCGAGATCGATAAGAACACTCAGATGGCTCCCCTCCGGCGTATAATGCTGCGGTGGGAACAAGCTGGTCCCTCAATGGGTGGTGTCAATGACATCGAGGCGGGGAGCGCCTCTGAAAGTCTGCGGCCCATTGTGATGTCTCGGGCGATATCGCGAACCATCTCCGATGAGGTGGGTGGGCCCATTTCGATAACCCTCACGATTGGCCCGGCTCACGCGAGGCCTAAAGTCTCTTTGAAATATACGCGGCTGCGAGTTTCCGGGCGATCATCTATAGAAGAAATTTCAGCGCGGACCGGTACTCCGAGATGTCATCAGTGGTCAGCTGCGACACCACGGGGGTAATAATATTGTCTCGGGTCATGAGGCCAGGTAGGGAATAGTCCTCAATCAGCCTCATAGAATCCACTGAACACGGGATCGACCCTATTATTTGGGACGATCATAGAATGACTCACGATGAAAATCCCACCGAATGTAGTGCGGTATTCCGGAATGGTGCCACTACGAACACGACCTCCCGATCCTAGAGGCGGGCGACAAGGCGAGGGCGATGATGTCGTCTGCTTGTTGGCGATGGTGGAGATGGAGGCCGGGATGAGATGACTCACCGGGCACGATGTCTTGAGCCAGCTTGGAGGCGGGTCACACTCCCTGCTTCTGTATTTGTGAATACCGAGATGACGGGGCAGGGTCCAGTCCATGTCTGATATCGTCGAAACCCACAGGGCTCCTCGAATGCGCCTCGAGGGCCATTGATGAAATGTTTGGGGACCGGAGAAGCTGGGGCCTCGCTCGGAGTGTATTGAATCGACCCACGGCCCTAAGGCGGGACCCGCCTTTAGTGCGAACCATAGCTGGAATCCCCCAATAAAACCTTTGGAAGAGGGCTCTGGCGATGAAAATGCCAACTAAGGCCTTTGTATGGCGATCTAAGGCTTGCTGGCCGGCAAGGCGAGTCACTCTAAAATAGAACAACGACAGCTCGGGGCTCGCTCGTATAGCTCGCTGAAATACGTAATAGCGAGCAAGGCTCGGTGGGTACATGGCTGGCAGGGCGGGCGAGGCCGGCTGAGCCAGTGGTGTGAGAGCACGAGTGGGGGCTCCGGCCGGTGGCTACGGCGGCAGTGAACAGACGGCAGGGACGGCTCGGCTGGAGCTACGGATGTGGTCGGAGGTGGCTATGGTGCAAGCGGGGCTCGGCGCGGCGGCTGCAGTGGGCCTGGGCGTGGCTGTTGCGGTGACCAGCCAGCGGGGTAGTGGAGGCTCGGGTGGCTCAGAGCTTCGCTATGGGAGGGGGAATATGAAATGACTAAATGACTAACCCCCTCCCATCTTTTTATAGGACTAATGGGGCGTAGAGGAGTCCAGTTCCGCGTTTTTCGCTATAATAGAGAATTTGGGCTCGACCTCCATCTCCTTACAATTCAAAATTTAGATTAAATATTAGTAATATATTAAATAAAAATATTATAATAAAATTTATTATGTAATCTTATAATTAAAAATTTAATACAAAGTACTATAATATATAAACAAGAGATTCTTAAAGGGAGCGCTAATTTAGGAAACTTTCTAAAAAATAACTAAATTATAGAAATTGACTAAATTAAATAAAAACCAAAATTTATTGAGCTACTTGATTTGGTTTGTGAGAACACCAAATCAGCTCAATTTCAAAAATTACTCAAGGAGGGTCAAGGAGGAATGATCTCTCGGCCCTGTAGTAGCTGGCGACTCCATGGTGTTGGGTGCCCAATTGTTGATTTGGTCCTCACTGATGGATTATGACTTGGTCAATTGCCTTGCAGTGGGTGTTGATGGCAGGACCAAAATCTCTTCTTCACCTTGGTTGACTATTCCTTGCAATTTCACGGACACTAAACTCACGCATGCGACCATTTGAAGCGACTTCATCGAGGAAATTTGATTTTCATTTGCTAGCGAGTTTGTGTTTGTTGTTCGGATGGAACCATATTTCAACTCCGAGTCATGTTACCAAGGTAAGTTTTGTAAGCTCCATTCCGACCAATTGATGATTGCATTGTTTGTGTGAAATGTCTTCACTAAGATGATTGGCACATGATTGGGTTCATTTTCGAATTGGCTCGATTATTGAGCACTGCAAAATCCAGCGGGTAGTAGAGATTTGTCTATTTTCACTAAGACATCCTGACTATCCCTTTGGGATTTTTCTTGATCTATCGACGATGATAGTGTGATGTTAGTAGGTTTAAGTTCACCCAGACCTAGCGCGTACGAATACGGCGGTAGGTTCCTGCGGCTCCTAAATCAAGCAATGACTTGTCTATGCAATTCCCTTAATATTGGCGAAATTGTGGAGATCCTAGATCCTTGTATTTGTGAGGTTTCTTGCTTTGGATTATAGACTTGTTCGTGAAATGCTTTCTCAATACCTAATCCTTCTTAATTGTGCAAAGATCTTTCAAAAAATTTTTGCATAGGCGGGCACTTGTTTGATTATGTCAAAAGAGTATGTTGACCTTCCTGTCTTAGGACTTCTAAGATACACACTGTTTGGGATGCAACAACTTCTTGCTAAGTGCTGTGGAAATGGAGGTGGCATGCGGAGTGCTTCATTGAATCCTCCTTCGGAAAATATGTGGCTCAATTCTTACCAGATTACGAAGCTTGGATTCCCTTTGGGTTTAGCCTTTGTTTGGGAAGGAACCTTCCTCTTTCTTGTACCTCCAGCGGCTTGTTGATCTTGGTGATTGAATATTGTAGGTTATCAATTTTTTGGTTCAGGTTGCTCTCTAGCCCATCTATTCTCTTGTTCAGTGTACTTTCTACAGTATCAATCCTTTGTGCCAGTTGCACATTAATTCCTTTTTGCTCTTCCACAAAGTTGCCTACCACCTTACTCAGATTTAAAAATGGCTTGTTCCACGGGTAGGGATGGTGGTGGTTGTGGTTAATAATGGGGAACAAAGCGTGGTTTGGCTGGAGGAGTACATAGGCGGGGGAGTGGGGCTTCGGGAAAGGTGGGGGTGATTCCTCAGATTAGGTGTAGGTATTTCCATATGGGGCATTGGGTTGTGGTGGCTTGTATTGTCCCTCGGTATTTGCACATTCGACATCAAATCAACCGTTGGAAGGGCCATAGGACAACATTCTTTGGCGGATGTACGAGAGGATTGGAAATTGGTGCGGGAGTGGCTTGTCACCGGGATTTCGATCCTTTGCATGCACTTCATGGAGCCCTCGCTAAAGCTCCTCTACCTTCCATGCTAAGGTTGAAATTCTAGCTTTCATTTCTATGTCCTCTGGCCGGTGTATAAATCCCTCACAAGGTTGGTACGAGGGCCTCATTGTTTCAATTCCCACTGAGGTTTGGCTCGTCCAACCCTTAGAAGTTTCAGCCACATAATTTAAAAAATCCATGGCTTCGTCAGGATGCTTACTTAGAAAGTCTCCTCACACATGGTTTCCAAGGCGCCTCATGGCGGAGACATACCACCATGAAATGGTTTACCGGCATCCATGTATCAAACCCGTGGTGTGGCATGCATGATGGTCTCCATAAATCTCTCGACACGATAAAACCTCTCACCATCTTGAGCTGCAAGGTATAAATTTGTCTTTTCAAATTGTTGGTCTTATGAGCCTTGAAGAACTTCTTCGAGGTGCACTGCCCGGCTCGACCCGATTTCTGTAGTTAAGGCCTCGATGAGTTAGCGAATCTTGGCCTTGTCCTTTAGGGTCAGTGGAAATGCTTTCAGCTTAAGCAAATCCATGTCCATCATTCCTTCCTTAAGGTAGTGCATACTTCCTCAAAATCCCTAATATGAGTGTATGGATTTTCATTTTCCATACCATGATATGTAAGGGAGTAGAAATTGCAATGGAGCCTGTTCTTCACCGTCTTCGACGGGAGGTATGATGCGGGGAGGGGGGCACTAACCTAGGAGGTGGATGTGATCCCTCATGGTTCTATGAGCGGTTCGTTCATTGGGGGCCCTTGCTTGACTCTCTTGTTCTTCAGGCGGGAGGATCCATGTTTTCACTATGTATGCGGCGAATTATGCGATCCTTTGTAATCTACATTATTCCTCACGTCGATCTTGCATCACAAGCGTACTGGCGAGACACAACAAAGAGCACAAACCAACTTGCAAAAAGGTTAGGGTTAACTAAAATAAAAACTGACTGTATGAAAAACAAAAACAGTGCAGTTACTGCAAATTGATGAACACTTGCAGTTATAGCTACTGAGATTCAAAAGGGTTAAAAAGGTCACCTTCACTTGTGATGTTGATCCTGAAGTACACCTCTGACTTATCAAGCGTAGTTTGGCACCATCCCCGACAACGGCACCATTTTGATTCGTGCCACAGTAGGTTGAGCGGAATCAACGAAATTTATATCCTAAGTTCCTCCCTACTGCTTGTTAGTGACTCTTTGCGTACTTATAGCGGTCCCAGGGTCGAACACGGGGATGGGTTTTCATCCACAGAATGATTTGCATAAGTGTGAAAGGTAAGGCTTTCTATTTGGATTTTGGATTTGTTTCAAAACAGTGTGAAGTAGTTTGAAAAGCTGAATAAGCGCATGGTAGAAGTGATGTGTGAAAAGGTAACTTTGAAAGATTTAGGTCACTAACTTGATAACATAGAGGCGAAACAGTGTCCTCGGGTTTTATCACTCGCATTATGACCTAT
The DNA here is from genome assembly GCA_016808115.1 of Tetrastigma voinierianum. Lineage (NCBI taxonomy): Eukaryota > Viridiplantae > Streptophyta > Magnoliopsida > Vitales > Vitaceae > Tetrastigma > Tetrastigma voinierianum. Next base: position 397,013 of record JAEQBH010001944.1, on the reverse strand, counting down.
ATAAGCAACCTATAGTCCAAACCATAACGGATCTTTGTTTAACTAGCAAACCTAACCTAAGTCACTCCTATTTGAGTCAGCAGGTAACATGCATCCTCTGACCTTTAGTTTAAAACCACAACATTCGACATCATTTCGGTGTGCGTAAAGACCGTCCCAAACCACCGTGCATCCCAGCAATAAGTATACCTTTGTATCCTAAAGCATGGTAAGTATTGGCCAAAATTAATGACATTAAATAATATTCAACCCCTAGTTTGAGAAGATGGGAGCCATAAATACGATTTTGTAGCATTGACACATGAGGACAGCCTGTCGCGCCTGACAAGCTAGCTACCTTCTCTTCAAGAGAAAGAGCAGCCAAGCATCTCTTGAGTTGTCATCCTCAAGAGGGTTGTTTGGTAGCCTAGAAAATGAGAGAAAGAGGAGAGAGAAGAGAGAAAAGCAAAACCCTAACTGAGCTGCGGGAGATATTTACATAAAATGAAAAATTGTGCCAAAAGATTGCTTCCTAAAATTTCTTTCTTAGGGTTACAAAAACTATGGGGGTTTATATAGGCCACCCATTATGTGAAACTACAATAAAGCCTAACATTTTGGCTAAAATAAGGGACAAGGAAGTAATACACCAAAATGAAGTCGGTTTGCATTAATTATTCCTGAAAAGGATGACAATGCGAGACAATTTCGCTAGGACGAGGCGGTTCAGCTAGAGCGTGAAAATTTCGCTAGCTAAGCGAAATTTAAGCTAGAGCATTAACCCAATTCGCTAGCTAAGCGAAATTCGCTAGCTTTGCGAAAATTTTTAGGTGATAAATGGCTTGCATTTTTAAGCTAGGAGCAGTGGTTAGCGAATTTTAGGTCCTATAGCGAAATTTCACAATTTACAGCTGGGATCTTGAAATTTTTCGCTATGATTGCGAAAATTTTCGCAATCAAACATTTATAATCTTAGCGAAATTCCACTGGAGTGCGATCTTCCTTTGCCTGGCCTCTTTGCTCCTATCTTTGCACGACTTTTATCACTTTGCCTTCATTCTTTCTTTGATTTTTGGTATGTTTGATGGCTGATGAATGGGTTCAATCTTCATGGTTTAGCATATGTCTCGATATTGAACTCTCAAAGTATGCAAAAACCTGCAAAACAACCAAAAATAACCTCTAAACGACATAAGTGATACTAAGAAGACTTGAACACTTAAATTGGCATAATTGGCATGATTAGGGCGCAAAAAGCACTCAAAACACATCGATATAAGGGCTCAAAATAGCACTTTTGGGTACTAATCCTGCTGCATCCTCAATGGCAAAGTTCATGTTCAAAATGGGAAGTGAATGGAAAATGAGGTGATTAAGATGTTTGTTTCTTTCCACGCTCTCTAAATGACAATTCACTAACCACAATCTTGGATTCACTGATCAAACTCACCTAACCCCAAGTTTCCTAACTCTAGAGTGGGTACCCTCTAATTCAAGTTAGGCTAAGCTTTAGACCCCAAATATGGTCCACAAATGCATTAGTGCAAACGGGCTTGAACCTCGAGGATTTGGAGAAGCGAAAATTGCTAAAATAGGGATGCCCGTAAAAATTTGTCTACTTGACAGGTTAGGCAGGTTCTATGAGACCCCGAATAAAGTAAAACGATAGATACAGGTTGCAAACTTGGGAATTTCTCTAGATCTCGGATGACGACACGAATCACACCATTGAGTTCGTCTCGCGAAATCTAGGTACGATCAATTCGTTGAATTTCGAGACGGTCGGGATTGCCGTATTTGAGAATTGGACAAATTAGCAAATGACAAGTGGCATAAAGTCCCACACCACATGGATACATGCAGGTAGGCTACGTGTCTAGAGAAAGTGGTCTTGCATGAGGGTAAATGTTAGTGGATTCTAGGTGTCTTGGATAGGCTTTGCATGAGGAATTTAGTGGGAAGAAAAGTGGGCATGAATGACATGTGGGATGCTATGTGTCATGAGGAGAGAAATAAGGTGTTCTACACCCTAGATAAGTATTCTCCACCAAAGAAAAACTTGTTCGGTGGAAGAGGAGAGAAAAAGGGAAAAGAAAGAGGAGAAGAAAGAAAGAAAAAGAAAGAAAGAAAGAAGAAAGACAACGGAAAGGAAGAGAACCAGCAGTTCTCTGATTAACAAACGAGAGGTTGCAAGCGGTGAGCGAATGCACTTCGAAGGTAGGGGTTCTCCTACTCTGGTTAATCTTCTTTTTCAGAGCCATGACATGGCTATGAGTGTAGCCCTAGTGATGGGCTGGTTCAAAGAGCAGTTTGATAGAGCGTTGGTGGGGACCGGTTCTAGGTCGAATGTTTGTGTAGTTTTCGGAACTACGATTCGGGAACTGATTTTCGCTGGCGATACATGAATCCTGATATTGATGATCTTGTTGGCGTAATGTTATTGCTTGTTTGAATAACATGCAGATTGTGTGGATATTGATGTTGATATACCCATGCTTGATATATTAACATGATGCTTGAGATGAAGCATGAATATAACTGTTGCATGTAGCTTTCAGTATGCATGTAACATGAGATATTATGCAGTGACATTATCATTGCATGTGCACAGGTACATCGCGTAAATCGGGTGTGAGTGCATAAATAAAAAAAATGGATATTTCGGAGGGTTGTCCAATAAATTATTTCGGAGGGTTGTCCAATAAATTATATCGGAGGGTTGTCCAATAAATCATATCGGAGGGTTGTCCAATAAATTATTTCGGAGGGTTGTCCAATCGGGCGAGTGCTATATCGGAGGTTTGTCGAACTCTATCGGAGGGTTGTCCAATAAAAGGGTTCTCGAAGATGGTCCAATGGTTTGATACTCGGAGGTGGTCTAGTGGATTTAAAAACAAAAAGCTTTTGTTTTGAAAACAATTTTCATACATGACAATTGCATATGTGAGGGAGTTGGTGAGGACTCGGGAAACGGGGCATGACATAGACATTCATATAGAGATATACATATTTTATGCGAATGTGTGTGAATTATTTTGTGGATTATGTCATTGCATGTGCACTTAGGTGGGGAGTGGCCCTTGTAGGAGACTTTCTCTCTTTTGGGCATGGCTCACCCCGTCATTAGGAAAAACATTCGAATGCGGAGGTGCACAGAGAAGGCACTTCATGAGGCCTTAGTTGAGAAGAAGGCGAGCATGGCTTGTTATGTGTTTATGGAGTCTGTGTCACGAGGAAAACCCGATTTTGTTATATACTGGACTGTCATCCAGTTTCTATAGATATAGTGTGAGATAAATTGTAATTAAACTCAGTTCACATGTTTAATACAATTTGGTAAAAGTTTTCTCTTACCTTTGTTATTTCTAGTCGGACTTTAAGACCATTTTTTTTTGTTGGACAGCAAAGGAATGTGGCCCTATGGCCCTCTGGTATATCGTAGCCTCGTCAGTGAGCTTGATGTGGGTTTTCGAATCACCCAAATCGGACCTCTACAGCCCATGTTAAGACATTTTTACTTGGAAGAGTGCGAGAGGGCGAGGCGTGTGGTCGGGCTCAAGCGAGAAGAATGAAATTTTATTATTGGCCCAGGAGCTCTATTGGGTGAGCTCTCTTAGGATGGTGACCTCTTACAGGCCCGAGCTCACAGGATGATCTGACCTCTGCAGGCCAAGCTAACTTGGGATGAGCTGTGTGTGGCCGAGCTCACTTGAGATGAGTTGTGTGGGAGTAGCGTTCTGTTTTGGAGCCTATGAGACGTCTAGTCTTTGAGACTGAATTTCGGTTAAGGAAAAGTGATAATTTGGCCTATCATCCTTGATAGAAATTGTAACCGAATCAGTAAGCTTGATGTAGGCTTTCAAATCACCCTAATCGGACCACTACAGCCCAAGTTATGGCCTTTTTACTCGGAAAGTGCGAGAGGGGATGAAGTTTGTGGATGAGCTCATCTAGCCAAGTAGTCAAACCCTCTTTGATCAGTGAGCTCTTCTTCATGAGAGTACGCATGGTGGCCTCTTGTGTTGGTTGCATGAGCTCTCTTGCATGAAATTTGCATGAGCTCTTACGCATGGTACATGAGGCGACCTCTTGTCTTGGTTGCATGGGCGGACCTCTTGTCTTTGACTACATGAGGCTCTTGCATAATTTTGCATGAGGGTGACCGGCTTGTCTTGAGTGCATGAGCTCTTAGCATGAGTGCATGAGGCCTGACCTCTTGTGCTGAGTGATTAGTGCCCAAAGTTGCTATTTTGAGCCACTATTCAAGATGGGTTTGAGGTGCTTTGCGCACTAATCTTTATAGATAAACGATTGTCATGTGTGTCCACTTAGTGCTTCGATTTGTTTTGGTGTTTTGGATGGGTTTTGGTCTTGAGCTTCCCCGTCTGAACCGCTTGGCTTCTTATTGGTCTTTGAATGAGAGAATCCTCGGTAATTTCACCAAGTTGAGGCGATGAAATGTCAAGATGGGTTGAAGATTGAAGGCAAAGTGATGAATAAAAGTGCGAGGAACGATCCCGTGAAGGAAAGCAGGAATTTTAGCTGGATTGAAAATTTCGCGGATTCTTGAAATTTCACGGGGATTACGAATTGCAATCATAGGAAAAATTTAGCAATCCTAGCGAGGAAATTTTAAGCTATGTGAGCTAACTAGACTAGCAAATTTTAAGCTAGCCCCAGCAAAACCCCTACTTGTTCTAGCGAAAATTCTCGATTTAAGCTATCTTTGTGGAATTTCGCTGGGCTAGCTGAATTTCTTGCATACTGAATTAACTCAGCTGTGTTTTTAATTTATTTTTGATTCCAAGCGACCACGTTTTGGTAGTCATAATTTATTCCTTATGTAATTTCATATTTTAGGCATTTTTGTATTTTCACACTTTGGGTTTGGCTTTTATATAAGCCCCTACGACTTTGTAACCCTAAGGCTGACTTTTCCACATTAATACATTTTCCCACGACTTTTTCATTTTAGGTTGCTTTTGCTCTCTTCTCTCTCCTCTTTCTTTCTCATTTTCTCGAGTGGAAACACACCCTTGAGGATGACAACTCAAGGGATGCTTAGCTAAGCCTCATAGCCTTGAGGAGGGTTGCTAACTGGTTTTGGGGCTCTTTGCGAGGTTGTCCTCATGCTTTTAAATGTGCAGTCTTGCATTTATGGTTCCAAACTTTCAAAACTAGGGTCTAAGGCCATTTAATGTCTTTCCTTTGGTCAATACTTGCCATGCTTTAGGGTTTAGTGCATTCTTAATGGTAGATGCACTGAAATTCTTTAGATGGCATTTACGAGCCATTGAAATGAGGTTAAATGCTAGGGTTTCAAACTGAATGGGACTTTGAATGCTTAGTATTTGGTTTGACTCAAATAGGAGTGGTTCTAGGGCTAGGTTTTATAGCTAAACAAAAGATCCGGTTTTGGCTTTGACTATGTCATTTGCCTAATGCGAGGATATAACCCGAGGACACTTTAATACCCTAGTGTTATCAAATTTGTGTGACCTTGAGGTTACCATTTCACACTTTCATTTACCTTCTTCACAGTTAACTAGTGAACAAACAACCTCTACAGTTTTTAACCAAATCAAAAAATCCAAACAAAAGTCTCACCATTTTCCATCACTGTTGCGAATCATTAGGTGAGTTAAAACCCGTCCAGAGTGTTCGACCCTAGATCATTTATCTGTAGTAGCTTGACTCACGGCGTTAGGAAGATTTATAGAAACAAAATATTGTTGATTAGATCCTGTTGTGTACGAATCAACGATTTGCATGAGCTCTCCTTGCGCCCAGGCTGCATGGTGACCTCTTGTCTTGTTTGCATGAGCTCTCTGCATGAGTTGCATGGTGTGTGGTGAGCGACCTGTGGTGGGGGCTCTCGGCTTCTTCTGCGGGAATGTTTCGGTACATGCAAACCCGGACGATCATAGCTTTCGTCAAAGTCCGTTTCTGGCGATTAAGTAGACTCTACAGAAATCCCTTTTAGTCTAAAATCCATCTATATATGGCTCATTATAATCTGAGCTCATATTGTGTTCGAAAAGACGAAGGCCGGTAGGTGCTGTCGAGTTCTACACGTCGATTCATATTTGCTCATATAGACGCCAGCCGGATGACCATAACTTCCTCGTTCGAAGTCCGTTTCAGGTGTTCTTAAACTCTATGGAAATCTCCTTGAGTCTAGAATCTTACTACATGCCTGTGGATAGCATTTAGTGCTCAATATAGCCGAGCCGACCTCTTCTGGCCGAGCTGACCTCGTCTAGGGAATGAGCTCGGCAATGCCTACTTCGGATGACCATAACTTCCTGGAAATCAGTCCGTTTACACGTTCTTGGACTCTATGGAAAGATCTCTGAGTCTAGAATCTAACCATATGCCTGAGGATGGCATTTGGTGCTCACATAATTTCTGAAAAAATTGATCATTGCACTAAGTGCACTAATTACTAGAATCTTGAATGAGATGGATTGTTATGTGTCATTGCTTAATAATTGAGTGACACGTGAATATGCATGAATGGGGCTGTTAAAATAGCTTGTTGAGATTTTGTGAAAAAAAAAAAAAAAGACCCCGGAGATTTGGGCGTCACAGCTTACAGTATTTAGAGCTAGGTTTATAAATACCTAGTGTTGAACACTTGATATAACATTAGCAGGTTAAGGTATCGGGAAAATTTAAATTACACGATTACCTTGGGCTAAATGGGCATGGGTTTAGATCAATACATCCATTGTACATTCTGATGAATTTTACATGATATTATGCTATATATTATGTAGATTGTATGCTTAGTGAATAGTATACGGGAAGTATTGAACAGGGTGAGAAGTTAACCTTAGGGGTTCGGAAAATAAATAAATAAATAAATAAATTTACTTTATTGATATATGTAGATGGCAAGTCAAGGAAGGGCAGGGGTCGCCTCTACGAGGCACACCACCTATTTTTGATCAGCAGGCCTTTGTAGAGGCCATGGGTGTTGCAATTGCTGCCATTGCACAGGCTAGTGCAGCTGGGGGACAGGGAGGACCGAATAACCTTCAAAGGTTTATGGCATATCATCCTCCAAAGATTTAGGGAGGAGGACTCACGGTGGCGACCATTGGTTCACAGTTGAGAGAGTTTTGGAGGCTATGGAGATTACCTCCAACGTTACAAAGATCAGGCTAGCTACATTTCAGCTAAAAAGTGAGTCTCAGGTATGGTGGGACTGGGTTAAAGCCTCGAGAAATTTGGAGACAATGACGTGGGAGGAGTTTAGAGAGCTCTTCATGGGCAAGTTTTTCCCTAAGATCTGCTGGGGACATATAAAAGCCCGGGAGTTCCTTGAGCTGAAACAGGGACAATGACAAAGACTCGAGCACGTGGCCAAGTTTACGCAGTTACCAAGGCTTCGGATGATTATGCGGCCCTGCACATGGCCAAGGTGAGTAGTTCGAGGATTGCCTCAAGCCTCTGTCCATCCGGCAAGATTGTGGGATTTCTCCTGTAAGGCATGGATTCTATGGTCAAGACAGCTTTGGCCATAGAGAGAGAGATAGATGATGCCAGAGCATTCGAGATACGGTGCCGTGATAAGCGAGCGAGGTTCACTTTCAGCTCGGTTAAGCAAAGGACTTTGTCTCACGAGGGTTTTCGTATGTGGCCGACTTTTCGTGGCCAAAGCTAGATCGGTGGCCCTAGCGAGTCGTGACCTATGATATGTTATCATCACGCATCACCGACATGTGAGACGGAATCGCTCGCATGGGAGGCAAGGATCCTGTCACGGGACACCTCAAATCCTTACCATCAATGGGACACACTCAGCCACGCATGTTCCTTCTTACCCTGGGGCATGGGCCGTGGGAACGATATCACCTACAGCACACAGCACCTACAGCTCAAGTAGGACAGCCGTAGAGGCCAGAGCATGGGTCGAGGTCGAGGGCAAGGACCATGTGTCGACTGGGACCTGTGGGCGTGTTTACAATCGTTACACTACGTACCTGAGCTCACGTATCTGGGCCATTATACAGTGGCATGTTTCTACTCACGGCAAAGAGTATTGTTTGATTCCTGTGCATCTCATTCTTTTATTGTCAGTACATCTTGTGTGAATGTTTCTGTGGGCTTAAAGGTTGAATCCCAGAAAGTTCGCATGTGAGTTCTCCCCTGAGCAAAAGGGAGGATTGACACGGTTTGATCGCTTTGAGAGGGGCGCTGCGTACTCAAGATAGATCTCCGTGACCTGCACCACGCTTGAGAGTTAGGAGGCAGATATCCCTAAGACAAATGCTCGTGACGCGGTACGGCATTTCGAGTTCACAAAGGATGCTCCCTTCTGACGACGAATGCACCAGCAGCATTCATGGATCTCATGCATAGGGTCTTCCACCCCTACTTAGATCGGTTTGTGGTAGTTTTCGTGGACGATATTTTGATCTACTCCGAGACAGAGGAGGATCATGAGGATCACTTGAGGGTCGTTCTCCGAACTTAAGAGACCATCACAGATGCCAAATTCAAAGAAGTGTGAATTTCCTTGCCATCGGGAGGTGAGATTTCTGGGATACGCCGTGTCGGCTTCAGAGGTGTCAGTAGACCCTGAGAAGGTTGAGGCTGTTATGAGTTGGGAGAGGCCGGCCTGCCTTCGAGATACGCAGCTTCAGATTGGTCGATATTATGGTGAGGTTCATCGAGGATTTCTCCTGGGCTAGTAGCACCTATGACTAAGTCGAATTCTATGAGGTCAAGTTTTGCGGAATGACTCGTGAGAGGGCATTCCAGAATTGAAACGAGGCTTACTTCGCAAATTTCTCCTATTCCGTAGTCCCTGAAAAGGGGACAAGAGTACTCACCACCGCGGATGCTTCGTATGACTGGACCGATGTGTATGTTTGATGCAACCGGGAGGGTAGTGGCTTATGGTTCTCATACTTGAAGAATCACGAGCACTACTCCTACACATGACATGGAGTTGGCGTAGCATTGTCTTCACTCTTAAGATTTGGCGCCACTACTTATACGGAAAAGTTCGAGCGCACTGCACCACAAAGTCTTAAGTATATTTTCACACACGGACTCAATATGAGGCAACGCAGGTGGATGGAGTTCCTAGAGGATTATGACTTCACTTTGCATTACCATCCTGGTAAGGAAAATGTGGTGGCCGATGCACTCAGTCGGAAATCAAGGGGAGCATTATTAGTATAGCTCCCCGGATGCGCTGATGCCCTCAAATCGTGGGACGCCAGCTACAAGACAATGAAAGGTGCCTGTGGTGTTATGGGAAGTTTAGTGGCTACGCCTTCCCTACTGAGCAAGGTGATTGAGTCTCAGGGATAGGACATAGAGGTAGTGTCCATCAAGGACCGAGTACGGTCAGGTATGGGTGATGAAGGTTGGGCTATCCACACTGATGGTAGTCTTCGGCATAAGGGACGGGTTGTGGTTCCCCAGTTGATTGAGTTGAGAGAGGAGATCCTCAGGGAGTTCCATTGCTCTCATTTCGCAGTTATAATCTGTGTGGCACTAAGATGGTATCGAGATCTTGGTCGCCGCATATCGAGCGGATGAAGCAGACACGCTTGGGATTTTGTTCGACGGTGTCTCACATGTCAACAAGTAAAGGTCGAAAGCACCGTGAGGCCTAATCACACTCCAGCCCATTTGAGGTAGCGGAGGAAGGGAGCATGTTACGCATGTACTTTGTGACTCACTTACCACTCTAACATCGCATAGACATGACGCGTGTGGGTCATGGGACCACCAGCTCACTAAGCTCCAAGACATTTTCAGCCGTATGGATGACCTTTACACTCGGAGGAATTCTACTACAGATATACGAGAGGTTGTTAGGTTACATGGAGTGCCTAAGATCCATCGTATCGATAGAGATCCCGTGTTCACGACACACTTTTCGGGAAGAGTTTCCAAGTCCACGGGAATACGCTTGATGATGAGCACCGCCATCCACGCACAAATGGTCACGGAGAGGACTACATGTGTTTTAGAAGACATGTTATGAGCATGCATCCTAGATTTCAAGGGTAGCTGGGAAGAGACGGTCTTGGTAGAATCTCGCCTACAACGCTACCAGTAAGCATACAGACGGCACCGCGAGCCTTATACGGGAGGCTATGTCGATCTCCGACGGTCGATCTGGAGGTGGGAGAGAGCTCCATCATGGGTCCTGACTTGATTCGAGACACCACCGAAAAAGTGGGTATGATACGGAAACGCCTTCTCACGGCTCAGAGCCGACAGAAGAGTTATGCCGATAAGCGGCGACGACCTAGAGAGTTTGAGGCGGGTGATCATGTCTTCTTAAAGGTGATGCCTAAAAGAGGAGGGTCAAATCTCGCAAGCAAGGAAGCTATGGCCGAGGTTTACTGGGCCCTTCGAGGTACTCGAGAGGGTGGGGGGCACAGATATCGATTAGCATTACCGCCGAGTTTATCAGGTGTCCATGAGGTATTCCATGTCTCTATGATCCAGAAGTACACTCCAGATCCAGCTCATGTAGTGGACTGGGGCGAGCTTGTTACTGATGCAGATGGGACCTTCGAGGAGGGACCTGTGCGTATTATGGATAACCGAGAGCAGGTTTTGCGACGCAAAACTGTGAGGCTAGTAAAGGTGTTGTCACACCGAGGATGGCTGAGGCAACATGGGAACATGAGGACACGATGCGCATCGGAGCATCCTTCAGCTCAGATGAAGGTACGTGGATTAGTCATTGAATAGGTAAATGGATCATACATATGCATGTGATTGTATGTATATTGGTGTGTGGGAATTTCGACGAAATTTTTAAGAGGGGAGGATGTGAGACCCAGGATAAAGTAAAGCGATAGATACAAAGCTGCAACCTAGGAATTTCAGATCTCTGATGATCTATTACCTGATCACACCATTGAGTTCGTCTTACGAAATCTAGGTACACAGTCGAATTTCGTTGAATTTCGAGAAAGTTGGGATTTGCACGTATTATGAGGAAATTGGACAAATTAGCAAATGACAAGTGGCATAAAGTCCCACACCACATGGATACATGCGTGCAGGCTGACGTGCTCAGAGAAAGTGGTCTTGCATGAGGGTAAATGTTAGTGGATGCTAGGTGTCTTGGATAGGCTTTGCATGAGGAATTTAGTGGGAAGAAAAGTGGGCATGAATGACATGTGGGATGCTATGTGTCATGAGGAGAGAAAGAAGAGGTGTTCTACACCTAGATAAGTATTCTCCACCAAAAGAAAAACTTGTTCGGTGGAAAGAGGAGAGAAAAAGGGAAAAAGAAAAGAGGAGAAGAAAAGAAAGAAGAAAGACAACGGAAAGGAAAGAGAACCAGCAGTTCTTTGATTAACAAACAGAGGAGTTGCAAGCAGTGAACGGATCTGCACTTCGAGAGGTAGGGGTTCTCTCCTACTGCTAATCTTCACTCAGAGCCATGACATGGCTATGAGGTGTAGCCCCGGTGATGGGCTGGCTAAAGAACAATTTGATAGAACTCATGTTGGTGGGGACCGGTTTCTAGGTCCGTGTTTGTAGTTCCTAACTAAAATTTTAACTGATTTTGCTGTCGATACGAACTGATATCATAGATCTTGTTGTGTGTTATCAGTTGCTTGGAATAACATGCAGATTGTGTGGATATTGATGCTGATATACCCATGCTTGATATATTAACATGATGCTTGAGATGAAGCATGAATATAACTGTTGCATGTAGCGTTCGCAGATGCATGTACAGAGATATTGCGTTGACATTATTATTGCATGTGCACGGTACATCGCAGAATCGGGTGTGAGTACATAAATAAAAAAAATGGATATTTCGGAGGGTTGTCCAATAAATTATTTCGGAGGGTTGTCCAATAAATTATATCGGAGGGTTGTCCAATAAATCATATCGGAGGTTTGTCCAATAAATTATTTCGGAGGGTTGTCCAATAAATTATATCGGAGGGTTGTCCAATAAATCATATCTAGGGTCAGTCTAATAAATTATATCGGCGTCGTTGCAATGAACTATATCGGAGGGTTGTCAAATAAAAGCGGTTCTCGGAGATGGTCCAATGGTTTGATACTGAGGTGTCCAAGGGATTTAAAAACAAAAAGCTTGTTTTGAAAACAGCTTTCATGCATGACAATTGTAATGTGCGAGGAGCCTTTATGAGGACTCCTAGGAAACGGAGATGACATAGACATTCATAGAGATATACATATTTTATACGAATGTGTGAATGGATGTGGATTATGTCATTGCATGTGCACTTAGGTGGGAGTAGCCTTAGAAAGACTTTCATCGGGCATAGCTCACCCCGTTTGGGGAAAACATTTCGTGCAATCGGAGGTGCACCAAGAGAAGGCACTCATGATGTCGCTCTTAAATGAGAAGGCTGCCAAGCAAGGTTTGTTATGTGTTTTGTAAAAGTCTGTGCAAGTAAAACCCGATGAAAGAGTATAACGGATTGTCATCCAGCTTCAGATATAGTGTGAGATAAATTGTACTAAACTCGCTCATGTTTATTACAATTTGGTAAAAGTTTTCTCTTACCTTTGTTATTTAGTCGGACTTTTAAGACCGTTTTTTTTTTTGTTGACAAAGAAAGGAATGTGGCCCTATGGCCCTCTCGTATATCGTGAGCCTGGGCCGGTTTTCGAATCACCCAAATCGGACCTCTACGGCCAAGTTGACATTTTACTTGGTAGAGATTACGAGATGGCCATTTGTGTGGTAGAGCTCAGTGAGAGAATGGTGTGTTGCCGAGGCTCTGTGGCTGAGCTCTCTTAGGATGAGCTGACCTCTTCTGGCTGAGCACTCTTGGGATGAGCTGACCTCTGTAGGCCAAGCTCACTTGGGATGAGCTGTGCGTGGCCGAGCTCACTTGTGATGAGCTGTGTGGGAGTAGCATTCTGTTTTGGAGCCTATGAGACTTCTAGTCTTTGAGACTGAATTTCGGTTAAGTAAAAGTGAGAATTTGGACTAGCATCCTTGATAAAAATTGTAACCCCATCAGTAAGCTTGATGTAGGCTTTTGAATCACCCAAATCGGACCTCTACAGCCCAAGTTATGGCCTTTTTACTCAGAAGGGTCTGAGAGGATGAGCTATGGACGAGCTCATCTAGCCGAACTGACCTCTTTGGTCAGAGCTGAGCTCTTCTGCATGAGCTGCATGAGCTCTTCTGCATGAGCTGCATGAGTTGACCTCTTGTGCTGAGCTACATGAGCTCTTCTGCATGAGTTGACCTCTTGTGTTGAGCTGCATGAGCTCTCACGCATGGTGCATGGCGACATCTTGTGTCTTGGCTCTTTGCATGAGGTACACGGCGGCCTCTTGTGCGAGCTCATGCACGCAGCACACGAGCTGACCTCTTGTGCTGAGCTGCATGAGCTCTCCTGCATGAGCTGCATGAGCTCTCCTGCATGAGCTGCATGAGCAGACCTCTTGTGTTGAGCTTTTCTGCATGAGCTGTGTGAGGTTGAGTTGACCTCCTTGGTGGGGCTCTCCTTCTGAGCTCATTGAGAATGAGACCGGTTGATACTTAGCCCGGACGTCATGTTCTCGTCAGAGTCTGTTTCATTCATTCGACCAGACTCTGGAGGGTGCTGAGTCTAGAATCCATCTATATATGGATCATTATAATCTGAGCTCATATTGTGTTCGAAAAATACGAAAGACGGTAGGTGCATGTCAGTTCTACACGTCAGTTGCTGCTCATATGAAGCGCCAACTTCGGATGACCATAACTTCCTCGTCCGAAGTCCGTTTCAGGTGTTCTTAGACTCTATGGAAAGCTCCTTGAGTATAGAATCTGACTACATGCCTGTGGATGGCATTTAGTCTTCAATATAGCCGAGCCGACCTCTTCTGGCCGAGCTGACATCCTTTGGCCGAGCTAACCTCGTCTAGGGAATGAGCTCGGCAATGCCAACTTCGAATGACCATAACTTCCTCGTCCGAAGTCCGTTTTGCACGTTCTTGGACTCTATGGAAATATCTCTTAGTCTAGAATCTAACCATATTCCTGAGGATGGCATTTGGTGCTCACATAATTTCTGAAAAAATTGATCATTGCACTAAGTGCACTAATTACTAGAATCTTGAATGAGATGGATTGTTATGTGTCATTGCTTAATAATTGAGTGACATGTGAATATGCGTGAATGAGGCTATTAAATAATGATGAAGTTACTGTGAAAAAAAAAAAAAAAGACCTAGGAGATTTGGGGTGTCACGGGTTTTCAGCGCCCGACAGTTGAGACAAATTCTTAAAATTTCACCGGAATATCCTTTAATGAATAAGGAATCTAACAAACAGCTTGATACATGATTTTGAGCAGGATGAGAGGTGAAATTGAAATGAAGCCAATATGCCCTAACTGCTATCCTTAGTAAAAACCCTAATGAACTAGTCAGTCTAGTTTCCCAATTAGTGGCTTGAATAAATTTTAGAACATTCTCGCAGAGTAAGGAACCTAAAAAAAAAAAAAAAACGCTTATTTATCGATTGACTCGGGATGAGTGGCAGAATCAAAACAAGGCCAGAAGTAGCCTAATTGTTGTTTGATGAGAACCTAATAGACAGTTGATCAGTTCCCAACCGGTTAAGCCAGGTTGAGTAGTTCTCATTTTAGAACTTTCCTGCATAGTAAGGAATCCCAAAAGCAGAAAGTGCACAATTCGACTCCAAGCAGTGAGAGCCTGAAACGACGATGCGAGTGCCCTAGCGTTCTCGAAAATATAACCCAATGAAGCGCTGTGATCTGGTTTCTCAGCAGGTCGGTTGGTTGAAGAAGTTCTCAAAATTTTGATTCTTCCTCATAGAGTCGAATTTAAAAAACAAAGGATGTAAAATTTTAGTGAATGTTAGAAGCCTTACAAATGATGCCTTGTACCCTAACAGTTGTTTCGGAAAATATAACTTAATGAATCGATTGATCCGGTTTCCCAACCGGTCCAACCGGTTGAGAGAAGTTCTCAAAATTTGTCAGAATCTTCCTAACATAGTTAGGAATCCAAAAAAACAAACAAAGTACAATTCTAACTCCGAATGACTGAGAACTAACACAAACGATGCCTAGTATCCTAACTGTTGTTCTTGAAAATAGAACTTAATGAAACGGATGATTCGGTTTCCCAACCGGTTCATCCGATTGAGAACAGTTCTCAAAATTTGTCAGAATCTTCCTCACAGAGTTAGGAATAAAAAAAACAAACGGAGGATAATTCGACTCAGAGATGACTAGGCGAGCACAAACGATGCCTAGTGCTCTAAAACGAGGCTGCAAACATCAAAGGCAAAGACAAGCGCAATAGAAAATGGGAGACACATACAACTTTCGTACCTATAGGATTCACGGCTATCCCCCCCTTTCCTTCTTTCTTTTCTTCTTCCAAAACCAGATATCCACTCCTTCAAATCTATAGGAAGTCCTCTTCAAAATGAGAGAGACCATGCCCACTCGGATCTAGAGAATATCTCTTTCTTTTTCTTTCTTTCTCCTTTCTTATTTTCCTTCATTTCTTTTTTTCTTCTCCTTCATGTTTTTTGTTCTTCTTTCTTCCTTTTTTTTTCCCTCTGAACTCACTCCATTTTGTGCTCCTTCTATCCCGAGAACTCCCTCAATCAGTCTCGGACTTCCCCAGCTCCATAAACACTCCTCTATTCCCAAGGTCCATAGCTGGTCACATTTACTTCTTTCCTTAACCACCAAGTACCTAAGTGGACCCAAGATGGGTTGTAAGAAGCCTATAACATGGCCCACAGCCCAGACCTGACTGATTGAGTACTTTTACAAAAGTCTTTATTTTGACCTTTTTGTCGAGATAGGTTTGAGTGCTTTGCGCACTAATCATATCGGTCGCTTGATTGATGTGTGCGGAGTCCCTTAGTTTCACCTAATTCCATTTCGAGATTGTTTGGATAGTTTTCTGGGTTTTTGAAGAACCGATCGGCAAGCATAGCTTCTTATTGGTGTTGAATGCGAGAATCCTCGATGAACTCATAGTAGGCGATGAAATATCGAACCGGAGTGAAAATTGAAGGCAAAGTGATGAATAAGAAGTGTAGAGAGGATGCGTGAGCAAAGCCGAGAGCGGGAGCAATCCCGAGTTTTACAGCTATGATTGCGAAAATTTCGGCTGGAATGCGAAAATTTCGCAATCATGAATTGCAAATATCATGTCGCAATCCTAGCAGTGAATTTCGCTAGGCTAAGCGAAATTTAGCTAATTTGCGAGAAATTCTGTGCCTAGCGAAGTCCTCAATTTCGCTATCTCACAAAAATTTAAATGGCCTAAGCGAATTTCGCTAACTAACGAAATTCAGCATTCTTGTGAGGAATTTCCCATTCGCTATCTCTGGCAGAATTTCGCTAAAATTCATAGTACCCTACTAACATAGCGAATTTCTACACTCATGAAATCATTTTGTGTTTTTGGTATACTTGATCCCCAAACGTACGTTTTGATGTATTACCATTTTGGCCCTTATGTGGATTTCATATTTTAGGTATTTTGTATTTTCACGCTTTGGGTTGGACTATATAAACCCCTTCTTTGTAACCTAAGCAACTTTTCATTTTTAATACAGTTTTCCCGCAGCTTTCATTTTAGGGTTCTATTTGCTCTCTTCTCTCTCCTCTTTCTTTCATTTTCATTTCTTGAACACCCTTGAGGATGGCGGCTCAAGGGATCTTAACTAAGCCTCATAACTGAGGAGGTTGTAAGCTTGGGTTTTGGGGTTGTTCTTGGAGTTGTCCTCATGCTTTGAGATATTCTGAGGTACAACATTTATGGTTCCCAACTTTCCAATCTAGGGTTTAATGCCATTTAATATCTTTCCTTTGGTCAATACTTGTCATGCTTTAGGGTTCAATGCATTCTTAATGTTAGATGCAGCGACATCGCTAGATGTCATTACGAGCCCTTTGAAATGAGGTTCGTCACTCGGGTTTTCATTGAATGGGACTTTGAATGCTTAGTACTTGGTTTGACTCAAATAGGAGTGGATTTATAGGGTTAGGTTTTATAGCTAAACAAAAGATCAGTTTGGCTTTGACTATAGGTCATTTGCCTAATCTTGAAAATAACCGGGGACATTTTAATGCCCCACGTGTTATCGAGCTAGTGACCCCGAATACCTTCAAAGTTACCATTCACACTTCACTTTAAACCATTACGGTTAATTGGTGAACGCCACAACCCCCATATTTTAACAAAATCCGAAAATCAAACAAAGCCTCACCATTTTAAAACAACGTGCTAATCATTAGGTAGGATGAAAACCCGTCCCAGTGTTCGGCCACACAGGCATTTATCTCTTTGCGTAGCTTGGCTACGGCAGTAGGAGAACGAATATAAATTTTGTTGATTCGCATCACCTGCGAGTGGTACAAATCAAATGGGCGCGTTCGCGAGGATGGTGCCAAACTCATTATGATGAGTTGATGTGTACTTGTAATCCACATTACAAGTGTTGGTGACCTTCGGTCCTTTTTGAATTAAGTGTGCGAGGCTACGAGAAGTTTTCATCACTTGTGATTCTTGCCACAGTTCTTACTTTACTGATCGGTTTTGTTCTAGCTAACACGGCCTTTCTTTCAATCAAGCTTTGTTTGTGTTCTTTGTTTGTGTCTCATTTTTGTGTAGCAGGTGTTTATGCGGCAAGGACGGAGGGATATCGGTAGATTTGCAAGAGTGAGTGCACCAAGTGAACAAGTTTGTGAAATCGGTGTGCCACGGTGGCCAAATGGATCCTCTACCTGAGGAACATCAAAGTCAACAAGCACCCCTATGAATCCAACGGCATACGGGTGATGAGGAACACATGCACCCTCATGAGTGAGTGCTCCTTCTGCGTCATACCTTCTGAGGATGTAGCGGTGGACCTCCCCAGTGCCTGGCTTCCCACGTTTCATGGTATGGAGAATGAAAATCCATATTCTGCATACGAGTTTTGAGGAAGTATGCATAACTTTTAAGGAGGGAATAAGCCGACATGGATTTGCTCAGTGACATTTCCACTTTGACACTCAAGGACAAAGCCAAAATATGGCTCAATTACTTTGAGTAGAAACGATTAAAGTGGGCCCGACCATGAAACTGAATTTTGAAGAAATTCTTCCAGTCTGACAAGACAGCCAGTTTACGAAGAGCGGTCTACACTTACTCGGCCTATGACAACGAAATTCTACCAATGTGGGATAGATTCATGGAGACCATCGGTGCTTGTCCACATCATGGTTCATTACAGGATGTTAGTGAATCATTTCTATAATGGTATGTCCCCTACCATGAATCAATTGCTAGAAACCATGTGTGGAGGTGATTTTTTGAGTAAAAATCCAGATGAAGCTATGGATTTCTTGAGTTATGTGGCTGAAACTTCAGAGTGGGATAGGCCAAACCACGGGAAGAGGAGGAGAAAATGGGGCCCTCAGCACACCAAAGGGGAGGAATTTTACACTTTCAGGGACATGGAAATGAAAGCAAAAATCTGACCCTAGCTAGGAATGTGGAGGAGCTGAAGGAAGGAGAGCTCCATGGAAGTGCGGCGGTGGTAGAAAATCTTGCCGACCCTGACCCATTCATCGATTGTCAACTCTTTGTTAATCGAGGAGAACATCATCAGAAAATTGCCCCATCGGTGAAGGATTTGATGTGAGAATATCTGAAATGTTGTAGATCGATACAAACCCTGACCCGATACAATATGGTAATACCCTCTGATTCCAATTGGAAAATCCTGCAACCTCTCACGGAAACCTAATCCCCACACTTTGTATTTTGAGGTGCGAAGCAATGATTTGGTTCCTGCATCCTGACCACGGCCACCATCGTCCACTTCTCGGTTGAGCAAGCCATCTTGAATTTGAGCAAGGTGGTAGGCAATTTATTGGAAGAGCAAAGGGATCCATCTCTGTGATTAGCGCAGTGATACGTAGAAAATACCTTTGAACAAAAGAATAGATGGGCTTGAGCAATCTAAATGAGGAAAATTGACAACTGCGTGATCCACGAAGATCAACAATAATGCGGAGAGTACGGGAGAGAGGAAGGTTCCGCTTCGAGCATTTAGCAAATCGAGGGTCGTAGGGGTAGGTTCATCCGGCAGCTTCGGGGATGGATGAAGTGAAGGCCATAATCACTCACACGAGTGGAGGAGTAAATGACAGTGCCTTTTATTTCGCGAAGAGACATACGAAAAAAAGGCCGAGCACGAGGTGAGTCATCGGTGAACCAGTGAAGACCCGATTGAAGAAGCATGCCCCTGCATTTCTCCGAGCACTCTGTGAAAAAATCGAGCCAGCTGAAATTTGGGAGGTGCTAAAGCAGTGAAGGTAAACATTCAACGCTCGACATGATTAAGCGAGTCGACCTATGCAAAGTTCTTGAAGGACCTATGCCGCGGTCGAAAGAAATTTAGGCATTGAAAGAAAGCCTTCTAACAAGGCAAGTCGATTGCCATAATCGAGCAAGACCTGAGTCAAATCTGAAGATCCGGGATCCCCGCGATTTGGTCGACATTGGAGAGGACTTGCATGAATAACCTTTGCTAGATTTGAGGGCGGTCTCAAACCTATTTGCCATACTCGGTGTATAAGCATTTTAGGTTTAGGAGGCTAAAACCTACCAACATCACTTTGTGTTGGGCGATGGGCCAGGTGAAATTCCTGGGAATAGTTGAGGATGTGTTGAGTGAGGTAGACAAATTCTACTGCAGTGACTTTGTAGTGCTTGACAGGAGCCAGTGCAAGTGGGCCCGATCATGCCCGATTATCACAGGAAGACCATTTTGGCCGCTACGATGCAATTATCGGTGCGAAATGGAGTCATGCTACTCACGTTTGGCAACATGACATTAGGCTCGACATTTTCACTTGAGCCCTGGCACAAACCGGTGGAGGTGATGAGGAAGGAAAAATGAAGTCTGCTTAGGTTGGTGTGTACGAGGAAGCGAATCCATAAATTCTGAGTGGCTAACTAAGATAAGCTTGATTGTTTGGGAGTTTCCATCGATCGTCCATGCGAGCAATTGGTCAGCCCAGAAATCACCTGTGAGAAGAGAAATCAACGAAGGGACCCGAGCATAAAGGCTGCGGCCACGAGCCATTGTCGGGTTAAGGAGCTCCTCCTCCTTGACCCCGTAGTCAGTTAGTGAAATTGAGCTGATTTGAGTGTCAAATGAAACCAAATTGCAGCTCAGGCTTTTGTTTAAAATTGATTAATTTCGGTAGTTTCTATTTTAGTAACTTTCCACTTTTTAGTAATTTCAGTTTAATGACTTGCCTTTTAGGTAGCCTTAGTTAATTTTATTTCTATTTTTAGGATTTCGTTAAAAATAATAATTAATTTTGATTTTTGTTTATAATTAGCCTAAATCAAATTTTTGTTTCTTTTAATTGTTTTTATTTGCAGGCTGAATGCAGATTTCGCTATTATAGCGAAATTGGCGAGTTGTTAAATTTTGCCCTAGCGGCTTTATAAAAGAAGGAGGGAGGGACTTCCAGATTCATTTCATCCTTCCCCCACAGCCACTGAGCTCCGCAGAGCCACAGCCACACAGTCACGTGGTGCCCTACACACACCCCATTCGCGCCTGCACGTCGCTGCCCTATTGGTAGCCTGCAGTGGCGGGTCAGTGCCATCCTCACGGCGGTGTCCTTGAGCCACCAGCGGTCGCGAGCCCCGGCCACCAGAGC
This sequence comes from Tetrastigma voinierianum, assembly GCA_016808115.1. Lineage (NCBI taxonomy): Eukaryota > Viridiplantae > Streptophyta > Magnoliopsida > Vitales > Vitaceae > Tetrastigma > Tetrastigma voinierianum. The sequence continues at coordinate 376,344 of JAEQBH010001944.1, read as the reverse complement.
TGCGCACGCGTGCAGGGCCCATTCCGGCGTAGCTCAGGTGCCTGTCTCCCTTAGCCACCGGTCGGCTGATCCAGGTACCTGGTCGGAGTTTGTCGTGCTAACTGTGGGCGCCAGCTGAGCCTGGTCGATCTCTATGTGCGCACCACCTTGCTTTACTTCCCGGCCGTGAGCCTGCCGTACCTGCATGTCACATTCGGCGGCGGAAATATAGTGCGTCTTGGGGTAGGTCCCTCCTCGGGCCGGGGTCGGTCGACAGCGAGGAGATGGAGGTCGGTGGCCTGCGGGCTGCGGGTGCCCATTCTCCGAGTTTGCACAACGGTTGGGCGGCTGCGGTAGTCCCTACTTGATAGTCCGGAGGAGCCTCGGGGGTTCGGTACGGATGAGGATGGGACCTCGGGCCCCCTCCTCAATGCCTGAGAGCGATCGGGAGGGCCCGGCCCTCGGCGGGCCGTCACGTCAAGTCGGGGAGTCCTCATCATCCCCAGGCCTCGGTCGCCTTCCACGCGCCCGGTGATGGGAGACCTCATCACTGATTGTAGCTGCGAGGATCAGGCGGCCATTGTTTGTTGGGACCCCGGGGACGTCGGGCACCACGCCAGAGATTTCCATGGAGAGTCGTATTACGACGTGCGATGTGGCCATTGACCCCGAGTTCGGGGACTCCGTACTGTGATTGCACATTACTCCTATTCTTAGTTCATGACACCGTGGCAATTCTATTACCCTCGGGTTGTACTTCAGTTCTACCACTCCATGACTTCGGGGAGCAGAGTCAGTTAGACTCCGTTTTACATTGATGATCGGCCAGGTGCTGCGGCCGGCGGACACCATATCAAGTTGCATGAGGCACGCCCGTGAAGCGGGCCCGGTCCCAGGTATCGAGATTGGCCTCGGTAGGCACGGAGGGAGATGGTGCATTCTCGCGTGACCTTTACAATGGGACCTGTACTCTTGGGCGGCTCCGCCTCGGATGCTTCTCATTGATCCTGCTCGGTTGACCTCTTCCCTCTACAGCACTACGTACAGCGTTGGGGAGCCATACTCGAGGAGGCTCTGTGCGGATCTCGGAGGATCTGGTTGATCCTCTGAGTTGGTGATGACCTCCTGCTGCATTTGAAGATAAGGTCCCTTATGAGGGCGCTGTTTGAGTATACCTTTGTTGATGTCGCGACTGCGAGGCCGTGTCTGGGCACTTGGGCTTTCGAGGGTAGCCAGTATCGAGAGGAGGATCGGATGCCCTCAGTCCTGTCTATGGGAGAGAGCCATGGTGATGCACATTTCTTTTCTCCTCCCAGCCAATGGGACCGGGGAGGAGTGCAGGATGAGGGAGGCGGAGGACTCCCAGGAGGAGATGATCTGCTCCAGGAGGTAGAGATGGAGGAGTCCGTACGGATATATCTCCTCCATCTCCCTCCTCCGCTGCTTCGGCCCACGGCCCTGCGCACCTCGGCCCATCATATCACAGTAGCGGCATTCTACGAACACGTTCGTATCGGTTCGGGAGCTCGCGTATTATGGATCTTTGTCTGTTCGTTGGCCACTACCACGGGCATCGATGGACGGAAGGTGGCTTCGGCTGAGACCACTTTGCAGGCATTGTCATACCATGCTCCTGCCGGATCATAGGTCACCTCGGTCTCCGCATGTTTCGCGCCGGGGATGGGCCTACGGCGGCGACAACGGCCTCCTTAGACATGCTGGCCCACGGCCCGATGGCAGCTTCAGATCCCGCGACCACTTGCGAGTGAGGTGGTCACATACATCTCTAACTTTCCTACCCCTATGACATGTTTCTACTTGGTGGGAGGAAAAGTTAGAGTTAAGTGTATTCTATTATGTTTTTATGCGGTTTTTGGCTTTATCAATTGCTACTCATTTGTCTGAGTTAATGTATTGTGATAGTAGGAAGTGAATACTTTGTTATGTTCCCTTCTCTCGAGCATGTATTAGCCATTTTGGTTATATCAAAGCTTTATAGCACTATTTACATTTTACTACACTTTTGCAATTCATTTTTGTGTCTCCATTTTGTGTATATTCTCTTGCCTTTATTTGGAAAATCGAAACCCTATATGTTACCTTAATGATAGGACAATTCCATGCATGATTTAGTTTTTGGTCAATTGAGATTTCAGCATATTCAACCTTGAACTTTCCCCCTTTTAGTGATTCTACTTTGAACACGGATTGTACGATAGGTTGAGAAGCTATATGCCTCTTTTCACTTTGCAAATAGGCCTTAAACTTGTTGTGACCTATAATAGGTTTTGTTACCCATGAAGACCAATGAAGTCTTCGAAAAAAAAATCAATCGAAAGAAAAGAAAGAAAAAGAAAAATAAAATGTGACCTTTGCCTTGAAACCGGAAGACACGATTAGGGGTATATAATGAAAACCTTTAAAGCCAGGTGCCTGAAACCTTCATTGATTAGGGAGTCATCGACTTAGTGTTCGTTACACTGGTGGATAGAGTGAGTTTAGGCGTGTTGTAGGTGCTTAATTCTCGAAGTCATTCAGAGTCAGGTGAAGCTGCGAGTTGTGAATTGATGATCCTTTTGGCTTGATGCCCTAAACCTTAATTGGTTGGGAGTCATCGGTGGACCCCCGTTACACGGACTTTGGTGAAGTCGAGTTTTAGCATTGCACCCTACATAGCAATCAAGGAAGAAATAAGGCGTAGCTAGCCTATTTAGGTTGTTTAACGGGTTTATATGGCCATGGCGAGTAAGTAGGTTGGGGAGGAATAACTGCGATTTATTGGCTGTTGGTTACCTTAGGAACAATTAGATTTTGGTGGAAATTCAGGTTGATTTCCTTGAAATTGGCATTGCCCTAAAACTTATTCTTATATGGTTTTTGTTCTCTCGTGTCGGTTTTCATACAGGGTGTAAATTATTCATGCTAAAGGTAAAGATAATCCAGTGCATACACTTTTGACCAAATACACTTTTGTAAAAGCCTGACATGCATCCCATTTTTGTTTTTAACATTTGCTAAGGGACTAGCAGCGTGTCGGTTAGGGGTGTGATTAGTAAAAAGTGCTATTTTGAGCCCTATTCAAGATAGGTTTTGAGTGCTTTTTACGCCTTAATCATATCAATTAAGCCAATTGATGTGTGCGGAGTCCATAGTTTCACTAATTCCATTTCGAGATTGTTTTGGATAGTTTTGCGGAGTTTTTGAGAACGATTAGCAAGCTATGGCTTCTTATTGGTGTTGAATGCGAATCCTTGATGATTTCAGAAATGAGGCGATGAAGTATCAAGATTCGGTGAGTGAAGGCAAAGTGATGAATAAGAAGTGCAGAGAGGATGCAGTGAGCAAAACGAGGACGGGGTAATCCCGAGTTTTTATTGATTCTGAAAATTTATTTGGGATTACGAAAACTCACTGACCCTAATTTTCGCAATCCCGGTAGTGAGAATTTCACTTATAAGCTGCGAATTTCTTGTGCTGAAATTCTCAATTTCGCTATCTCACAAAAATTTCGCTAGGCTAGCGAAATTTCTCTAGCATAGCGAAATTTTAAATATCTTGTGAAATTTCTGCATAGTGAAAATCTCAGCCCCTGTGTTTAGTATACTTGATCCCAATTGTGCGTTTTTGATGTATTACCATTTGGCCCTTATGTAATTTCATATTTTAGAGTATTTTTGTATTTTCACACTTTGGGTTGGACTATATAAACCCCCTTCTTTGTAACCCTAAGCAACTTTTCATTTATCTGATTTTCAGTAGCTTTCATTTTAGGGTTCTATTTGCTCTCTTCTCTCTCTTTCTTTCCATTTTCTCGTGCGAACACCCTTGAGGATGACAACTCGAGGATGCTTGTAAGCCTCATAGCTGAAGAGGAGGGTTGCTAACTTGGTTTTGGGGTTGTTGTAGGTTGTCCTCCATGCTTTGAATGTTCTGGTCACGGCATTTTATGGTTCCCAACTTACCAATCTAGGGTTTAATGCCATTTAATGTCTTTTCCTTTGGTCAATACTTGTCATGCTTTGGGGTTCGGTGCATTCTTAATGTTAGATGCGACATCACTAGATGTCATTCTGAGCCCGAAATGAGGTTAAATGCTAGGGTTTTCCTTGAATGGGACTTTAGTGTAGTACTTGGTTTTGACTTAAATAGGATTGGTTCTAGAAGTTGGGTTTTATGGCTAAACAAGATCGGGTTTTAGCTTTGACTGTGGTCATTTGCCTGTGTGAAATGACGAGGACATTTAATACCCCATGTTATCAAATTTAGTGATGACCTTCAAAGTTACCATTTCACACTTCACTTTAAATAAATCTGGATTTAGTGTTGAACATGACCCCACTTGTTTAACAATCAAGAAAATCGAACAAAAGCCTCCTTAGTTTTCAAACATTGATGCTAATCATGCGTGGGATGAAAGCCAAATCAAGTATTAGACCTAGACATTATCTGCAGTAGCTTGACTCGTGGTAGGAGGAACTTAGGAATATAAATTTTGTTGACTCCGCATCACCCTACCGTGGCACGAATCACCAACCCATTCCTAGGATTAATCTGGGGCTTATGGTTCCGAACCAAGTAGGATTTGGGCCCAAAAATCAACAAAAATAGAGATCCATATGGCGGCAGCGAACCAGTTGTCTGATTTAAATGGTTTGATGGAATTGAAAAGAATCTGAAAATTTGAAAAAAAGTTCCTTGAATAGTAAGGAATCCAACAAAAGAAAAAGTGCATGATTTTGAGTTTGGATGAAGGAGATATGACCAAAACAAGCTATTGTTAGGGATAGTGCCCTGTAAAGCATGAATTTATATTTATGTTTATGGAAATTAATAAAAGCGTCGTATTTTATTACATTTTAGCTATTTTGTGCATAATGTATGAATGAAGCGTCAGAAAATCCCAGTTTATTAATGTAACCATAACCTTGAGTGTATAGCAGGTTATACGAGAGGATCGAGGTTATGGATTACAAATCTGTTATAAAGTAATAAATTAATTGAAGTTTGGGGATCTTCAAATTAAATATTACGAGTGATCCCGCTATCATTGAGAATCAGTGACCTTGTCAAGGTGTAATGTGGCGACATTAAAGTGGAATTTCAAGTATATAATAAGATTATATAGGGATATGATGACCAAGGCGTAGTTTTGAATTCTTTTAAATCTGTTTGTCTCGAATTCCAAACGGCGTCGCTAGATGATCATATGCATATCAGTCTGATCCACAGTGATCGTAGACTCGCATTTATCAGTTGGGCCTTTTTAGTCATAGGTTAAGCTTGGATTATGAAATGGGCCAATACTTGTCTCTTGGAGGCCATTGATTATGTCTTAATTTGGGAATGTGAACTATGGACATGGAATCTGACCCTTCTTATGGAAGTACGGGTGAGTTGGTTCCCTTAAGTGTTAAGTTAAGGCTGAGCAGTTTAGCGCTCTAATTTTATGGGTTTATAAATTAGCGTTCTTAGTGGATTAATGGAACAGGATCAAGATATAATTAGAGGGCAAAACGGTATTTCACCCAGGCTCAGTTATCTAAGAGGTTTATTGGAGATGAAGCACATGCCAGTGATTAAATCTAATGGACACTCTATTTTGATAAAGATGATCACATGGAATAGAGTTAGAGTTTCTATTTTTAAAGACCTGGACAACTTCCAAAATTAAACAATTTAAAGTAATTGATTAAAGAGTTTAATTGGTGTGAATTTATTAGACTTGAAATTACGAGGTCCATGGGTTGATTCCACCTCTATGTTACTTTCTGATGAGCGATTCAACGATTTGGGAATAAATTGCACTCTACCCTTTAGTAATTTAAAATGATGGTATTTTTAAATTACAAATAACAATTAGTTGTTATTTAAATTCGAATTTAATTCATTTGCTCATTGAACAAGGAAATAATACGTAAAAAGGTAATAATATTTGGTGTTATTAATTCGTTTCCTTATCGATAAAATTTGAATTAAATTTTAAATATTATAATTCATTTCATATCCTGATAAAGGATTTTGAATTTAAGAATATTAAATATTATTAATTCGTTTCCTTATCAATAAGGATTTGAAACGTCTATAAAACGGCGGAGGTATATTTAGTGGTGGTAAATCTTTGAGAGAAGAGAAACGAAGAAAAAGGAAAAAAGTTTTTTCCAAACCCTAGTTTCTAGAGTCTCTTCCCCTTAGAGATCCCTTGCCTCATGTGTTGATGCATGAGGTAGATCTAGCGAGAAAACCTAGAGTGTATTATTCGAGATGCGAATCGTTGGTTAGCACACACCTCGAGGATGGAGGCGGAATTGAAGACCACAGTGCGGGAGTTGTTTCAACCCTCTTGTGACAAATCTCCTATAACGATGCGGGGTATAGTCGATCTTCACCTTTTGATGAATATGTGTTGCATGGGTTCTGCGAAAATAAGATTTTCGGAAAATGTGCGAACCCTAAAATTATTTGTTTTGATTTTATTTCCATCAATTAGTGAAGCGGTGCATATAAATACATATTGTATATATATATATATATATATATATATATATATATATCTCTATATATATATATACCAGATTTTTTTTATTGTGTTTAAGAAAATTCGCTTCTTGATTCATGCATGATGGCCATTCTTGCATATTTTAATGTGATTATTTTGTGTTTGTGTATGTGGCGGATGGATGAGGTCGTTAATTATATGGTGTTTTTGGGTTAGGTTTTCTTATTTTCCCTAGATCTTGTGTAAGCCGTGTGGCATACGGATTTTTGTTTTTGTATTATTGGTGAATAGGAAATTACACAGCGGGCTTGGACATGAAGATGGGCGACTTTGGGAATTATGTAATTGCAAGAAGCCCATTATGTAATTTAAATATTTTTCCCACATTCTTTTTTCCAAAGGTTGAAATTATTAGAAATACCCCGAAAACACGACCGTTTATTTATTTATTTACTTTATGTTATCAAATGTATGAGATGCGGTCGAATATACTATGCATATAACATATCATACATGAATGCCCACCATATTGTATCATGCATACCATCCTTTAGAAACATGTTATATTAGAATATTTATTTATTTGCGCTGAATAATAAATTAAATAATGGATATAGTTTAATAGTTAAACTTGGTAATTTCGATTTAATATTTGGGCTTGGTTAATAGTTAGGCCGTTGCTAGATTATTCAATTTAATAAAATGATTGATTTTGTTAAAAAGATGGTAAATAAACAATATTGAATAAGTTTGGACTTAAAAGTTAGTTAATTAGGCCATTTTCACTATAGAGCTAGGTTTACCTAAGCTGGTTAGACTTGATTAGATTGGATTAGTTTTAGCCCAATAAACTGAGCTGATTAGATTGAACTCTATACGCCTATTTAATTTAATAGGAATTAGATTCTTATCACCTAGTGGTTAATTATATAGGATACATAATAATTTGCTAAGTTATAAAACATATGATGTTTTATAACTGGCACATAAGTTTAAAATATTGAGTGGGATTAGGGCGTATGACAGTGTGTGCCTACGGTCTCACATCGTTAGTCGACAGATGAGGTTTAGGTGGGCGCCTAGTGGCGCCTTGATTACGTCCTCCCTATGGAGGGTGTCCACCTGGGCTAATATCATCGTTGCACTTCCTTTGCGATAGGGTTTGGATGATGTATTCCAAGATTGACCTACACGGCGGCAATCTTAGGTTAAGTTGTTAGAACCCGAAATGATGGGTCCACACTTAGAAGATACAATTAAACGGTTAATTGTCTTGTAGAAAATAAAGGTAGTTAATAAATGAGGAAAATATGGAATATTTTGAGTCTCATTTATTAATTTGAGATAGTCTCAAATTTAATTTATAATTAGTATGACCTACTACGTAATGACGTATTAATTGTAGGTTAACTTACCGCGGATTAATATTTTTGTTTTATGTGTTTTAATTTCTAGCCATTCATGCATCACGTTTACTATTCAAAATATATTTGATGTTTCTACGCTACATATAATAATCGTTTTTTATTTAATTAATTTTGACAATAATGCACTCAAACCCATAATTGCTTTACTGCGAATGAATCCTTAGGCGATAATTTTTGTAAAGTGGAAAAATAATGTTAATACTCGTCTTTGATGCTTGAGAACAATAGATTTATTTCTCGAGGAATGTCTGTGGGAACTGCGACCCGTGCGCTCGTAGTGTACGAGAACCATATGAACGTTGGATTCAAGCCCGATAATAAAGCAGGGCTTATATCTTTGGCAGTGTCGGGTGATGCTTAAAATTATTTTATGAAAGGATGAAGCGCCATTAAGATTATGGATTCCCTCCAAAACATGTTCGAGAAACAATCCGAACAGTCGCATCATGAAGCTACTAGAAAGTACATGAACGCGAAGATGAGTAAAGGTACTCCTGTTCGTGACCGTGTTCTGAACATGGCTAATTATAAATGAGGTAGAGGCGCACGGGGCCATAATAGATGGCGCACAGTGAGTATAATCTGGATCACTCCTCTGATTTCCTTCAATTCCACGGCTTAACTATGTTATGAACAAAATTTGAGACTAATGTAACCAATTTCTTTGAATGAATTAAACCTTGAGCCCGTCACCAGCCAAAGGACTAAAAGGCTGAAGCAAATGTTATTTGCTGAACAGGGCCTCATCCTCTTCTAATAATAAGAAGAAAAGGAAGAACTATAAAGGGTGCCTCTGAAGACCAAGAAGAAAATGAAATTTGCTCGAAAATAAGCGATAAGAAGAAGGGCTCCAAAGAAAAGAAATGAATCTTTAACAAGTCGATGGGCATTGGAAGAAATTGTAAAAGTATCTCGGCGAAGGACAAAGAAGAATAAATTTTATTTCTTGGTTTAGAAGCCCGATTTAGTGGGGAAGTTGATAGTCAATCTGGATAATTGATTAGAGTCCACTAACCATATTGTTCTTCTTTCAGGTCTGCCTTGGATTCTTAAGACTTCTTGATGGGGAGTGCTCGATGGTAGTTAGGAAATGGGGTCGACGTGTCGGCCCGATTCTGCGTCGGGCTGTTGTTTATAATTAGAATAAATTTCTTGTTTTGAAACGATATTTATTGCATTCCTGATTAGGAAATTTGATTCAGTTTCTAAGTTGTATAAACCAGTGTTCTTGTTTCGTTTGAGTAATAATCAGATTGTTATTTCCAGAAATGGTTTAAACATTTGTCATACAAATAATGAAATAAGGCTTTTACAATTTAGGCCAAACAGCGACGCTCATGCTCAACTGAACTATTTAGAGTAGAACATCCTAAGCTGAAGCAAAAGATTCTTGATAATGATGACACGTAAGCTATGGCACCTAAGGTTAGGACATATAAGCCTGGATAGGATTATGATAGTAAGGATGGTCCTTTAAAGAGCGCTAAAAGTTGGCAATCTTCGATCTGTGAATCATGCGGAAGGCCCGAAATATTAAGTCTTTCTCAGCAAGGGCTTTAGAGGCGAAGGAACCGCGAACTTGTACGTTTCGAGTAATACGGACCTGCGAATGTCAGTAGTAGATTCTAGATACTTAGTCACTTTCATTGGCCAGTATTCAAGTGTCTCAGTATGTTTACCTTATGAAAGGAATGCAAACTTTTGGAAAGTTTAAAGAGGTGCGAGTGAAGATAGTGATAATCCATTATTGTGCCTTCGATCCGGAATCGAGTGAATACCTGTGATCTGAGTTTGGGATCCTTTAGTGAGCATCGCATTGTATCCCGACTCCCACGGCTGAAATGCCTGACAAAGCGGCGTGGCGGAGAAAATCGAAACGATGTGGCATGGTTGGGTGTATGATGAGCTACTCCTCATTGCCACTATCGTGCAGGGATATCTTTTATTTGCAAGCTGATCCTTTTGAATGTAGTTCCTCTAGAATCTATCCGGCCTGCCAGAGTTATGAAGTGGTCGTAAACCCGGTTCTGATGCCACTTTATCAGTATATGGGGTGTAGCACTTATTAACGAGGAAGAGTGAGGCTGAAGCCAAGCGAGCAATGTACATTTGTTGTTTGATGGCACCGAGGAGGTTTGTTCTCTGGAGTCTCGAAGATAAGAAAGTATTTGTACTTCCGACAGTGCTGCTGTGAAAATGACTGCATGGCGACTTAGACCTCGGAAATAAGTTTGTCTTAGGAATTGATACTCTGATCATATCGGACCCGACCCGATGCTTAGATTCTTGGGAGCATGAGAGACTACATATCCTATACGGGATGTCATTTCACCTCGGCGTAGTGGGAGGTTTTCTAAACAACGATTAAGCTGCACAGTAGGGTGAAGCAAATGTTGTTGTAACTATGCTAGTGATGATGATCCATTGTCTATCTGACATCGCGATGGATGATCGTGGGAGCGAATGGCTAACGACCATGGAGCGAAATGGAATGCATGTATTCAGTGTGTAGAACTTGTAGATCTTCTGGTCGGTCGGGCCCATTGGGTGCGAATGGATCATAAGAAAGAGGTGTGGATGGGAAAGTGGAGACTTAGAAACGCATTTAGTAGCCCAGATGCTACACACAAAGGAGTCGATTATGAAAGGGCTTTTCTCGATGTATCTTCAATCCGTCATCCTTAACCATTCTTATTGCTCTTGATTATGAGATATGGCAAATGGATGTCGAGACGACCTTTTGAATGGTTATCTTGATGAAAGCATTTATATAATGCAACGAGGAGGGTTTCCATAGTTGAGACGAGAGCTGAAATGCAAGGCTTGCTTGGAGTCCATTTATGGGCTTAAGCAAACGAGTCTTAGACCTAAGGTTTGATGGGAGCGATCAAAACCTTCGATTTCGACAAAATGTTGATGAACCTTGTGTGCAGTACGCCCTAAGGAAACTTAAAGTAGTCTTTTGGTGTTGTACGTAGATGAATATCCTACTCATTAGGAATGATATGGGATTATTGTCGTAAAGAGTAGCTAGTCGAAAAGTTTCAAATGAAAGATTTGGAGACGGCGAGTTACGTACTTGGGATCGAATCATAAGGGATCGCGAGAGCAGTGCAGCCTTGTCTCGAAGCATCTTATGATGATAAGGTCTTGGCTCGATTTTCGATGCGGGAATTCGAAATTCGACTCTGGGCCAGGCATGGAATTATCTCTCTTCTAAGGCGGTGTCTCGACACCTTAGGAAGAAGAGGACATGAGACGGGTTCCTTATGCCTCAGCAGTGGGCAGCCTCATGTATGCCGTCGCATTGTCTGAGACCCGGACATACGCTGCGATAAGATTATCGGTAGATTACCAATCCAACCTGGGTTGTGTCATGGATAACGGTAAAGCACATTCTCAAGTATCTTAAGAACGAGAAACTATATGTTGATTTATTCGAGTCTTGACTGAATCCATGGGATATGCGATTCGACTTCATGCGGGACGAGGGGGCGTTAGTCGGCGTGCAGGTGGTATTCACTCTTGGTGGTGGGCGGTGGTATGGAGAAGTGTCAGGCAATCGACTATCCTTGGTGCCATGGGCGGATATATAGCGGCTAGTCACGAAGGGAAACATATAGAGGAGTATCATCGATTAGAGATGGGTAGGGGTGGCGTGGAACATTATAGAGGAGATAGCATCGCAGACAACCTTGCGGATCAGTTCACCAGGCGTTACACCCAAATGCGTTTGAGGTCCTTATGCAGGATGGGTTTAAAGACATGTCTCAGTGCTTTAGGCAAGTGGGAGATTGTTAGGGATAGTGCCACCGCCAAAGCCTTGAATTTATATTTATGTTTATGAAATTAATAAAGATGTCGTATTTATTACATTTGTTTATTTTGTGCATAATGTATGAATGAAGCGTCGAGAAAATCCCAGTTTATTAATGTAAAACCATAGCAGTGTATAGGTTATGCGAGGACGAGTTATGGATTATAAATCATATTGTCAGTAATAAATTAATTGAAGTTTGGGGATCTTCAAATTAAATATTACCTTAGAGCGGTCATATCCCAAGAATGAAGTGACCTTAGCATTAGTCATAATGTGGTGACATTGATAAAGTGGAGGCTCCATATATAATAAGATTATATAGGACATGACCAAGGCGCAATTTTCGAATTCTTTTTAAATGCTAGTTTGTCTCGAGAATTCAAAGCGGCGTGGCTAGACATGATCATATGCGAGATGGAGTCTCGATCTGGTGATCATAGACTCCTGTTTATATCAATTGGGCCTTTGATGTGGAGTTAAAGCAGTTATGAAATCAGCCCAATACTTGTGTCTTGGAGGCCAATTTGATGTATGCATTTAGGAGAGATGAAGCTATGGACATGAGAATCATTGCCTAGGCTGGACAGTTAGTTTTCCCTTAAGTGTTAGTTAAGGCTGAGCAGTTTAGTAGCTCTAATTTATAACGAGGTTTATAAGTGCTTGTTCACCTAATTAGTTAATGGAACTTAAGGATCAGATATAATTAGAGGGGCAAAATGGTATTCAAGCAGGCTCTAGTTGTGAACCACTTCTTGGAGGATAGAGCGCATGTAATGATTAATCGATGGACACTCTAGAATTTTCGGTAAAATCGTCTTTATGGAGACAAAGTTGATTTCAGTTTTTAGTGGAATAACTGCGAAATTAATAAATTAAAATAATTGATTAAAGAGTTTAATTAATTATTGAATTTATTGGAGCTTGAAATTAGTCCATGGGTCCCCGATTCCACCTCTATGTTACCTGATGAGCGATTCATGATTTGGAATAAATTGCACTCTCTGTAGTAATTTAAAATGATAGAATTATTTTAAATTCACAAATAACAATTAATTTATTTAAATTGAATTTAATTGGTTGCTCATTGAAACAAGGAAATAATACGCTAAAGTATAATATTTGAATTGTTTATTAATTCGTTTCCTTATCGATAAGGATTTGAATTAAATTTTAAATATTATTAATTCATTCATATCGATAAGGATTTGAATTTAAGAATATTAAATATTATTAATTCGTTTCCTTATCGATAAGGATTTAACGATCTATAAGCAGAAAAGCAGAGGTATATTTCGTGGTGATGCGTCTTTGAGAGAAGAGAAACGAAAGAAAAGGAAAAAGAAGTTTTTTCAAACCCTAGTTTCCTAAGAGTCTCTCCCCTTAGAGATCCCTTGCCTTATGTGTTGAGTGCGCAAGGTAGATGAGCGAGAAAACCTAGAGTGTATTGTTCGAAGTCCCGAGATCGTTGGTGCCCACCTCGAGGATGGAGGGCGGAATTAGAGATACAGTGCGAGGAGTTGTTTCAACCTGCGGCTAACAAATCTCTATACTTGTAACATGTATAGATCGATCTTCCTGCTTTTGATATTAATATGTGTTTGCATGGGTTCTATGAAAATAAATTTTAAAAAAATATTAAAACCTAATTATTTCGCGTTTTGATTTTATTTTCATCAGCTATATGTGGTGTAAATTTGAACACCTTTCGAATAATGAACTTATTTGAAATCAGATTGAATTATTTTGAGCGATTTCGGTCGGTATCAGGTTGATTAAAAAATTCTCAAATTTTTTCAGATAATTCTTCAATGAGTAGGGAATCCAAAAAAAGAAACGGTCCATGATTTTGAGTTCGGATGAGGGAGATATGATTGAAAACGAGCCCGAGTGCCACCAGAATTAGACGCCTCGACAAACTCGGGTTAGGTTAAAACCTCGGGAGCCACTACTTAGCTCACATGACACGATGCGATAACTAAAAAGGAAGCCACAATGAAACTCACATTAGACTACATATGCACTCCAATGGACCACATACAAGCCTTAGAGACTCAAAGACTAACTAAGCCTTATTACATACATTTTTTTAAATGATGAAGGAACACATAAACATATATATATATATATATATATATATATATATATATATGAGAACAATTAATTGTTTTCATATGTTATTACCATCACATATCAAGGAAATTGAAAATTCAATATGAGAAGTTAGTACCTCTCAAACGGGTACATCCAACGAAATTGTATTGGGCTGTATGTACTTCATATGGCGAGTGGACAAGCAGAAATGTTCCTTTGACTCAAAAGGAAACCCGGGAGGAAATATCGCTCCTAACTTACATAGAATTACTGGAATTTCTAACTCCAATCTCTTCATATCTTCCTCCTCGAGTTTACATTTTAGGTTAAGTCTTTAAAAGAATAAGCTCGACTCGGTCGGTGGTTCCCGAACATTCATTGGCATCGAATTAGAAATGCTATTGGTTAACCTCGGCATAAGGCGTGTCGATCATGACTTTTCATTTCAAAAAGTTTGTACTTATTTAAGTCCACAAATCATCCCATATTTGACACATAGCCATCAAGAAATTTGAGGTTTTTCACCCATTCACAAACAACTTGCTTGTCATTCTTATCGAAAGTGTAGTTTGCCTTTGGATATTTACCATTAGCATTATTCTCTAACTCTTTTTGTCTACAAAACATCCCCAAATCCTCCCTAGCTTTGATGTTGTCTTTGTTTTCCCTCAATGTTCATGAAAATATTGAACACATTCTCAAACACATTTTTCTCTATGTGCATGACATCGAGATTGTGATGAATGAGATTGGTACTCGATGGGCAAATCCCCGAAATATACTCGTTTTCTCGATCCATGATCTTAGTTTTACAAATGTTGCTATTGATCTCCATGCGCATCGGCTTGATTTACCTTTATGTCTGACATCTTCTTATATGGAACATCACCCTTATGTTTGGTTGACTCCTTCTCCTACTTTTGTACCTAGGATGCCCACATAACTTGCAACACCTGTATTATCTACGATATATCATGCCTTGCCTTTCATGACGACCAATTTTCTCCACAGGGAAGATGATCAATGACCATCTTCTTCGTATCGTAAAAATTCTCCAGGAATGTGTTTCTCTAAGATAGTGCCTCTTTCATAAATTCCAATAAGGAATCATAACATCTATCCGATAAATGATATTCTTACTTAATATTCAACAATTGAGCTACTGTAGATAACTGTGAGTGCTTCTCACACTCTTGCCACAATGCTTGATCGACTGCTTGTAACATCTCATACAGTTTTTTTGCTATCTGATTTGGACTCTCTTCCATAATGTCAAAGTCTAAGTCATGACCACCTAAATCCCTAACCTTGGTATGGTATGGATCAAATGATTCAGTAGCATAAGTCGATGTATGACATTGACCTCATTCATAATCTCCTGAGTTGCTTAGTTTCCCATAAATCTCCACTCATAATACCCTTCCTTGGGTTTGCACTAGGTGTAACTTCACATTCTCGGTTTCTAAAAACTTTCAATTCTTACACTTACTAAATGGACACATTATTCTCAGTCCATCAGTCCATTCTAGTTGGCTAATTGCCAATTGAACAAAAACGTGCACTCCCTCAACAAATATTAGGTTTAATAACCACCGCTTATCCTATTATACATCCATTGTCTGCTCCAGACTCATACTTAATTTTGTTAATGAAAACACAGAGGACAATCAAAATTTATATATTTTTAAAATTCTTAGTCCTTATATAATAAAAGAAAGCAAATAAAATGAGTTTGAATAAACATATAGAACTAATTTATTAAGTTTTAAACCCTATTTTTTATGTTCCTCCAAATTTTCTTTCCTGTTTTTCCACTTTATTTTCTTTCCTTAATACTTTCCGGGTTCCAAACGAACCCTTAAACCCTGTTATTTGATGCTGATTTTGACTATGCATAGAATGGACAACAGACTGATCGTTAAACACGAAGCTATAAATCTCGACAAAAAAAAAAAAACATGACGATAAATTTAAAACAAAAAATATAGTAACAGTAGCTAAAAAACATATAGCAACCACAATTGACCTAGAGTTTCATACTACAATTGAATCACAACATGGCTACTAGCATCTATAAAGTGAGAATGAAGTACCCCATTCCCCCATAAAGCTCCGGAATATTCTTAGTTTTTGTTTCAAAGCAAGTCAAACTACGAGAAATTGTTTCATTAAATGACTTACACCTTAAGCCATCATCGAGAACCATTGTAAAACAAAATGAGTGAATAAAGAAAATTCATATGTGTGCATGATTGATGAGTCTTAAACTAATCTATTTTTAATCCATTTTTTCTTACATATTTTCCATGAGTTTTAGCTCTGTTGTATGCGAATTATGGAACATATCGACTTGTGTTTGCGGGTGTTAAATAAAATGAGAAAACAAGCATAAAGAATTGAAAAAATGGAAGTTCTGTGATTTACGTCACGACATTGTTTTGTATCGCGACTCTGATTTCAGCGAGCAAAAAGAACTTATGTTGCTGACCGACGGCTATATGCTTCGCTGACAAAGTCAGAAGGATAAACTTCGAGCCGAAATAGAATCTTTGTTGCGACAAAGAGTTCTATGTTGCGACATTGCTAAAGAAGAATGAAAAGAAGACTGTCATAGCAGTCCTTAACTCTGTCGTGACAATGATCAAGGTAGAGAGGAAAGGAGCTATGTTGCGTCATATTTCCTCTGTCGCAACATAAAAAGCGGAAGACTAACATATGAACTTTGTCGTTACAAAAGACAATTCTATCACGACGGAAAATGCTAAGAATACACGCAAGTCAAGCGAATGAAGTGTTTTTGTAATTGCGACAAAGTTTTGAACCAAGGCAGTCGAGGAGGAATTTACGTACAACGAGAAAATCATGTCGCGACATAACATTCAAATTCACAACTAAAGGCAGCAAATCTCTGTTGAGACAAAGATTATTTAATGTGACAAACAAAACATGAGGAGGTAAGATTCTTTGTCGCGTGAAAGGAGTTGAGAGCAACACAAAAGAATAGCGACAAAAAACTCATGTTCTGACATAGTAAAGAAATGAAGGCAAAATATTTAGCCGCGATAAGAAATTTTACATCCTGAGAATAAAAACTATGGAATGATTGAATTCTGTCGCGGTAGAATAAAATTAGGCCACGAAAGAAATAGAAGGAGAACTAAGATTAGCCAAGTCAAGCATGTCACAACAAAGATTTTTATGTCGCGACAAATAGCTCAGCAAGTGACAAGAATCAAAGAAGAAAAGTCTGTCGTGACCAAGGAGTTTCCTGTCACGACATAAATTGCTAAGGACTCAAAGAAATCCTTTAAAAGGAAAAATTTTGTCGGGACAAGGAAAATTATGTCGCGACCGAGCTCGGAAAGCGAGAAGGACGCAGAAGTTGGTTGCAAATAGGTTTGGTGTCGCTAACCTGATACATTCTTGTTGCGTGAGAACAAAACTGCTATCAAAGTCGGTCGTGATAGAATCGAAGAGCTTAGAGAATAGGTTGTGACCAGAAGACTGTATGCTGACGGAGGCCGGTGAAAAGGCGAAAACTCTATTGCGATAGAACATTTTAATAATAGAACCGTGACGATTTGGCGAGAATTTTGGGGATCTAGCATGATTAATGGTGCGATGACATTGGGAAGTATATAAATAGAAGCATCTAGTGCACCATGCGCAGCTTCCGCAACTCCAGGACTTTTGGGTAGTTGAAGACTCTTGTATATTTTATTTTTTCTTTTAGTTTTCTTTTTAGTAGAGTTAGTTTCAGTAGAGTTTCAATGTAGATTTTAGTTGGTATTCTTTTAGATTTGTGGATTTGGGTATTGAACTAAAGTGCAGCTTTAAGCTAGAATTTATTTATAAAATCATCTTTCTCATTACTGTATGATTTAAATGGAGGATGGAAAGTTTATGGAGTTCATTTATTTCAGTTCGTTCCTGATTTCAGTGAATTTTCTTGATAAGTTAGTCACTGATATGAGTGAACCAATTTTGAAAAGTTGAGCTCTTTGGAAATGGGTAAATGATGATATTCATTTTTATGCACAAGATGGAAGAACGCCTTAATTAGAATTCTTGAATTTATTTGATTGGTATTGTTCTTGAATTTATTTGTTCCCAGTACTAGTACCGTGTACCCAAGCAAGGTCCTGCATGTTACTCTGATTTCCAATATAGGCCCTACAGGTAACATGGAGATAGAAATCCACAGTATGAAGTGTTCTTTGTGGGGTATGGTGAGCTAATACCAGGAACTAATGAACTCTTATAGGTTACTCGAATAGATCTGCTTCATATAATTTGAGATGATTGAATGAAGTATCAGTTTAATCGATCAAAGGTCTCTTCTCTTTTTGCTGAATTGATTCCGATTACGTGTTAATAAAAGATCTAATCGAGGGTGAAATTTTCATCTCAAAAATGAAGGATGAAGGTGTCAATCAGGTGGAGAAGGCTTGCGATATCACGTCTGTAGAGCGAGAATTCTGAGTCTAATATCTGGGTTTGAAGTACTGAAAAGGAAAAATACTTAAATCTTAGAAAAAGGGTTACAAATTACAAGTAACTGATTAGAATAATATCTCAGAAATGAATATGAACCTTTAATCAATAAAAAGTATGGTTAAGGGAGAAATCCAAACTATACTACCATGCATCTTTGACAAACTCAGCTTTCCAATTTATGGTTGAGATAAGATGAAGAAATTGATTATTACTCATTTATCTATATTCATTTTTGTCTCACTCAGTGAATTCCCAAACCCATTTTTATTAAAAATTATTTTCATGTAAATTAAGGAATTGAATCTAGGGTAAATTCTTTTTAGTCATCTCTCATCATCAATAGTAGATTTCAAATAGTAATGATCTTGAGTTGTTAGGGTAGTTAGTCTTTTGATTTATCATCATTCCTCGTGGGAACGATATATGGACTTTAAATATCCACTTTTATTACTTGTACGACATGTGCACTTGTAGTAATCAAGACCAACTCAATTTTTAATGAATACATTTTACAAAGGAAGCGGAGTCCAATCTTTTCATACACACAGCATAAAATTTAACAAGTTTTTGGCGTAGATTCTTGGGGATTTGAATAGTTCTTGAGTGGTAGTACTAGAGTTTGGCATACACAGCTCATCATACGGTTTGGTGTAACAAGTTTTAGCAGATTCTTGAGGATTAGCTAATAGTTATTTGGTAATAGTATTATTAATTTGTGTATATAGATAAAAAAGTCTTAACAAGTTTTTGGCGTCGTTGTCATGGAAAGCAGATAGTGAATTTAAAGATCAATATTCTAACGAGGATTTACTAATTTGGACATTTTCTTTATTATTATAAATTTTAGAAAATCACAAAAAGCAGTTTAATGGCGATAGTGAAGAAGCTGAAATTTTCTATGAGCTTAAATAGAGATATTGTCTCCCATAATTCATTTTGATCTTGGTGTGTTTCTATTTCAGGAAGATTTTAAATGCATAGAAAACTAAAAGCAGATCTGCTGCCTCTAGACACTGAAATTGAGAGAACAACTTGCGAGAGAATGAGGAAAATCACAAGTGCGGAATCAGTATAGTGAATCGAAGATTTGCGAGGCTATTCTAAGAAGAAGAAGAAGTTCGAGAGACCTCAGAGGCCTAATACTATGAGGGACTTTTGGGCTGTATCGAGAAGTACTCTGCGATGAGACAACCTGCTATAGAAGCCAACTATTTTGAGTTGAAGCCAACATTGATTACTATGGTATAGTAGCACCAGTTTACTGGTCATCCCTCTAAAGATCCCAATGAGCATATAGGAAGATTCATGAGGATGGCCAATACAATCAAACTCAATGGGGTGAGACCATAAGTGATCAAGCTGCAGCTCTTCCCTTTCTCAGTGAGAGATGTGGTAGTAACTTGGTTTAAATCATTGTCAGTGGGATCGGTGAGCAGGCAGGAAGAGTTAGTGAGCGCTATGAAGATTTTTCCTCGATCTAACTTATGAGAGAAGAGGAGAAATAATTATCTTCAACCAGAGGGAAGATGAGAGTCTCTATAATGCATAAGAGAGATACAAGATACTGTTAAAAAGATGCCTTACACATGGAATAGATTTGACCACTCAGATGGATATATTCTATCATCTTTATGAATTATGCCTCCCGAGGTTATAGTGATGCAACCTTACGTAGTAGCAAGAAGAAGTGTAAGAGGAGGCAAGAGTGGCCGTTGAAGACCTTTCAAATCACGATTACAAGGCTCCATCTAAAGCAGGGGTAACAACGATGAAGAGTGGATTTGATTGGTGAATCGAATGAGCCATAGAGCGGATTGGATGTAGTGATGAGAGCAAAATTGAGAAGCAATGAGAAGAATGCATATACACATGAAGTAGAGCGTTACATGAAGGAGAAAGAAGAAGAGTGCTAAAGAAGGACCAAACCATAAAGGTTCTTACTAGGTTAAGGAGGCATAGTACCTGAATGCTAACAGGAGCTACACTTCGACCCAATTGGCTTTTGCCCACTCTATTTACACACCGGCCTCGGGAGCCATGAGAATTTCTCATATTGTGGAGAGCCTGATAGGACCCGGACCGAGACAGAATTACCATCGAGTGCGTACTTAGCCCGGAGTTCAAGAAGCAGTAGCAATAGAGGGACAATAGAGGAGAATATCAGGGTCAGAAAAAGACTCAATCATTTGAAGATCAGATTCTGCATTTCATGTTAGAAAATAAGAGAATTTTGAATTTGCATGAGAAAATATTTTACAGACAGAAAATTTGCTGCGCTTCTTGTGTTTGAGCCAATGCTAATGCTTCATTGAGAACTTGAAACTTCCAGTAGGCGACTAGCCCTTTCCTTGCAAAACCAATCAAAATGCATTTCAGTAGTAGAGATAAATCCAAAAGATTTCACACCTACTTCATTGAGAGGTGATAATGAATTGCAAGGAAACAAGAAGATGTAGGATGAAGCAGACATTGGAAATAAATTGAGGAAGAGCAGCTCAAACTAAAGGAGCATATAAGGAGATGCTAAAGATGAAGAATTTATCAGAAATGTCTAAGCTAAAGACAGTAAACTGAGCAGCTTCTTAGGAGGCAACCTAAGCGGAATTTTTAAATTTTTTTTTTAGTTAGATTAATGTTGTTAGATTTTGTGTGTTTGATTTTCCAATTTTAATTGTGTTAGAAGTTTATATTTTTTTTTAATGGTTGTTGATTTTCAGGACAAGGAAGCTCTGATAAAGATGAATTTTATTATGATGCACCTTTGTCTCAAATTTGAAATATCTGAAAATAGCTCTGAGGAGTATTTCTATTTCCCTCATTTTGTTTTAATGATAATGCATAATTGAAGTTTGGGGGAAAGTGATTTTATTTTAGCTATTATGAACATCATATTTGCTAGTTTTCTTGAATAAAGAAATGAAATGTTATTGTTCATACTTGAATTGAGGGTCTTTGATGATTAAATGAGTCTTCCGCAGTATGTGCGAGGATAAGGTATGAGTGAATACACCTTGTTTTTTGAAAGTGTCTTGAGTGGAGCGAGAGTGATGCAAGTCACGAAATAAAGTTCAATGTCGACATAATTTCTCTATGTCATAACATAATAGATTTGGACTCAAATTGAAAAGGACATTTATGTCGCCGACATAGATTTTCATTGTCGCGACATAGATTGAAAGGAGCATCATAAATAATGTCACAACATTTGACTGACCTTGTCCACAAGTGATTGCAAAACTCAGTTGCAACAATTATTTCTGAATGTTGTGACATAGTAGTAAAAATGGGACAAACCATAGGTCATTTGTTGTCGCGACATTTAATGAAGGCACAACAAAAACGTCGACTTATAAATAGAAAAATTTTTAAAACTGGTAGGCCAACTTTCTCATAAACCATCAACCCTCTCAGCTTCCTTCTTTGATCTCTCTGTCTTGCCTTCTAAAACCTAGAGTTCAAGCCCTATCTGACCATGGTGGCCCAGTCGCACCTCATCTGGGAACTGAGAACGAAGGGTGGAAGCATACACGAAGTAGAGGAAAAATGTTCGAAACTCAGTAAAGAATGCAAAAATTTAAGATAGAGGAAGTTTGAGCCTCTAGATGGGGAATCGAGAAAAAGAAGGGGGTGAAAAAGTAAGCTTGATCTCGGACAAAGCGGTTGCTCTAATGGAAAATTACGAAGGACACTTAAGTTCATTATTGAAAGAGGATTCAGAAAGCTAATCTCCCCTTTCGCTGAAATGCTTGAAAAGAGAGGATGGCAATCATTGCGCGAGCATAAGGAACCTGGTTGTGCTGTGTTGGTGAAAGAATTTTTTGCAAACATGGTGGAAGAGGAAGGAAGGAAAGTATATGTCAGAGGACAATGAATAGACTTCACCAAAGAGAAGATAAATACATTGTTCAATGCGAAGGTGCGAAGATGGCTCAAAGTTCGAAACTAAAGGGCGGAGTACTGGAATATTATACTACTTCTGACCCGGGAAAGGAAAATGGAAGGGGGCAAAGAAAACCCTTTATAAATCCATTGTCAAAGGTGATTTAACTGAAGAGACTAAGGTATGGTTCTATTTCATTAGCTCGGTCTTTTGCCATCAAAGCACCTTAGCATAATGAGAAGGGATGAAGCAATCCCTCCTCTATGCATTGTTGAAGGGGTACAAAATGAATGTGGGGAAAATAATTGAAAAATCTATCTTAAGCTACTCAAGAAGCAAATGCAAGGGATTGATTCCACACCCAACTACAATAACCAGCCATTACTTTCTTGGGGGAGTTGAGGCGAAATGGGGAAAAGAAGAAACATACCCGGACATCCTCGACAGCAGCGGGGAGTGACTAAGGTCCTTAGAACATAGGAAATGAGAAGAGATAGAGGTGGAAAGAAGAAGGGGGTATGAAAGTGCTGAGCCGGCCACGGTGAAAGTCCACCCAAGACAAGATTTTTAGGAAAGCCCAAGCCCCGGTGGAATGCATTCCTAGACTTGAGGAAGGAAGCCCGTGAGGAGCAGAAGACTAAGGTTTGGGGAACGATGTAATGTCTGAAGCGTGGGAGAATCTTGCAATCTGAAAAACGAGAAGATGAAAGAAAGGGATGATCGAGTTAAAATCCAACCCATTCGAGATGAATATTTTGATCTGAGCTCGAGTCTGGGATCGGGAATCTAGAGGATGCATTGAAAAAAATAGATGAAGAATGGAGAGCTGAATTGGAAAAAATGGATCATAACTGGTTGAATAGTCTGGCACATTGCAAGAAAAGTTTTCGCCTAATGACCTATGAGCAAGTCAATAGTAGAACACTCCTTGAATCATTAGCTAAAGGCGGGGAGGCGACAAAAAGCGTGCGAATTTTAGGATGGGGTATGAAACCAGTCTCGAGCAAGAAGAAGTGTCATTGCCACATATCATAATTTCGGATTGTGTGGCTTACACGGTAGTCCTTAGGTGTAACAAACCCTCAAATACCATTCTCTAGCGGATCAGGATGAAGAAGGACCTTCAAATCTTGTAAGCACCGACCAAATAAAACCCCCCTAAAGAAGCAAGAAAAATAACCACAGGTAGAGGAGTTGAAGAATACTTAGAATGGAATTTGCCAAGGAAAGGATACGGGTAAAGCGAACATTGTCTTACTTTCCATATCTTACTCCCTCTATGTGCAATATCCAATCCTTGACAAATTCAATGAAATAGAAAATTCTTTGCAAGCTTAGTGTTAATTTTGTTTGATTTTGATTTGTTGTTTATTTTTGTCTAATTTTCCCTTCATATTTAGTAATTAAAAATTTTGACTTGTAGTAAATGGCTTAGTTGAATAAATGAGAAACCAGTTACTTAGATCTAATTGTTAAATTCTGCAACATGTTTGGTTGATTGGAATTGATTAAAAGAATGGAAATTGTGGTTGTGTTGGATTGTTTTGAAATTTGAATGCATGATTAAAATGAACCTCTTGACTTGTTAAACAACAATGATCTAAAACCAAACAAAAATGCGATAGATGCATTGGGTAGGATAAAATGAATGGAATTGGAAGGTTATAGGTTATAAATAAATGTGTTGAACTTGAGAAGAAGGAAGACTTTAATAAATTGATGGAACGGATAAGACTGAAAATTCTATTTGTGTTAACGAGTTTGGTTATAAAAATCTGATAAACTACGCACATGGTAAGAAATGACTGCAGAGCAAAATTGTCTTATGATTAGGAACATCTTCTTGGATCCATCACAATAATCTCTCCAATGTCCTAGAACTTGTTGGATTTACTAGTCGTGATCTTAGTCGATACCCTTTAGCGAGAATAATTTAGGCCATCCTTGAGTTTGAGCCTTTCAGATACCACAACGATATGCATAAGCATATACACTAGTTCCCTATTTGAGTATAGAGCCAATCTCATCATCAACCAGCAAATGAGAAACCCAATTCCTTCCTTAAACATAATCCTACAGTAAAGAACCCTTATTTGCCTAGATTATTAAACCAAAACCCATCATATTGAAAAAAGGACAAGTTTAGAGGGAATATTATTTCAAGTTGGCAAGAATGATAAAGGGTTGTGAAAGAAAAATGCAAAGAAATAAGAAAAAGATGAAGAGAATTATGAAGAAGTTGTAAAAAAGAAAAACATAAAGGAGGAATGAGTTTGGTCGTGGCCTTAACTCACTGAAACAATTAAGTCCTTAGAGTGTTAAACACAAGTACCCTAATGCTTATTTGGTATGGGAGTTATTGACCCAAAGTTCGTTAATTGAGGTAGAAAGCTTAAAAAGACAAAACATTGCACCATTCCATCAAACTTGGTGAGAGATGAAAGCTTCTCAAATAAGAGAGAGAAGTTATCTTTTGTGTGTGGACAATGAAAAATAGAAAAAATACCCTGATAAGAAGAATATGCGAAAGATGCACAAACACGATAGGAAGGTTAAAAACACAATCAAGAGAATCAAGGGGATCATCAGAAGGAAGAAGTGTAAGTTGTCGGTGAAGTCACGGGTAAGTGAGCCTAAAGTGTCTAATTATCTCTACCTAATTACGACCACACATTCTGACCTAAAGACCTATTTGATCACGAAAGTGGTATTATGCCTACATTAGTGGAGTAATATGATCCAACAAGCATATGAGACTTTAAAAATGAAAGTATACCAGCAGTATTATCCCAGAAGATTAGCGATGCGCCAGGAAAAAGGAAAGGCCATCACACACACAAAAATCAGGGTTTAATGATTAAATTGTTTACACCATATGAATTATTTGTTGGTTCAGTGAACTTAATTGAAAATCTTCCTAAATCTATGATTAGAAACATATTTAAAAGTAATTTTACAACTAACTTATGTTTCCTGCCCAATTGAGATTTAAATAGAAAAATGTCTTTAAAAATCAAAGCTAAATTGTTTGAGGGCAAACAAAATTTTGTTTTTCTTTGTTTGGGGGAATTTGATGAGTTTTAAACACATCTATTTTTAATATATTTTTCCTAACATGTGTTTTATGATTTCAACTCTATTTGTATATGCAAGTGGAACATTCATAACTTTGTGTTTTGTAGGTGTTAATTGAAAAATGAGAGAAAACAAGCGAAAAGCGAAAAAAATGGAAAGCTATGACCCCGGTTTACATGACATAATTTTTGCATGTCGTGACACGATTTCAAATGAGCTAAAAGAACTATGTCGCGACCCCGGCAACTATGTACTTAACAAAGTCTAGGATAAACCCCGGTGATGAGATCTTTGTTGCGACAAGGTCTATGTTGCGACATTCTTTAGAAATAAATTAGAAGAAGACTATACGTGACAATCCTTAACTCTGTCGCTCTGATGATCGAGGCGAGAGAGCGAAGGGCTATGTCGCGACAATGGCTCCTCTATCGCAGCACAAAAGGCGAAGACTAACGGATAGACTCTATACTTGACAAAAGACAATTGTGTCCACTGACAGTACTAGAAGATACAACACAAGTCCAGCTAAGACAAGTGTTTTTATGTTAAACAAAGTTTCGATGCTGAAACCACATTTCGAAGGAATTTTGTACATATGAGAAAATCACAATCGAAACATAACATTTAGAATTCACAACTAAGAGCAACAAAATCTCCGTCGCGACAAAGATTATTTCTATCGCAACAAACAAAACATGAAGAAGGTGAATTCTCTTTTGCAACAAGTAGTTGAAGATCAACACAAAAAGAATGGCGACAAAGAAACTCATGTTGCGACATAGTAAAGAAATGAAGGTAGAATCTCTGTCGCGACAGAGAAATTTTATGTCGCAACAATAAAAGCTATGGAATGATAGAATTATGTCGCGACAGAATAAAATTAGGTTGCGATAGAAATAGAAGGAGAACTAAGATTAGCTAAGTCAAGCATGTCGCAACAAAGATTTCTATGTCTTTCTGAATATCTCGACAAGATACGAGAATCGGAAAGAAAAGTACGTCATGACGAGAAATTGCTAAGGACTGAAGAAATCCTATCATGACGAGTTAATGAGTTGAAAAGGAAAAAGTTTATTGTGACAAGTAAGAATTATGTCACGACATACTCAAGTAGAGAAGGACATGAGAAGCTGAATCTGGCTTGAGTTTGGTGTCGCGACCTGATACATTCGTGACGAACAAAGCGCATTAGGATTACGTCATAACGGAATCGAAGAGCTCGAGGCAGTCGACCAGAAGACACATGCTCTGATAGAGGCCCGATCAAGTTGAAAACTACATCACGAAAGAACTTTCTATGTCATGATAGAGTGACCAATTTAGGCCAGAATTTTGGGGATCCACAACGCAATTAAGAAGTGTGGCCCAACATTGGGAAGTCTATAAATAGACGCATCCAGGGCATTGTGCGCAGCTTCCACAACTCTAGGGCGATACAGGTGGTTAGGGCTTTATTTATATTTTATTTTTGTTTTATTTTTCTTTTGTTTTATTTTTGGTAGGGTTTCAATGTAGATTTTAGTTGGTATTCTCTTGGTCTAGTTTTGGGTATTGAACTGAAGTGCAGCTTTGAGTTGGAATTTATTTATAAAATCATCTTTCTCATTATTGTATGATTTAAATGGAGAATGAAAAGTTTCTAGAGTTCATTTATTTCAGTTCGTTCATGATTTCAGTGAATTTTCCTGATCAATTAGTCACTGATATGAGTGAACCAGTTTTGAAAAGTTGAGCTCTCTGGAAATGGGTAAATGATGATATTCATTTTTATGCACAAGGTGGAAGAACGCATTAATTAGAATTCTTGAATTTATTTGATTGGTATTGTTCTTGAATTTGTTGTTCCCGATTACTAATCACATGTACCCAGCGGAGTCCTTTATCTTACTCACAATTTCCGGGAGGCTCTACGGGTGACACGAGAGATGGAGAATCACGAGTATACGGTGTTCTTTGTGGGTATGGTAGACTAATACTAAGGAACTAATGAACTCTGATGGTTACTCAAATAGATCACCAAATTATTTTTAATTTGAGGATAGTTGAATGAAGTATCAGTTTAATCAATAAGAGGTATCTTCTCTTTCTGCTGAATTGATCTCGATCTTGTGTTAGCAAAAGATCTAATCAAGGAGATGGAAATTTTCTGTCAAAATGAAGGATGAGATTCGATCAAATTGGAGAAGGCTTGCGATATCACATACATGGGAATGATAATTTCTCCGGTCCTAGATAAAGGTATGAAATGCTAAGAAAAGGAAAAATACTTAAATCTTAGAAAAAAGATTACAAATTAAAAGTAGCTGATTAGAATAATGTCTCAGAAATGAATATGAACCTTTGTCGGTGAAAGAAATGTGGTTAAAGGAGAAATCGAGCTATACTACCATGCATATTTAATGAACTCGATTTTCGATTTATGATTTGAGCTATGAATCGATAAGATGTAGAAATTGATTATTACTCATTGATCTATACCCCGTTTTGTCTCACTCAGTGAATTCCCAAACCCATTTTTATTAAGAATTATTTTCATGTATATTAAGGAATTGAATATAGGACTAAAATTCTTTTTAGTCATCTCATCATCATAACAGTAGATTTCAAATTGTAATGATCTTAAGTAGTTGGTGTAATTAGTCTTTTGATTTATCATCATTCCTCGTGAAGACGATATCACGGACTTTAAATATCCACTTTATTATATGACCTGCGCCTTAGTAATCATGACTGACCTCAATTTGTGAATCGTTTTACAAAGGAGCAAATCGATCTTTTCCTGCTACCTGACTTAGGTAACAAGTTTTGGCGTCGTTCGGAGAGTAGATAGTTCTTGAGTGGCGTACGAGTTTGGCATACCGCAGCTCGCATCGCTGAATTTGATGCGTAACAGTTTTGCTTGCAGATTGTCGGGGGATTAGCTAATAGTCCTTTGGTAATAGTGTTATTAATTTGTGTATCTATATAAAAAGGTCTTAATAATGATTCTCCAGCATCAAATTTGGAAACCGAAAACACTATCCAATGGAAGCCGTAAATTGGGCTGAATCCATTTATAATATAGAGAAACTTGAACAAGAAAATTGTCTTACAATTCACAATTGAGGGAAAATCCCTTATTTATTATCACGGAGAAAGCGCTAGCTTGAGCAATTTTAATGGAAAAAAAAAATTACAGTTGCTCGTCGCGCTTTCACTAAATGCATGGTACTGAGTATAATGCACTAAAAACAACTTTAAAACCACGAATCATGAAACATCTCATAAGAGCTGAGTCAAAATATACAGAACCCCGAGTTGAATTTATCATTTCGAGAATCACCCCAATTAAAAAAAAACCACAAACCAATTTAATTTCCACTTATCACGACATCATCTAGAAACTGGAAGAAAGACCCGATACCATATAAAAATTCTCCCAAACTTCCACATGAGAAACATCAAATAAAACTAAGTCAAAATATGAAGAAACCAAATTGAATTTCTCATTTCCGGGAAAATGAAAAAAACGACTAATTTCCACTTGTCACTAACTCATGAGAAATTTGGAAGAAAAACCAATACAGCTTCACAAAATTATATAATTACATAATCAATGAAAATTAATAAGATAGATTAAGCGTACCCGTATGATATCTGATTGGCGGCCTCGATATCGAAACCATGACTACCTCATTCACAGAGATAGAAAACTAGAAAAACTTTCGAGTTCAATACACCTGAAATCCAAGCATAAGAGAGAAATGATAATTACGGGGTAAATAAGCATTCTTGGCTTCCACGTTTAACGAAAGGAAAAATCAACAACATGAACAAACTAGTCTCGTAGTAATCGAGCCATAAGTCTATTTGTATAGTAGAAAACATTCCTAAATAACAAAGACTGTCAATCTAAAATAAATTTCAGTCTCAGCCGTAATCCAAACTAGCAAAACCCTAGTTTTCAAAACCTCCAAGAAAATCATTCCTAGGTTATAATACACTCGACTAAAAATACGATCCTCTGCTTGGTAGTTGGTCCCCAAGAAAACTAAGAAGGGTAAAAACAAAATCACATTTAGATTATGTCAGCTCACTTCCCTAGTTGCCAATCCAAGATAAGGAAATAAAGAAAAAAAAATCAGATTAACTAAGTCATAGAGTCTATAGTGTTCTAGATGAAGTATTACTTTCTGTACTCTAGAGCCATAGATTGTGAAAAAAAAATGCAATTCAATATTCTTTTCATGTTGTCATTGCTTTCTCAACAAAAAAAAAAAAAA
Organism: Tetrastigma voinierianum; assembly: GCA_016808115.1. Lineage (NCBI taxonomy): Eukaryota > Viridiplantae > Streptophyta > Magnoliopsida > Vitales > Vitaceae > Tetrastigma > Tetrastigma voinierianum. The sequence continues at coordinate 346,817 of JAEQBH010001944.1, read as the reverse complement.
AAAAAAAAAACTACCAAATGATTCTATCTAGCCTGGAAGTGGATTGTTCGAATTGGGAATAGAGATTGAAGCAATACCTTGAGCATAGAAATGGATCAAAATGAAGCCTTGAAAACATAAATGACCGAATGCTTTTGAGCATATAGAGATATGGGCTTCTTATACTGCAAGAAAAAGTAAAGAAGAATTTCAATAACCCTATATGCCCATCCAAGTCCCAAATATTTTCCTAAAATTTTCACATTTGTCAAGAATTTCAATGGGCATCTCAAAACTGAAAAACGAGATACCAAACGAAGAATTGCCGCGATATATGAAAGAAAGCAGTCGTCCCACAAAGACATATACAAATTCCAACCATAAATCAACCCTCTCAACTCACCTAACCTTTATATATTTTCATTTAAAAAATGCAGGAGAGAAAGGGAGAAAAACACACGGTTGAGGATGCCTGGATGATCCTGCATCACGGACTCATAGCATTGTTGGCGGACGGCGGTGGATGGCCATGTCGGTGTCGAGTCTAACTTCGAAGAAAATCACGAAGAATGTGAAGGTGAACTAGTGAAGGCATGAAGTTGTGAATGCCGGTGAAAGGGAGGAAACTCAGATTTGCCAATTAGGGTTATTTTCTTTTTTAAATTTACTATTTTACCATTTAATTATAATTTTTTAAAAATAAATAAAACAAATAAAATGGGCTGAAGCCCAGGTTGGTCCGACCTGAACTTAGGTGGCCCACGAGCCTATACGAGACGAGGTCAAGCGGCTCGAGTCTGTTAGGTCTTTATTTTACAACTGACCCTTTAAATTTCGGGCCAACCCATTCTAGCCCATCGGGCTCAACCTATATTCTCATATCTAACAGAAACCATAACCCTAAGTTCTGGAAAATCAACTAAACGTTTCAGTAGAAGGAACTAGAAGTTTCAATTTTCATTTGGGATATTCTATTATGCGGTCAATCACACTTCGGTCAGCTTCGATGAACTCCGTTTCGAGTTAGGGCTTCTTTGGTTTGTTGAGCTTAAAAATCGCTGAGAACTCCCGAACAATAGTGCTTGGTTTGCGCCTGAATAGGAAACAAGCGATAACCGGGAAGTGGGCATGCCGATGGAAAAAATTAAGGGAAATACATGTGAATGAGTTTTTCGATATGAAACCTTAGAATGGAAGAGTTGGCAGACGAATTGAAGGAGAAAAGGCAAGTCAAGATTTCAAGGCATTTGTGTGGTCAAATAAGTCAATTCCTTTAAAATGAGTTGGCACACGAATTAAAAGATTATGGGCTACAGGAAATAGAGGGTTGTTTTTTTGGATTATAATATTGTTTTTACAACTACTGCTAATAATGAGGTATACGGTTCTTGGTGGTTCTCCTGATCCAGAATGAAAGCACGTGGATGGCTGCCTAATTTCTTCAACCGTGTGATGTAATTGTTGCAGATAACTTCTTTGTTTTAACGAGAAGTTCATTTGTTAGGAGTTCCTTTCCTAGAGGAATGTAGTTGAAGTATTATGGTGGTAGAAATGATTTTCTTTGTCTAATGAACGGTGATATTGGAAAAAAAAATATTATTGGGCCTTCACAACAAAAGTTTTCATTTTTTTGGTTGGGGAAAAAAAAATCAATGGGATATAAGGAGTAAATTATAAATTAAGCCCTACAGTTTAGAAAAATGAATTAGTGAAGTTTCCTATTTTAAAAACTAGTGTAACGCCCCAGAAAATACCTAAATTTTTATAATAATTTTAGTATATAATGCAGATGTAGATTGAGTCAAACTTAGGCTTTTCAGTAAGTGATAAATTGTGAAAAGTAAATTTAAAGTGTGGGCATATGATTGAATATTATATATGCAAGAGTGAGAAAATGGATTGAACCCAAAAATAAACCCAAGTGAAAAAGGGAAAAATGTGGAAAATTGTGAAATAAGGACCTAAGGGTCAAATGATAGCTTAAATGCTAATGGGAAAATAAATGATAAATGATAAGGAAAGTAAAATAAAGAGTTAGAATGTCAAAAATGGAAAATTGGACTTATTGGGTGGCCAAACAGGTATATGAGAATAAGTGATTAAGACAAAAAAATGGAAAAATGAGAATTTGGAATAGGGTGGAAGGCTAAACATGGCCTTACACTTAAGTGGACTTATAAAGACCAAAAATGTGGTCTTAGGTCTCATTTTGAAGAGCAAATCCCGTTTTTGAGAAGAGGGGAGGAGAAAAGGAGGAGAAAAGCTAGGGTTTGCAAGGAGGATGGGCTTTGGTTGGGTTTGCTTCCCAATTCTTGCTCCTAAGAGATCAAACAACATTGAAGAGATAAGGTAAGAAAAATCAAACCTAACATCCTCATTTATGATTTTTGATTTTGGAAAAAGCCACAACATGAGGAAAATGGATTTTTATTGAGTCTAAACCACTTTTGGAGTTGTTTTGGGTAGATTCCATGGTGGATTTTTGAGATGGGACGAATTGGAGAAGATTGGTGTATGAAAAATGAGTGAAAATTCCAAAAATAGAACATTTCTAGGCAAAAACCCGTAGGGTGTCTGCCGTGTCTGAGTTGAGGCGTAAATTACGGAATGATTAATGTAGTCTGAGGTTGTTTGTCTTGCGGTATGGAGCTATGCCAGGAGAGCACATGGAGTGCGGGTCGAGGAATAATCTGTTTGAGTTGTTCCAACAGCCCCATTTTTGCATGTTTTCACGTCGTTAGAGTCCGAGTATTCGTATCTGGAGTGTCTAGGGACCACTGAGAGCAGGTGTGGGTTGATTAAGGTTAGAGCTAGAAAAATGTACATACATGCCTTAGCCTCGGCGAGTTCGATCTTCGACGGACTTAGTGTCTTAACCCCGAGACTGCATAATGGTGCAATTCACTAAAATTGTTAACAATTGTTTATCCGCTAAAATTGGCGTGAATGTCTATTGACTAGGGACGGGTGTGATGCATAACCTAGGGCTGAGATAGAAAGAAGAAGCTAGATTCGGCAGCTTCGAGTTTGTTCTCAAACTACATCCTTAATTCAAATGTACAGTAGTTTACCCGATTAACTATGAATGAGTATGAATGAGTATGTGATATAAATACGTAGATTGGTATATCTTTGAAAGATATCTAGTGAATATGGAATTGAAATATGATATTTGGCAGAATGAATACGAATGATGATAAGAGGCAGGATTCATCAAGCGGAATTCTATCATAAATGTGAATTGAATGATATCGAATGAGCGCTTTGACGGGATACGCAATGCGATCGAGTCACGAAGGCTTTTTCCGGTATTCAATGTCCCATGACGAGATGCACTAATCGACATCAGTCGCGTGGCATATGGCATTGAAGAAATGTCCCACTTGGCGGGATGCGCGATTGTCATGAGTCATGATGTGTAGCATTTAATTGATACCACGTGTTCGAGTGCGCAAGCGACATCCATCACGATGGAGGCGAATAAGTGATACCACATGTCGGGATGCACCAAACAGCATCCGTCATGATGGGAGACCGAATAAGTGATACCACGTGTCGGGATGCACCAATCGACATCCGTCATGATGGGAGATCGAATTGTTAAGTGTATAAGCACATTACCGAATGATAATAAGGGTGGGATTCATCAAGAGTCTCAGCGAAATTGTGAATTGAATAGTCAAGGTGAAATAGCCAACATTGACGAGTGTAATGGGATTTTTATGTATATGCGTAAATCTCATGAATTGAATTGTGAATTGAATTATTGGATTGAAAATGCATGTTGTTATATGATAAATGACTTGAAAAATGAAAGCAGGCATAATTGATTAGCATGAGTATATGTTGATATAATAGACATGGTTTGATGTTAAATGCATTATAAGTTAAATTTGAATATTGAAATAGGCGTATAGAACCACTAAGCATGAAAATGCTTAGTATAAGTTTTATCTATGCGCAGTGTCAGTAACAAATAAAAGAAGGCGAATCATGCAGCCTTGAGAGTCATAGAGAGAGTACGGCGTATAAGTATATACTTCGTAATTTGCATATCATCTCTTTTGAACAAGTGGTATTTTGTAAACAAAAGGGTTAAACCCTGAAACTTGATTTTTGTATATCATTTTGAAAGGGCATATAATGCCTTTCTTTGTAAATGTATTTTGTTAATGTTTATGGGCCTCTTAGAATTGCTTTGAATTTATGAAATGATTGTAGGCTTGGCTGGCGCCTATGACTAAATGAATTAATAAAATGTTTGATAAGATAAATGAAAGCGTGCGAGTCGCCAGACTCGTTCGGATCAGCCATTCGGGTCAGGCGGGATTCGAATCAGCATTTGAAAAATAAAATTTAATAACACATAAATTAAAAGAAATTAAACGGGCGTCCCCGGGGTTTCGGTTCGGACTTGCCATTTAGGTCGGCCAGGGCTCGAAGTCCTTCTGTAGTATTTCTACAATTGACTAATGTTTATCATACTTAATTTAATATTATTTTATTTGAAAATATCTTCTTTTCTTATATAATCTTTCTAATTTTTTACTAATTTATTTTCTTTTGCCTAGTTCTTAAAAAAAATAAAAAAAATTTGAAAATATTAAAATAGATTATTACAAGTATATTTAAAAATATAGGAATTAATTAATTAGTTTTTTAAATAGAATGAATTTATTGATTTGTTTTTCAAAACTTAAAGGCATAATTTATAATTTACTTGATATCAAGTTTAGAATTTTATAATTTTAAGAGTAGATTCCACTTGAACCATTTTAGTACTCATGAGGAAGGTGTGTCATATTATTTCTACCACCCCTATTGTTATTCTTTTTGACAACAATAGTGTGACACCCCAAAATTCGGGGGTCCTTTGATCATCCATCAACTCGCAGAATACATGTGGATATCATATAGCTCGATATCACATCGTTGTGTCCCATTTATCGGGACCCATTTATCCATATTTAAGTTAAAAATATGAGAATACTACACTTATGTACAGTCTGTAAGATTCCGATCACAACCCTCTTACCATTATTACAAACTCGACTATATTATCAATAGTCCAAAATAATTTAATTACAATTCTTTTATACAAAAATACATGCTATGACTAGTTTGTCTCTAGCACTTTATACAAAAAGATTTATCAAGGCCACATGCCGGCCTTCTTCGTAATCATGGCCTCATCGGCGTTGTCCATGGGAGGTGTAGACCTACACACGAAAGGGGTCCCCGCAGCGAGGTGAGCAAAGCCAGTAAAGATAACTCTAATTTACTCCTTTTAAAGTTAGCATTACGTGTTCACTCGACATTTCGTTCACATTCAGCGAACATGCCAATTCTATATGGAATCCCACCATGTCATGCCATGAAATGAGATCACGACTCATCATGCGATGTCGAGTCCTCACTTAGACTCCTCACACATGCTTTTGCCAAGTGTGAAAAGTAATCGTGGATGACCTCATGATCAATTTCAAAACCAATTTCATTTGTTTATAAACCAAAAAAGATTTTGGATGATTGATGATCTAAACTCATCTATTTTTTAATCCTTTATACGCCATGTTTTTTAACAATTTTAGATCTAATTTTATGTCCAAATTATGGAGTATTCTGACTTTTGTGTTTTGCGGTGTTAATTAAAGAGAGAAAACAGAAAAAGCCTTGAAAAGTGGAAAATGCAGCAGTATTTGTCGCGACACAATTTTTGTATGTCGCGACATAAAACTCAGCGAGGCAATGAAACTATGTCACGGCCCGTGGCCAAATGTCGCGATATAGAAAGCTCAGACATAACTCAATTGCTGAAGGAGAAATTTTGTCACGACAAAGAATTTCTCTGTCGTGACATTGTTGAAGAAAATTATGAAAAAAACTGTCGTGACAATCCTTTACTCTATCGCGATAAAGATTAAGCGAGAGGAAGCGAAAGAGGCGTGCGATGATATACTTTAATAATACCGCAACATAAAAAAGTTGAAGCCCCTATGATGAACTCTGTCGCGATGAACTGATTTTGTCCTGACAAAAATTGCTTAGATTATTACAAGTCAATTTGAGACGTGTTTTCTGTTGAAAATTTTTTAACGTAAGCCAACTCAAGGAAGAACTGTTGTCGCAACATAGAAAATCCTGTCGTGACATAGCAGTCAAAATTCACAACTAAGAGCAACACAATCTCTATCGCGACAAAGATTATTCTGTCGCAACAAACAAAACATGAAGGAGGTGAATTCCCTGCCACGACTGGTTGAGGGAGAAATCCAAACTATACTACCTTGCATCTTTGACAAATTCAGTTTTCCAATTGATGGTTGAGCCATGAATCGAAATGATGCAGAAATTGATTATTATTTGATCCATGTCGGTTTTGCCTCCTTTCGGTGAATCCTCGGCCTGTTTATTAAACTTTACTTTTGCACATTTAAGATTTCAGTCTAGGACTACATTTTAGTCATTTTATCATCACATCAGTGGAGTTCAAATAGTAATGATCTTGAGTAATTGGGGTAGTTAGTCTTTTGATTTATCATGTTTCCTCGTGGGAACGATATATGGACTTTAAATATCTACTTTTATTACTTGTACGACATGTACACTTGTAGTGATCAAGACCACACACATAAACTTTAAATGATTCATTTTAAAAAGAAAGAACAATTCCATATTTTCATACAAATGAAAAATGGTATCACCAAGCTTTTAGCGCCATCGCCGAGGATTAGGTAATAGTCCTTTGGTAGTAGTGTCATAAATTTGTGTATATACAAAAAAGGGTCAACAAGTTTTTGGCACCGTTGGCCGAGGATCGAAATGATAAATTTAAAGATCAATATTCTGACCAAAAAGGGATTTACTAATTAGGACATTTTTCTTTTTGATATTATTTTTCGGAAAATCGCAAAAACAGTTTTAATGGCAGTAGCTGAAGAAGCTATTGACACGTTTTTATGAGCTTAATGGATATAACTGTCTTCCACATAATTCATTTGATCTTAGTGTGTTTCTATTTCAGGCAGATTTTAAATGCATAGAAAACCAAAATCAGATATGCTGCCTCTAGAAACTAAAATTGAGAGAACACTACAAAATTTGAGGAAGATCATAATTGCAGAATCTAGAAGTATGGCAAATCAAAGAGAAAGATTGCAGGTTATTCCAGAAGGAGAAGAGAAATGAGAAGACTCGGAGGCCCTAATCTTTTATGGGGACTTTTGGGAGGCACATTATTCGAAAGTACTCTGTGATCAAGACAACATGCCATAGAAGCCAACAATTTTGAGCTGAAGCCAACATTGATCACCATGGTTTAGCAGAACTAGTTCATTGGTCACCCCTCTGAAGATCCCAATGAGCATATGCGGATGTTATGAGGATGGCCAACACAGTCAAGATGAATGGGGTGAGACCAGAAGTAATCAAGTTATAGCTCTTCCCCTTTTCACTGAGTGATGTGGCAACAACATGGTTTGATTCATTGCCAGTGGGATCAGTGAACATTTGGGAAGAGTTGGTGGAGGCCTATATGAGCATATTTTTTCCTCCAGCTCTAACTGCTGAGAGAAGATGAAATATTTTCTTGAAAGGGAGAAGGGGAGTCTCTCTGACGCATGAGAGAGATTTAAGAATGCTAAAGATGCCCTATACCAGGTTATCGACCACTCGGATGGATATGTTCTATGTGCCATGAATTATGCCTCGGGTATAATTGATGCATCCCTATTGTGGAGCTCTTAAAGAAGAAATGCGGAGCTGAGGCGCGATTGAAGACCTTGCCAAATGCAGCTCTGAGGCTTCTTTGAAGATTCGGGAGACGGCCAGATTAAGGAAGTGGTTTGATTGTTTGAGCCGTATAGTACCATAGACCTCAGCGAGAATCACCGTAAAGCTTGTATGACTGAGTTTCAAGAACAACAACAATAGAGGGGCAATAGAGGAGAATATTAGGGTTAGAAAGGACTCGATCATGTAGAAGATCGGATGTTGCAATTCATCTCGAGGAAATGAAAGAATTACGAATATGCATGAGAAAAGATTTTACGAAATTGAAAATTTCCAAATCAAACACAAATGTTTTGAGACAAATACTAATGCTTGATTGAGGAACTTGGAAACTCAGTAAGAGGCTAGCCACTCCTTGCAAAACCAATCGAATGCATTTCCTAGTAGTACGAGACAAATCCAAAGATTTTACACCTACTTATTTAGAGGAAACCTTGATAAATACGAGAAACAAGAAGATGTAGGAGGAAAGAGGCATTGGAAAAAGATTGAGGAAGAACTACTCAGACTAGAGGAGCATACAAGATGATGCGAAAATGAATAAATTATCCATGATGTGTCTAGCTAAAGGCGATGGCGAAGCGACTTCTTAGGAGGCAGCCAGAGATTTTTTTTATTTTTATTTTTAATTTAGAATGTTGATTAGATTTTTTGAGTTTGAATTTTCTAGTTTAATATTGTCGGAAGTTTTATTTTTTAGTGGTTGTTTATTTTTAGGACAATGAAGATATATTAGAATGAATTTTATTAGGAAGCACACTTTCTCAAGCAAAAATCTGAAGAAAATAGCTGAGGGAGTATTTCTATTTCCCTAATTTTGTTTTTAATATTAATGCATAATTGAAGTTTAGGGGAATGTGATTTTATTTTAAGCCAGACAATGAATAGTAGCTTTGTTGGTTTCAAATTTTTTGAACATAATCTCTTTGGGTATTTTAATAATAAAGAAATGAAATTTTGTTGTTCATACTTGCATTGAGGTTCTTGGTTGATTAAATGAGTTTGCCTGAAGTATGTTCGATTTAGGTATGAGTGAATACACCTTGCTTTAAATGTATCTTGAGTGAAAACTGGATAAGATGCAATTCTGGAAAATTTTAGTTAAATGTCGCAACATACTTTCTTTGTGTCGTGACAAGATTAATTTTGGACTCAATTTGAAAAGGCAAGTTTATGTCGCGACACAAATTTTCATTATTGCGACACAACTTCAGATGATGCACTTAAAGGAATGTTGCTTGCAACACAAATTTTCATTGTTGCGACACAACTTCAGATGATGCAACTGAAAGAATGTATAGCATTCTTCTGATGTTATTGCGACATTTAGCGCTGGTTTTCAATTGATTATGGCCCATGTTGCGACAATTATTTATGTCTGTCGCGACATCGTATTAAAAATATAATGAACCTTAGGAAATTGTTGTCGTGACATTTAATGAAAGCTCCTGGCTCAAAGCAATTCGAAACTATAAATGAAATTTTTTGAAAACTAAAGGTGCATCTTTCTCATAACCCACACTTAAACCCTCTATTCCATGCTAAAATCTCTCTCATCTTGCCTTCTAAAAACCCTTGAGCTCGAAACCTGTCGATCTCTCATGATGTCTTAGCTACTTGACTGGTTCCCGAGCCTCGACAAGATCATGAGGCGTATGTTGGTGGGGGAGAATGAGACTATTCAAGCCTTTCAGTAATGTAAACAAGATGAAGAAAGGAATGAGGAGTAAACGGAGATGTTCAAATCGATAAAGGAAGAATCAAGAAGAGGAAGGAGAACTAAAGAGCGGGCGAGAAGAGAGAGAGGTGAAAAACGAGAAACTTTATCTCGGACAAGCGGAGTTGCGTTAATGGAAAATTTTAGAAAGTTTCATTGAAGAGGGTTCGAGAAGAAGATAGTCTCAGCACATTGAAATGCTTGAGAAGAGAGAATGGCAAGTATTGGGCGAGCACAAGGAACTTGGGTGCGCTGCTATGGTGAATGAGTTCTTTGCTAATATGGTAGAAGATGAAGGAAAGAAAGTTTATGAAAGAGGACATTGGATAGATTTTAGCAAGGAAAGGATAAATCTATTGTTCAACTTGAAGGTGCAGAAGGATTGGCTCAAGTTCGAGGAGGAAATTACTAAAGGGCGGATTACTAGAAGATAGTAGACACCTTATAGCAGGAAGGGAAGTGGAAGGGAGCAAAGAAAAGACCTATCTAGATCCATTTCTAGAGGAGACTTAACTGAAGAGGCTAAGGTATGGTTCTATTTCATCAATTATGTCCTTCTTCCATCGAAGCACCTAAGCATAGTGAGAAGGGATGAAGCAATCCTTCTTTATGCATTGCTGAAGGGTATAGAATAAATGTGGGGAAAATAATTGAAAAGTCCATTTTGAGCAACTCCAAAAGAAATTCAGGGGATTGATTCGACACCCGGCCACTATAACCAGCTTTTGCCTTATGGGGGGAGTTGAGACATAATGGGAAAAAGAAGAAACGTACCCTAGGGCATCCTGGAAGGCATTGGCCAGGGGAGGGGCGAGATGGTCAACAGAGGAAGGGAAAGAAAGATGGAAGAAGAAGGGGATCTAGAAGGTGCCCTGAAGCCAGCCTGATGGGAGAGTTCATCCCAGGGCAACAAGAGCTTCAGAGAAGCCCAAGCCCCATCTTAAATGCACCCTCAAATTTGAGACAAAACCATCAAGAACAAGTTAGAAGTTTAGGGCACCGGTGTAACAATGTAGAGCTGATGGAGTTGCTTAAATAATTGAAACGAGAGATGAAAGAAGACAAACTAGCTCAGGCTCCAACTCTGACTAAGGGATATTTGCATGGAGGAGTAGAGCTCGGAAGAGAGAGGACGAAATCTAGAGGGAATTCTTTAAGAAAAGAGATGAAGAATGGAGAGAATTAGAAAAGGGACCGATCACTGGATTGAATAGTATGGGACACATGAAGCAAAGTTTTTTCGACTAATGACTTATGGCTTGAATCATGATAGAGCATTCCTTGAGTCATTGGCTAAAGGCGGAGAGAAGAGAGCGACTGAGGCAATCTGAAAAATTTTAATTGAAATTTATGAAGACGTTACCGAACAAAAATAGTTCCATTGCCTGACTCGGGATCTTAGATTGTGTACCACTTTCCTGATAGTCCCTCGAAGAAACAAATCCAATACTATCTTTATTAAACCCCAAATCAGCTAGAGAGAAGGACCTTTACTAAGCCTTGTAAAGAGGCTAAATAAAAGCCACAATTGTGAAGAAGACGGCCCAACCATAGTAAAGGAAGTAGAAGAATATTTAGGATGGAAATTTTTGCCAAGGGGAAAAGAATTTTTTGCAATGAATCATGATAGAAAATCACCTTGCTCTTCCATCTCTTCCATATCTTTCTCTCTCTGTACCTAATATCCATCCTTGAAACATTCAATAAATAGAAAATTCTTTGCAAGATTTGTGTATATTTTTGTTTGATCTTTCTTTCTTATTTGTTTCCTTTCCTTCATGTTTAATAGTTAGAAATCTTTGACTTGTGATAAATAGCTTAGATGAAATAATTGAGAAACCAACTACCTGGATTAGAATGTTAAATTGTTGTAGCATGTTTGGTTGATTGGAACTAAGTAAAGAATGACATTGTGGTTGAGTTGGATTATTTAAGCTGAATGCATGATTTAAATTAATGAACATTTTGACTGGTGAAACAGCACAATAAATCTAAAAACCAAACAAAAATATAATAGATGCATTGGTGTAGGATGAAATGAATGGAAATGGAAAGTTGTAAGGTTATGAATAAAGATGTTGAATTTCAAGATTAAGGAAGACTTTAATAAATTGAATGGAACAGATAAAACCTATAATTCTTTTTGTGTAAACAGTTTGGTTATAAAATCTTGATAAACCTTAAACATAGTCAACAATAACTACGAAAGAAATTGTGCCAAGGCTGAGAACTATATACGGGATCCGTCACGGTAAGCTCTTTAATGTCACAGAAATTGTTGGATTATTAGTGGCGAAATCATGGCGTCTGCTAACGAGAAGTAGTTTAGGCCATCTTTGGAAGTTTGGGCCTTTCAAAACCTACCCTTTATATGTAGATACATATACATTAGTTCATATTTGGGCTATAGCGATCATCATCAAAAGCTTGACAAGAAGAAACGATTTCTTCCTTACACGTGATCTACTGATGAGCCACTTATTTGCCCGGATCATCGGACGAGTACATCGAAACGAGAAGAGGACAAGGTTGGGGGAATATTATTTAATTCAAGTTGTAGAAAAAGATGAAAAGGGTTGAGAAAAACAATTCAAAGAAATAAGAAAATATGAAGAGGATTGTGAAAGAAGCTATGAAAAGAAAAAGATCAAGGAGGAATGAGTTTGGTCTTGTAACGCCTCTAAGTGATTAAGTCGCTAGGGGTGTTGACACCTACCCCAATGCCAAGCCCGGAACATAGAGTTATTATTTGAAGTTTGATAAGGGTGGTAGAAAGCTTAAAAAAGACAAAACATTGCACCATTCACAAACTTGGAAAATGAAAATTGAAAAGCTTTTGGAATAAGGAAAGTTATATTACATGTGTGAGAAAGGAAAGAAAAGGCACCCTGATGATATCTGCGAGAAGATGCAAAAAAAAAAACTTGATGGGAAGGTTGAAACTTACAATCAAGAAATCGAGATGGATCGAAGCGAGAATGTTAGTTGTCGTGAAGTGGAGTTCATCCCGAGCACAAATGCAATTATCTACCTCGTTACTGGCCGCACATTACAAGCACAAAGACCTATTTGATTATGAAGGTGGTATTATGCCTACATTAGTGGAGATTAATATGATAAACAAGCATATGGGACTTTAAAAATGAAAGAGTATACTTATTTGAGTATTATCAGGAAGATTAGCGGTTGCCAAGGAAGAAGAGTAAAGACCATTACACCCCCTGATTCGAGTTGAATGATTAAATTGTTACACCTTATGAATTATTAGTTGGTTTAGTGAACTTAATTGAAAATCTTCGATTCTAGATTGGAAACATTTTTAAGTAGTTACACAAGCGACTTATGTTTCACCTTGATTAGACTTTAACAGGAAAAATGTCCTTAAAAATAAAGTCAAATTGTTTGAAGACCGAACGAATTTTCTTTAGCGAGAACTGCGAAACTTTAAGTTTAGGGGAATTTGATGAGTCTAAAACTCATTTATTTTTAATCCATTTTTCTGGCATGTTTTTAACAATTTTAGATATAATTTTATGTCAAATTATGGAGTATTCACCAACTTTGTGTTTTGCAAGTGTTAATTGAAAAAGAGAGAAAACAAGCAGAAAAGACGCAGAAATGTGGAAAATCTGGCGGTATTTGTCGCGACCTGAATTCAAACGAGGCAGAAGGAACTATGTCGCGGCTGTGGCCCCAAATGTCTGTGAAACTCAGACCAGGACCTCGGTGTTGAAGGAGAAATTTTTCGCTCTGAGAATTTCTCTATCGCGACATTTATTTGTAGAAAATTATGAAAGAAAATTATCGTGACAATCCTTTACTCTGTCGAGCAAAGGTGGAAACAAAACGAAATTATGTCGCGACAATATAATTTCTATTTGCAGCATAAAGTTGAAGGCAACGGATAATTCTGTCATGACAAAGACAATTTTGTCACTGATAAAAATTCTTTCGATTAACCTGAAGTCAAGCTGAGACAAAGCGTTTTTATGTTAACGACAAAAGTTTTCAACTTATCAAGCCAACTTGAAAGGGAAGAACTCACATCATGACCACGAATCTTGTCGCGACATAAGCGATCATAATTCGCAACGAGAGCAACCACTGATCTTGTCACGACAAGCGAAACATGAAGAGTGAATTCCCTATCGCTGACAAAAGATCTTGAAGAGCCAACCTGAAGAATGATGAAAGTGCATTGAGACATAATCAGTTGAAGGAAAAAACGTGCGTGACAAAGAAGTTTTATGTCACGACAATAAAAGCTAAGGAATGATAAAATTTTGTCGAGACAGAGAAAATTAGGCGTGATGGAAATTGAAGAAGACTTGAGAATGGCCAAGGAAATTGTGTTGCAACATAGAATTCTATGTCGCAATAATGACTCAACCGAGGGCGACCACAAAATCAGAGAAAGAAAATTACAGCCAGCGGCGAAGAGTTTTCTTAATCATGATAGGCGCTGGGACTTGAGAAATGCAGCCGATGCGGAGAAAGCTCCTCATCGCGACGGAGTTGTCGGGTGAAGCAGTTGTTTGTGGGGTGAGCTCCGAACAAGGACATGAGAAGATGGGTGCGACGAGGTTTGGTGTCACGACCTGAGGCATTCTATCCTGACAAACAAAGCTAACGAATACAATTTATATCCACGACATTATCAAAGTATGTACGACACAATCGAGTAAGCCTAGAGAGCGAGTTTCGACATATCTGAGAAGCTACGACGAGGCGGGACCAAGGCGAAACTCTGCCATGTGAGATCTTTTATGTCGCGTGAAAGGGAACGAACTTGGGCTAGAATTTTGCGGAGTCCATGCGCAATTAATGAAGTGAGGTGACATTGGAAAGCTATAAATACACTCTTCTAGAGAGCGTGTGTGGAGTTTTAGGCGCTCGGGATTTGCGGGTGGTTGAAGACTCTTGTACATTTTTTTTTTCTTTTTAGTAGATTTAGCTTAGGATAGTTTTCCTTTAATTTTATTGATTTGGGTATTATACTAAGTGTAGCTTCGAGCTAGTATTTCTTTATAAATTCTTCTTTTCATTTACTCTTTGATTTAAAATGGATCTTTGGAAAGTTTATAGGTTCATTTATTTTTAGTTAGATTTATGATTTTTAGTGAATTTTCGTCCCGATTAGTCAGCGCCAGTAAACCAGTTTTGAAATGTTGATTTCACTAGAAATGGGTCATTGATGATAGTCATTTTGCTGCATAAGGTGGAATAAATCTTTAATTAGAATTCTTGAATTTATTTGATTGGTTTTGTTTATAAATTTACTAGTTCTCAGTACTGGTACCGTGTACCCATTGCAAGGTACTGTATCTCACTTTGATTTCCAGGAGGCCCTCTGAATGACTCAGAGATGGAGAATCCTAAGAGTGTAGAGCAATTCATTGTGAGTATGATAGACTAATACTATGGAACTAATGAACTTTGAAGGATTACTCAGATAGATCACCAACTTACTTATAATTGGAGGATGGTTGAATGAAGTATCTGTTTGATCACTCAGAGGTCTCTCATCTTTCTATTGAATTGATTATGATCCCATGTTAGCAAAGATCTAATCAAGGAGATGGAAATTTTCATCATAAGTGTAGGATGAGGTGTCAATCAAATTGGAGAAAGCTTGCAAAGTCTTGTCTATGGGGGCCAGAATTCTTTAGTCCTAAGATTTGAGTATACAAGCACTTAAAGGAAAGACTTGTTCTGGTAGTGCATGAAGTATATTAAGGCAATTGATTAGAACTAAGCGTCTCATAAATGAATATGAACCTGAATCGAAAGTATGGTTGAGGGAGAAATCCAAACTATATTAATACCTTTGCATCTTTGACACCCGCTTCAATTGATAACAGCTGCTGAGAATCGAAATGATGCAGAAATTGAATATTATTATTTGATCCTTTTGCCTCACTAAAGGAATCCATTCAACCCTAATTTTATTAAATTTTACTAGACATTTAAGATTTCGCTTCAGACTGGGCATTCTTAGTCCTTTATCATCATCATATCAAAGGAGTTCAAATAGTAATATCTTATGACTGGGGAAGGTCTTTGATTTATCATGCTTTCTCGTGGAATGATATTTGGACTTTAAATATCCATTTTTATTTCTTGTATGATCTGTGCACTTGCAATGATCGAGACCACACACACAAACTTTGAATGAGTCATTTTAAAAAGAAAGAACAATTCCATCTTTTTCTCATACATAAGCGAAAATGTCCCACCAGGTTTGACATTTGGCCATGTGATTAGGTATTGCGTCAGCAAATTTGTATATATACAAAAGAGGGTGAACAATGATACATCATAATGATCATTTTATATTCAAAATTCTCAAGGCCAGGTAATGTAATTTGCGTCTCACTTCCTGGCTCTACAAACCTTGTTACCCTACAAATTCTTTCACCTGGGGACTATGTCTCGAATTACAATCAGGGTTTTTCTTCAAATTCGAGGGAGGATCTATCCCTTTACCGATACCCAACACATATTTTCTTTAACATTATCATAACTGTATAATTGCTGTTGCACGTCAGTCTCCATTTAATGAGCCCACCAATCAAACCTAAACACACGTGTTGATTACCAAGTTATTACGCACTCACACCCATTAATGCGATGTTCCTTGGTATATGCAATGCAAGATGTCATTTCATGTTATATCATGTCACATGCAGTTAACGAATGTTGGCGCGGACAAAGAATAACTAACAATTACGCCATCATGTTGCCGGACAATCACATCACCTTCATATGACTTCCATAAATCATTTCCATTCATGTCAACCCATCATGCCAAGATATAATAACATTCATACATTAAACATGTCATTCGGCGATCAAGTAATGGGAACACACAAGTCGTGATTAATTCTAAAACTCGGGGTCCTTTTGACAACCTGTCTGTCCCACTAGAAGACTTGTGGATGTCGGGTAACCCGACACCACACCACCGTGTCCCCTTTGGAACCCATGATTTAACGAAAAACGATTAGCCCCTTTGTGCATGGGAGCTCTACCCAAATGACACCTTGTACAAAACTCATATAAAGAGGGCCTCAATATAGTGCGATGAATGATCTCACTGTCCAATTATGAGGAAAGTGGCCACCAGCCCACTTCATCCACACTGGCACAACAAATGATTAATTACTCAAAGTAGCTCCTCAAGAGTTTAATTACAACACTCTAATGGGAATATTACAAATGAACAATGTTATTCCAAAGTATTTTTACAATTCTTTTTTACACAAAATACATGTTATAACCAGTTTGTTCCAAGCTTTTACAAAAATTAATTACAAGCCATAACCCCGGCTTTCATAACGCCCCGTTTAGCCGTCCACTCGCATACCCCCGCCGTAAGCACGGCCAGCGGCGTCCGCCACGCGTGGCGCCGCCGTAGGTAAATACCACGCAGGCTACCCCACCTAAATGCACATGCAATGCCATGTTCACACAATCAAGCATTCCAAGTAAAATGTAGTTTCCACTCTGGAAAATTCTACTACGCCATGAACGGCGTCACCACCATGCCTTAACACGAGTCCTCACACCGACTCTCACACATAAGCAGTGCCAAGTGTAAAAACTTGTCATCGGGTGTTTCACCCAATGACCTTTATCCAAAAACAAAAGCTTTTGTTTTAAAACCCATTGGACACCCTCCATAACCGCTTAGATTCAAAGCCACTGGATAATCTTCGATAAAACACTATTAAAAAACATGTGACAAGATTCGATAAACATCTTTATTCAAAAGATCGATTCGTTCTCCAATAGGAATGGTACTTTATTCAAAGCATTGGATTGCTCCTTGATAAATAGCTTATTCAAAAACATCGACCCTTTAATCAAAGCATCGACGCCTCCGATAAACAACTTTAATCAAAAGCATTGGACAGTCTCCGATAAACCGCTTTATTCAAAAGCATTCGACAATCTCCGATAAGCCGCTTTATTCAAAAGCATTTGACAATATCCAATAAACAACTTTATTCAAAGCTATGAAAATGCACTCAGGAGGACTCGCCGATTTAGTCCAAAGTATCGAGTCACCACCCACTTACCAAGAATGATAAATGATTACACCATGAACACGCACCAATTAAGCGCGATGTCCCTGGGCATATGAAATGTAATTATGCTATTCCATGCCTATACCATGTCATATATATGACAGAGTGCTATATGGACATTTTAAACCATGCATAATACCTATGCATCATTTGACAATCGTATCAATTAACATACACTTCAAATAAAACCACACAATACATGTCAACATATTATACACACATATTGGATATCTATAAGTGATCACCAATCAAGCAATGACTTAATATTATACTAGGGCTTAATCTTGAGACACCATGTCCAGTAAAGCCTAAGAACCAAGCCATGCAATGGCTCCTGTTCATACATATAAACACATCACAAGCCAAAACCATTAGAACAAGTTGCCAATTTAGCTTCCAAATTTACTTAAAACCATGATACATCTATCCATCATTCGATAATCATATCAATTAAACATACAATTTCCAAATAAACTATACACATCAACATATTATACAGCTAAGATATATTGACATCTACAAGTCATCACCAATCAAGAAATGCAGACTTACATTATACCATAGCTTAATTGTAACACCATGTCCATAACAGCTTCATAACTAAGCCAGTAATAGCCTTGTTCATACATTATACACATCGTTAGTCCAAAACCATTAGAAATACAATTTGGTTTCCAACATTTAAACCATGCATAATATCCATGCATCATTTGGACAATCATCAATTAAATATACAATTTCCAAATAACCACACAATACATGTCAAGTATTATAGACACATATATTGACATCTACAAGTCAATACCAATCAAGCAATGATCGACTTACATATACTTCAGTTTAATTTGACACCATGCGGTCTTCACAAATAGCCTACAACCAAACCTTGCAATGGCCTTGTTCATACACAAACACATCACTAGCCAAACCATTAGAACACACACAATTTGGCTTCCACACAATTTCAACCGCAGATCACTCCAATTCAAGCAATGATATACTACAATTCATACTAATTGTGGAAAAATCTTGACACAAACGCCAAACATCTAAGTCGAAAGTGGGCCCCTAAAAGGAACGCGGTGAGTTATAGATCCGATTTAAGATTCAAAAGCCAACATCAAGTTCTCAGATAGAGCCACTCAGAGTGCAGATCAGAATCAATTCTCACTTTTTCCAACCAAAATCAGTCCCAAAAATCTGACAATAGGTTTACAACAGGTGTACTCTATGTAAGAAATCTTAAAAAGGACCATAAGTGAGTTATAGAGGTCCGATTTGGGTGATTCAAAAGCCTAACATCAAGTTCTCAGATAGAGCTACAATTTCCTTGAGGGACACTAGTCCAAATTCTCCCTTTTTTCCAACCAAAATTTGACAAGAGGGTTTGGCCATAACAGGCTCGTGGCAAATCTTAAAAACAGACCATAACTGGTTATACATATCCAATGGGTGATTAAAAAGCCTAACATCAAGTTATCAGATAGGACAAGCAATTTCCCTTGAAGGATACTGGTACAAATTCTCCCTTTCTCTAACCAAAAATCAGCCCCAAAACTGGACATCATATAGGGTTAAAACATGGCACTATTCCCATAACCCATTATTTTTCCAAACAGCCCCTTAGAAAATGCACAAACAGCCCTTTAGCATTAAAACTCTAACCAAACATCCCTAGAATGGAAAATAACCAAAGTAGGAAGAGAATCCTTGCCCTTAAAGGTTGGGCCACACCTGCTGAAAGCTTACAACAGACTTGAACTCGAATCTTTCGACTTCCCAAACCTTCCGCTTGAAACCTTAGTGAAACTTGGAGTTTTTGGTATCCATGTGTAGCCCTCCCCGATTACTCCAACTTTAAACTCCGTCTGTCTGAAGACGACCACCCGAT
Organism: Tetrastigma voinierianum; assembly: GCA_016808115.1. NCBI lineage: Eukaryota > Viridiplantae > Streptophyta > Magnoliopsida > Vitales > Vitaceae > Tetrastigma > Tetrastigma voinierianum. The sequence goes on along the minus strand of JAEQBH010001944.1, from coordinate 327,349 downwards.
TCAGAGATCGAGAGTAGTTGGAGCCTCTCTACACTCTCTCTTCTCCTTTTTCCCTGTCACGACTAGACTAGAAATCAGGTATTTTCTCCCCCAAAAATGATATTTTTTAACCCCTTTTGTCTAACTCATTTAAGTTGGACATGTATTGCTGTTAAGCAGCCATAGTCAATAATCCATCCGGTCTGCTTATGTCCCGAAACAATTTATTTTTGTCTCAGTTCAAGTTCAATTTATTTTAAATGAACTTAACTTCAGTTATTTCCTAACTCCCGAGATTTTCATAAAAATCTTATCTATGGGAGTCACTAGACGTTGTTACCCCGAAAATCATGAAAAAAATCCGATTTTCTCGGAATTCGATGAAAATTTTCTGGGTAACTAGATTTCGCGAGACGCATCCAACGGTGAAGTCCATTTCATCATCTGAGATCTAGACAAACCCTCAGTTTCGAACTATTTCAGAATTTTATCGTTTTTACAGTATTTTTTAGAAAAATAAAATTTTTCCTGGGTTTTACACAAGCAAGCCATGTAATGGCCATTGCACATATAAAATCATCTCCCATGTCAACATCTTAGAAAGCAATACACGTTGACACCAAACATTACTCACTCTTAGTCATAAATGAAACTTGATTCAAGACCAATTGTGGCATAGAGATGCTCACAAAAACATCTACATAAATGTCATGAATAGACCAGAATAAATTCTTGAACTTAGTTAAGAAACTAGTCCCCTAATGGTCCCAAAATCTGGACACAAACCGTTAAATAGCCAAAGTTGTAGCAGTCCCAAATGGCAAATTACAACTTGAGTCGATGTTTAATTTAAGGTGATTCAAAAGCTTCACATCAATTTTGTATGAGAGAGCGCAGCTGGTACTTCCATGAGAACACTAACTGAATTTCTTTTTCCTGAACTGGAAACTCACCTAAAACTAGACAAAGCAAAAGGAGGTCAAAACAAAGGCAGCTGGCATTTTGGAAATGGCATTTCACATAACTCGAGTTATAGAGGTCCACCGGAAGTGATTCAAAAGCTCAACATCAAGTTCACTATGTTAAAATTTCCATGAAGACACTAGTCCAATTTCCCCATTTTTCCAACTGAAAATCCCACACCCAAAACTGGACAATATGTAGTGTCACTTTCACATCACATGTCATCACAAGAAAACTGTGCAACAATCAAATTTTCAGTAACGTGAGCAACTCAACTCCATCCAAAAAATTATATGGTAGTATTATAGACTCAAAGAGCTTTCCATAGAGTCCAAGAACGTGCAAATCGGAGTTCGGATGAAAGTTATGATCGTCCGAAGTTGGAGGCTTAAAGGGGTGAAATTTAAGCAATTGCGTGGCCCCAGAGAGCTCCTTGGTAGCTCCAAATTTACACGCCATTTGACCGGAAACCATCTCGAATGGCCCTTTTCCACCAGCCACAATATCCTCCCCAATTGGGGCCCTGAGAAACATGCCATAAACATGGCATAAATCCATCCACAATCGATCAAAAATCGGTAGTAGGAATAAAACCAAAGTATGAAGAATCCACCTCTTGGAGCGTAAGGAAACACCGAAAAACGGAAACTCTTCTAACATGAAACTTTGATTTCCTCCTAATCTCTATTTTGGATCTTGATGGAAATCTCTCCTTTTTGGTGCTACGGCGTACCTCGTCGAGACGAAGAACTTTAAATATTAGCTCAGCTGACTTTCGGTAAGTAGGCAGATAGATCACGAGTTATTCTCTCTCTCTCTTTCTCTCTTACATTTCCAAAAAATCTGATTTTGGGAGATATTTTCTCCCAAATGAGATTTTTCCCTTTTTTATACTTTGGACACGTGGCTCACGTCGCGGGTATGTATCCCTTGCTCGGCTCCACTTGCCGAAAGCGATTTATTTGTCGGATTCAGATTATCTTTATGTTCTATAGGTATTACCCGACTTTCAAGATTTTCCTAAAAAAATCCCGTTTTTGGTCATGGACTTTGTCACCTCGAAGCGTGAAAATTTTGACTATCATAATTGACGAAGTGCGAGTAAATTTAGATTGTGAGGCGATTCAGCGGTGATGTCAGTTTAAACATTAGAATCTGAAAATTTCAAGGTTTTCAGCACGTACTCCTGATAGCAAATTCTGGGTTTTACCCATTTGAAAAATTGCATTTTCCCCGGAGTTTTAAAAATGGATTTAATCATATTGAGAGAATGAAAGTCTTTATTTTATTTAACTATTTCAAAAATACATTTGTTTTGTAATTAGCTACAATTCACTTAATTACTCATTTAGCTACCTCCATTGTTATTTTACAATTATGTCGATATATGTCCCTACGGAAGGTTATTTTTCTCTGATTTTATTTTTACGTAAAAAAAAAGAGATAAGTTCGTATTTAGTAAATTAATTAGTAATTTCTATTTGAAACTCATTATTGAGTTTTGTTTATATATATATATATATATATATATATATATTGTAAAGCAGAAAAATGTAATTTTTCTTTAAAATGGTAAAACGGTAATTTTTCGCTGTAGTACAGGTTGAAAACCTGAAATTTTCTAGATTTCAGATGATGAAACGGACTTCACCATTGGAATCGTCTCGCGAAATCTAGTTACCCAGATGAATTTCGTCGAATTCCGAGATAATCAGAATTTTCACGTTTTTAGGAGTGACGGGTGTCCGATGGACCCCAAAAACGAGATTTTTGAAGAAAATCTTGGAAGTTGAGTAATAATTTAAAGAAATTTCGTATAAATAATTGAACAACCGAACGAAATAAATTGTTTTAGAATGAGAACACATGTAGCGACGTAAGCCACGTATCAAGTATAAGGGTGAAAAAAAATCTCATTTGGAAAAGATCTCCCAAAATGCAATTTTAATAAATGTTAGAGAAGAGGAAGAAAGAGGAGGAAAAATCCTTCGGCGATTTCTCGGGTTTCGTCGATCGGAAGTTGTCTAGCCGAGAGTTAAAGTTCTTCGTCTCGATGAGGGCTACGCGTAGGCACGGAAGGAGCTCATAGAGATCCCCGAGGATAGGAGGAAATCAAGCTTTCGGGGTGGGGTGTTTCGGGTTTCAGCACGGTGATCTCGCTCCCGAGAGAAAATGAAGCCCACTTTGTTTTATTCTGCACAGGCGATTTAAGTTGATATCAGGATGATTCTATGCCATGTTTATTACATCTGGCGCCAGGTGTGGCTGGTGAAAGAACGACCGAATGATTCAGTGGCATGGCGTGTGTGGAAATTTACGAAGGCTACTACGGCTTGCACGGTAACAACCTTCTGCCTCGACTTTGGACAGTCATATCTTTCTCGTCCAAACTCCGATTCACACATTCTTGGACTCTATGGAAAGCTCTTTGAGTATAGAATCTGACCGTATCCCTGTCGATTCCATTTGGTTCTCACATATGTACTGAAAATTTGATTGTTGTACCAAGTGTTGACATGTGGTGTGAAAATGACCCTCCACTCTGCCCTAAGTTGGGACTGATTTTTAGTTAGGAAAAATAGGGAAATTGGACTTGTTTCCTTCATCGAAGTGCTATGCATCAGTGAAGTGATGTTAGAGACACAGATCGCCAGAGTGGACCTCACATGGCACCAGTTATGGTATGTTTTCCGGGATGCCATGGAGTATCGCTTCTATTTTTAGTGAGACCTCTTTAATCCCGATTTTTGGGAGCCGATTTTCGATTAGGAAAAAAAGGTAATTTAGACTAGTATCCTTCAAGAAATTGTCTTTATCTGAGAGGTGTGGTAGGCTTGAATCCTTAAGTGGGCCTTTATAACTGAGAGTTATGGTTTTTTGTTGGGTGCTCTGACAGGCTATTTAATGGGTTGTTTTGATTTTGGGAGCTGGGTAGAGACTGGTTTCTAAACTAGAGACAGGAACAACAAGTGATCCTATGATGAACACGTGGAATTTTTGTGGGCATCTCTATGCCCTTGACTGTCATGAGGATCGAGTGTCATTGCTTGACTAAGATGCTGTAGGTGTCGATGTGTGATAACAACATGTTGACATGAGATGAGGATTTATGTGTAATTAGCCGTGACGTAGCGATTGTGTGGTGATACTGCTTACTTGATAGTGTAGTGACTGTTTGGATGTCAATATGTGTACTCAGTGATGCGGGAGCTTATCAAACATACGAACATTGGGAATTCAACCACACTAATTATTGAAGAATTGGATTAGGAAATTCAGACGCGTGAATACATGTAGAAAGCTCCTTTTTTGGACCTCATTTGGGCCTTAGGTAGCGTGGTCGGACTTAAGACAAACCCACGATGTGGGTACACCATATTGATTTTAGAAATATTTGCTATGAAGTTTGCTCAGATTATTTTATCCCTTTTAGGAAGATTTGCTTTATTTATTTTAGAAAGTTTGCTTTATTTCTTTTAGAAAGTTTGCTTTATTTATTTTAGAAGTTTGCTTTTAAGAGTTGCTTTATGTAATTTAGAAAGTTTCTTTTCCTAGTTAAAGTAGAAGTTGCTTTATTTGATTTAGAAAGTATGGGACTATATATACCCCCATAATGTAGTCTTTTTTGAAAAATCGAGTTCAAGTTTCAATAATATTTTTCGGATTTCTCTTTTTTAAGAGTTCTCTCTTTGTTCTCTATCTCTTGGGTGGATTCCCTTGGGGACCAGGTTAAGTGGCTTCTCATACTGAATTGGATTCCTTGGTAGCAAAGTCTTTGTCAGGCTTATCGATCAACGATCCATAGTTGATTGTAGTACCTTACTTTCCATCATCTATCTTGTGTGGATCGTTTCGTGCCGATGAAGTAACCACTCTTGTGCGGAAACTCTACTATCCTCACCGTCTCATCTTTTCTCACAAACTTTCCCATAGCAATTTTCAACTTCTGACCCAGAAACTTTCCATATCTTGTCCGTACTACTAAACATTCTAAATACCTTTTTCCTTATATACCCGCAGAATACATCACTAGCAGAAAATCTCATAAACTCGTCCATAACATGTTTGGCCTGAAAACTACGAACCCATATTTAACACACGAAACTTCTAGATCATCATCACGATCCCGACCTTGCATCGAAGTGGTATCGAGCTCATGGATTGATGGTGATCATAAAGCGAGCGGTGTGCTTGATGCTGAGACAAGATCTCTAGATACGGTTTAGGTCGTTCAGCCTTGAGGAGGAAAAATATGATTTTATGAAGGCTTTACGGCTGAGTCGACTCGCGGTTTCTTGGGAGCCTGAGAAAGCTAAAGGTATGTATGTACGAGACTATGATTATCATGGGATTTATGATTGATACTACAGAAGGAAGGAATTACTACTAAGAGGCATAGTAACTATGATGAAGGATTTAGATTCGATCAAATTTAACATTCAGTCGATGGAAGGATGGATCACGATGAATTTTGGATTAGCTTAATAGACATGTCTTTGAGTATTATGATTCCCTGAATGCTGAAAAAAGTGAAGTTGGGTGACTCTGAATTAATATGCAAGAATGCTTCTATTTGGTGGGAAAACATGAAGAGACAACGTGAAAGAGATGGTAAAAGAAGATTGAGCAGGAAAGATGAAGAAATAAGCCCAAAAAAGGAAGTACCTTCCCGGCCCCAACTCTATGAGACATCTACCTCGAAATTCGAGGAACTTTAAGCAGCCCAGAGATTTGAGTGTGGAGAAGTATTTGGCTAAGTTGCACAAACTTGATTATCAAAGGAGACTTACTTAGTAGAGGAAATATGCATAGCCCACCCTTCATTCTTTGGTTTGAGATGCAGGTATTGCTAGAGTTATTTTTTACAACCATATGATTAGTGCCGAATGGTATTTTGAGCCACACATTCGAGATAAGGTTTTGGAGTGCTTTTCTTAATCCTTATCAATTAAGCCAATTGAGGTGTTCAGGTCTACTTAGTATCACTTATGCCATTTCGAGGTTATTTGTGGTTATTTTGCAGGTTTTTGTGTACCTCGTCCATTAAAGTCGAATTTGAGATCGGGGATGTATTTGAACCGTGAAGATTGAAACCATTTCCGATACATCTGACATATCAAAGTGGAGTGATGAAATGAGAAATGAAGTGAAGATGGAGGATGCATTAGGGTGCGAGTAAGCGAAACGGAGTTGATTCGGTACCCGCAGTAGGTTGGTGAATCAACAAAATTTATATACTAAGTTCCTCCTATTTGCTTGGTAATTGACTACTGCGAGTATAGCGGTCTAGAGATTAGAACACGGATGGGTTTCATCCTAGGAATGATTTGCGTAAGTGTAGGTAAGGCTTTCTATTTTGGACTTTTGGATTTTTGTTTCAAAGCGGTGGAAGTAGTTTAACTGCGAGGGGGTGTAAGCGAAGTGATGTGTGAAAAGTTAACTTTGAAAATTTAGGTCCACTTCTTGGTAACTTAGGAGCGAAATAGTGTCTGGGACACTATCCTCGCGTTATGACAAGCAACCTATAGTCAGAGCCCGCAATGGGATCTATGTTTAACTAGCGAACTAACCACTAGAAACCACTCCTATTTGAGTTAACACGGGTAACATGCATCTATGGCCCCTTTACAGTTTGAAACCATTGACATCATTTCGGTGGCTCGTAAGACCATCTAAAAACCACAGTGCATCCTGTGATAAGTATACCTTGTCTTTAAAGCATGGTAAGTATTAGCCCAATTAATGACGTGCGTGATATTCCTTACTAGTTTGAAGATAGGGGTCATAAACCGCGATTACCTCATGGCTTTTAACCTGAGGGACAACATACCTTATGCCCATACCAAAGCTAGCTTCCTTCTCTTCAAGAAAGAGCAGCGAGCATCTCTTGAGTTGTCATTCTCGATAGGGGTGTTTGGCAGCCCGAAAATAAGGGAAGAGGAGAGAGAAGAGAGAAACACGAGCCACATTGAAACTAGAAACTACGAAGATATTTACGAAAAGTAAAAACTTGCAAAATTGCTTCCTCGATTTGTTGCTTAGGGTTACAAAATAGGAGGGGCTTATATAGGCCATGATGTAGAAAATACCACTTAAAAGCCCTATGATTTGGCTAAATTTAGGAATGAGGAGTAATACACAAAATTGAAATTCAGTTTTGCATTAATTACAAAGTGTGACAAGAGCGTGAATTTCGCTAAGGCATAAAAATTTCGCTGAAGTAGCGAAAATTTCGCTTCTTCATGAAAATTTCGCTAGAGTAACAAAATCACGAGATAAGCAACCAGTAATTCATTTAGACCTGGCAATTTGCTAGCTAAGCGAAAATTGTGCTCTGAAAAATGCTGATGTAGCATTAAGAAGAATTTAAGTAGGAATAGTGCTTTAAGCGAAAATTTTGGAGTCTAAGCGAAAATTGTCAATTTAAGCTAAGATTGCGAAATTTTCGGCCCAAGTGCGAATTTTAATCCCAATGAATTTTATGATCTTAGCGAAATTCCTGGATTCGCGTCTTGACGCATTCTCATAACCGCCTGCTGCATTGATTTTTCTTAGAGCTGCCTTCATTCTCTCTTTGATTTTGGTATGATTGATGGTTGTGATTGGGTTCAATCTTCGCTGATTCATCATATGTCTCGATATCGAACTCCCAAGTACACGAAGCACAAGCTTGACGAAAATAACCTCTAGCGGCATTAGTGATAAGGAGCTTGAACACTTCAATTGGCATAAATGACATGATTAAGCCTTGTAAGCACTCAAAACCTATCTAATATAGGGTTCGAAAATATAGCACTTTTTAGGCCTTAATCACCCCCAATGGCGTTGCTAGTCCTTAGCATTCTAAAGCAAAAGAGATCACGTCGGTGATTTCAAAAGTTTATGGGTTTATGTACATATAAACATTACCTTAAAGTGAAAATTGACACGAGTTTGAAAGCAGAGCATGAAAGAACCAAAACCATACAAGAATAAAGATTCGGTCGATATTGAGTCTTCTGATTCTCAGCGAATTTCCACCTAAGTCTAATGGTTCTTTATATAACGGATTAAGCCCGATAAATTACAAGAAATTTGTCCCTTACTGACCTAGCGCGGCATGGCCTTAAGTTGTTGAGCTGACCTAGATATGGCTAGTTACTCTACACTTTCTTTGTTGACTACAATGTCGGGTGTGCCCGTCAGAGCTTCACGGTCAGGTGTAGCGAAGGGTCCAGATGACTCCCGACCCGATTAAGGTTTGAGGCGTGAGCGAAAAGGATCAACGACCCTGAGCTCTACGGGCTTCGCGGACTCGAATGACTTTGAAAATCAAGCACCTACAAATCGTTTAGAACTCTACCTATCCACCCATGTAACGAACAAATCGATGACTCCCGACCAATTAAGGCTTAGGGCATCGGGCTTGAAGGCTTTTCGCCGCCTGCGGGCCAGGTGCTCGGGTTTTCAAGGCAAAGAGGCTTCACGAGCTTTATTTTCTTTTTCTCTTTTTTCTTTTTTGCTTTTCTTTCTTTTCCTTTTGGAAGACTACATTTGGCCTTCAAATGTGGAGTAACGAAAACCTATCTTTAAGTTGCCCGACATACCTAGGCGTTTGTCTGACGAAGGAGGCGAACAAATTTGTGACTATTGAAACAATGCGCGTTAATGCGGTGTGAATTAGCATAAGAATGTTGAGGATTGAGCATCTCACTGAACTTGGCCCGACGAAAATTGACTCATGCATGGAATTTGTTCTAACATAAAGGTGACAAACGGGGTTCAATTTTTCCATTTAAAAGCGATTGATTGCCCCGATTAAAGCGATTCAATTGTCAATTGGCTTGATTCGGTGTTGATTGAAGCGATTGATTTTCGATTAAAAATAACGAGTGCAAGATTCAGAGCCGCAAAAAAGTATATACGAAAGTGTATATATCTTTTGAATAGTTTTGATATAGCGAAATGGCTAGTACATGCATCACAGCTAAACATCTGGCAAAAATATCACTTTTTCTGTATTTAATACATGAATCTAATCAAAATTAGTAAGTAGGTTATTAAAAATTTGGTAATATACAAAATCATAAAAGAAACTGTCTATATTCTTTGCAGGTAGTGGTGGGTCTATTATTCTTCTTCTTCTTTATGACACATCGAAAATTTCTTTATGACACATGTAATAATATAGAAATTATTAAAATTGACTAAATTAAAACAAAAAGTAAAAATTGTTGAGCTATGATTCGGTTTTGGAAACAAGACAGGTTCGATTTCAAAGAATTTACTCAAGGAGGTCCGAGGAGAGATGATCTCCTCCGCGGCCGTGGCTGGTGACTCGTGGTGTTGGACTTCCCATTGGTGACTTGGTCCTCAGCAGTGATTTGATTGATCGATTGCCTACGATTATTGATGGCAATACTATGACACTGCTTCTGGGTTGGCTATATCACGTAGTTCTTAGTCATTGAAGCTTCCTAGCGTCACGACCTGAGCCGCGCATCATTAGTTACTTGATTTTTCGGTTTCCGTTAATTTGTGCTTGTTGGTGAAATAATATTTACGACTCGATGTCATGTTACTGACGTAAGTTGCGTGACTCCGTTCCGACGATTTATTTTTGCATTGTTTGTGGCGAGAAATGGTCTTCACAAGATGATTGGAACATGATTGGGTTCACTTACTTGATTGGCTCGGTGTCGAGCCTTCTGAAATCTGGGTAGTAGGGTGTCTATTTTTCTGAGACATCCTCGGCCTTCATCCCCTTAGGGTTTTAGCTGATCTATCGATTGATGATAGTGTGATGTTGGTAGGTTTAAGTTCATTTAAACCCTAGCCCCCTTTGTATGCGAATCTGACATTAGGTTCACCTTGGCTCCTAAATCAGCTGACATGCATCACACAGTTCCACGATATTGGTGAAATTGTGGGAGATCCTGGATCCTTGTATTTGTGAGGTATTTGCTTTGGATTATGGCGACTTGTTGAGTGAAATGCCTTCTTCTCGATGCACAATCCCTTCTTGATTGTGCAAGATCTTTGAAAATTTTGCATAAGCGGGGACTTGTTTGATTATGTCGATAGAGGTATGTTAACCTTAGCGCCTTAAGACCTAAAATGCACAGCTGGCGAGATGCCTTCTTGCACCTCTAAGTGCTTGTGGAAATGGAGGTGGTATCACGGTATTTCATTTAGATCCTCCTTTAGAATATGCTCAATTTACTGATTCTCCCCTCCACTTGCTGGATTCCTTGATAGGCTTTGGCATGGGTTGATCAACCTCTTTTCCCACTCCTCGAGTGATTATAGCCTTCACCTCATCCATTCTGAATTGTTGGATGATCTACCTCATGGATTAGTTTGGGTTTAGCCTTTGTTTGGGAAGGGAACATTCCTCTTTCTTGTACCTGCATCAACTTGTTGATCTTGGTGATTAGATCTTTTGTAGGTTATCAATTTTTGGTTTAGGTGCTCTCGAGCCCATTATTCTTTTGTTCGAGGTGCTTTCTACGATTATCAATCCTTTGTACCCGATTGTGCGTTGATCCCTTTTTGTTCTTTCCCTGAAATTACCCACCACCTTTCGAATTTAAAATGGCTTGTTCCGCGGGGGTGATGAGGATGGAAGTGGTTGTGGTTGAAGGTGGGACTAGCTGGCATGCCTGCTGGAGCGTATGCGAGGGTTTAGTTTCCATGGCTTGAGGTTTGAATGATTTCTCAGGTTAAGGGTTATTGGTGTTACCATATGGAGCATCATGGGTGGTTTATTTTTGATTTAGGGCATGGGCATACTCTGCTTGGTGCTCTCGGGGTGATTATTTGATTGAAAATTGGAAGCGAGAAAGTTGGGATGCGGATAACTCATTAGTGTTGCATTTCATGCTGATTTTTCATTTTCGACTCATCCAGTCTTCTAGTTAAAGTGAGGTCGATTTGCTTTCATCTGTGTCTTGAAGAGGTGCCATACCCCGATTGGTTGAAGGCCTTGATCTTCGGCTTCCCTTGGATTAGTTCATCGAGCCTTTGAAGTTTCGATACGTAGTTCAAAAAGTCCATGGCTTCATCCAGGGTTTTTGCTTTCGAGTTACCTCCACATAGTCTCAATAGGCTGTTCATGGTTGGAGACATACCATCATATAAGTGATTTACCGGCATCCATATCAAACCCGTGATGTGGGCATGCAACGATAGTCTCCGTAAATCTCTCGACAACGATAAAACCTCTCGCGTCTTGAGTACACCCAAGGTATAAATTTGTCTTTTCAAATTATTGGTCTTATATGAGCGGCTGAAGAATTTCTTCGAGGAGTGCACTGCGACTCGACCTTGTTCATATGGTTACAGGCCTCGGTGGAGTTAAGCCCGAATCTTGGCATCGCTAGGGTCGATGGAAATGCTTTATTTAAGCGAATCCATGTCGATCATACCTTCCTTAAAGGTAGTGCATACTTTCGAAATCCACTAATATGAGTGTAGTTTTCATTTTCCATACCATGATATGTGGGAGTAGGGGTACCAAGTAGGGCCTCAACGCTGTCTTCGATGGGAGGTACGATGCGGGAAGGAGACCTTGGCTCTAGGAGGGTGGATGTGGTCCTCGTGACTATGTACGGTTAGTTCATTAGAATTTTGGGCGACTTTCTTGTTCCTCGGGTAGAGGATCCGTATTTTCACTATGTGTATTGGTGGTGTGCCCAATCCTCTGTAGTCTGCACGAGTGTCTCACATCCTTTGGAGCGTAAACACTGTTACGATTTCGGGAGACAGAGCACCAGCGAACTTGCGAAAAGGTTAAGATTAGCTAAAAATAAAACTAAGCGTATGATAAAAACGAAAGCGGTGAAGTGCTATGAAGTGATGAAAACTTGCGATTCTGCCAGCTGGGTTACAAAAAAATTAAAGGTTACCTTCACTTGTGATGTTGATCCACGAAGTACATGACTCATCAAGCGTAGTTTGGCACCATCCGGCGACGGCGCCATTTGATTACGTGCCACGATGGTGGTGAGATCAAGCGAGAATTTATATACCACAAGTTCCTCCTCTTTAAGTAGTCGTTTCTTGCGGGTATAGCGGTCTAGGGTCGAACACGGGAATGGGTTTTCATCCTAGGAATGATTTGCATAAGTGTAAAAAGGTAAGGCTTTCTATTTGGACTTTTAGTTTTTGTTTCAAAGCAGGTGGAAATGTAGTTTAACCTCTTTGAAATTGTAAGTGAAAGTGATGTGTGAGAAAAGTTAACTTTGAAATTTAGGTCGCGGTAACTTAGGGCAAACAAAGTGTCCTCGGGTTTTATCCTCGCGTTATGACAAGCAGCCTATAGTCGAGCCACGGCCGGATCATGTTTAACTAAGCGAACCCTAACCACAGAAACCACTCTGTTGAGTTAACACGAGGTAACAGCCATCTATGGCGCTACAGTTTGAAACCACAACATTCAACATCATTTTGTTGGCTCGTAAAGACCGTACAAAAACCCACCAGTGCATCCCAGCGATAAGTATACATTGTATCGCAAAGCATGGTAAGTATTGGCCAATTAATGACATTAAATGATATTCACCACTAGTTTGAAGATAGGGGTCATAAACCGCAGTACACAACTTTTAACATAGAGTGGACAGCTTTGCATATGCCCCCGCCACGAAGCTAGCTTCATACCATAGCTGCCAAAGAAAGGAAGCAGCGAGCATCTCTTGAGTTGTCATCCTCGATAGGGGTGTTTAGCGGCCAAGAAAATAAGGAAGGAGAGAAGAGAGAAACCTCAAACCACTAACTAAAGCTATGAAAGATATTTACAAAAAAATAAAAACTTGCGAAAATTGCTTATCGATTTGTTGCTTAGGGTTCTAATGGGAGGGCTTATATGGGCCACGATGTATGAAAATACCATAAAACTAACTGTTTGGCTAGAATTTAGGAATAATTAATACAAAATTAAAGTCAGTTTGCATTAATTACAAAAAGTGTAATAGCCCGATGAATTTATTTAAGGCATACAATTTATTAGGTAGCGAATTTACATTAAGTTGTGAAAATTTCGCTAGGTAATGAAATCACGAGATAAGCAGCAAGGGGAAATTTCATTTAGACCACTGGCTTAATTTGCTGGCTAAGCGAAATTTCAGCAGCAAGCGAGGAATTCTTGTGAGTGAAAGCGTGAAATTTATTTAGGAATAGTGCTGTGAAAATTTTGGGTCTAGCGAAAATTGCCGATTTGGCTAAGTTGCGAAAATTTCGGCAGGCTGTTTTGATCCGGTAAAATCCCCATAATCTGGCGATCCCTGGTGTGCTATCGTCATATCGTACCGCTATCGTTTATTTTACCCGAAATCGCTGTTCTCTGCGGCCGCAATGTTCGATCGATCAATTTAAGTCTATCGTTCATCGCGTCTCACCGATATGACTCTAAATGCGCTAAAACATCGGCAGCGAAATGGCGCGGCATTAAATCTTTAGGGAACTGGACGCCGATGGCGTGATGATTAGCGCGTGAGAAGCCTCGAGGCCTATGCAATGAGTTGATAGCAGCTCAGGCAGTCGGGGATGATGACGAGTTCGGATCGATTTAAACATCCGTTCTGGGGGGTACCGATCAGAGTCGAGGGGAGTGGATATAGCAGTGAGTGTGATTCGCAGCAGAGTCTCGAAATTCGCAGTGGGAGTGAACATGTGAATCAACCTGCAGTGGGTCTCGTGTTTATCTCTAGAAGTCCCCAGCTAACTATGGTCGTAATGTGAGTGTGTAAATTCATTGGCTGTCTATATCTTTAGTCGCAGCTGGCGAAGTGTTTACTAATGAAATCTATCAGCAAAGTCTCTCCCAGGTCTCTGGTATCCAGGCGACGTTTTCGTTGCATATCTCGCTCGACAATATGTTGAAAACATCAATTTTCATGCGTTCAGTAACATATAAACTAATCAGCCTGCCTAAATGATCTGGCGACTTTTCATTTAATATGAAATGTCTCATGACTCAGTTTGGATTTGCTTTTCTCTCTTATATATACTCTTCTTTCTGGGCTGCAAACACCTGCGGGGATGACTGACTCGAAGATGCTAATAAGTCTCATAACTTTGAATTGAGGGTTACTAGCTTGGTTTGAAGGCGTTCTTGAGTTGTCCTCATGTTCAAATGCTACGAATGCTGTATTTGTAGGCTCGGCTTTTCCAAGTGGGGTTGAATATCATTTAATGTCATTACTGGCAATACCATGCTGCAAATACATACTTATTGTTAGATGTCTGTGATATTCTTTAGATGGCGCTGCAGAAGCCCTTTGAAAATGAGGGTTAGTCTTCAGGAGTTTTTAAGGCGAAAGGGGCTGTGGTCATGTTGTTGCGTGATCCGGCCTGAAACAAGTGTTCCACAGGGTGGAGTTTCTAGTTAAACAAGAGCTCGTTATGGCACTGGGCTATAGGTTGCTTGCCATGTGCGAGGATGGCACCAGGAACACTGTTTGTGTTGTCGGTAGTGACTTCAAACACGTACAGCACTGCACTTCACTCGATTTTCTGATGTCGGCATCGGCTTGACTTCCACATTTGTTTTGGAAACAAATCAAATCCAAATTAAAAGCCTCACCGTTTTCAACACTGATGCGAGTCATTCTTAGGATGAAAACCCATCCGTGTTCGACCAAACCGCCCATCTTCACCATTAGCTTGACTACGGCGACAAGAATTTATAGGAAAACAAATTTTGTTGATTAGCTCACCTGCAAATGGCCGCGAATCAAATAACAGCGGTGCGAGGATAATACTGGCTACGTTTGATAAGTGAGGCCTTGTGATCAACATCCTGAGTGGCGTGACAACTAACCACACGAATTTCGATTCTTTATGGCGCAGGTTTTTCACTACTGCGATTATTTACAGCGTTTTTGTTTTGCATACGATCGGGTTTTATTTTTAGGTAACAATAACCGCACTGCGAGTTTGTTGTGCTATTTCTTCAATGTCTCGGTTGTGTAACGGTGTTTATCTACCAACTGAGAAGAGACATCGAATGAAGCTACGAGAATCGATACACCCGATTGAGCCTGAGTTGTGAAGTCGGTGTACCGGTGAAACGTAGACCCTACGAACATGAGGCAGCAGAAGCTACCGTGTTTCAGACTTACGAGATCCGTGAGGGGCCATCCACCTCCCAGAAGTGGGTGCCGTGCGCCGTGCCTGACGAAGATGTAGCGATGAACCACACTCCCCACGCTCATCATGGTATGAAAATGAAAATCCATACACTATATAAAGGATTTTGAGGAAAGACTACACAACAGGAAGGTATATTGAACATGGATTTGCTAAGCGAAAGCATTTCCATTAACAAGGGCCAGGCAGATGCTAACAACTGCGAACTAGAGCATCGTGAAGCGGCTGCTGACAAAATTCTTGAGATTGCCCGATTGCCTGAGATATGATTTGAAGAGACAGAATTTGCACGCTACGACTGAAAGGCTGACCAATTCCCCGATCTTTGGGAGAGATTTATGGAAGATGCATGCCTGCTGGGTTTGATACATGGATGCTGCGCTTTCCCACTTACATGGTGGTATGTCTCCTGCCATCTAAGCTTGATTGTGAACCATGGAGGGTTTGGTGGCATCCGATGAAGCCATGGATTACAAAGCGTGTGGCTGGCACACTACAAGGAACTGAGACGAAACGAACCTTAGAAATGGAAAAATGGGGCCTTTAGCCCAGCCCTAAGGTAAGGATGTATACCTTTGTCGAGGATATGGAAATGAAGGCTAGAATCTCGACCTTAGCTAGGAAGGTGGAGGAGGTACAGAAAGGCAAAAGAGCTCCACGCCAGTGCGGCGATAGCGAAAATCACACCTGGCTTGATCCATGCACCGATTTAATCCCACATCCGCTCCCGGAAGAGCAATTATCCTATGGCCTTCGGTGAAGGATTTGATGTCGGAATATGCAAAATGTAAGGTCGATATAAGCCTCCGACGATGCTTTCCGTATGGAAATACCTACGATTCAATTGGAGGGAATCACCACCCAACCTCTCACGGAAACCCGATCCCACACTTTATATACCCCAGTGCCCAGTCGCGGTTTGGTTGCGGCCGACCGCGACCACCTCCGTCTCGTCTTTGGGCGGCCATTTGAGCGAGTAGGTGTGGAGCAGCTGTGGAGGCGAGAGATCAGTGTGCAGCGGCGCGAGGATCGATCTTTGTAGAGCGCAGCGAGCGAGAGAATGGGCGAGCGATCTTTGCGAAGGTGACGGCTGCGATACCGATCGCCGAGATTAGCAGTTGTTGGAGGCTGCAGGAAAGAAGGGGTTCCTTCCGGTACGAAACTGAAATCCGTGAAGTGGTCATCGATGGTCGAGGAATGGATGAGATTAAATCTACGAAAATGAAAGAAGGTGTCGACAATCTGAAACACCAGTGAGAAACGGGAAAGAAGTAAAAAATGGAGCGGAACACATTTTTTTCACAAGGAGGACTCGATGAAACACGACCATCTGCAATTTCCACGGCGCTAGAAACGAAGAATAAGGCATCTCGGCTAACGGCTATCTAGTTAAGGCGGTGAAAATCGACATACCTCTTTTGAACATCATCGAAATAAAGTCCACATGCAAAGTTTGAAGATCTTTGTACGATCAAGAAGGGATTAGGCTGTGAAAAAGGCATTTTAGCTGAGCAGTCGGTGCCATAATCCCAGCGAAAACGGTCAATCTGGTCACTGAACTCTCCAGCGGTGATCGACATAGATTTGCGTAAACGAGGCCTTCTTTGGATTTGGGGCGATGAAACTGCCACATACTGGTGTATGGCGGGTTAGGTTTGGAGTGAACTTAAACCTACCTGACATCACTATCGATGGCCCGGAATGAAATGATGAAGAATCACTAAGGGGATGGTTGAGATGTGTGGTGAAAATAAACCGAGCCTGCTTGCCCGATGAATTTTGCAGTGCTATTTGCAGACTTGATAGCAAATGAGCCCGATCGTAACGTCGTCACGGGAAGACCGTTTCTGGCCCTTCCACGTGCGATCATCAACCACGGAATGAAACCATGCAACTTTCTGACTAACAACATGACCTTAGGCTTGAACATATTCCGACTGAGCGATAAGCCTGTTTGTACAATGTAGATGAAGGCGGTGGCGGTAGAGTTAGTTGATTAATTCGACATCTGCGAAGAGTGAATATCGAAATTCTGCGAGAAATGGCCAGCGGATTGGCGAGGAGTTTTGGTGCTGCCGCCGGTAGCCGCTGCGAGAAGAGCCGCTCGGTTATTGATCGGTGAGAACCCGAGTCGTGATGGGAAATCGACGCGAAGGAATCGACTTTCGGTCAGCTGCGGGGTTGAGTCATCCTCCTGACCCTCCTTGTGAGTTTGCTAGCTTTGGGCTGGTTTGGTGTTCTTAAAGAAGCCCAGTGCGACTCGATAATTTGGTTTTATTTTAATTTTGGTCGATTTCAATAATTTTAGCTATTTCAATCAGGATTTCCCGATTTAGTAGCTTTCCGTTTTAGCGATTTTGTAATTATTTTAAATTATCTAATATTAAATATTGAAATTATATTTTAATATGATAATTTTATTTTAATATATATTATTATTAATGTGTAATGCTGAAAATTTGATTTGCGGGTGGAACGAGTGGGCGATTTCCATATTATAGCGAGATAGAGCGAAATGGTATTGGTACGCGACATAAATTGAACCAGGGGAGGAGCTTTTGGAATTCACTTCAAATCCTTTCCCTCTGACCACAGTACAGTAGAACCAGTTTCCTGCCTCGGTGCGCCACTGGCAGAGCCACGCGATCACCGCCGTCCTGACCTGCTGGCTGCCGTCCTGTCTTACGGCTTGCCTCCACAATGCCCAGGAAACCTGCTTGAGCCACCACAGTGTAGAGCCACGAGCTACCGCACTTACTGTTCGTACCTAGCCGTGATCACTTTGTGACTGCCGGCGCGTTACTATCGCCGGTCGTGCAACGAGTCGCTGCGCCACGAATACTCGCGCCCCGGAGTGTGTTGAGCCACGGACCGTCTGTGTCCCTCTTGCCGGTGTGACTCGATCGTCGTGATGAGCCCGCAGATCGGCCTTGCGGTGCCACGATTTCATTTTCATCGGCGGAGCCTACCTCAGTCTGCACCGGATAGTTGTAGTGCGTACCAAAGGGTGGAGTCCGCCTCGGGCCATGGTCGGGTCGATTACCCGGGCGAGAGGAGCGGGCCCGGCTCGGCCGGTTCCGGACCCGTGCAGGCTCCAGGTCAAAGTGAGTCACGAGGCCTCGGGGTTCGGGAGGAGTATCGGGACGGATGGGACCGGGCTAGATCACTGTGTGCCTGTTGAGGATGCAGGAGGGCCGGCCCTCGAAGCGGACCGTACTTCTGCCGGGTGAGTTATCCTCATCCGGACCTCGGTAGTCTCCCGGCCACGTCGGCGACGGGCGACCTGTGCTAGGTCATCCTTGAGCCTCTGGGATCGGGAGGCCGCTGTTGTTTGGGCACCCCTGACCAGGGAGCGGTCGCGGCTTCATTAGGAGACTTCCATGGGAGTCATTCTGACGTCCGACGCGATGGTGACCATAGATTCGGGGACTCGTCACGGTGATCGAGCACTACTCCTGCGCCATTCGTGGCCAGGGCGATGTGTACCCACCGGGTGGTTGCGGTTACGTTCGATGACCTCCGGGAGCACTGGTCGGCTCGAGCCCGATTCACTATCGACGGTCGCCGGGAGTTCTTAGGCGGCGGATGTCTCGGCCGTTGGGCTGAATCTATGAGCCCGGTCGAGATTATCGAGATTAGTCTACGCAGCCTCAGTGGGAGATGGTCGCATTCTTGCCAGGAACACCGCAGTTGGGCGGTGCTCTTCGGGGAGGGAAGCTCGCCGGATCTGGCGATTGATCACTGTTGAGGACCAGCCTCTTCCCGACTGCGGCACTATTACGGCGTAGGGGGCCATTTAGAGGCTCTTTCTGGGTCTTGGGAGGGATCTTGGTTTAGTCCGCCACGGCTGGTGATAACCTCCACCATTACACTTCGAGGATAAGGTCCATCGTAAGGGCTCGGCGAGAGTCTTCCGCTATTTATTGCCCGACTCTGGCCATGTCACTCGAGCACATGGGCTTTCGAGGCCTCGGATTGAGCGGAGGATTCGATGCCCTCTGGTTCTGTCGATGGAGCGAGCGATGGTCAGCCTTACGTATCTTTTCTCCTCCGGCGACGGGACCGGAGTCTGCCGGATCGGGAGGCCCAGGGACTCCGGGACGGGATAGTCACGCCCACGGGCCGGGTGGAGGAGGAGTCCGGGTTCCACATATGTCTCCTCCATCTCCTCCTCCGCGTTCTTAGCAGTATGGTGATACTCTGGCTGTCTCTGTACGACATTCTCAGTACATCTGAGTCGATTCGAAGAGCTAAGCGCTATTATGATCTTTATATGTTCTTTGACAGCTCTGCGGGCGGCACGGGGACGGAGGTTGGCTCGGTGAGGCCACTTTGGGTCGCTGGCCCATCACTCCGTGCTTTGCGGCCAGTCATGACACATTTGGGTATTCGCGTTCTGACCAGGAGACTGAGCCAGTGCGGCGGCCCGGCTTCTTCTTTGGATATGTTGGCGACGTGGTAACCTCTGAGACCCACCACCGCCCTGGGTGAGTGGTTTGGTTTCTTTATGATTTTGTATAGTTATCATTTGCTCTACTCTTGGTACATTATTAGGATTCATGTATTAGCCCGTAGTAGGCGGTGATATTTTTGTATGTTTAGCTTTGTTATCGTGTATTAGCCATTTGGGCATATCAAGCTATACGGTGTATATACAATATTACACTTTTGCATATCACTTTTGAGCTTTGTGTATCGATTTTGTTTTCAATTGAATGATTGAATTGCCTTTAATTGAAAAATTGGGAATTACATTTTGTCACCTTAATGTTGAAACTGACTCCATGCATGATTCGATTTTTGGTCGGTTGAAGTTCCATCATTTTCGACCTTGAACATTCCACGTAGCTAATTCACTGCCGTCAGTTGTACTTGATAGAATTTGTAGTGTTGCCTCCTTTCACTTTGCATAGCCGTGTAGGCATGTTGCGAGCTAGGATAGGTTTGTGTTACCACGTTGAAGACCCGATGTAGTCTTCGGGAAAAGAAAGAAAAAGCAAAAAAAAAAAAGCGAAGAAAAGAAAATAAAAGTCGTGAGCTTTGTGCCCAGGCTTAGAACAATTAGGGTATATGGCGAAAGCCTTTGAAGCGGACGTATAAGCGTAATTGGTTGGGGTCATGCAAGCTTAGTGTTCGTTACACGGGTGAATGGGTAGAGTTTAGCGAATTGTAGGTGCTTGATTCTCGAGATCATTTGGAGTCCGGGGTGAAGCCTGTAGAGTTTGTGGTCAAGTGATCCTTTTGGCTTGATGCCCTAAACCTTAATTGGTTGAGTCATGTCGGTGGACCTAGTTACGGACTTTGGTGAAGTCGAGTTTTGGGCATTGCACCACAAAGTAATCAATAACGGAAAGAAGAGTGTAGCTTTTCTATCTGCAGGTTGTTCGACTACTTAAGGCCATGCCATAGCTAGGTTGGGGAGGGAACAATTTTGCACTTTATTGGCTCGATGCGGATTTATATTAAGAACCATTAGATCTTTGTGAAGTAGGGTTGATTACCATGGATCGGATATTATTAAAATTGTTCTTATATGGTTTTGCTCTCATTGCCGGTTTGCAGAAGCAGTATCGGTGTTCATTTTAAGGTAATGTCTATATGTATATACCCTTTTGAACCATAAACTTTTTGAGAAAATCAAATATCGTGCCGCTATTATTTTGCCTTCTTTGAGGAACTAGCGGCGTGTCGATTGGGGGTGTGTTAGTGCCCGAATAGTCTTGTTGCAGGCCTTTATTCGAGATGGGTTTGAGTGCTTTTGCTTGGCGCTAATCGTATCAATTAAGCCCGATTGAAGTGTTAGTCTACTTAGTATCACTTATGCCATTTCGAGGTTATTTGTGGTTATTTTGCGGGTTTTTGTGTACCTGGAAGTCATTAAAATTCGAATTTGATATCGAGATGTGTTGAACCATGAAGGTGAAACCATTTCGATATCAACATATCAAAATTCGATGATGAAATGAAAGCGAAGTGAAGATGGAGGATGCGATAGGGGTGCGGTAAATGAGCGGTGAAACGACAATTCGGGGAAATTTTCGCTATGATTGCGAAAATTTGTTTGGGATTAAATTCGACAATGAAAATTTCGCAATCTTAGCGAGGTGAGGGAATTCGGTAGGCTAAACGAGGTGAGAAATTTAAGCTAGGCTAGCGAGAATTTATTTATATAGCGAAAATCCAACGTACTGGCGAAATTCTCCATTTTCTATCTTTCAAAATTTCGCTAGGCAAGTTTGGGCCATAGCTAGCGAAATTATCAGGTATGCTAAAATTCCCATTTTCGCTATTCCGTAGACTGCTAGTTAGCTAAATTTTCGCTTACCTAGCGAAATTTTCTCACATAGCGAAATTCTCGCCCTGTTAAATTTTCAGGTAATTAATGCCAAACGACCCTGCTTTGGTGTATTACCTCCTCATTCCTCAGATGAGCCAATATATTAGGCTTTCTCAGAGTTTCACACATCAGGCCTATAAGCCCTTGTTTCATCATTTGTAACCCTACAATCTTTTTGGCAACTTTTCATTTATGTAAATATCTCCCAAGTAGCCTCTTCGCTTAGGTTTTGCTTTTTCTCTCTCTTCTCTCTCCTTTTCTTTTCATTTTCTAGGGTTACTGAAACACCCCTCTCGAGGATGACAACTCAAGAGATGCTTGGCTAAGTCTCATGTAACTCCTTGAAGACGAGGGTTGCTAGCTTGGTTTTGTGCTTGCAGTTGTCTCATGTTTTAAATGCCATGTGCACGTATTTATGCCCCACCTTTCAAATTTCGGGGTCGAATATCATTTAATGTCATTACTTCGGGCCAATACTTACCATGTTTTTTAGTGGCACAAAGGCATACTTATCGTTAGATGCACTGTTATTCTTAGATGGCCTCACGAGCCACTAAAATGAGGTCGAAAGTGCTGTGGTTTTAAACCGAAAAGGGTACCGTGGAATGCATGTCGCCTCGTGCTGACTCAAATAGAGTGTTTCTGTGGTTAGGTTTTCATTAAACAAAGATCCCAAGTATGCTCGACTATAGGTTGATTGCCATGATGCGAGGATAAACCCGAGGACACTTGCATACCCCCATGTTGTCAAGCTAGTGACCTAAACCTTCAAAGCTGGCCTTTCACACTTCACTCGCCATAATTAATCAGCATCCAACAACTTCCACGTTTTGAAACAATCCAAAATCCAAATTAAAGCCTACCATTTTCACACCGATGCGAGTCATTCAGAGATCTCAGCTCAATTTCTAGCAGCAGCTTCGACTACGGGCAGCAGAGGAACATAGGTTTTGCTGATTCGCGCCACCGCGGCACGAATCAAATGCATTTGATTCGCGCCACGCAGTGATCCCGAATCAACAAAAATTTATATCCTATATTCTTCCCACCGGCAAAGAGTCACTACCGCAGTGATAAAGGGTTCCTCAGTAGTCAACACGTGGACGGGTTTTCTTCTTCATACAAATGATTCGAGTGAAATCAAAACCCAAGAATCAAATTTGGGATTTTGGGCACAAGCTTAAAATGTGGTTGGTTGCAAACTGAAACTAAATGTAAAATGAGACCCCTTGAAGTGTTAGGCCCTTTGGTTTAGGGTTTCAAGGTAACCACATGTCCGGGTATTTTTTCCTCGCGTTAGGGAGCATGACATATAGTCATTTCGACAGGATCTTCATTTTAACTTTAAAAACTAAACCACATGATTTTCCCTTTTGAAACATAGCATTTAAATGGGCATAAATGTTCTAACGGTGAAAATGCATCTCAAGCCCCAATCCTGATAACTAGCGAGGAATGACTAGCGGGCATAATGGATGCAGTGAAAGTATCCATTGAACCCCGAAAAACTTGCGAATACATTAAAGAGAGCATGCTTGAGATTTTGCTTTAAGTGACGGGAGCTTAAGCGACCCGAATCGTGCGTTAAAAGCGAGGGGGCGGAGTGCGATTACCTCAGGCCTAGCCATGACCGTCATCTTTAAGGAGGAAGAGTCTGTAAACATCCTCTGAGTTGTGTCTCGGAGGTGTTTGCGGTGAGGAGAGAAAGCGAGAAAAGCAAACGGGAGAAAGTAGATTCTTTATTCTGACAAATCAGTCCTCTCCCGATTGTATCTGAAAATGAAGCTATAGCCTTACAAGCCAAGTGAAATACCATAAAATCCAAACTTAAGTGATTCTGACAAGGGTAGAAAGGAGAAAAACCAAAATTGTAGCAAAAACTGGCGTGAAAAGCGGGAGCAATCGGCGGGAAGGCAGTGCTCGCGGGGATGCCTGATAGGCGTGGCAAAAGCACTCTGCGGTCCAATTTCTTCATTTGCTCTTAACCTTCGGATCTTTGATTTGCAATGTTGAGTTTGACTTGAATTCTTCGTGCTTGGATCGACTAAACAATTTAGAGCATAATTAGCTACTTAGTTGCAAAATTTGCCACAAAAATGTGATCATTAAAATAGTAGGCAGTAATGCGTAAATCGGGTTAATGAAATGATTAGTATACAAAAAGCACTCAAAACCTATAATAAATAGGGTTGAAAATAGCACTTTTGGACACTAATCACCATATAATGATCTTGAATGTGATGAAACTTGCTTTGAAGGTTAGGACTAAAAAGTATGGAAACTACCTGTTAGAGTGTGGCTAATGAAGGGTTTGTTGGGGTTCTAATTCTTGGAATCTAGTGGTAGGAAAACTACCCACACTCAGATAGCAGTGAAACCTTCTGAATTGACTTCTAAGTCGAAGCGTGTTTTAAGTGCCAGGGTTAGGAGCTCATTGATTAAGATGTCCTAACTTAGCGTTTGCCTTAATTGAGGAAGATGAGACGAGGAAGAAGATGTTGAACAAGTGATAGAATCTAACCATGTCGAGAAGAGCGATGAGAATAAATCTACTTGTTAATCGAAATCTAAGTTGGATGTTGAAGAAGTAGTGAATCTAACCATATCGAAGATGAGGAGAGGTTCACTCTTGAGTCAAATTTTGATTTAGAAATAAAAGATGTTTGAATGCGACGACTTTGGTTGTTGAAGAAAGCCCAGAAAGTGAAAAGGAATTCTCAACGAAGCAAAATCGATTATAAATTTGTTGATGTAATGGCTGAAAGAAATACCACCACGATTTTCTATGAGGGGTATTCAACATCAAATAGACCTCATACAGGTTGGTTTTTCCTAATAAGCTAGCCTCACATGAAGAATATTTAAAGACATGAAAGGTTTAAAACCTGAGTTGATGATTTTCTTGACAAAGGGAAAGGCATTCAGAGTGAAAGTTCCTATGTAGTTCCCACTATGTTGGTGCACATGAAAAGATGGATCACGTATGTGTTTTGATTCTTCAGAAGCTTTCAATAACATTTTATTAATGAGGAAGCAAAGATTCAACAAGGGCATAGAGTTGAACAATAAGAAAGACAAGCATAGAGTTATCAACAGTTGGTATTTGATCGGGAGGATGGATTTGGTTACCGCGTGATAAAGAGAGGTGTTCCCGAGTTGTGCACGAAAGAATAGATGGTTCTTCGAGATTATTAGAAGATCATAAGAATGCTTACAAGGTTAAATTGCCGCATTGGCTGCGATATCTTGCCTACATTCAAGGTTAAGGATTTGAGGCCTTATCATGGTGAAGACTTGAGGACAAGTCTTTTTTTTTCCAACTATAGGGGTTTGATGCAGGAGCTTCTATAAACACACCAAGCCATTTGGAATTATTACAATTATTGAAGAATTGGATTAGGTAGGTCAAGGCCGCATTGAATACATGTGAAAACTCCTTTTTTGGACCTCATTTGGGTGCCAGAGAAGTAGCATTAGTCGAGACTTGGACAAACCCACGATGTGGAGCTGCCATATTGATTTTAGAAAGATTTGCTATGAGATTTGCTCAAAGATTTTGTTTTATCCTTTTTAGGAAGATTTGCTTTATTTATTTTAGAAAGTTTGCTTTATTTATTTTAGAAAGTTTGCTTTATTTATTTTAGAAAGTTTGCTTTTAAGAGTTGCTTTATGTAATTTAGAAAGTTTCTTTTCCTAGTTAAAGTAGAAGTTGCTTTATTTGATTTAGAAAGTATGGGACTATATATACCATGTGTAGTCTTTTGAAAAATCGATTGAAGTTTAATAATATTTTGATTTCTCTTTTTAAGTTTCTCTTATTCTCTTATCTCTTGGGTGGATTCCTTGAGGGACGGAGTTCGTGGCTTCTCATACTAAATTGGTCCTTGATGTGAAGTCTTTTTTGACTTATCAATCGGCAGATCCATAGTTGATTGTAAGGCGCGCTCACTCAAAATCATCTATCTTGTGGATCGTTTCATTAACGATGAAATAAGCCACTCTTGTACAAACTCTACTATCCTCACCATCTCATCTTTTATAAACTTTCCATGACAAATTTTCAACCTCGACCCAAACTTTCCATATCTTGTTCCATACTTAAAACATTCCTAAATACCTTTTTTTCCCTTATATACCACAAATACACATCACCTAGCAGAAATCTCATAAACTCATCCATAACCTGTTTTGGCCCTAGAAAACTACCCCAAACCCATATTTTGACTTACCAAAACTTCTAGATCATCCATCAAGGTCCCAACCTTGCATCATCTAACATTTTGACTTATAATGGATTGTTATGGGAAATAAGCCGACTACATAAAACTGCTTGTGTGTGTCGGCTGTGATTATAGTGATATGTTGAATGTGAATATTAATATACTTACAGTATCATTGACATGAATGGAGATGATGCATAGAAATCATATGGAGGGTGATGTGGTTGTCCATGACCTGGTAGTAGTTGTGAATTATGTTGTTCATGTAACATTCACATTATGCATGTGACATGATAACATCTGATAGCATTGCATTACATATATGCGGGACATCGCGACATGGGTGGTATAAGTAGAGATCAACACTTGTGTTTGGTGTTCGATGGTATGTCGAGTACATATGGTAGATTGACCTTTGTGTTTGGTGTTCGATTAATTGGGCTCATTAAGAATGGACATTAGAGAGAAATGGAGTCTGGTTGTAGAAAGAAAGGAAATGAAAAATACGTGTGTGGTATAGCGAGGGATGAATCCTCGGGTAAAAAACCCTTGCCAATTATGGTGACATAGTCCCCAACGGTGAAGAGGCAGTAAAAGTGTCTTGGTTTCGCGGAGCTGCGTTAGTGCCAATCGATGCAGTGCGGGACTTAGTAAAAACAAGTGAATATTAGTTTATCCAGTGGTTTTGATTATAAGCTTTTTTGGAAAAATGGTCATTCATGGAACATAAATGGCGGTTTCACACTGGCTTGTGCATGTGAAATTCGGTGGGGACTCGGGACAGTGGGATAGAGTGAGTCCTGTGTCATCCATGGCATGAACATTTAGTGGAATGTGTTTTACTTGAATGTGTGAAATTGCATTGCATGTGCATTTAGGTGGGGAGTAAGCCACATTGTAGGAATTATTCTCTACTAGGCATTTATGCCAGATCGTGGGACCTTTCGAGTTGTAGGTGGTATACGGAGGATAGTATTTGTAAAACCCAGAAAAATTCGATTTTACGAAAAATGAGTAAAAAGCAGTAATTTCGGTAGAAAGCGAAAATTCTATAGATCTCGGATGGCCAGTAATTTGCTTAGTTAAATTAGGTCTCGCGAGAATCTAGTGACAGAGAAAGTTCGTCAGATTAGGAGATAGACATATTTCACAATTTACGGGATAAGTCGACAATATTGAGACGAATTTTACAAAAATCTCGAGAAATTCAGAAAATAGCGTGATTGAGATTCATTTAAAAGAATTGGGTAAGAAAGAAATAAAATTTTTAAAGGGAGCGAGGAACGAACTCGAATGAGATAATATAAGTTATGTATTCAAAATAATAATAATAATAATAATAATAATAATAATAATAATAATAATAATAATAATAATAATATTATAATTATTATAAAAAGGGAAAAATCAATGAAAAGGGGAGGAGGAGGCGTCGCGTGTGGAGAGAGAGAGAGGTGAGTGAATTTTAATTTTTTATTTTTCTCTTTTAGTTTCTTTAGATCTACGAAAATTGAATGATCCGGTTTCGTCGAGTGAAGAATAGTGATCTGCGATAAGGCTTCACAGCGTGAATACGAGTTGGAGTTTTGACAAGAAGCTACGTGAGGTGAGGTTTTATCCTCTTGTTTTACCTTGTTTAGTGTTTGTAAATGCTTGTGTTGGTTTTGAGGCGTGAGGAACCGTTTGATCGATCCCAAAATCTTGGGCAAGAGATGTGGAAATTTTGGAGAATTACAGGCCCATTTGAATGGTCAGTAGTATGTAGAAACATTTGGGGTGTTGTTTAATAATTTATGAAATAAATTGTGTTTTGGTGTATAGGCCATTGGAGATAAAATTGTGATTTGCTCAATTATATGGAATATAATTGTGTGTATAGGCCATTGGAGATAAAATTGTGATTTACTCAATTATATGGAATATAATTGTGAGTATAGACCATTGGAGAATTGAGTGTGAATTGCTTTCGAGTGAAATTTAATTTGGGTGTTTGATACATGTTAAATTACATGTGGTGTGAATGTAATTTGTGTATATATGCATAATTGATTATATTGTATAAAAATGATTGGAAATGGCATAATGCATTTCATATGCAACAGGTAACCTAGAATTTTAGGTGTAGTGCATGACATGAATTTTAAAGCGAACATGGTTGCGAAGGAATTTCACAAGATGATTTTAAGTGGGTTGGGAGATGGGCGACCAGATCATTTCGGATGAAGACCATGACATTTTGAGGAAAGCTCACGGCCAATTCGCCTCGGAGGGTTGTCCCATATTTTTGCAGGCACGTTCGGTAGTATATTTTCTAAAACTGACAAGTTTGTTTTGAAACTAATTATTTTCTCGCCATGACTTAGGCAAGTGTGGTGAGTCGGTGAGGACTCGGGGACATGTAGAATGGGCATGTAGACATTCAAGTAGGATCACGTATTTACTTGAGTGTGTGTTTAAATTAGAGCATTGCATATGCACTTAGGTGGAGAGTAACCCATTTAGGGTGATTCATTTCTTGGACGATATTTCAGCGCGTCGAGGAACATTTTTCGAGTGCGGGGTGTTGAGAAGAGCGACTCTTCTTAGGGCAGTTTTGAAGAGATTAGGGTTATTGGCTTTGATGGTTTTTGGATAATATGTATTAGAATTGTAAATTTTAATATGTATTGTATTAAGAGTAATGAAACAACTCTTTGACTATTGGAATATAGTTGGGTATATGTTTGATGAGTGTTAATGCAGGGGCCCAAGTGGCCATTTTTACTCAGGTATGCGTCTCGTGATACGAGATGTATAGATTTTCCGCAGGTTGTCGGGTAGTCAACGGACCCGGAGTTTTGGGGCGTCACGGCAGTGTTGAGCTTGGGTATGCGATTACTGTAGCGTCTTTGAGCATGGGCCTAGGATATGCGAGTTAGTGTAGTTCTGGTTAGGATTACGTGGCTTGGGGGATCGATACGACTGCGACAGTATCGGAGCATGGGTATACGACTACCTGGGAGCAGGGACATGGACTTAGGCCATGGCTATTGCGGTGAAATTGATATGGCGTCATGACTTGGTGAACTGGGTTTATAAATACCTAGAGTACAGATGTTAGGTATACGATTTTACCTAGGACTTGATGGGAAACGAGTTAGATCATGCATTCATTGTGCATTTGATGATATTGTGATGTTGATTGAATTGTGATTTGTATGTGGTGAGTAGCATAGGAGAAAATGTTGAACTCTAGGGTTAGAAAACATAACCTTAGGGGTTCGGAAAGACAAACTGAGCATGATAGTTCAGAAATTGAATTGTGTTAGTGGTTGGCAAGTAGCACCACTAAGGAAAAAGGTGATGAACGGGTCGGTTCATGGTTGTTAAGTCTACTAGTGATTGGCATGTGCATTACTAGTTCGATTGAAATGAGATTAAATAAAGTTTGTTTCCATTTGACATGTGTAGATGGCAAGTCGGTAGAGGATGTAGAATTAGATCCCGAGATGCTAGCTGAGCACCACCGGTATTTGATCAACGGGCCTTTGCTGAGGTAGGAGTTCTGTGCTACCATTGCATAGGCTATCTGTTGGTAGTCGGGGAGGTCAGAGAGTAACCTCAGAGGAATTTAGAATCACGGTATCCTCAGAAGCGTTCTGAGGGGAGAGATCGATGGTGGCGAGACCATTGGTTCATGCAGATCGAAGGTGTTAGAGGCTATGGAGATTACGTACGCGTGACCCGGGATGGGACCCAATTTGCGTTCAACTAGAAGGTGAGTCCCAAGTGTGGTGGGACTGGGTTAAGACCTCTAGGGATTTAGAGCGATCACTTGGCGGAGTTCCATGGGCTCTTTAGAGCGGGTATTTTAGGCCAACGCTAGACATCTGAGGCCGAAAGTTCTAGAGGTGGGCGAAGGCGATGGCGGTGATTGAGTACATGCCCGGATTCGCGAGTTAGCACGTTTGGTGATGGCCCATGTGGCCTGAGATATGGCGAGTTAGGAGATTTGAATGGGCGAGTTGTCGGTCGGCGGGGATAGTAGGACTTCGCCTACGGGACATAGACACCATGGTTGGAGACGATACGACCGTAGAGAGAGATCGAATGCTCGGCACTAGGGCGCAGTGTTAGTGTCAAGAGGAAGAGAGTCGGTCTTCTTCTGGTTAGGGAAGCGGGGGATTCAAGTTCACGGGGTTCGGAGCCCGCGACTATCTGGTCAGGGGACAAATGGGGTGCATAGCGGCGTGGTGGACCTTAGGGTGGTAGACATATTAGGTGTTGAGGTTATTCTTGACATGGATGAGTTGACAACCCATCGAGTTGTCAGTGATTGTGATCTGAGGCGGGTTATCATACCCGACACGGTCTTGGAATTGTAGATGGTAGCATATGCATGTGAGTGATGCGTATGTGCATGAATTTCGAGGCGGGGAATTACACATTGGGGAAGAATGTAAAGCAGAGAAAAATTCAATTTTTCTGAAAAAAGGTAAAACGGTGAAAACCAGAAATTCTAAAGATCTCGGAAGGCAGAAGCGATTCTTGTAGTTAAATTCGTCTCATGATTCTAGTGACCCAAAAGTTCGTCAAATTCGGAGATAGTCAAAATATTTAGCAATTTACACGGGTGATAAGTCGTCGGTGACTTGAGACCAGAGATTTTACGAAAATCTGGAGTGAAAAATGGCGTGAGTTAAAGTTCATTTAAAAGGAGTGAGCGAAAAGAAATAAAAATTTCGGGACAGGAGCAGGACTGAATGAGATAATATAAGTTATGTATTCAAAATAAAAATAATAATATTATAATTATTATAAAAAGGGAAAAATCAATGAAAAGGGGAGGAGGAGGCGTCGCGTGTGGAGAGAGAGAGAGAGGTGAGAGAATTTTAATTTTTAATTTTTCTCTCTTGGTTTCTTTACAGATACTGCAATCGGATGGCGGTTCGTGGTGAAGCGAGAAATGATCTGTGATGAGAGCTGACGTGGATACCAAAGTTGAGTTTGGCCAAACTCTGTGAGAGTAGGGGTTTTATCCTGCTTGTTTTACCCCTTGTTTAAGTGTTTTGTAAATGCTTGTGTTGGTTTGAGGCGTGAGGGCGTTTGATCGGTTCCAGTCTTGGAGCCAGAGTGTGGAAATTTTGGAGAATTTTGGAGCCCATTTGGGTGATCTGTGTGACTATGAGGTTGTTTGGGGTGTTTGTTTAATAATTTATGGAAATAAATTGTGTTTTGGTGTATAGGCCATTGGAGATAAAATTGTGATTTGCTTTCGATTATGGAATATAATTGTGTGTATAGGCCATTGGAGATAAGAGTGAGATTTACTCAATTATATGGAATATAATTGTGAGTATGGAAAAGGCCATTGGAGGTGAAATTGTGAATTGCTGGTGAAGCTAATTTTGGGTGTTGTTTGATCTATGTTAAATTACATGTGAGTGTGAATGTAATTTGTGTATATATACCATTATTATATTGTATAAAAATGATTGAAATGGCATAATGCATTTCATATGCAGTAACTAGAATTTGGGGTGTGAGTGCATGACATGAATTTTCTAAGCGAACATGGTTGCGAAGGAATTTCCACCAGGATGATTTTAGGAGAATTGGGTTGGGAGATGGGCGGATCATTTCGGACCGTGAAACATTTGAGCTCACCAACCAATTAGCCTCGGAGGAGTAGTCCACGTATTTTCTGAGCAAGTTCGGTGGTAATATTTTCAAGAACAACAAGTTTTGTTTGAAAATGATTATTTTCTCATACATAGGCTTGGAAGCAGTGTGAGTGGTCGGTGAGGACTGAGACATGGGAATGGGCATGTAGACATTCAAAGTAGGATGCGTATTTACTTGAGTGTATTGTTTAAATTAGACATTACTGTCACTTAGGTGGAGGGAAGTAACCCATTTGGTGATTCCACTACTAGGCGATAAACTCACCTACCATCGAGGAACATTTTTCAGTACGGGGTGTTCGAGAAAGACGGCTCTTCTTAGAACCGATTTGAAAGAAGTCAGTTATGGCTGATGGTTTTTGGATAATATATGGCCAAATTGTAAAAATTTTAATATGTATTGTATTAAAGTAATGAAACAACTCTTTGACTATTGGAATATAGTTGGAGTATATGTTTGATGAGTGTTGATGCGAGGCCCCAGTGGCCATTTTTGCTCGGGTATGCGTCTGTTGTCTGAGATGTATAGATTTTCCGCAGGTTGACGGGTAGTCAACGGACCCTCGGGTTTTGGGGCGTCACAGGCGCTCCTTCGAGACCATGATTTTGAAGGAAGCCAGGATGTGACTTTGATAATATTTTTGTAAACTATATTAGAACAAGTTAGTTTTAATATATGTTATGTATTTGTAATAAACTCTTTTGGACTATTGTGATATAGTTGTATATTGTTGTGGATAGGAGACGAGATGGGCTGAGTGTGATTAAATACTATACATTGAGACCTTTGGATGGGTCATGGATATATTGTTACACAGGTTGTATATTGGGTAGAGCTCCTCAAACAAAGGAGTCTCAACTCAATTTTTGTGAAAATATGGATCTCGATATATGGGACATAACAGTGCGATATCGGGTCACCCGATATCCATGAGTTTTCAAATGAGTTGACAGATTGATCCAATGGACCCCCATGTTTTGGGGAACGTCACATATATATATATATATATATATATATATATATATATATATATATATATATATATATATATATATATATAAAAAATTGATAATTGAATTGACATTTTTTTAAAATGAAACAAATTTTAAATTAATCATAGTCAACAATGATAGACAAAAAACTAGTTATTGGTTTTGAATTAAGAAAGCAATTAATTCATTTTTTGAAACTAAAAGTTCTTTATAATTTGTTGCTAGTAAGGGTTTTCATGATGTGGGGAAGATTTTGAACCCTTTTATAATTTATTGTTATTAGGGTATGTTTTGGGACTAGGCTAACAATTTTATATGTTGTGATTCTAGACTTTCTATTTAAAAAACAAATTATTTAGTTCTTTTTATTCATTTTATATTTTTACAAACATTACTTATAAAGTAGAAAAATACATAGATAGGGCTAGAAGATAGATGGACAAATATTGGGAAAAACCTCTGATACTTTGAGGACGAAGAGATTTTGAATTTTGATCTCATACTTTTCTTTTTTTTTTTTTCAAAGGAGGTCGATAATCGAAACCAGGGAATTTTCGTCTTTGATTTGAGACAAATTTACTTCTATCTCTAATTAGAGACGAATTTTATTCCATCTCAAATCAGAGACAGAAATAAGTCCAAATATTTGTATTTGAAAGATTAACATATAAAATACACGACATGTACTCAAATGTATTTGCAAATAACATAAGTAGTATATACATAATCTAGATAGATATTTCTCAAAAATATGATATTTAGTAGTTTGTATGATCGCCATCTTTATGTTTGATCTTGTCTATTTCTGTTATATACATTGCAAATGTCGCTTTGATGATCTTTTCAAGCGTAACTATTCGAGCGTGCTGGATTCTTTGTAAGAATTTGGTCGGGTTGGCTCTAGGTGTTTGACTCCTCTGCAAAAAATAAGAAACAAAAGGAACTCGCGGGGAGCTCGCGTTGCAGTTCAGATATAAGTCAAATTCTTTCTGTGGAAGAGAATATCAACTGCTTAGGGAATGAAGTTTTGTGCATATGTCTGCGTACCTTTCATCGATGGGGTGGCCTGGTATTTATAATGGATGATCATGACAACTTTCCTAGTTGGATGATGACACTGAATAGTATCTTTCCTTATTGGAGGATGATACGATGTTCTCAGCAGGTAAGATTTTCTTTCCTTATCGTAAGCCAGATTAATAGGGATAATTGATGACTTTCCTAGTTGGACAATCACGATATTCCTCGAATTGGGTGAGAGATTTTCTTTCCTTATTACTTAGGTGTAGGGATAATTGATGGGCAATAATTAGGAAATATTACTGTTTCCTAATTGGTGGAGATTGGGTATTTTCCTTTAATATGAATTAACGATTCATTCTGAAACCTTTTGAAGTGGTGAATTAGGCCCTTGTTTTGGGCCTATATTTGGGGGATGTTATCAAGTGCCTATTGCTAGTACTGGGCCCGTTTTTTAATCTCGTTTTGGGCTTGCGTCTTGGGCCTACGCACCTATTATTTCATTATCGGTTGCCCCGACATTGGCGAGTGTAGGCGAGGGGTGTATAAACTCTCGGATCGGGCGTGATATCCACATGGCTGCGGAAGGGTTTGATTCGTTTATAATCTTTTATTGTCTTGCGATTTGTTTGCTTGGTTTCTAGGTTGTTGCGCCTTCTAAGGCGAGCTAGCCGTTCTGGGCTATTATGCCTTTTGGCGTAGAGCTGGCTAGTGCTTGTCTCTGAGGGCATTGCGCCTGGCCCAGACTACTTGGCTCTGGGCAATTCTACCTTTTGGGTGTGAGGCTCACAGCCCAAATTTGCTTGTCTCATGGTGTGCGTATGAACTAAACTAGCAGCTCCTGGGCAATTCTACCTTTTGTTGGCCAGGAGCTCTGAATGTTGCTTGTCTCTGGTACATTCGCCTTTGTGAGCTACTTGGCCTTCAGGCTGTGCGCCTCATTTGTTTATGCTCTTTTGAACTCATCTATTCGCTCCCTTGAAACTGAGCTACAAGTCTCTTTTAAAACTGAGTTACATGCCTCCTGAGCTATATGGCTCCTTGGCTACTTTACCTTCTGAAATTGAGCTACTTGGTTCCTGGGCTATTATACACACCTTTTAGGCGAGTGAGCTCAAAAAATGAGGCATTTGTATCTCTGTTTGTGCTATACAGGCCCAGACTACTTGGCTCTGGGCAATTCTACATTTTAGGCGGCCGAGCTGTGGCTGCCTTGTCTCTGGTACATTCAGCCTTCTAAAGCTGAGCTACTTGGCCTTGGTGTCTACGCCTCTGCATTTGTTTATGCTCTTGCCCAGACTCATCTATTCGCTCCCATGTGAGCCCAGGCTACAAGTCTCTTTTAAGCGAGTTACATGGCTCTGAGCTGGCTCCTTGGCTACTTTACCTTCTGAAGCTGAGCTACATGGCTCCTTCAGCTGATTCTGAGCCTCTCTCAGAACCTAAATTACATGGCACCTTGGCTGAGCTACATGGCTCTGAGCTACATGGCTCCTTGGCTATGGCCTCCTTGGCCGGTTGTGCTCTGTGTCTGAAGCTACTAGGCTCTGAGTGCATGGCAGGGCTCCAAGTGCTATGAGGCAGTTATGCTCTAAAACTTAACTCTTTGAGTACAGGCCTTGAGGCGCCTAAGGTATTAAAAGCTTTGCCAGCCTAAGCAGTGATCTGAAACAGGCCTTCACGAGTTGTCAGCTCTGGGCTCAATCTTGGGCTCCACAGGCCTTAAGGCCTTCTGAGCTTTAAGCTCTACAAGTGACCCTCTCTTGGGCTCTGAGCGAGGCCTTCTGGTAATTAAGCTCTACAAGTGTTCTTTGGGCTCCGTATTTGAGGCCTTCTTGGTAGTTAAGCTCTTGCAAACAACTCTTGGGCTCCTGGGCGTTGAGGCCTTCACAGTACATTAGCTCTGGCTGAGCTCTGGGCTCCTGAGCTCTACGTGGCTTTGTGGCTATGGCTTTTGTTTGAGCGAAATTTCTTGGGCTCCTGAGCTACTTGGCTCGTGGTACACATGCTTTGTTCGACGAGGCTGCTAGGTTCTGGCGTGAGGCCTTCTGTTTGTTAAGCTCTGCATTGTGTCGGCTCTGGCCGGTGGGAGCCTTCCTCGGTGTTGGGTGCCTCTGAGCAGCCTCTTTGGGCTCCGGCGCTAAGGCCTTCCTGAGGCGTTAAGCTCTATTCGAGCTCTGGGCTCCCCGAGCTACGTGTCTCGAAGTAATTCATGTGGCACGACGAGGCTGCCCAGAGGCCTTGAGGCTGCCCAACAAAGTGGCTACATGGTGCATTCGACGAA
This sequence comes from Tetrastigma voinierianum, assembly GCA_016808115.1. NCBI lineage: Eukaryota > Viridiplantae > Streptophyta > Magnoliopsida > Vitales > Vitaceae > Tetrastigma > Tetrastigma voinierianum. Next base: position 291,760 of record JAEQBH010001944.1, on the reverse strand, counting down.
CTTTGGGTTCTGGGCGAGGCCTTCATGAGTTATTCGCTGCGCAAGGCGGGCCTCTTGTGGGCTCCTGGTACACATGGCTCGTAACTTGGCCTTTTAGGTATTCGCTCTGCGGCCCAGGCCACGGGCTCTGAGGCTGCCCAGCTCAGTGTATTTACCATGGCTGTTTGACGATTGCGCTCTGCAGTGAGCTTCTTGGCTCACGTGGCTGCATGGCATGTTCAAGGCGAGATTCTTGCAGGCTCTTAGGCTTCACCCAGCTCACAATAATAAATTTACATAGCACATTGGCCAGATTCTTTAGGCTCTTAGGCTTCACCCAGCTCTGTGCTTCCTGCTTTGTCGAAGCCCAGCAGCTCTCGGAATGGCTCTCTTTGTCGGGTAAAAACTCACCCAGGCTCTGAGCTACCCAGCTCCAGTGGCTACATAGCTGTTGGCCCGATTCGCTCTACTTGGCTGAGCTTCTGGCGCTCCACAGCTACATAACATTAGTGGCTCTTGGGCTCTGAGCTACTTGGCTCCATGGCTACATAGCTGTTTGGCTTGATTCACAGCTCTGCCAGTGAGCTACTTAGCTTATTGGCTACATAGCTGTTGGCCCAGTTCTTGGGCTCTTGAGCTCACCCAGCCGATGGATACATGACATGTTTGTGAGTTCACAGCTTTCTGTGATCTACTTAGCTCCGTGGCTACATAGCTGTTTGGTGATACGCTCTGAGCGAGCTCTTGGGCTCGACACTCCGTCTGATTCCATCTGATTTTTGTACGTATTGAGGTGGTCAATGGGGTCTTTTGTCCGTCGAACGTCTCGATCTGTGGCATTTGAACTTTCGAGAGAGTCTGACACCTTAGCGATGAATGGAGACTCGGTTTGTTGCACCAGGGCGTCCATGGGTGGCTAGGCTGGCACCACTATTCTGACCTTCATTGTGGTTGATTTCTTTCTGGATGTCCTTGAACCTTTGCTCCCACGACATCTCCTCGTTACGATCCTCTTCGTGGGGTTGGTAAGGATCATGCTCCATGGTGTGGCTAGTTTCCCCTTCTCTATCCGCTTCTCGACGAGGGTCGAGGTGTTGCTCTTCTCAGGTAATAGGGTTTTGGTCTTTTCGAGCCTGTCATGTCTCCTAGGGGCATCGTATTTGCTTGGTGAGTTGTTCCAACTCTTTCAGCAAGTGTTGGTTGGTAGGGGTGTAGCGGCGAAAGTGGGAACCTAGTATTAGGTGAGCTGGCTCGGCTCGGTTTAAAGGGTAGGCTCAGGGTCGTCTCCCGATCTCGAATGACCCGTCTTGGTAAGAGATTTAAAATATGGGCCACGATATCTTTGGCGAGTAACCACTAAAGGCGGATTTTGTATGAAAGGTGTCTTTGACATGCGAACAACAACATCATTGTAAGATGCATTATCAAGCGATCCTTGTCCAAACTTTGTCTGATGTGATCAACCAAACATTTGCTTAATGCATCCTGAATAGCAACTCAGGAATGAGGTGGGGTATATGTAAAATTGAGATAACCTGAGTTTCCAATTTGAATGTGAAATGGGGTAATAATCATATGTAAACCTTTTGGTCAGTTGATTTTACTGCTCGGTAGATTACACTTGTGAAGCCCCAAAACTCGGGGTCCGTTGACAACCCGTCAACCCACTAAATACTCGTGGATGTCGGGTAACTCGACACCACTCATGAAAATCGGGCAGAGTCTCCTTTGTACGGGGGCTGCGAGAATCTGAAACTGTCCACGATCACGCAGGCACATCCCAAATTTCCCAGTGACCACAGGGTCCACATATGAATAAAAATGAGTAAAAATGGCCACTTGGGCCCATGCATTAATACTCACAAAATTTCATCAACTATTTACCAATAGTTCAAGAGTTATTACAATACTCTTAAATAAAATATATATCAAAATTTAAAGTTTTAATACATGTTCTACAAAACGAATACCAAAAACATCAAAGCCACAATCCGGCTTTCTTCTAAAAATTAGCCTCTCTAATGAGCGTCGTCTTTGAGCAATCCACATTACAAATAATATTCCCTCGTGGTGAAGCGATACTTGATGGTAAATCTCTATAAGGGTTACTCCCCACCTAGGTGCACATGCAATGATTCAACATAAACACACAATCAAGCAAATACATAATCCTACTTGAATGTCTACATACCCAATCCTGTGTCTCGAGTCCTCACCGACTCCCTCACGCATGCCTAAGCCAATGCGAGAAAAAAACCTTCTTTTCATTTCTTTCATGTCATGCACTCACACCTAATTTTCTAGGTTACCCCGGTGCATATGAAATGCATTATACCATTATCAAACCACACATGCCAATATATCATTTACACATATATTAACAAAATTTACATACATGTCACATGTTATTTAATTCACATCAATAACATCAAAATTAGCTCACTTGAGCTAATTACAATTCATTTTCAATGACTTTCACACAATTATATTTTTATATAATTCCACATCATGTTAACACATTTAATTACATGCATTAACATATTAACTCTCACACAATTCCAAGCCATTCATGCTAATATATTTACATGCATGTATTAACACAATTAATTCCCATAATTCATATTATTCGATTCTCAATTAAGAATACCAAAATTAGCTCACATGGGCTAATTAACCAATCAATAAATTCATTTTGAATCACTCAACATCATAAAAATCCACACCAAAAATCACTTCACTATTCATGTGAAGCGGTGAAACCCTAGGTTGGCGCGATTCCTGGCCCGCAACAATGGGGATTTTCTCCGCTCGGTTCAATCATTTGGAAGCGAGAAAATGGCTAATCTAAGCCTCGAGAACATCTGACCATTTACACATGACTCTTAGCCAAAGAACCAACATAAGTGAGGAAAAAGATTCTACCTCTTGGAGTTAATCGGAACTCTACCAAATCGGTGTCATAGTAGCCCTACACATTAGATCGGCTTTGCAGCTGCTTGCTCGTCGAGGCAGACGGTCGAGCGACTACGATCTAGAGAGGAGATCCTTCATAAAATACAATCCAGCCCTTTACGTTTTCTCCTTTCAAATGGAGAAGAAAACTATTCATTGTTTTGTCTTATACATTTAACATTTCCAATAATTCCCAAATTTTCCATTTTCTTGATTTTTGACATTTGGCATAATCTCAGCCATTCACATTTCTATCATCTCTCTGTCGTACGATATGTGTCATGAGTACATGTAATAGCGACTTTTGTCACATCACATGTCTTTCCGCAGTAGTTTTACGGCACCAGCACCGATGCTTTGAAAAGCGTAGAAATTAGCATCTCGAGGTCGATGAAATTAGCGTGGTAGCTAGATTTCACGAGATGGTCCCTTTGAGGTGAAGTCCGTTTCATCATCCGAGATCTAGAAAAATTCCAGATTTTGACCGATATTACCATTTTGCCATTTTTCAGAAAATTAGATTTTCTCGGGGTTTCACAACACTTACTTTATTTGTAGATTTCAATAAGGTGGAAACTTTCTTCTTCTCCACTTCATAAGCAGCAAAACAATCTTTTCTGACGGTTGCATGAATAACTGATTGATAATGAGGAGTTGCAGTCTTCATCAACAAATTAAACACTTCATACTCCACAAATGAAAATGGTAACTCATGAACCATAATCATATGAGATAATACCTCTCGGATCTTAGATTGGTCATATTTAAAATTTTTCACCTTAGCTACCGTTTCAGACTCCGAAAAAGAGGTATTGATTGTTAGCTCCTTTTGCCCGGACAACTTTATTTTTCTCCTCTGACAACTCTCTAGGTGCCTATTATATTGAGTTGTAGGACCACCCTTGGTATACGTAAAATGACTCTTACAATGAATGCATTCTACCTTATGTGATTTGTCAGGACGTGCGGCTACTTTAAATTCATTCCACGCTTTGGAGGTGAACTTTCTTTTCTTTGCACACTTGGTGTTATCATCTTGAGTATCTTCAACATTATCAACCCTATCAACACCGACACTTGTAGATGCTGCATTTTCCTTATTTTAATTAACATTTGTTGCATCAACAGTTGCAACAATGTCCATTATAGGACTTGTTTGCGAATTTTCTGGGGATAATAGATTTGGAGAAGCATGGTCGACATTTCTCTTGGTAGATAACCTTACACCTTTACATATGTAACAACGATAGTGGCTTATTTATTGATAGGCAACTCATGAAACAATATAATCAATATTTTGAAAATGGAGTCTAAAGTGTAATAGTTGAAATAAAGTTTGAAATCAGTTGAAAAAAAATTATGAACCTAAAATAACTATAAAGTATATTTTTGTTAAGTTTAAAAAATATAAGAAGGAAAAGTGAAATTTTAAATATATCTTTCCTGAAGTATTTTTATTTTAAATAGATATATCTTTCAACTTTTCATCACATTAGATTTATTGAATTTGATTAGGCAATTCATAACTTAATAAGGATAGGTTGTACCTAAATTAGAATTCGATTAAGATCAAATAATGGAAATTATAATGCTTCCATGAACGAGCAACAATTGATTTTAATAGACAAGCGATAGGTGAAGACATTAGAAATTACATAAATGAGTACCTGGGGTTATAGGACACCTGATCATTTTCAATTCTCAATCCTTTTTTTTAAACTTTTTTCAGAACAAACACGAAACAAAAACATGATTTTTTTTTTTAGAGAAAGTTTAGGATATGTTTAGTAAGGTTTTCCAAAAAAAATTAATTTTTTGAGAGAAAATTTGTCAATATTTTCCCAAAGACAAAACTTAATTATAAAGAAAGCGACTTTTTATAATTGTTCTCATGGAAGGAATTATGTCCAAACAAAACAAATTCAAGTTAATTAATTTGAGTGCGATCGTCCCATTCTTTGTAAGTGGGTAAAACTAGAAAGGATTCAAATGAGAAGAAATCATCTCTACATGATACACGATCGATGTGGATCAAAATTGGGTTAGCTTCTTGAACAATAAATTGTAGCCAAGGTTTCGAGTCAAGCATTGCTGTAGAAATCTGCTTCACTAAAGAGAGGTGAGTCATGACTCGAATCTGACAAAACATACAAACATGGTAACTTTGGCAAATCACATTCTAATAACCATCTTAAATCACATTATAGAAACCATCTCGGAAATTCCACAATATCTCTTCCAAGAACTCGAGGTCGACTGTGTTTGCTTCAACTTAGTCATGTCAAAGAATTTCTGACACGAAACCACGAGGTTATAATTTTAAATTTGTGTTCTCGTCTGAAAATGCACATCAGTATAGAAGAATTGTTTCACCTTGGCTTGCTCTTTGAACCATATGCGGCTCACATACCACAAGATCAGGTAAGGTCTCGGTTGAGCACTAGTTTCAAATCCAAAACCAAGATCATATAAAAAAAATTCAACACCAAGACGGACGGACATTAAACTCGTTTTGGTAGCAAGAAGAAAACAAAGAAGATGAAGTAAAACAGGGACTCTTCTCTTGGTGAATGATATTCCCCTTCTTAATTTTCTCGACAACCAAACAAAAATTAATCAAAACATTCAAAATCGAAAAATTATAAACCCTTAAGTCTAGTGACAGAAAATTTTAGGGCTAAGGTATTACGGGGAGAAAACGAGGGGCGAAATGATAGCGACGAGAAGCCCGAGGATAAATGATCCACATTCTTGTAAAGATAGACATGCTCGTGTTCCATTTTGCGAGGAAAGCGAATCGAATCTAAGAAAGTTTCTTTCTTTTCTCTACATAATGGTTTCTTTTTCCGCTTCTTGATCCACTTTCTTATTTGTCCTTTGGCCTCGAAATGATAAAAGAAAACATAGGTTTACTGAAATGATAGCTTTAAACTTGGAATAAAGGGGGTAAGCTATCATGGTTCAAGTTTTGTTTTCATATACACTATTTTGAAACCACACCTCCACCGCCTTATCTTTATTTTCTCGCAAAGTCAACTTTGTGAAAAATAAATTATGTATTTATCACTTTTATAACTTCATTTTACCATAAAAAAAATAAAAATAAAAACTTCATTTTACCATAATTAATTTATAGAATAAAATCTTAGTTTCCTAATCTAATTTATATAAGTTAACTTGAAAAGTAAAAAGATAAAATTTGAAAAATCATATCATCTTGTCTGTATTAAATTTATAAATTAAAATTTTTATTATTCTAATTAATTATTAAATTATAAATTTAAAAAAATTTCAATTAAATTATTTTTTATTAATTGGATAAATATAAAATCAATCCTAATAAACCATAAATTTATTGGGGCATGCTGGATTTTATAGGAGATTCATCAAAACTACCCGAAAATAGCGGACCTTATGTAGATTCTTGGAAAGACCTGAAGCTTAATTTTGATGATTCAGTACAAAGTGCCTTTGAAGAAATCAAAGATGATTGGTTGAAACACTATCATATTCTGTGAGAGATGGGATGAGAATTAGTAATGTGAAGTCACAGGTGATTTCGCAATAGAGTATGTTGATAGAAAGAAATATTGAGAGCCATATACTATGCTAAATGAGACATGATGAAGCCTGAAAACTGTCCACAGTAGAAAGGAGATGTTAGCCGCTAGTGTTTTCTTGCCTAATGAGAAGTCGAATGCATTAAGTCCGTATTTATAGTTTCACACCGGACCATGGGCATGAAATATCGTGTCCCCAAGAAGGCTAAGCGAGGCGGTAAGGTGGGTGCTACTCTGTGAGTTTGATCTGGAATTAGAGATAAAAGGGGTGTGACAATGTGATAGTGATCACTTGTAGGAATAGAAAGAAATCGGGTAGGAGGAGATAAGATTAAAGAGAACTTTGAGGATGAGCAACTATTTCAATTGTCATTTCAAATGCCATGGTATCTTGATATTGTGAATTACTTAGCTTGTGGAGTAGTTCGCCACGATTCAGCCACCAGCAGAAAAAGAAAGCTCCAAGGCGACGGCCCGGTATTATATGCAGGATGACCAGCATTTATTTAAGAGGGTGTTGATATGATTATAAGAAGATGTGTGCGGAGGGTGAACAAACGAGTATGAATGAATGCCATGCATGCATACATATAGAGCATTTTCTGGAGAAAGAACGACTCATAGATACTCCAGTGAGTTTTATTTATTTACTTGTTTCGGGTATCTGGAGATGGGTCAAATTATGTGATAGATGCCAGATTGGAAATATCGTTAGCATAAATGAAATGCCCCTCTGAGGCATATTGGTGGTGCAGATTTTTTTATGTATAAGGATAGATTTTATGGGACCTTTCACGATCATTTGGAAACCTGTATATCTTGCTAGCGTGGATTATGTTTTCTAAATGGGTGGAATCAATAACACTTGGAATGATGTTAATACAGTTGTGAGTTTCTTGCAAAAGAACATATTGAGCAGATTTGGAACACCCAGGACTATCATTAGTGATGGGGGAAGCCATTTTGCAAACAAAATATTTGCAAAGCTAATGAGCAGGTATGGAATCAAACATATAATGAGCCTAGCTTATCATCCCCAGACTAATGGGCGGAGATTTCCCGATAGGGAGATTAAAGATCATGAAGGCGCCAAGTTCGAGCAGGAAGGATTGGTCTTCCAAACTTGATGATGCACTTTGGAAGCTACGGAATTTGCGTTGAAACTCCCGTTGGAATGTCTACATCTGAGTTGTTTTTGGCAGCCATGTCACCCTCCCTCTTGAATTGGAATGCAAGGTTATGTGGGCCATCATTTGAATTCCCGTTCAAATGGCAAAGGAAGAGAGATTGCTTCAAGTAGAATGAGCGGAAGAATTGAAATGAAGCCTATGATAATGCTAGGATATACAAAGATAAAACGAAAGAAATGGCATGATCAAAGGATTACGAGGAAAGAAGTTGAGGATCAAGTTCTTCTTTTTAACTCCAGTTAAGATGATTTCGAGAAAATTGAAATCTAAATAAAATTGGACCACTTTACAGTAGTGTCAAGCACTATTTAAGGCGGTAACACCTAAAAGTGATCTTTGAGGGGAAGAATTTAAAGTCAATGAATGAAAGTGAAGCATTATCCAAAATGGGGAGAAGGGAAGAGCTCCAGTTGGTTCATTAAGAGAGAGAAAGAATCAAAACAGCAAGTCCAGCTAAGGACTCAAAACTGAGCAGCTGATGGGAGGCAACCCATAGAGATTTTAGTTTCTGAATTTAGTTTATGATTTTAGACTTTGATTTTATATAATTCACATTGATTATGTTTTTTTTTTTTTTTTTAGTTTTCATAATGATTAGTTAGTACTTGAGAAGTTAATTTTTGTTTAATTAAATCCTTTGGAAATTTTTGCGGGGTAGCATGCATAAATGGCTCGAGACGAGAAGGAACAAACTCGGTACAACTCCGGCTGACTAACGAAAAGAACATACTTGGGAAAAAGGGGGCATTCCTTTCCCTTTATAGAAATTCTTTGAAAAGGGAATTGAATAGAATAAATGCTTGAATTTACGTGTGTGAAGATTTAATTGAATCTTTGGAATTTGCATATTGAAAAATAGTGAAAAGCTATCTGTTCATTAAAGGTGAGCAATTGAATACTAGGTCGACGAAACTTATGTAACTCACAGAAAAATGTTGCAACGTAAAGTTGATGTATTCGGTCAGTCTGCGAAGGAAGAGGAAGAATGGTCGCGACCAAAGGTATGTCGCTGACGAAATAGAAATTCGCGACATCATGATAATGTCATGAGATGCACTGTTATCGCGTGAGAGGATGACTTATCCTCCACACATAATTCTGTGACATCGAGGAAAAGTTGCCAAGCTAGGCAAATTTTAATTTGCCTAATTTTAATGACAACGAAATTTATTCAACCTTTACGTTTTTGTTAACATTTATTCCAATCGGGAATTAGATAGTAATTAATACGAAACATAATTCAGATTATTGAATGAGCGGAATTGGTTTATAATGGTCATTTAAAGGGAGATTTGGGAAAATCTTTCAATATTCATTACTTCATTCAAAAATTCCAACGGGCGTCAAAACGAAATTCGAAGTCTCATTTTACAATGCATACAGTGAAAACTTAAGAAGAATAAATAACCTGTTCTTCCGGTGAAATTAAATCAGTATAAGGGCCCGGAAGGCAAAGGAAGAATAAGCGAGAAAATGAGGAAGATGGAGAAAGAAGAAAGAAGAGCTTGAGTTATGAACCACGAGTTTATGGAATGGATGGAGTGGGGAAAACAAACCTATTGATTCCTTATTCCATAAACGATGTATGTGAAGAGAGTGGTTGATGGAAAGAATTGGAAGAAGGGTTAATTCGGAACCCATCAGCGAGACTCGAAGAAAAAGGGAGAGAAGGCTCAATTTGTTGAACAACATATTAGCTGTGAATCACTCTTGGAGGAGCTCAAGGTTTGGTGAGCCAAATTTTGAAGCGAGAAAGCGCAACCTTGAAAAGAAGATATAGAATTTAGATCGAAATAAAAGGGTTTTCTCGAACTTGAATTCTGGTTTATTTGTAGAAAAGGCGGATTATGCAGTATTGAAATAATTTGATCGTGAATAAGTACGTTGATTGACAAATTAGGTATTCATTAGATGCGAATTGCGTTTCATTGTTATGTTATTTACTACATTTAAATTAAATAAATAGTGCATTTCTTTCCAGACTATAATTTTCATAATCAGGTATGAATGAAGAAATTGAAAAATAAGGGCTAGTTGGCACAAAATTGGTGAAACCTGAGTACGTAATTGATTTGAATTTAGTTGATAAGTCCAAATTTAAGGAAAGTTATACAAATGAAGGAGGCGAAAGCAGTTTTGGGTTTGAATTATAAACGAGTTAATTCGAAGAACTTGAAGGCCTGGGACCCAAATAAATCCTCGTCAAGCGAAGTGAGTCAAGGACATCCTTAGGGTTGTTCCACGAGTTAACCTTGAAAGAGTTCTAGAACTTGTTCAAATTATTGATCAAGGCGAAATCCTAAGTATCTGACTATGAAATGATGCAGGCCTATCCTTGGCGGTTTGAGCCTTTCCTAGCCACCATTATTTATATGCTTTTGCATACACCTAAGCTCTAAATTTGAGCAAGCAGTCCTATCTTCAAAACAAGCAATTTAAATCCCAAGCCATCCTTTATAACTAATCATCGATGAACCTCCCGATTGCAAAAAACTCAAGGAGGAAGAAGAAATAAAGTTTGGGAGTTATATTTTGAGAACAAGGAGAAATCTGAGAAAGGGAGAAGAAGGACATTTCTAGCGGGAGGAAACAAGAAGAAAGCTTAAGGGAAAAAGTTTTTGTCTTGTGGCTATTTCTCTTGAACTGAATTAAGTTCTTAGGGGTGTCTCGACACCTAGTACCCCAATGCCAAGCCCGATTGTATAGGTTACTAGTTCGCTAAGAGTGTTAGAAAGCCTAAAGACAGGAGCAATAGACTTTCACGAAAGTGGCTTGGAAGAGTTCAACAAATGCGATAGGGGGTGGAGCGAAACAGGTTTAAAATACAAAATTCAGGGAAATGCCCACAGGCGAGTTTGAAATCAACTAAAGAGTTATAAGAAGGCGCGATTAAGTAAGAAAGAAGAAAGAGTTTGGGTAGTCTTAACCTAAAAATTCCATCTAACCTACCCATTACCCAAGCCTAACATTACAAGCCTGAAAGTCCTGACTGATCTTGAAGGTTGGAATTTACCTACATTAGTGGGATGATATGAACAACAGCGTATGGAATTTGGAAACTATTAAAGGATCGACTTGTGAAGAGCTCGAAATTGCGCCCGACTCACTAAGAATTGAGGAAGAAGACCTTCTCTTCGGCATGATCAATTGACTATCTTGTTTATAAAACAAATTCTATGATTTAATTATGTACACACGATTGAGTAGAAACTAACCTTTATAAGGCTTGAAGCTAAATATACAATAAACGAGATACAATTTAGTTTTCAATTAAATTGGTTATGGCTACGAGAACAAAACGGAAAAATGTCCTTTTGTTTGAGACGAGCAAATCTTCTTTTCTTTGCGAGAGACAGCGGGAATTTTAAAGTTTAGGAGTTTGATAGGCTTAAAAGTAGTATTTTTCGATCCATTTTTCGATTTATTTTATTATAAAAAAGGTTTGATTTATGTGCGGGAATATGGAATCTTCCGCAAAGCTAGTGTCTTGTGAGAGATTCAAAAGCGAAGTGCGGTAAAGGGCCCGAATGTGGTGGCGGTCTTGATGGCGGGTGAAGAAAATTGCGCGGAGAGGCGAAAAAGGATGCAAAGGATCGATGTCATGAAGCCTTTGTGGTGGGGAAATACATATTAAGGTTACAACTACAAAGCTCAGGTGATCGCAAATGGCTTAAATTGAAGATAAAGCTGAGATGGGCGTGAAAGAAGCTCAAGTCGAAACCGGGAATTGATGAAGAAGAAGACATAATGTCGACATCATTTAGAGTCGCGACATCGGTAACCGATCAGAGTGGACAATGAAATTAAGCGACACTAAAAGAAGTTGCTCTGAAGATAAACAATTATTTGAACATTTAAATTCATGACATTTGGATGCAGTCGCGACATCAACACTGAATCGGCCCGATCGCGTATCGGTTTGCAAAGGCAGAATTCGCGACATCATAAATAGTCGCGACATGAGTTTGCATTAAAAAGGTAGCGACAGATCAAGCGTCGCGACGTGGTTGCACTAAAGAGGAGATTCGGCGACATACTGGTGTTGGCGACATAGGTTCAATAGAAGAAGGTCGCGACAACCACACGAGTTTAGCCATGACTATCTTCAGACTTGGTGCGACTGTTAAGCGATCGCGACATCGTACTGAGGACGGAAGGTCGCGACCATGAAAGTGATGTCGATAAATAAAGAGGTGAGGTCGCGGCGTCGGTAAGGCTGTCGCGACATCGGATCAGAGCGAGGTCGCGACAAGAATAAATTATCGTGACATCGGTTCACCAAAGACATGTGCGACCAAACAAGAGCCTGCGTGAGCCCAGAGCAGCGAAGTGTGACAATGAGTAGATGTCGCGACATCAACAACTCAAATGGGCGATTAACTAAAGTCAGGTGCATCGAAATTAGGAATGACGAGAACCACATAAATATGTACCATTTGCTACTAAAAGGCAGGCTGCAGGCGACACTGAAGAGATGCGGGTTACTAAAGGCTCCTGTATTTTAATTTTCTTTTATTTTTTTTAGATTAGTTCGTATTTTTGTTTTAAATTTTGATCTGAACGTTAGCTGTTAAAGTTTTAGTTGAATGCATATTTATATTTCTTCAAATTACTGTCTGGTTATTTGAATTCCAAACAAATTTTGGATTTCCAACTACCAGTTTCCTCATTAAAGTGGTTTCTTGATCGTGACCAATGTATGAGTGTAATCAGTGGTTTGAAATGACTCCATTGAAATTACTCCATCATCGAAATTATCTTTCACATAATTTTATTCTGTCGATGATGAACCGGTTTGTAAATCTACTTCTTGGTTTTGTTTGTTTTATGGAATTGATCCCAATATCAGGTCTTAAGCCTACCCATAAGCGGATTGTCTCGAGTACAGTTCCAGGCCCTCGAGTGACCTGGGAGGCATTCACGAGGTAATGAGCAATTCGTGGATGGTATGCAATTCTTTATTAATTGTTATGTGCTGCAGTAATGATTCAAGTGTAATAAGTCACTCTTTTCACTTGGAGACGAGAATGGGTTGAGCGTTATCAATTTTAAAACATGCGGAGAGTTCGCCTCGATTCGAATAGTGAATTCAATCCAGGTGTTAGCAAGGATCTAATCGAGGAAAGAATGAGGTGTTCTAATTTGAACGAGAAACCGAGTATAGTGTAAATATGTGCAATGACTAAAGGTTAGGAGCTCGGGTTCAGTCCCGGGTTGTGGTATGAAGTATTGAAAAATACCCCGGAACAAGGTGACCCAGTTAAAGGTAGAGTTATCTACAACCCGCGTCTTCGAAAAGCAATTCGAGGTTAGATAATGAATAGTGGAGTTTGGAGAGATCAGGTTGCACTTTCATATTCCTTGGACTAGTTTAATCACATGGTTCATGAAGAAAAGTCTGAGTGAAATACGAAGGAATTGATGTTTCCACAATAGTTTATTTTCAATAGGCTCTTTAGGATAAATTTCAATCTAAATTTATTATTTTATTATTTAAACATTGATTCATTTGTTATTAATTCAGATTCTTTTTTAATTTTCATTATTGTAAGGCTTTCAAAAGCCGATTCAAATTATCTATCATAGTCAAATAGTATAGAACTTGAGTGGTCGGGGTAGTTGATTGAAAATTCTTGAGATCTACGTGGGATCAAATATCTGGACTAAAATCACTTTGTGCTTGTTAGAGCACATTGCACTTACTTGAATCATGGATCAGCGGGAAGAAATTTATCAGTCTTAGAAACCATTTTTAATCAGTATACTTGTAAAGAAAAATAGCGAACAAAGTTTCATGGCATTATTGTTGGGGATTAGACAATAGTCCTTTGGTAAACGTGTCATAAATTTTGTTTATGTATTTTGGTCCAGCGAACAAGTCAAGTGGAATGAAGTCAATGATCCACAGATTGAATTGTGAAACCTCGAGAAAAATCCAATTTTTTACAGAAAAATGGCAAAATGAATTTGTCAAATCAAATTTTCTAGATCTCGGACTGACAAAACGGACTTCATAGTTGGAATTCTCTCTTAGAAATATATAATACACGTCGAATTTCGTCGAGATTAGAGCGGTCGAATTTCACATTTTTCGAGGCAAGATTGTCGGGTCTTGAGTAAAACGACTTTGTGAAGACATGTGATGTGACAAAGTCACACACTACATGTACTCATGTGACACATGTTGCATGATTAGAGAGAGGATGAGATGAATATTAAGATTAAGCCATGTCTAGTAAGACAAAGGACAAGATGGGAATTATTAAAGTTTGCCCAATGAGAATAGAACGAGGATGAAGGAGGAGGGCGTGAGAAGCATGTGTGCATTTTCTTGCTTCAATTTGAAGAAAAATGTGCATAAGGAGCTGAGAGCTGAGTGAGTGCTAGTTTGTGATTTTAGAGAGGCAGAGCTACTTCTCTCTGGAAATTTCTACCGTTCGGACCAGTATTCGCTTAGGCAAAGTAAAGTTGTTCTAGCCGGCGAGGGCTATGCGTGGACACCAATTTGGTGAAGTTCCGACAACTCCAAGAGGTAGGGGTCTTCTCCTACTTGTGTTATTCTTTGGCTAAGAGCTATGTGAAGTTAGGGATTTTGAGGCTTGAATTAGCGGGTGTTTGTAGTCTCAAATGCTTGGGAATGGCGAGGAAAGGATCCACATGGTTTCCTTTGTTCACGTGTATTGTTATTGTGATTTTGTGTGTTTGGATGATTCAAAAGGTGCCGATTGGTTAATTATCCCATGTGAGCTAATTTTACAGTGGTATTGGTTGCAAATTAAATAACATGATTTAATATTGAGTTAATTATGTTAGTATATACATGTGTTTTATATATTAGCATGAATTGTTTAGGGTTGTGTGAGGAATTAATATGTTAATGCATGTGTTAACATGCATGGAATATATAAAAATATATAATTATGTGTAAGCCATTGAAATGGTGTAATTAGCTCAAGTGAGCTAATTTTGATGTTATTGATGTGAATTAAATAACATGTGGATGTAAATTTTGTTAATATATGTGTAAATGATATATTGGCATGTGTGGTTTGAGAATGGCATAATGCATGTCATATGCACCGGGGGAACCTAGAAAAATTAGGTGTGAGTGCAAGGCATGAAAGAAATAAAAATGATGTTTTTCTCGCGTTGGCTTAGGCATGCGTGAGAGAGTCGGTGAGGACTCGAGACACGGGATTGGGTATGTAGACATTCAAGTAGGATCATGTATTTGATTGAGTGTGTGTTTATGTTGAATCATTTCATGTGCACTTAGGTGGGGAGTAACCCAGTAGGAGTAATTCCACTCTGCGGGCGTACTCACCTGTCAGAGGGAATGTATTTCGGGTATAGGGAGCGTCGGGAAGGCGACACTCATTAGAACATTTTGAAGAAAGCAGGCATGGCTTTGACATGGATTATGTAAAACATGTATTAAATTCTTAATGTTAATATATGTTGTATTAAGAGTGATATATCAACTCTTGAACTATTGGTATGTAGTTGATGTAATTTTAATGAGTAGTGATGTATGGGTCCAAGTGGCCATTTTTACTCATTTTAATTGTATATGGACCCGGGGTGGTCGTTCTTAATTGTTGGGACAGGTTTTGTACCTTGGGTAGAGCTCCCCGTACAAAGGAGACTCTGCCCGATTTTCATGAGTGGTGTCGGGTTAACGACATCCACGAATATTCTACGAGTTGATGGGTTGTCAACGGACCCCAGAAAATGGGGCGTCGCATGAATAATGTGGTAAAGAAAACTTGTGTCGGGTAATAGCAAGCAGGGATAGACACCCCCTCGGGTGAAAGACCCGTTAGTTGTGGTTAGACATTATTCCAATGATGAAAACCCGTAAAAGTGTCTAGGTGTGCAAAGCCTGCAGTGTGACACCAAAAATTCGTTACCCATAAAAAGACACATGAGTTTTGTATACAAATTATCATTAAGGTGTAACACCCAAAAAGCTTTTGGTTTGAAAGCAAATGAATTTGTTTTGTAAAATGATCATTGGATGTATTCTAGAAATGATGGATTTTATCACGCATGGGATTTGGCATTGTGTGATAGGAGTCGATAAGGACTCAGGCGTGATGGAAGTCGGTAAGGATTTGGGGCATGGTACATGATTGAGTCTCATCTCATTTCATGGCATGACATGTAGGATTCCATAATAGAAATTGCATGTTTTTACTTGGAATGTGCGGAACATGACCGTGCATGTGTGCACTTAGGTGGGAGTAGCCTACGTAGGAAATATTCTCTACGTCTGTGGCTCACCCTATTTGGGAAACATTTCGGGTGAAGTATAGACCTGAAGGTGATGCTCGTTCGAGTACATGATTGTGAAGAAAGTTGGATTGTGCCTTTGATGGTTATTTTGTAAAATATATTGGAACAAATTAATTTTGATATATATATTTTGTATAAGAGTGTTGTATTTAAACTCTTTAGGACTATTGTGATATAGCCTTGTATATTTTTTAGTATGGATAAATGAGCCGTAGGGCCATTTTTACTCATAAATGGACCTGGTGCGGTCATTGTGTCATATAAGGCCCCAGATGGGTCATGTTATTGTATAATGTACAGGTTGGGAATTGGATAGAGCTCCCTGTACAAAGAAGACTATGTCCGAATTTTTGTTAAATTATGGATCCCGGTGAATGGGACACACCAAAGGGTATCAGGTTACACGATATCCACAGGTTTCCGCGAGTTGATGGGTGATCGATGGACTCTCGGATTTTGGGACTTTAAAATAACATAACTTAACTTGGAAATTTTCTATAACACTTAACACTCACCTACATCATTTTCATAATCTATCACATATTGGGCAGGCCACAAAACCGCCATATCAAGCCTCTCTCTTATTGTACTAATGCTTTCCAGCAAGTGGGAATGGAAGAGAAGTGCATTAGGTTGAAGAGGGTAAGGATGACCACTAACATACGAGGGAACTATCGAAATCTCATAATTTCGTAAATCAGATTCTGTATGCAACAATAATATTTCTTTGAGTTGTGAAGAGTCAATTTGCATTTACAAACCTATAAAACATATATTATAATTATTTATTATTTTATTTTAGTAGTGTATTTTATAGTTTGCATAAATTTAGCTTAGGAAAAGTCATACTTGAGTTAGTGTAGAAGCTTTTCTAGGCCCTTGTGTTGATGAGTCCTCCACATGATCATTATTGTGAGCCTTCCCTTGGATTTCTTCATGTTCCAACATTTGTTTCCTTAATTTTGTGCTGCTCACTTTGGAATGGGGTGTGGGGGGTTGTTTCTTTTCAGCTTTCAAAGCAATAATCTCCTCTCCTAAGATCCTTAGTTTCTCCCTTAACATCTCTTCGCATTCCTTTTCTTTAGGAGCTTTTGAGGGCTTTGGTGTGTTGAAGAATTGTTTAGGTTTCTTTTTCCCTCCCTTTCCTCTGACCCGTCCAGGATGCTCTAGTGTACCCAATGCTAAAGTGAGGATATCCTTGCGACTAATACATTCAATCCTCCCTTCCTCAACATCCTTCACCAACTAATCCTCCAAAATAATATAGATGCTTCAAAAGTTAAATTAAATAAATAAATAAATAAAATTAGCGAGAAAACAAGTATAGGTTTGACAACTTACAATCTTTTCAACTTCATGTGATGTAACATCATCATATTCTCCTTTTTTCATTCTTTCTAGTTTCCATAAGATCCATCTATCAATGAGTTTCCTTGAACTGTCTTTATTCATCTATTAGAAAAAAGGGAATAATTAAACTACACCAAGCGTAATACTAACAAAATATAATAAAAAATTAATTGACTTACCGAGTTCTTCTTGAAATCCAGCATATCCTTTCCTACTCACTCGATTAATGTAAATGTATTTTTCCCATCTTTCTTTTCCCTTTCTTGATTTAATTTCAAACTCTACCGACAACTTATTAGCCACTAGTTTTCTCCAATCTTCAAATGGAATGTAATTGTATTCAGTTGGTGGTTGCAAAAGACTCGAAGCTTATCTTTTATAAGGAAGGATATACTCTTTCGTCAATGTATTACTGAATGATCTAAAGCTAGTTCCAATTATTGACCAAGATGTTGTTTATGTTATTTATAAATAGTAAGAATGCACCGCAACATATTTTTAACCTTGATGATCCGATAAGCATGTAAAGTATAAAAGAAATCTAGAAAAAAATTAATATATTGTATATACCTCCAACGATCCATAATTTCTCCTTTAATTGATAGAACCACTCTCCAATCTATATGATATACTAGCACCATTGTTCACGTTAAGCACACCCAAGTATGACACAAGTTGTATCTTCACCCTCCATCACACATCATGGCTATATTGATATGAATCTTTGTTCCTTCAGGCTACTCATTTTAGTTTCAAGTTTCAAAGTTGGGCATCGAAACCTTTTAAAAGTAGTCTTATTTTTTCTTCTCCTTCACCCACTCCGGCACCATCATCATTATATTGAATAGGAATATTTGCTCATTCACTTCTCTTTTAGCAATTTCAAGTTTCAAAGTTGGGTCTTGAACCACTTTTAAACAATCTTTTTGTTTTCTTCTCTTTCACACACTTTGTCACCATCATCATTATATTAAATAAAATTTTATCATTTCCTTCCCTTTTTAGCGGTTTAGGTTTCCAAAGTTGAGCTTCTTAACCTTTTACGAAGTGAGTCTTATGTTTTCTTCTCTTTCATGCATCTACATGACAATAAGAAATATATAATTAGCCTCATAATCTATCTTTATGTTTAAATGAAAAGCATGATATATTAAGAGTTTACTTGCCCTTTCTTTCTTCTTGGTAAAAGAATCTGTAAACATGTATCACTATTCTTGCAAGTTCCCAAATGATTCAAAATTATGCAATAATAGAACTCACTTACAAATATATCTCAACTAAATAAAAAGAAATTAGTCACAAAATGATTCCATAAGATCATGAAGTTTAATAAGGTATATTTGTGATCATGTTTAGATTTAGTTCATTAAATGTTATCCTATCAATTTTCAATATGATTAACTATGAGTTGTTGGATTATATCTATCTTCCATAAACCTTGATAAGTTATTATGCAAACAGAAAAATGAATTTTTAAAAAATTGTAAAACGGTAAATTGTCAGAATAGTACAGGTTCAAAACCTAGAAATTTTTTAGATCTCGGATGATAAAATGGACCTCACCGTTGGATTTGTCTCACGAAATCTAGTTACCCAGACGAATTTCATTGAATTTCGAGACAGCCGAATTTTCACATTTTTCGGGGTGATGGGTTCCAGTGACTCCTAAGGACGAGGTTGTTTACAAAAATCTCGGAAGTTGGGAAATTACTCAAGTTAATTTCCGGGGATGTGATTTGAACTTGAAGTGAGATGGAATAAATAGTTTGGAATAAAATGCGGACTCGACGAGGGTGGACATGCCTGATATGGGCCCACACATCAACAAACTTAAGTTGGACAAAGAGGAATTAGGGCAAAAAAGCCCATTTCTAGTTTTGATTGAGAGAGAGGAGAAGAGGAGAACCAGGGCTTCCTCCCGAGATCTGCGGAGTTCAGGTTATTGATTTTCATTGGTTGAAACGAAAGTTCATCCCACATCGGCAAGGGAGTACGTGGGTACTTAAAAAGAGGATTTCGCGAATCACAGAAGGAGATTCGGGAAGCAAACCCATGTATCACGCTCACAGAGGTAAGGGTTCTTCCTACCTTAGCTTACTTTATCTTTGAAATTTGGGAAAATAGGGTTTTTCGTTTAAGGACTGTTTAGCGAAAGAAAAAGCTGGATTTTTAGTCTTGCTCGATGTTTGCCCGCAGGAGGCTGAGATCTTCTCGGGGGCCGATTGAGGGACTTCGCCCTGGAGTAAGGGATGGTTCACCCCTGGGTGAAGGGGTCGCCTAGGCGTGGGCACGTACGTTTAGAGGCTGAGGGACCCGGAAAATGGGACCTTACGGTTTGCCTAGGTAAAGGTAGGCTACGCTGGCGAGCTGCGATTATCCGGGCCTATGTTTGTGGCCTGTTTGGGGTCGGTCTCTTAGCACGGTTTGTGATTGTTGTGGATTGCTATGGGGGCCATTGTGTGATTGGTTTGAGTGTGTCATTTCTTGATGAAGAGTGACATGTTTTGATGTCAATATGTGTGTTCTAATATGTTGACATGTGATGAATTTATTTATTAATAGCAATAAGTGTATAAGCTTGATTGTAAGTGCGCCACTACTTGACAATGCAGTGACCTATTTAAATGTCAATATAAGTACTCCAACATATTGACGTGTGATGAATTGTTATGTGCAATGGCCATTACATGGCTTGCTTATGTGTGTGTCATTGCTTGATCACAGAATGACATGTTGAAAGTGAATGTTGATATGTGCGTGTATGATATATTGACATGAATGAAATGATATGGAAGTCATATCACGAGGTGATGTGGGTGTCCGCCGTGTGGTAAGTGGTGTGGATTGTGTTGTCCATATAGCATTCATTATGCATGTGACGTGATATAACATGTAATGACATCTTGCATTGCATATGCACGGGGACATCGCATTAAATGGGTGTGAGTGCATGGTTAATAAATTGACACTGCGTTTGGTGTTTCATTAGGTGGGCTCGGTTAAATGGGACAACGTCCAACAGAGTCGCACCATTGATTAAAATGGTAAAGAAAATATGTGCCGGGTATCAGCAAGTAGGGATAGATCCCCCTTCGGGTGAAAGACCGTAGTATGGTCGAACGTAGTCCCAACGGTGAAGGTCTTAAAAGTGTATACAGGGTTTGTGATGCGTGTGTGATACCAAAAATCAGCTACCTGGCGCATGGTTTGTAATATAAAATTATCATTGTGATGTATCATCCAAAAAGCTTTTGGTTTAAAAACAAATGAAATTTGTTTTGAAAAGTGATCATTGGATGTCATCTAGAATGACAGTTTATCGCACATGGGCTTAAGCTTTGTTGAGGGAGTCGGTGAGAACTCGGGCGCATGGTACATGATTGAGTCTTATCTCATTTCATGGCATAGCATGTAGGATTCCATATAGAATTGGCATGTTCATGTTGGAATGTGAATGTGAAATGTTGAGTGAACATTGCATGTTCACTTAGGTGGGGAGTAGCCCTTGTAGAGTATTCTGCGGGCATGGCTCGCCGCTTTATGGAATGACACTTCCGGTGCGGGGACTACGGATGGACGTCGCTCAGACAAAGCCGTAATTGCCAAGAAGGCCGACATGTGGCCTTGATAAATCTTTTTGTAGAAAGTTCTTGGGATGAACTAGTTCTAGCATGTATTTTTGTATAAATGAATTGTAATTCAATTCTTTTGCACTATTGCCAATATAGTCGGGTATGTAATAATGGTAAAAGGGTCATGATCAAACTCTTACAGACTGTATTTAAGTGTATTATTCTCATATTTTCAACTTAAATATGAATGAATGGGTTCGATGAAGGGACGTATCGAGGTGGGGCCGAGTAACTCGGTGTCATTGTGGAGTCTGGAATCGATGCAGACTTAGTGTCATGATGACCCCAGGTAGAATTTCGCCCGGAGTTGGCCCAGATGAATCAAGTGGGATATCAGGTCTTTGGGGCTTCACAACTTGGTATCAAAGCATAGGTATACTACTTCCTAAGTCTTGATGGATATGGGTCTAGGTCATTAAATTCATTGAGTTCTGGTGTCACAGTTTGTACATCAGAACATAGGTATGTGATTACCTAGGGTTTGATGGGCATGGGTTTAGACCATTGCATTCATTGTGTGTATTTCATTTTTATTACTTTAAATGTACTATGATTTGATGTTGTATATTGTGTGGTCTATACATGGTAAAAATGTATATAGGAAAAGAGGAACATTAGGGTTAGAAAGCACAACCTTAGGGGTTCGGACAAGAATGAACGAGATAGTTTGGGATGTTGGGGTCTATTAGTAGTTGGCACATGCACTACTAGTTAAATAAGAAAAGGAATCTCAATTTTCTATTTGACATGTGTAGATGACAAGTTGGAAGAGGACATAGAGGTAGTGGACGAGGTAACAACCAACCACCACCAGCCTTTGATCAACAAGCCTTCTTGGAGGCTATTAGTGTTACGATGCTACCATTGCGTAGGCGAGCATTGTGGCTACCACCATTGCACATGCTAGTGAAAATGTGGGCCAAGGAGGACTGAGTAACCTCTAGAGGCTTAAGGCACATCATCCTCCAACCTTCAAGGGAGGAGGGGAGTCGATGGAAGCCGATCATTGGTTCTGGAAAGTTGGCAAGATTTTGGAGGCTATAAAGATCACCTCCGATGCCACGAGAATAAGGCTAGTTGCATTCCAACTAGAGGGTGAATCCCAAGTATGGTGGGATTGGGTCAAATCTTTGAGGAACTTGGAGGCAATGATATGGGAAGAATTCCGTGAGCTCTTCATGGGCAAGTATTTCCTAGCATCGGACAACATGCAAAAGCTAGGGAGTTCTTAGAGTTGAAACAAGGAACGATGACGGTGCTTGAATACGTGGCTAAGTTCACTGAATTAGCACGTTTCTTGGATGATTATGTGGCCCACTAACATGGCCAAAGTATTGAGGATGGTTTGAAATTATCCATCAGTGTAAGGTGTTAGCTCCTCCTGCCAGATATGGACTCGATGGTTAGAATGACTATGGCCGTAGAGAGTAGAGTGGATGGCCAGCATGGAGCATCGGGATACGGGTGCTAGTGATAAAAGGAAAGAGAGTCGACTCTCTTCTTCTGATGAAACAAAGCGGGAGGACTTACGCTCCATGAGGTTTCAAAGAAAGGTCGCGACTATGAGGCGAGCTAGGATAGAGTTATCGAGATAGAAGACACTTCAGGGCTCCTAGCCAGCCAGGGCAAAGAGTATGTTTCCAGAACCACCATCCTGGACACTTGAGACGGGATTGCCCTTAGAGGCAGGGATCCTAGAGTTATGGAACACCACAGTCTCAGTCATTAGTGGGGCATGCTCAGAGGCAGTTTGTTCCTCCCTACCCTACTATGGGCCAGGGAAGACAGTATCAGTCCCAGGGTGTCGCACAAGTGATTCGTGCCACAGTAGGGTGATCCGGAATCAACAAAATTTGTATCTATGTTATACCCTGCTGGCAGTAGTCAAACTCTGCGATGATAGCGGAGTCTAAGGTCGAGACACGGGGATGGGTTTTCATCCTGGAAATGATTACATTAGTGTTTGAAAATTGGTGAGCTTTAGTTTGGATTTTCGATTTTGTTAAAAGCAGGGGAGGTTGGTTGTTCCTTTGGTTGGTACATGTGGCTTAAATGAAAGTGTGGAAATGGTAACCTTGAAGGCTTGGGTCACTGGCTTTGACAACATGGGAGTAATACAGTGTCCTTAGGTTCTTTCCTCACATTAGGGCAAATGACATATAGTGAAGCCAAAGCCCAGGATCTTTGTTTGGCTATAAGAGCCTAACCACTAAAAACCAACTCCTATTTGAGTCAACTCAAGTACTAAATTCAAAGTCCCGTCAGTTGAAACTGCAGCATTTAACCTCATTCCCATGGCTCGTAAATGACATCCCAAGAATGTCGGTGCATGCATTAGAATGCTGCGAACCACAGCATAGCAGAAGAGTATTGACCAAAGGAAAGACATTAAATGGCATTAAACCCTAGTTTGGAAAATTTGGGAACCATAAATGCGAGTACTTGTAACATTGAAGCATGAGGGCTGACACAAGCAACCCCGAAACCAAGCTACCCGACCCTCCTCTTGAAAGGTATGAGGCTTAGCCAATCATCCCTTGAGTTGTCATCATCAAGGGGGTGTTTGGCCAGTAGAAAGGAAATGAAAGAAAGAGGAGAGAGAAGAAATGAGTAACTAGAAATAGAAAAGATTTGCTTGGGAAAAAGCTTTATAAAATGAAAAGTTGCTTAGGGTTACAAAGATGTAGGGGTTTATATAGTCCTAACCCGAAAGTGAAAATACAAAATGCCTAAAATATTGAAGCACATAAGGAATGAGGTGGTAATATATCAAAGCGTGGTGGTTTGGCATCGAGAATCCCGAAAACACGGGAGAATTTATTTATGCGAGGGAGTTTCGCTGGCATAGCGAAAATTTATTAGCATAGCGAAAGATTCGCTAGCCGCGAAATTCTACGAGATAAATTAGTAATTTAAGCTATCGGAATGTCAATTTAAGCTGGCTAGCAAATTCATGCTTTAGTGAAATTTTGTGAGATAATGAAATTGGAAGAACTTCATTGGAACACGATAAATTTAAGCTGGTAGAATTTGCTAACCTAAGCGAAAATCAATTTCGCTAGCCTAGCGAAAATCACAATTTAAGCTAGGATTGCGAAATTTTTCGCTATATTAGAAATTTTCCCAAATCCCGGTAGGAAATTTTCGCAATCATAGGGAAAAATCACAGGATTGCTCTGTTTCTGTTTTGCTCTTGCATCCTCTGCTAACTTAACATTCATCGATTTGCCTTCAAGTTCTTCATTGAATCTTGATATTTCATCGCCTCGCTCGGTGAAATCATGAAGATTCTCGCGTGAAACACAATGAAGGTATGCTTCTTGTCCGAAGTTCTCAAAAACACGCAAAAACTATCAAAACAATCTCGAAATGGAATTAGTGAAACTAAGTGGACATGCACACATCAATTGGCTTAATTGATATGATTAGTGCGCAAAAAGTACTCAAAACCTATCTTGAATAGGGCTCAAAATAGCACTTTTTGGGTACTAATCACACCCAACCAAACATTCTTTCGTCCCTTATGATGTTAAAACAAAAACGGGATGCATCTTTGTGCTTTTCACAAAAAAGTATATTTGGGTCAAAAAGTGTATGTCACGGATTAGCTTTTATAGCATGAATAATTTACACCTGTATGAAAAAGCATTGTGAAAGAAGCGAAACCATATAAGAACAAGTTTGGAGCTTGACATCGGTTCCAAGGAAACTGACACAATTTCCACAAAAATCTAATTGTTCAGGTAACCAGTTTAGGCCAATAAGTGGAAAGTTATTCCGCCACCCCAACCTAGCTCTTGCATGTATAAAGCATTAAACGACTAAATGGATCGACTACTCTCTTATTCCTTTATTTGACTAACTTGTAGGGTGCGATGCGGCTTCGACTTCGCAAGTCGCGTAATAGCGGGTCCGCAGGTGACTCGACCAATTAGGTTTAGGGCATCGAGCTAAAAGGATCACTTTACCGCCGACTCTGTGCGGGCTGTCGGACTCAGTGACTTGAGGGATTAAGCACCTCTGACATGTTGACTCCCATCCACCCGTACCAACTGGAGACCATGAAGTGAACGACCGACTGAGTGAAGGTTTAGAACTTCGGCTTTAAAGGCTTTTGCCATATACCCCTCGGACCGTATTGAGTTTCAAACACAGAAAATCCGCGACTTTGTATTTTCTTTTCTTATTTTCTTTTTCTTTTTGCTTTTTCTTTTCCTTTTTGGAAGACTTCATTGGTCTTCATTCGCGATCTTACAAACCTGTCATGAACATGAAACAAATTTAAAGTGGCTTTGCAAAGTGGAAAAGAGTATATAGCTTCATAACTGTAGTACAACACGGTGTGCGAGTGTGTGTGCTTTAGCGAGGGAATGTTCGAGTTGGCCAAGATTTCAATTGATAACTAAATCATGCATGGGATTGTCCACATCATTGAGTAACATCTGAGGTTTCAATTCTCAACTAAGGAAATTCAGGTGAACAATTATAGGCAAAAGTAGACTATACCAAGTGAAGACACGAAAGTACTTTGCAAAAGTATAGTAAGCTACTTGTAAATAATGTAAAACTTTTGATATAACAAAATGGCTATCTGAGCTTAAAATAGCTAAACACTGGCAAAAAATATCCTTCACTTTATATGAGTTAGTGTCGAAGTCTTGTGCAGACCTCATTTTAATAGGTTTGAGCGCTTTGTGTACTAATTATTATAATTAACCCAATTGACATGTTAGGGTCCCTATTACCGCCTAATTGCATTATTTGTTTTTGTAGTTTTCACAAAGATTGGAGCCCAATTAACGGTGTCCAATCCCAGTCATAACCAAAGTCGGGTTGATTTTCACCAATTTCATATGGTCTCATATCAATTTGTGAAGCCGGGAATGAAAATTTCCCAGCGGGAAGAAAATTGAAGAAAATATGTGACGGGTTGCGGGATGCAGTGGAAGCGACAGCCGCGAGTGACGAGAATCAATGGAGCAGTGATGATGAGCGAGGAAGCGAGGTCGCTCTGTTGGAATTTTCGGCTATGATAAGCGAAAGAATGCGTATAAAATGCATTTAGCTATGCAGGTCTTTCATCATTTATGATTGCTCGCTAGTAAGTACTCTCAGTAGCGAAATTGCTGTTTTGATATCTTGTGATTACAATGGCTTAGCGAATTTAATATAGCTAATGAAAATTACAAACTATGCTATGAAAATTCATGCATAACGAAATAGACTGCTACGTGATTTTGATATTTTGATTCCAAAGCGACCTCGTTTGTATAATTACCACTTTGTCCCTATTGTAATTTCATATTTTAGGTCTTGAACCTTTTGGGTTTTTTGAGAAGCGACATTATATTGGATTTTGACTTTGTTACGTGTGGTGGAAAAAAGACGGTTTCTCTGTTTTATATAAACATATAACTTTTGGTGAGAACTCAGGAATCTAGCAGTGGCAGTGGTTCTGTTTTCACGCGACGGAGTTTTACATTTTGGTTTCCCAATTTCTAACTCTAGGTTTAAAGCTTTTGATGTACTTTCTTTAACTAGTACTTGGCAAGCTTTTAGGTTCGATGTATTCTTAGCTTTAGATACAACGATATGGAAATAGTTGCTCTTCTGAGCCACTTTGGATGAGTTAAGGGGTTATGTTTTTCCTTTATAAAGTTCTGTCATCTTTGATAATCACTTGATAATCTTTTAGGGTTCAGTGGATTCTTATTTTAGATCCATTGAGACTCATTAGTTACCCTTTACGAATCATTGTAGGATGAGTCAGAGATAGATTTTCAACATGGGAACCATAAGCAGTATTAAATAAATGCTTTTTTATCAAAGGAAAATTATTAGGGTTTAGGTTTTAATGCCAAATGTAGTCTGAGTTCGGGAGATGACTATATGTCATCCTCCCATTGCGAAATTAACCGAGGATATCTTGAGGTTAGCCCTAGGATCTTAAACTCGGTGTGATGCTTGAGGAGTTCTATTTTGCATTTTATTTTGTTTTATTTTGGTGTCGAACCATAGACCTTTGTTTTTTTTTATCACCATAAGTCAATTTAATTCACCATTTTTGACTTCGCCAATCATTTGTCACGAAGAAAACCCGTCCTTGTGTTCGACCCTAGACGTGCTGCGGTAGCTTGACTACGCGATAGGAGAACAGGAATATAAATTTTGTTGATTAGCATCACCACTAAATGCGGCACGAATCAACTCTTATTGGCTAATACATGAATCATTTACAAAATGAGTAGAGCGGTTAATATTATTTAAAAGCTGTCTGAAAACATAATAGAAGACGCTCAGGAACTCTAACTTTTCCTCGGTGATGAGTGCCAAACACTCGCATATTATACTAATGAGTCCTCATTTTTACATTTATTTTATAGTAATTTCATAGTTTTTGTGGCAGGGCTCACATGATTTGGGTGTTTTGTTTGGATTCACAGTGCAATCAGGCAAATGACTCTTGGAAGCATATTTTTTGGGCTTGATAGGGACGAGGCAAGAAAGTGGGCATCACGTGCGACCGTCCCCATGTCGCGGCATGGCGTCACGGCGTCGGGTGACCAATCTCGAGGAAATTCGACAACCACGAAGAGAGCGTCTCGGCGTCGGCGTGAAGCAGGATCTACGCCTCGTTATTAAAAGCAAAATAGGGCTCGAGAGAAATCAAGGCATCGGAAGGCGTCTGAGCGGGGCCGCGAATTCGGAAGCGAGTGACCACGAGACTTGAGGAAGTGAGGTTGTCTTGTTTCTTATTTTGGATATTAGAATCTGTTTTTTAATACTAAACATTTTATCTTTTCATTCGGTATGTTACAGATTTATTTCTAGGGTTATATTGAACCTGTCGCTATGTTGATGGATTAAAGTTTGATCTTTTATATTATTCAATTGTTTATCAATTTGTTACATCTTGCTCTGACTACGTAGTTCAATTACATGATAATGCATTGACATTAGCATAGTACAGGTCCAAGTTCGAGAGATGAGGGTATTCGGGGATGGGTAGAGAGTAGCCTTGGTTGATTGAGTCAAATGCAGAGATATTCAGAACACGAGAGGTGGCGTTGGGGTTAGAGCATTTAAGCATTTGAATGCGGGTGGGTTAGAATGCCCAGATTACATTCACGAGATAGGCGGATATACCTCGAGAGAGGATTATCTCGTAGACGAATCACCTCGCCATTGACATAGCCCAGTAAATCAATCGAATAATATCTGCTAGAAAATTAATCCATTGAATGTGATAGGGGAGATATAACTACCCCAGTTCTGATCAGTAATCCACAAAAATCAATAGTTTAGTTAAGTTTATACTTACTTTCTTTCTTCGTCATATATTCGGATATTATCTAAAAGCAGAACCTTTGTAGTGATACACCTTTCCCACGTGGTCGATATTCGTACTATAAATTACACTATATTACTTAGGCGACGCGTGCACTTGCGCACATAAGGCGTACATTTTTACACATCGCGTTTTAAACATCCAGTTTTTGGCCCAGATTCTTAGGGAGAAGGTTTAGATTGATATAGAGAAATAAGCAAATAGATATTACTGCGAATTTTCTTTACTTTTGTTTTATTTCTATCTTTACAAGTCACTTTGGTAATTTGGTTTTGTTAGTGGTAATGTTATTGAAGTATAGGTTTCGTAAGTACATCGACATCAGTCAAACAACATTTTGTATTCGATCTGAGCAAGAAAGACCTTACGCACAGATTGCGAAACTGACGGAGCAGTTAAATCAATAGTCATGGAAACGAAGGAAACGAAGATCTTGGCATTGAGCGGGTGAACCCTGAGTAGAAATGGGAATCATGGAAGGAGATCCAAACACCAGGGCGGGTTTATCTGACCCGGTTGATCCTTTCATGCTACTAGATGAGTTCGTTTTACCACCAACGGTTGTTCAGACAGCTATCAGACGACCACCCATTCAAGCAAACAATTTTGAATTGAAGTCAGTCACAGTACAGATGCTTCAGAATATCTTGTTCCATGGACTACCCCATGAGAACCCGAATATGCATTTGACTAACTTCCTCGAAGTTTGCGATACTATCAAATTACAACGGGTTCTTGGAAGAAGCTGCAAGGTTACGAGTTGTTCCCACTGCCCGGGGATGCGAGGAGCGAACATTGGCTAACCCCGGTCGACCACAGTTCCATTACCTCGTGGAATGACTTAGTCTGAAAATTCGACCAAGTTCTTCCCACCTTCGAAAATTGCACGGCTTGTGCAAGAGAGATCAATACGTTTGGACAATTGGGGAGAATCTAGCGAAGCATGGGGCAGTTTCACGAATTATTGCGGAAATGCAGCTACGATGACCGGATGGATGCAAGTCCACCTTCTGATAGTTTGAGAAATGCAACTAGAACAATTATTGATGCTTGTTTGGATGAGCCTTGATAGAAGAAAACCACGGACCAAGCTTATGAAATCTTAGAAGATCTTTGCGACTAACCTTGTCGGTGGCACAGAAGAGCTGCGCGATGCAGCGGTGGGTGGCACGAGATAATGAGGTCCTCAACAATCACGGTAGATCATGGCCTGCGGTGACTAAACAACTAAATAGACGGCAAGGAGCACTTAAGCGCTAGTCAAACCCCTGACCAATGGGGTATGTAGTGCATGGTGGACCACACAGCGGCACGAATCATCAGTCGGGAAACCTGCAGTAGAAGGCGAGCCTAGTGCGTGTCGGGTTTAATCGGAATCAATCCACGGCAAAAGGGACCATATGGGGAAAGCGGAGTTATCGGAATCGGGAGATCGGGGCCCAGGGTGGCGTAATAATCAGAACCAGAATAGTCAGAACAATCAAGGATATGGGTGTTTGGAATGTCGAGGAAGCGATCGTTATCGAGCCAGAACTAGTGAACCACCCTGCGAGAAAAGTTGGATTTAGAACAAGCTCTTGCACGGATGTTAACTTCCCACTGCGCCTTTATGAATGAGACTAAAAGCGAGCATGCGCGACAAGCAGCCCGGTTGAACAATCGGCGGCACGGTGAGAAGTTTGGAGAAAGCAGATAAGGCGAATGGAAAATTCTTGACGAGAAAGACAACGGGTTCTTTACCAAACAATTCGGAGGTAAACCCGAAGAGATGGGAATGAGCATGTTAAGCGATCATCTTGAGAAGCGGGAAAGAATTGGAAATACGATTACAACCCCCGATCCTTAGAGCAGTTAGAGGCCCGAGAAGGTCGTCCATTGAAACGAGATGATGTAGATAAAAAACGACCTCGGGAAAGCTTGATCATCGAGAGAACTCTTGAAGCAAAGGCCAGCATATGCTCTTACCACGGCGTCTCGAAGCATAAAGCTGGATAAGCAATTCGCGAAATTCATGGATGTGTTAGGCGCATATCAATATCCCATTTGCTGATGCCCTAGAGTAGATGCCCAGTTATGTAAAATTCATGAAAGACATCTTATCCCATAAGAGACGATTAGCTGATTTCGAAACAGTGAACTTAACTGAGGAATGCAGTGCCATCCTTCAGAGGAAGCTGCCACAGAAGCTTAAGGACCCAGGCAGTTTCACTATCCCTTGCACAATTGGAAATGCTATTTTTGAAAGAGCATGTGATTTGGGTGCCGGCAGTAATCTTATGCCCTTATCCATTTCAAGCGTTTGGGATTAGGAGAAGCGCAGACTACGATCCTTCGACGCGAGACGGATCTTTGAAGCATCAGAGAGGGATAATAGAGATGTCTTAGTAAAGGTCGAACCGAATTTATCTTTCCATTGATTTCATTGTTTTGGATGGAGGAAGATAAGAAATACGATAATCTTGGGAAGACCATTTCTTACAGGCGCGGGGCAATGGCGATGTCTGGTGACCCAGCGAGAAATTACAAGAGAGGAAATGGATTCAAACGTGTTTGAAGCGGTGAGGTGCCAATGAGAAAGTGATACTTGCTTCATGGCTAGAAATGGTTGAGGCTATAGTGTCCGACCAAAGTGGTCTCGACCCCTTTGGAGACTAGCTAGTGGAGAATGAACACGAGAGCACAGCGAAGAGCGAGGAAAAGAATATGTCAAATGGATGGACTCTTTCGGACCGCGATAGCGGAAATGCAGATCTACGGGTGAAGGAGTTAAAACGCCGGTCCGTCGGTTGAAGTGACCACCTGAAATGGAGCAAAACCTCTACCTAGCCATTTGAAATTATGCATACCTTGGGGTAGAATCTACACTACGAAATGATCATTTCGGCATCTTTAGCATCTTGAGGAAGAGATTGTGGGGGTCCTCAGGATCACAAACATGCGCTCGGATGGTCTCTGGCCTGATCTGGGGAGGATTCGATCCTTCTATGTGCATGCATCATATTTTGCTAGAGAGGGGAGGGAGAGAGAGGAGGAGAGAAGAGAGAGAGAGAGGGGGAGAGAGGGGGGGGGGGGGGGGGGGGGGGGGGGGGGGAGAGAGAGAGAGAGAGAGAGAGAGAGAAGAGAGAGAGAGAGAGAGAGAGAGAGAGAGAGGGAGAGAGAGAGAGAGAGAGAGAGAGCTGGGAGGGGGGGAGGGGGGGGGGGACCTGGAGCCGGTGAAGCGAGAGGAGGATTCATCGACAATGAAGAGTCGTCAGTAAAGTGCTAAAATGGCTAGACACGGGGTGATTTATCCCGTTCAGACGATTCATGGGTAAGCCCGGTTCGAGTAGTCTTAGAAGAGAACATTGTCATCGGGGTATTCGGTTACAACCAAATGCGCCGCAGCTCACGAAGGTCGGGAAGACAACATTCACTTGTCGCATGGAACATTTTCCTTCGGCGGATGCTGGACTATCTGATGCTGGGGTACTTTTCGATGTAGCAGTGGCCATATTCTGACATGGTGGAAAAAGACAATTGAAATCTTCATGGGCCGATTTCGATAATGGGAAATTCATTTGACAATTGTTTAGAAAACTTGAGGTATCTTGGCAAGATGTGAAAGACAACAGTACTCAAGCGGGAAAGTGCCATTTCATGAGTCTGAGAAATTATTAATCCTTGGACATGGATCTGTGAGAGGGATAGAGGTAGATAGGCGAAGATTGGAAGCAATCGAAAAAGTTACACTCCACTATCGTCGGTAAAAAGAGATTCGAAGTTTTCTGAGCCATCTTTGGATTATAGGCGGATTCATCAAAGATTTTCCTGATTGAAAACATTGTCTAACCTCTTGATTTGAGGATCCCATTTGAATTTGATTCGCAATGTTTATGCATTCGGTGTTGAAGGATAAGTTGGTTTCAGCTCCTATTATTGTAGCACAGTTAATTATTCGTTTGGCGACTCATGTGTGGCGCGACTTAGCGATGGCGGGTCAAAGGCGGCTTGAGAGAAAATCTTGGGTAATCTATTATGCTAGTAGAACCTTGAATGATGCTCGGTGAATTATGCCACTACGAGAAAGAGCATTTGGCCCATTGTGTTTGCTTTGACAAGTTCAGGCCCGTATTTGATTGGCAATGGTCGTAGTGCTGCGATCATTACGCCGTTAAGTCTTGATGACCCGAAGAGATCACGAAACCCCGATTAATTCGGTGGGTCCTTTGTTATTTACCCAAGAATTGATGTGGAAATTAAAGACAAGAAAGGCATTGAAAACCTGGTGGCAGACCATGCTCCCACATTTGGAAGAAGTAGAGATGATGTCGATGAATGGCGAATTTCAGGACGAGAAACTCTTGGCTGTTGAGGAAAGAGGGCGGGTTCCATGGTTCGCGAGTTATGTGAATTATTTGGTAGCTAAAAAGTAAGCCTCAGATTTAACTATCAGCGAGAAAAAGAGGTTTCGCACCTTAAACACTACTATTGGGGAGAATAATTCTTCTGAACTGTGTGTCAGGTCATAGGAAGATGTGTGCGAAGAGATGAAATCTGTGAGCATTCGCCATTGTCACACTCTAGTGTGGTGGACACTTTAATTGGCAGGAGAATACTTAAACTAAGGTGCTTCAATACAGTTTCTGCCTTACTTGTTTAAAGATGCTCAATTTGTTTCCTGCAACAAATGTTAACGAATGGGAACATCTCTCTAGAAGGGCTGAGCCACCCGTACATCCATTTGGAGGGTAGAGATTGTTTGATTTGGGGATGGATTTCATGGGACCATTTCACGCATCATCTGACCCAGCTTGTATCTTGTTGGCAATATTTATGTCTCGAAGTGGGTAGAAGCGTTCTGCGCGCATGATGCGAGGTTGTGACAATTCTGGCAGCGTGATATATTCCTCACGTTATGGAACTCCTCGAGCCTTGATCCACGGATAATAGTACCCATTTAATAAGGTAATTGATAGGTTTGCAAAGTATGAAGTGCGTCTATCGTACATCTTCAGATACCACCCGCAACAAATCCGACAAGCAGAGGTATCAAATCGAGAAATCAAATACATTCTCGAAGACGCTAATGTAATTGTGAAGGATTTGGTCTAAAAGAAGGACGATGCACCCCTCGCACACGTACAACATTTTAAAACTCCTCGGGTACGTCAAACGCTCGTAATTTGCTTATTGTAAATGTCATCTTTCAGCGAATCGATGATCGAGCCTCCATTGGCCACTGGTCAGCTTAAACATGGATAGTACATTACCGGGCGAACGACCGCCTGAACCGGATGAATTCGTAAACGAAGCTATGAAAACGCCGACGATAAGGAAAAGACTAAAGCCCGGCACGATAAACACATCACCGTAAAAGGAGTTCACGGCTTCGACAACAAGTTCTTCTATTCAATTCCCGCCAAATCTTTTTCCAGGAAATTGAAGTCACGATGGTCTGGCCTTCGCTACAGCTGACCAAGGTCTTTTCGCACTGCGGGGCGTGGTTACACATCCCCGGTGAAAGGCACATTTACAATACCACCAACGATCGTCAGACATGGAGGCGAGTTTCGCAAACAAGCAAACATTCTTTTGACAAAGAAGCAGACACGATGTAGTCGATATCATATGAGTTCCTGTGTCTTGAGAGCACATTATGATCTGGTCGTCAGCCAACGACATTAAACATAGCGCTCGAGGCAACCCAAGTGTTTCTTAAACTTTTTCCTTTTTTCTTAGCTCCAATTTCTATTGTTTATTTTCAGCAATATAGGTTTCTAGCTTTCAGAATCGGTGTTTCACTTGTTCATTTAATTTCAGAACCCATAATGCAAATTTAGTGGGGAAGATCGCCCGCAGGTGCACATGCAAGTCCATAAAGTCACAGCACGAGCGAGGAAGGTTTTCCCGATCAAGAGATCATCAATGTGCACAAAGCTATTATCGATCCAAGCTCGCCGCCGCGACGGACCTCCCACGCCGCGACGCCAAATTGTATCCTTGTCACGCCGCGACGCGGGTTTCACGCCGCACGCCACCTGATCTTCTCCGCGCCACGTCAGCGACCGGGACTTCCCACGCCGCGACGCCAAATTGTATCCTCTCTCGCATCGCCATCGGATCCTAACGCCGCGACGCCGCCACCAGATTAGTCTTCGTCACGCCGCGGATGCGGATTTCGCCACGCCACGACGCGGATTTTCGCGACTTTTCACGCCGCTAGACGCTGTTCAGACGTCGCGACGTTGTTAATTTCACTCTCTGTCACGTCGCGACGTTGCCCCGCACGTCGCGACGTTGCCCTGTTTTAAGGCCAAGAACGGTTCATTTTTGCCCTTCACCCCCACACCCATTGCCCTCAAACCCTAGCTAATCTGCTTGCCTACACTCACTAGCCCCTACCGAGCTCTCCGTCATGCCTACGGAGGTTTGTATATCGCTCCGACCGCGCAGCATCCCAAGAGCTCTTCTCTCACACATTGGCTCCGGGTCCTTGTATTCATCACATTGTGCTCTGGGTCTAGCCTTAGGTTATTCTGGTTTAGGGGTCTCTTAGATTCTATTTGTAGTTTTGCTAGGGTCTATTCTAGGGTTTGAGTCATAGTTGGCTTTTGTTTTAGCAATTTAGTAGTTTTTGTCGTTAGTTGCACACTAGGTGTTTTTGCTTTTTGTCTGTCATTGGGTAGGTGCCCACTTTGGGTGCCACTACCAAGTGTCGCCTAGGTCAATATAATCAAGTAAGAGGCGTAATTACTCGCCTTAGTTTAAGTCGGCCCGACCCGACTCCCACTTACGATGTCACGACGTGAATCTGAGGTCGCTTGATCTGCTTAAGATTTGCAAAAACCGATCCTTCATCAAGGAGAAGGGGTCACCACCCGATGACTTCTTCCGCAAGACAATTGCGGGTTAAGGGATGGCGTGTTTGTGCCAACCACCATCCAAAGAACACAGTGTGGTGCACGCAGTTCTATCAACTTCGTGATCCCGCGTCTCGCTGTCGTGGCGCGGTGGCGATCGCCTAATTTCCAATGCGCAGTCGATCAATAGTTATTACGTTTGCATGTCCTCTCGAGTCGCTCTCGATCGCCCGCTGAAAGAATTTCGACCACCCGAGATTATACGCCAGATAACTAAATGGTCGGGCGAGTGGAAAATCAATAGCCGGCCATGGCGTCACTTCAAGGCTGGCGATTTGGCCTTCGATTCCTGTCCGGCACCACTTCATCACGTCGCCTCATTCCACCATTTAACGTAGAAGTGATCATCAAATGGGTCGCGGCTCAACTATGCTATTTACGGTGGTATACCCTTCGATGTCGGGCAGGTTATCGAGGATGCCATCCTCCATAACCGGATGCAAGATGAACCCGACACTTTCTTCGATCTTTGGCTTTAGTAAACAAGCCAAGTTCTTGGACGCATGACCGCACATTTCATTTCACCTAATCAAGGCCATAGGCTGTCAAGCGGACACACTCCGGGTGTCCCAAGAACCCGAGAGGGCCCACGATTCATCATGAGCCCCTGACGAGGATCTAGCTGATGCAGTATCGGGCTCATGGATCCTCGGGCGCATCCCCAGGAGACACACCGGTCCCACCACCTCCACCACCACCCAAAGAAATCACAGGCGGCACCCTCCACCCTTTCCCGTGACCTCGAGGACCCTGCTCTCCCTCACTACGCTTTGACGATTCTCGATGAGACTCCAGAGCACCGCGTCCTCGTCACACAGACTCGGGAGGCCCGCGGCGTATATGCGCACAGCATCGCCAACCGTGCCACCATTTTGCACAAAGAAATAGACCTACGACCCCAGACGCGCAGCCCCGGCCTTCCACCATCCTCCACCACCAATCGGCCAAGTGATCACCAGGGAGTACCCTTCACCTCTTTTGTTTATTTCATCATGGGACACCGCTATTTTGTTTTCGGGTGGGTGGATCGTGGTTTGCCTTGCTCAGTCTCCATTTTTTTTTTTTAGTGTTTTCTGAGAAAGTTTTGTTTTTATAGCGCTTCGTCTTTACTGTCCAAAGACATTGTTTTGTTTAGTTCGCTTGTTTTTTTAGTGTTTTTATAGTGCTTTTTGTTTTTATAGTGCTTTATTTTGTTCAAGATAGTTGTGTTTCTATTTAGTTCATGTTTAGGTTCAAATTTACCCAGTCATGTGTAGTTCGCTTATGCTTGTGTTATAGGTCAATCTTATATGTAATAATTGGCGTATGTGTGCCATGTTAAAATCGAGATCACTTTGACTGAACAAATAATAACATGAATGTTCAAATGCATACACAGTTTTGATGCTCTGCAATTAGGTTGAATAGATGGAAGGTTATGAACCAATCCCGAGTAGTCAAGACACTGGGGCTTCTCAAGAACCCTAATACACTCACACACTAATGACCTTCGTAGAGTACGCAGAAAGGCCAGACCAACCATCGTAGTTCGACTAACCTCGAGACTCGAACTATTTGGCGACGGGACACCTAATAAAAAGAGGATTGCCATCGAGCCCCAAACAAAAGAGAAAATACAAAACAATAGAAAAAGTGAAAAGAAAACACAAATGATAAAAATAGGTATCATCCAGATAAGAATAAGCGAGATCATCCACCTAATCCGTGGCATACCAAGGGCCTCGTCAAAGCCTAATGCCCCGAGCTAACCGCCGGAGTCATCGACTTCACCGCCCCACGTGGGACGTAAGATGATCATTCACAATCAGGGCCTTCAGTTTGGTTATGCTCAGAGTTTTATGGAATTTCAATGCCCGTGCCCTTAACTAACTCATGGGAGTCACCAATGGATCCCTCGCTACAGAACACTTAGCTAAAACTTCGGGCACTAGGTTACATTTATTTTAAGTAATGTAGAAGTTTCAGCATTTGGTCGTGAATAAATTGGGTGCTGCCTTATCCTTTTCTAGTTAGCTTCTTCCAAATAGGTGAGTTAAGCTCAAGTCGGGGTGCTCTAACCTAGACATATACCTGAGGTCATTCATTATAAGCACATAGGGGCTTTGGAAAGGCTATTGAGTACCATGGGATTTGATGCACTAGTCACTACCTATTTCAACTCGAAGTTTTTCAAAGTCGAACACTTGTATGCATCCCGTGAACTCGCGAAAACAACAGCAGTTGTCACGTCCACCGATCCTCTCATTTTCAGCACAGGCAACACGCCTAGTGTTAGCTTTAGTAGGTAGCTCCGATATGTGTCTGTCTAGAGTTCATTCTGTCAGATTACAAGAAACTAAGTTTGGGGTGTGATGAGTGCCCAAAACACTATATTATACTCGCTTCTGCCTTTCATTTTTACATTTATTTTATAGTACTTACAGTTTTTCGCGCCAAAGCTCCCCGATTTGGTGTTTCAGTTTGGTTACAGGTAATAATCGAGTAAAAAGAAAAATTTTTGGAAGCATATTTTTTGAGCAATGGGGAATCGGCGCAAGAGTGAGCGTCACGTCAGCGACGTCCCCACGCCCATCCCCATCGCCATACATCCCACGTCGCACTTCCAACGCCACGACGCGTCACAACAATGCGTAAGTCAACAAGTGGAAACGCCGCGACGCCTTCACGCCGCGACGCCACCAGATCCGCCCTCATCATTAAAAGCAAAAGAAACAAATCAAGGCATCGCAAATATCATTTAACGGAGTAAAACTTAATCTGCAGCAGAGTGACAATGTACTTCGAGTGGTGCGCCCGTGGATTTATACCGTTTGGCTTCGATATTAGAATCATGTTTTAATACTAAATTTCATTTTATCTTTTCATTCAAAGATGTTCTAGATTTATTTCTAGGGTTATGTTGAACCCCCATATGTTGATGGATTAAAGTTTGATCTTTTTATATTATTCAATTGTTTATCAATTTGTTACATCTGCTCTATTTCTGTAGTTCAATTACATGATAATGTCTGGCCAACATTAGCATAATTACACTGGAGATCCGAGATTCGAGAGATGAGGGTATTCAGGGATCTGGGTAGAGTAGCCTTCGGTTGATTCGGTAAATAGAGATATTCCGAACCCGAAGGTGGTACTGGGGTTAGAGCATTTAAGCATTTCCCTGAATACCGAGTCGATGAGATATACCCGATTCTATTCACGAGGCGGATATACCTCGAGAGAGGATATTCAGGCAACGTCACCTCGCCATTGACATATTGTAACAAATCGAATAATAATATCTTTAGAAATTAACCATTGAATGTGATAGGGGAGATATAACCCTAGTTCTCAATTCCAAGAATCCACCGTAATCAATAGTTTAGTTAAGTTTTTATATACTTACTTTCTTTCTTTAAATCATATTCAGATATTATCTAAAAAAAGGTAATCCCTCAGAGTCAATACACCTTCCTCGTGGATCGACATTCGTACTGCAAGCACACCATATTATTGGGGCGATGCAGTACCTCTGCGCACATAGGCGACATTTTACACATCGCGCTTCGTCCGTCACCACCCAAGGTATAGACATGCTCGGGGGTAGGAAAGTGTAGAGATGGTGAGGTGACCACCTCACTCGTGGTGGTGGATCCGGGGGAGCCGTCAGCCGCTATGGCCAACATGTTCCAAGGAGGGCGCCGCAATTGGCTGGCTCATCCATGGCAAAGAACATGCGAGACCGAGGTGACTCATGATTCCAGGAGGCTGAGGTGACAATGCTCTAAAGTGGTCTCGGCCGAAATAATCTCGGGTCCATCGATGCCTGTAGCGGCTACAACGAACGTACAAAGATCCATAACAAACGCGAAAGGCCCTCGAATCGACATGAACGCAGGTTCGAGAATGCTACGCCGCATATGATGGGTCGGGGGTGTCAAGAGGTCAGGTCAAGCTGTGAGGAGATGGAGGAGATAACCGCACTCAGGCTCCTCCATCTCTACC
The DNA here is from genome assembly GCA_016808115.1 of Tetrastigma voinierianum. Lineage (NCBI taxonomy): Eukaryota > Viridiplantae > Streptophyta > Magnoliopsida > Vitales > Vitaceae > Tetrastigma > Tetrastigma voinierianum. The sequence continues at coordinate 252,571 of JAEQBH010001944.1, read as the reverse complement.
CCGGAGCAGGATCATCTCCCTTCCTGCGGAGTCCTCGCCTCCCTATCCCGCACCTCCTCCCCGTCCACCACCGGAGGCAGAAAAGAAATCGCATCACCATGGCTCTCTCTCATAGACGTGACCCGAGGCATCCGATCCTCCTCTCGATACTGGCTCCTCCGGGAAGCTCAAGTACCCAGACCTGGGCCTCGCAGGGGTCGCGGCATCAACAAAGGTATACTCGGGCCTCGAGCCAAAGCCCTCGCGGTGGACCTTATCTTCAAAACGCAGCAGGAGGTCATCACCAACTCATGACCCAACCGTAACTCTCTCGAGATCCCGCATGCAGCCTCGAGTATGGCTCCCTACTGCACGTAAAGTCGTAGCTGAAGAGAAGAGGCTGGTCTCGGGATGTGTGATCACGAGAAGCATCTGAAGGAGCCTTCCTCCTAAGAGTAGAAAGTTCCATCAGAGGTCACGGCGAGAATGCGGACTATCTCCTCCTGTGGTTTCGCCACAGGCCACCCTCGACACCTTCCAAAATTGGCTCGCTTCGCTGGCGTGTGCCTAATGCACTGGAGCATGTCCGCCGGCCGGAGCACTCCTGGCCGACACACCGAACGGAGCCCGGCCGACCTGCGCTCCCAGCTCGCGGGAGAAGGAACGGCACCACCCGGGGTAAGACCGCCTCAAAGGTCATGTACCTGCAGCAGGGAGTAATGCGTAATCGGGCCTCTTACGGAGTCCCCGAACCGTTAGCGGTCGGGCTTCACACGGTCGTAATACGACCTCCATGGAAATTCCTCTCGGCGTGGAGGCCCGACGCCCCGAATCTGTGGTCCCCGTAAAAGAGGTTCCGATCCAAGCAGCGAAAGATGGGGCGAAGGTGTCACCGCCGGCTGATCTGGACCGGATGGCTGAGGCTCGATGATGAGGGACTCCCCGACCGATGTGACGCCCGCTTGAGGGCCGGCCTCCGGATCGCCTCCGAGGCACTGGGGTGAGGTGGCCCGAGGCCCATCCTCACCGTACCTCATGAACCCGACTCCTCCCGATTCACATGGGACTACTACGGGCTACGTCAACAGCGTAACACTCAGGAGACCGGGCACCCGCAAAACAGAGGTCCGGACCCTCCATCTCCTCGAGGCCGACCGGTTCCTCGGGTCTCAGAATACGAACCACCCCGGCGCGGGACCATGTTCAGTCGTAGAGTCTATAGGCGACCAGGGCCTGTCACGGCCAGGGGTTGAATGCACCGCACGCACACTCAGACCGTGGCTCTACCGAACTGGGCGGCAAACCACTGGGCTAGTGGAGCGAGGCGTGGCAAGGCTAGAGAAAGAGCGTGGCTAACCCAAAACGTAACGTGGAGCATCAGCACCCGCAGACACGGGTCCGCAGCCGGCTGTGGCCGTGCTGCGCGGCCGTAGGTGGACGTGCATGCACGCCGACAAGGCAACCGAGCCAGTGGCACGGATCTGTATGGCTGCTTCAGCAGCCGGGCTCGGGCACACTGACTTAGCAGGGGCCAGGGTCGGGTGGCTGTGACCTCGGCTCAGCACTCGGCCGCGGCTGGGGAGGCCGGAGGCAAAGTAGTCCCAGCTGCAGCTGGGCTGAGCAGGCGGCCATCGAGGCTCAGGGGGAAGAAATTGGAATGAAGATGTATGGCCCTCTTCCCTCCCTTTATAACCGGGCCAAGTAACCGACGGGTCTCTGAAGCCAAGAGCCACTACAAACCTAATTTCGCGCATTATAGCGAAATTTCGACCGAACCATCATTCCCGCAAAATAAGACATATAAAAATTTGGTTTAGGGAGATTAGAAACAAAAAATAATCAAAACAATTATTATTTTTAACAAACCTAAAATAAAATAAAATTAAATTGCCATTTAAAAATAGAAAGTCGCTAAAACGAAAAATTACAAAAGGGAAAGGCCAAAAGTAGAAAACCACCGAAATTAATCAATTTTAAACAAAAAGTTTGAGCTGGGTAATTTGTTTCATTTTGACACCTCAAAATCGCCTCAATTTTTACCAACCCATTCATGGGGTCAAGGAGAGGAGTCTTTAACCCCCCCGCAGTTGGTCCGTGGCCGCAAAATTACGTTTGATTTCTTTGTCTATATTTCACCGTTGATTTTGAACCGAAAAATTTTCGTGCTGGACGATCGATGGCAACTCCCAAACAATCGCTTCACCCCGTTAACCAATTTCGCAATTTAAGGACATTCGCTTCCCGCATTGCCAACTGGCACACTTCATCGCCCTTTGATTTTCATTTTCCACCAACTTGTGCTTGCTATTCAAGTGAAAAATATTCAGCTCTAATGTCATGTTGCCAAATGTGAGTTGCATGACTCCATTTTGGCAATTGATGATTGCATTGGTTGTGGCCTAAATGGCCCCCAGATAATCGGCACATGATCAGCCCACTTCACGCTGGTTTCCTTCCGGTATCACACTACAAAGTCTACCGGATAGCAGAATTTGTCTACCTTCACCAACACATCCTCACCATTCCTTTAGGAATCACCATCGCCTACTAAATGATGTAGTGATGTTGGTAGGTTTTAGTTCTAAACCTAATCGCCATGCCACCTGAGTACGGCAAGAGGTTCACACTGCCCCCAAATCTAAAGAAGGCAGCTTGTCTAAGTAAGTCCCACCAATGCTGGATCGATATTGTGGGCGATCCCCTTATCCTTGTACTTGACTGGGTTCTTGCTTTGATTATGGCAATCGACTCTGCTCTACCAGATGTTTTCTTCTTAATGCCCATAACTTTTCTCACCTGCATAGGTCCTTCAAGAACTTTGCATAAGTTTGGACTTGCTTTTAATCATGTCGAGCAAGGAATGTTTACCTTCTTCACTTGCCTTAAAGCACCCCTCCCAAATTTCAACTTGGTTTGGGATTTTTTCGTCTCAGAGTGCTTCGGGGAAATGGGAGTGGGGCATGCTTCTCTTCACCGTCTTCACTGATGATCATACCCTCTCAGCTCACCTTCTTTCACGTCTCTTCTCGCCAGTCATGGGGCACTGCTGTCGGCCTCTCCACTCCTCGTGAGTGATTACGGCCTTCACTTCATCCATCCCCTGAAGTTGCCGGATGAAACCTACTCCTACGGACCCCTTTCTTTGATTTGCTAATGTTTGGGAAGGGAACCTTCTCTCTCCCCAGACTCTGCATTATTGTTGGATCTTGATTGAATACCGCAGTTGTCAATTTTGATTTAGATTGCTCTCGCTTCCCATCTATTTTTTGTTCAGCGTAGTTTGCAGACACCCTCTCTCACCAGGCTGATCCCCTTGCTCTTCCACAAAATTGCCTTCTACCACCTTGCTCAAATTCAAGACGGTCAGTTTCAACTGTGAGAAGTGGACGATGGTGGTCGTGAGCCAGATGAGGAACCAACCGTTGTTTGGCACCGGGGCACATATAGATGAAGCTCTGCAGAGGTTAGGGTGATTTTCCAATTGGAATTGTAGGTATTACCATATGGGGTATTGGGTTGTGCTTGTATCACTGCCAACATTTCAGATATTCCCGACCTCAAATCCTTCAACGATGGGGCAATGGATGATGTTCTCCCTGATTAACAAAGAGAGGTTGACAATCGATGAATGGGTTGGCCTGGTGCAAGGTTTTTCTACCACGCCGCACCATAGAGGTTCTTTCCTTCTAGCTCCTCCACCTTCCTGGGCCAGGGTCGAGATTTTGCTTTCATTTCCATGTCCTCCTAAAGTGTAAAAATTCTCCCCTCGTGTGTCGAGGGCCCTTCATTTTCCACACTCCTCTCGGGTTTGGCTCATCCCATCCCTTGGAAGTTTCAGCCACATAACTCACATGTCCGGTCCCTCCAAACACCTATCCAACATGATCGTTTCTGTTAACGTCAGGCAACATCAACATCAGATCAATGAATCCATCAAACGGCATAAACCTATGATGTGGACAAGACCGATGGTATCCATGAATTTCCTGGGCTGGTAGAATTTCTTCGCTGTCATAGGCCAGTAAGTGTAGATCCGTCTCTTCAAATCATGTCTTGTTTGTCTGTAGAATTTCTTCAAAAAAGTCTCAGCCTAAGATCGTACCAATTTCTAATCTTCGCCTCATGAATCAAATAAATTGGCTTTTAACCTTCAAAGGTCGCTGGAAATGCTTTCAGCTTGAGCAAACCATGTCTATACCTCCTTAAAGTTATGCTTCCTCAAAAATCCCGCATGTAAATATGGATTTTCATTCTCCATCAGAAATGTGTGGGAAGCAAAGTACTTAGGTAGGGTCTCACTCAAGCATCTCCAGAGGTATGATGCAGAGGGGGCACTAACCAGGGGAAGGTGTATGCTCTCATCGATCCGTATCGTTGGATTCATGGGTGCTTGTTGACTTTGTTGTCCCAGAGATCCATCTGGCCACCAGGCACACCGATTAATGGGCCTTGTCTAAATTGGTGCACTCACTTTGCAACCCCGCCCAAATCTCTATCTCAAGCACGCATAAACACTGCTACACAAAATTAGACACAATAAAGAACACAAGCAAACTTGGCAAAAGTCAACAGTTAGATAAAACAAAAATCGATCAGAGAAACAAAAATGAATGGCAAGAACTAGTAAGTGAGGGAAACTGCAGCCTCGTGACACTTAATTCAAAAAGGACTAGTGTCACCAACACTTGCAATGCGGATTAAGTACACATCAACTCATCACACGGATGTTTGGCACCATCCCCGCAACGGGCGCCATTTGATTCGCGCTACGCAGGTGATCCTAATCAACAAAATTTGTATCCTATATTCTCCCATCGCCAGTCAAACTATCGCAGCATAGCGGTTCAGGGTCGAACATCGGGATGGGTTTTCATCCCACGAATGATTTGCATTAGTGTTTCTGAAAATTCATGAGGCTTGGTTTGATTTTCTGATTTTGTTAAAATAGAGGTCAGGTTGTTCACTCGTTGAATTAATGGCTTAAATGAAAGTGTGAAATGGTAACTTGAAGGCTTGGGTCACTAGCTTTGACAACATCGGGGCACATGCCAAGTCCCCTGTTCTTCCTCACATTTAGGCAAATGACATATAGTCAAAGCTAAACCGGATCTTTGTTTAGCTTATAAAACCTAACTCCTAAAACCACTCCGGTTTGAAAGCCTCAACCCAAGTATCAAAACATTCAAAGTCCACCCGCTGAAAACCTCAAAGTATTTAACTCATTCTATGGCTCGTGAAATGATATCAGAAGAACGTCATCTAACGATAAGAATGCACGAACTCCTAAAGCATGGTGCTAATACCTGAAGACATTAAATGGTATTGCAACCCAGTTTGGGAAAGTCGGAACCCATAAATGCAATAATTGTGAATATTCAAAGCATGAGGTGACAACTCAAAGAACCCAAAAACTAAGCTTTTTTATGAAGCAACCCTCCTTCTTCATATGCGTGAGGGCTAGTTGTTATCCTTGAGCTGGTCATCCTCAAGGGTGTTCTCACTAGAAATGAAAAAGAAAGAGGAGAGAGAAGAGAGCAAAGTAACCTAAAATGAAAAGCTGCGGGAAAAACATTATAAAATGAAAAGTTGCTTAGGGTTACAAAGATGTGGGGGTTTATATAGTCCAACCCAAAGTGTGAAAATACAAAATGTTTAAAACATTGGTTGCCACATATGACGTAATATATCAACTGTCGCCATAAACAAGAATTCAAATGCATCACAGAGAAATTCCCACATGCATCTCACAACACAGTACAGGCTACATATATCTCAAGTCAAATCCCATTCATAAGATACGAAATGAAGAAATCTCACAACAATGCAGCTGAATTCTACAGCTCAGGAAATTTTTATGATAAATGCAACTGGGAAAATTCATTAGCACAAGAATTCCCCAGCAATAGCCAAATTCTCGCTAGTCTAGCGAAATCCTCACTGGAGCTAGGATCATGGGCCTTCAGCCATGATTGCAAATCTCACTGAGGATTATAATTCTTCGCATCCCAGCTTTGAATTTTCTAAATCACAGCGAAAACCTGGATTGTTCCTCGTTTCTTGTTTTGCTCACTACATCCTTCTCAGACTTCTTATTCCCATCATTTTTATCTTTCAATTCAACACCTGATATTTAACGCCGCCCGTGAAATCATCGGCATTCCCATTCACCACCAAATGGAAGCTATGTTGATGATCTAAGTTCAAAATCTTCCAAAACTTATCCAAAACAATTCGAATGGAATAGCGTGAAACTAGCGACCCGCACAATATCAATTGGTTTAATTGATGATTAGTGCCAAAAAAGTATTCAAACTCACCCTGAATAGCCCTCAAAATAGCACTGGGTACTAGACTCAACAAGTACTATTGTTTTGGTAAACAAACTACATAGGCCAGGTACGCTTGCGCCCAAGTTCGGGAGACGTGGCTCGTGTCGACTTTAAGGACCCAGGGGCATGCTCAGTGACCATCACACCCTAATCGAGCCACGCATCGCCGTCATTCGGGCACGCTCTACTCTTTCGCTATGTGCAAGAGCGCTGTTCGATTCTGGCGCATCCTGCCATTCATTCATTTCACATCATGCGAAAGATTGGGGCTTAAAGGTTGAAACTCCGGTGCCATGTTCATGTGAATTTCCCCGGAACCAGGTGAGTGCCGACAAGATATAAGTCAGCATTGGCAGCCAGAGATCTCAAAGGGATTCTACTCTCACCGTGGACTCCAATGTCACGGACATGTTGGATTTGATCACGTTTTGAGATGGACCGGTTGGATGGAACATCGAGTCATCATTATCAGATCGTGATGAGGTTGTACGGCTCACACAATAATTGATGGTACTGTGTTACATTTTGTGTGATAAGCAAGATTCGCCACTCGAGCCATGCACTACCTGAAGTGGCACTCCGTGAATCGATAAGGTGGCTAGCAAGCTCTCACCCCAAAGATGAGCAGACAAGATTTGGATCTACCTCTGCGGATTTGTGGGCAACAGGATGTTTTTTCCTGATGAACTACCGGGATTACCTTTGTATAGGGATGTAGACTTCATTATTGAGTTATACCTTGGTACATCGCCTATTTCTATGACCCCGCATAGAATGGCGCCTGTTGAGTTGCAAGAGCTCAAGGTTCAATTGCAGGAATTATTGGACAGGGGTTTCATTAGACCGAGCACTTCACCTTGGGGCGCTCCGGTTCTATTTGCCAAGAAGAGGGACAAGACTCTTGCATCGTATAGATTACTAACAAATAATAGGCTACCAAGAATATGTGTACCTTTGTCATGGTGGATTAATGATTTGTTTGTTTTAGTTGAGAGAGGCACAGTCTACCCAAGATAGATCTCTCGCACTTGATCACCGCTTAGTTGAGAGTTAGAAAGGCGATAACCTTTAAGATGGCGTTTTTAGAATGTCGCGATATGGGCATTTCGTCTACGTGATGTTTCGGATTACCAATGCTCCAACTGATCATGCGGATCTTATGCATAGGGTGTTCCAACCCTACCTAGATCGGTTTGTCGTGGTTTTCGTGGATGACATCTTGATCTACCCAAGTCTCGCAGAGGATCACGAGGGTCATCGAGGGGTCGCTCCGAGCTTGGGAGAGTTATTAGTCAGATGCCAAATTCAACAAGTGTGAGTTTTCGCTTACCGAGGTGGTGATTCGGGCACGGTGACGGCTCTAGGGTGTCCGTGACCCAGTAAGTGCCAGAGGTAGTTATTGAGCTGGGCAGACCAAAGTCTACTCTTTGAGACTAATGCCAGCTGATCGATGTGTCACACACGAGGTCCACTGAGGATTCTCCGGTTATCTACGCCATGATGTGCGTTGCCAAATCTAGAAAGGAGTGTTAAGTTTGATGCCGAACGAATTGTGTGAGAGGGCATTCCGGGAATTAAAGAGGAGGTTTACTTTAGCTCCTATTATGATTCTGTCTCGTAGAGGGGATTTCGAGGTATTAATGTTGTATCAGGATGCTCTATGAGTGGATCGCGATGTGTTTTGATGCAACCCCAGAGTAGTGGTGGTGGCTTCATGGTTCCTCACTAAATGAAGGAATCACTATATGCAGAGCTACCCTACACATGACATGGTTAGTTTCACTGGTCTTTGCTCTTTGTAAAGGCTTGGCGCCCACTATTTATACTATGAGTAGTTCGAGGTGTTTCTCAAACCACAAAAAGTCTCGAAGTACATTTTTACAATAACAGACCTTAACATGAGGCAACTCATGGATGGAGTATCTCGGGAGGATTATGATTTACTTACTGGCCACTCCGTAAAGCAAATGTGGTGGTTGATGCACTAAATTCTGGAAGTCACTTTGAGCGTTAGCCAGTATGGGCTCCTAGGAATGACGCTCGCCGTGACGCCAAGACTATGGATAGCTCGGATCGTAGTTACGCTGATCGTGCCTGTGTGGTACGTTTAGGAGTTTGGTGGCTAAGACCTTCCCTACTAGGCGAGTGGATCGAAAGCTACGTGGATAAGACATAGAGATACTGTTTCATTAGGGACTGGTACACTGTGTACAGTGGACGGTTAGTCGACCCATGAACTCTGATGATAGTATCTCGTATAGGGTTATAGTTCCCTAGTTAGAAGATTTGAGAGAGGAGATCCTCAAGGAGTTCCATTGCTCTTGTTTTACTGTGCATCCAGGTGGCACGAAGATGTATCACGATCTACGTCGCTGGTATTACTGGAGTGGGATGAAGAAACACATAGGAGATTTCATTCAACGATGTCTCACGTGTCAGTAGGTAAAGACTGAGCACCAGAGGTCAACAGGATTACTCCAACCATTGGACATAGCTGAATGGAAGTGGGTGCACATCACAATGGATTTTGTGACTCACTTGCCATAGACGTCACGAGCGCATTACGCTGTGTGGGTGATAGAGGACGGGCTCACTAAGTTGGCACACTTTTTAGCTATGCGAATGACCTTCAGTTAATCGGAGGAATTTTACTGTTGTATATATGGAGAGCAGTCCGTTACATAGAGTGCCGCATCCATAGTATCAGATTGATCCGAAGCTACGGGCCTGTTTGGTGGAAGCTCAGCTGAGCCATGGGACATGACATTTAAAGGCATCCTTTTCACCCCAAACGATCATCGTAGAGTGACCATCCCACATTGGCACATGTTAATGCATGTATCCGGATCTATATTGGGGAAGAGCATTGATCTCAGATTTTTCCAAAGGTCAAGAAGTTGTCGCAAGCTACGTGTATAGCGTCTATGTGTCAAAATGAAGTTGCGTCACTGCTTGCCGACGTATGTAGAGCGGTCCACCACGTCCCAGCGGTTGCGCCACACCCTCCCAGAAGCTGGATTTTATACGGAAGCGTCTTCTCATGGTTCAGAGTTGACAGAAGAGCTATGCCAACATATGGAGGCTAATTCTAGAGTTTCGAGGGCGGGTGATCGCGTCTTCTTGAAGCGTGATGCCAAGAGAGAGTGGTCGGGTCTCGCAAGCGCGAAAGCTATCGCCGTGTATATTGGGTCTTCTGCTGCACTCGAGGGTAGTACAATTGCATACCAGCCTGCCTTACCATATTGAGTTTATCGAGCTAAGACGGGATATTCCATGTCTCCATGTCTCTAAATACACCCCATATCCACCCATGGTGGATTTAGTGTGAGAGCCAGAAGCTGATGTGTAGGAACCTTCGAGAGGACTTATGCGTGATTACGATAGGCGTGGATCAGTTTTGTGAAGCAAGACCGTGAGGCTAGTGAAGGTGTTGTGGCAGCACCGTGGAATAGAGGAGGCAACATGGGAACACAAAGACACTATGCATGCCAATTATCCCTTCTTGTTCAAGGAGGAAGGTATGTTTTAGTCATTAATGTTAAATGACTATTGCATGTGCATGAGATTGTGTGCTGTGTGTGGGAATTTTGGGACAAAATTCTTTTTAAGGGGTAAAGAATGTAAAACCCAAGAAAAATCGAATTTTTCTTAAAAATGGTAAAACGGTAAATTGCAAGAATAATACAAGTTGAAAACCTGGAAATATTCTAGATATCGGATGATTAAATGGACATCACCGTTGGATTCATCTTGAGAAATCTAGTTACCTGCATTTACCTTATAGAATTTCGAAGATTTTTACGCTGAGTAATGGTGCCCGCGACTCTGGCTACTAGATTACGATTTAAAATCTTAGAAGTTGGGAAATGACTCGATTTAAGTTCAAGGGATGTGATTTGAATTTAAGCTGAGATGAAATAAATCACTTCGGACCAGAATCGAACCTAAATGAGGGTAACACATGGCACAACGTGGGCCACACATCCAACTTAAACTTAAGTTGAGACAAAACAGGAATTAGGGCAAAAATAGCCCATTTTCCTGGTTTTGATTGGGAGAGAGAGGAGAAGAGAGAGGGAGGAGGCGGGCCTTCGATATCTCTGAGTTCCGTTGGTCGGTTTCATCGGTAGAGAATGAAAGTTCATTGCATCGCTTGAGGTATGCATGGGTGGCGAAGGGGTTAGCGAGATCCAAGAGGGGTGATCTCGGGAAATCGAAGTTGTCGGGTTAGGAGGCTTCCTACCTGTGTATCACGCTCTTGGAGGTAAGGGATTCTTCCTACCTTGGGCTGGGAAAAGAGGGTTTTTCGTTCAAGGGCCTATTTGTCGAAGAAAAACTAGATTTTCGAGTTATGCTCGATGTTTCTTCGCCAAGGCGAAGGTGTGAATCTTATCAGGGGAGATTGGTTTTTCACCTAGGCGAAGGGATGGTTCGCCTAGGCAAAGGGGTCCACCTAGGCGTGGGCACGTACGCTTAGGTAAGCTCTAGGACAAAAAAAAATGGGACCTTCTAGTCTGCCTAGGCGAGGACGTTGCTCGCCTAGGCGAACCGCTTCGCTTAGGAGAAGGTAGGCTACACCTAAGCGAGCCTACGATTGTATGAGGCCTGTGTGTGTGGCATGTTTGGGGTCGGTCTCATGGCTTGGTTTGTGATTGTTGTGGCTTGCTTCGGGGGCCATTGTGTGATTGGTTTGAGTGTGTCATTGCTTGACAAAGAGTGACATGTTTTGATGTCAATATATGTGTTCTAATATGTTGACATGTGATGAGTTTATTTGTGCAAACGGCCATGATACGGCTTGATTATGAGTGTGCCACTACTTGACAATGTAGTGACCTGTTTGGATGTCAATATAAGTACTCCAACATATTGATGTGTGATGAATTGTTATGTGCAATGGCCATTACATGGCTTGCTTGTGTGTCTGTCATTGCTTGATCATAGAATGACATGTTGAAAGTGAATGTTGATATATGTTGTATGATATATTGACATGAATGAAATGATGTATGAGTCATGTCTGGGGTGGTGAGTTGTCCATGATATTGGTAAGTGGTGTGGATTGTGTTGTCATATAGCATTCATTATGCATGTGACGTGATATAACGTAGTGACATCTTGCATTATATGCAGGGGACATCGCATTAAATAGGTGTGAGTGCGCGTTTAATAAATAAAACGCTGCGTTTGGTGTTTGATTAGGTGTTTCAGTTAAATGGAGACAGCGTCCGACATAGTTACCTGATTGATTAAAATGGTAAAGAAAGTATTTGTCAGAAATATCAGCAAACGAGATAAGATCCCCCTCGAGAAAGGGCCCATAATTATGATCAGACTAGTCCCGAGAGGGTGAAAAATTTGTAAAAGTGTCTAGGTTTATGGAGCTTGCGATGTGACACCAAAAATCCTCTACCCATAAAAAAGGCTCATGGTTTTGAATATAAAATTATCATTGTGATGTATCATCCAAAAAGATTTTGGTTTATAAACAAATGAAATTTGTTTTGAAAAATGATCATTGGATGTCATCTAGAATGACGGTTTATCACACATGGGCTTAAACGTTGTGTGAAGGAGTTTGTGATGACTCGGGCGCATGGTACATGATTGAGTCTCATCTCATATCATGGCACGACATGTAGGATTCCATATAGAATTGGCATGTTCATGTTGGAATGTGAATGTAAAATGTTGAGTGAATATTGCATGTGCACTTAGGTGGGGAGTAGCCTTGTAGGAGGCATTCTCTATTGGGAGTAGCTCACCCTTTATGGGACAACTCTTTCGGTGTAAGTGCTGCAGGTGGACGGCAGCTAGACAAGGCCATGATTGTGAAGGCTAGGCAATGTGGCCTTGATAAATCTTTTTTAGCAAGAAGTTCTTGGGACAAATGGTTCTAGCATCATTTTATGTAAAGAATTGTAATTAAATTCTTTTGGACTGTACGATATAGTTGGGTATGTAATAATGGTAGAGAATTCGTGATCGGATATGCAGGAACTATATTCGTTGTATTGTTCTCATATTTTCAACTTAAATATCAATGAATAGGTCACGGTGAAGGGACGTATAGAGGTGGTGCTGAGTAACTCGGTGTCCACGAGTAATGGGTACCAGTCCAGTACCAAGACTTAGGTGCGCAATGACCTAAGGTAGAAATTCCGTAGGTTGATGGCTAGTCAAAGGGACCCTCGGGTCTTTGGGGCGTCACAATTACCTTTATATCATATAAAATTTGTATCAATATTAACTAGGTGCAAGATGATGTTATCTTGTCTAATCTAAATTGAACTTACGATACTAACATAAATGCGATATTTATTTAACTATGCATAAATGAATTTTAAATAAAAGTTGAAACTATTTAATAACATGAAATATGGTGCTAGTTGTTGTTGTTCAAAATGACTTATCATGTATATAAAAGGAAACATATATTTAATGTGAATAAAACACAAACATTATGTTGTTGAACATCATACATTAATATTAACAATAATTCAAAAGTCAAATACACTTAGTAGTCACGATGCACTAAACAAAAAAAAAGACCCAACCATGCCAATATATTTAATTTTCAACCCAAATCCCCTTGCAATCAGTATGCACACAAATTTCATCACAATCTTCAACTTCATCAAAGGACTTGATGTCAAGAATCCCATTTGAAAATGGGTGATTCTCCATACAATTATCAACCATGTTGTCATCATTCTTTTTTTCGAACATCTCCATTTTCGGCCTTGATAATACAATAGACCATCTTGGATCAACTTGGTCTTTTACATAAAATACTTGTTGGGGTTGTGTTTGCTTAAAATGAAGGATCTAATTTATGTCCTATCTTGCTTTCAAAATCAACTAATGTAAATCCAAGTTCATCAACTTTGACTATGTTTTACGCTATCAACGATCACCTTGAAAACAAAATATTAAATATGTTATAATCCAAGGTCCCATATCTGTGACCCAACTCCGTAAAAACGTATCGCAGGCATAAGTTCTTATCTTTGGCACTTGCGATTTTCATGGTCGATACCACAATACTGATGCCCCTATTTTGGTTGGTACGTGTATCATCATGGTCCTTGATGTGGTAACGACACCCATTAATGATATAACCGGTTTATGTCAAAACATGTTGCCTTGGTTCTTGTGCCAACCATTTAAGTTCCTCTTTAATAAGTTGGTTCTTGCTTTGTTCATCTGAAACCCATATGATTCACTTATGATATTTAAATCAGTAGAATTCAAATTTTATATAAGCATTAAATTCCAAGAGGAGTATGCATATCTTGTTTCATACATTTTATTTAAGCTAATAACTAAATGTACACACATGTTCATCCTCTAGCCACTTCACTCTCTTTGATTGACGTCGATATTTTACCTTCAAATATTTTATATGTTCACTATCAAGTAAAAACAAGTAAGTCATGGCTTGTATAAACCTTATTTAGAGTAAAAGTAGTAAACTTATATATATATATATATATATATATATATATATATATATATATATATATATATATATATATATGTTGCCTCAGCTCAAATAGGTTGGACAATGGTTGTATTTTGTAGAAAACATAATGATGTGCTTGCTCCACCAATTTAAAGTCATGGACATCTATTACATGACCACCAATAAAAGGTTTTCCATATTTCCATTCATTTTTCATGCTAGCATGGATCAATTTCGTAATGTCCTAATAAGAATATGAACAAAACTCTCAAGCTTCCTCGACGATGTATCACTTAGCAATGCACACTTCTGGGCGATTACGATTTCGAACATAGCCCTTTAGGACCCTCATATACCTTTCAAATGGATACATCCCATCTCATACCTGCTGGCCCACATAATCCCAACCTCCTGACCCAGTCTTAACTGAGTAGATGAACCACAAAATGGCCACTATTTCTTGCTGTAGATCATTCAATCTTGACACGTCCATCACCTTTGAACAAAGTGCATTGAAGAAAAAACACAATCTTGTAATGGAATATCTAACATGCTTAGCGGCTATAAGGTTTGATTACTCTTGCAATGGTATTTGTATAGTGCACTGACCACTAAGCTTTAAATCTTCCATGGACACAAGGTTTCTAAAGTTTGAACAATAACCTTGAGGAACCTTCAAATCAGCTAAAGTCTGCAATACTATTTTCTTCTCCACTTGTTAAACCCGAGAAAAATACAATTTTTCTGAAAAAGGGTAAAAAGGTAATTTGCCGCTATAGTATAGGTTGAAAACCTTAAAATTTCTAGATCTTGGATGATGAAATAGAATTCACCGTTGGAATCATCTTGCGAAATCTAGCTTCCTAGTCGAATTTCGTTGGATTCCGAGACAATCAGAATTTCACATATTTTTAGGCACATGTGTCGAATAACACAAGGAGTGCCATGTGGATGCCACATGGCAAGCTTAGAGGAGGGCACATGGCATGAGAGTCATGTGGTGTGGCATTTTCCACTTAGTGCATGTGTCCATGTGACACATGGCACATGGAAAATGAAGCATATGAAGGACACATGGAAAATAGGAAAGTGAGAGGAAGTTTCCTCTTGTTGGAGCAAACCAAAAAAAAAAAAAAGAATTCGGTGGACGGAAAAGAATAGGAAAAGAAGGAGAAAATGAGAAAAAGGAAAAGAAAAGAAAAGAAAAGAAAGGAGAAAAAAGAAAAGAAAAGGAAGAAAGGAAAGAAAATGAGGAAAAAGAAAAGAGAGGAGCAAAACCGTGAGTGGAGGAGAAAAGAAAAAAAAAGGAAAAGGGCTCTGATTCCTCGTGTTCCGAAGGTCTGAAGTCGTTAGTTCGAGAACTAAAGTTGGTTTACTCGACAGGCTACAGTGAGTGCCAAAGGCAAGTGGTTTCTCCTACAGGTTGCTCTCTTAATCTAAGGGCAGTAAATGGCCGTGTGGTTCAGCCCCAACCATGGGATTGAGTTTTCGGACGTTGGGACTGGCCACGAGGACGGGTTTGCGAGACCCGAGGTTGAGGACTCCTTTCATGGCTGAATTTATAGCCGATTAATGATCTTGGAAATTTGTTAAAAATAAATAAATAGCCAAGCCAAAACAAAGCTAAAATTTCTAAAATGAATCGGATTATTTCCAAGGTCGAGTATGGCCAAGAATGGCTGGTTGTGTGAATTTATTTTTGTGTGTTATTCTTTAGAAATTTTATAACATGCTGAATGTATTTGTAAATATGTTCATATATTGGTGTTATATATATATATATATATATATATATATATATATATATATATATATATATATATATATATATATATATTAGCATGAATGGATGTAAATTATATGCTTTCAATATAATTATCCATGAGTACTTGGTATAAAAATGCAGGTTATAAATTGTTCCATGTAGTGTTCATTCTGCATGCATAGCTTGCTTAGAGATAAAATGCGTGGCATTTGCATTGCATATATGCACGAAACATCGCATTTCATGGGTGTGAGTGCATGGTTGTCAAATCATTGCTGCGTTTGGTGTTTGATTTGAGTGGGGCTCGGTAAAATGGAGATGTCGATGAGTTACAGTTGCATGAAACAAAATATGTGTAGCCAGTATTGTAAGAAAGGGATAAATCCCCCTGGGGTGAAAAACCCGCAATTATGATCGGAACAAGTCCCCATGGTGAAGGTCGTAAAAGTGTCTGGGTTTTGCGGGCCAACGGTGAGACACCGAAATCCACTACCCACAAAGAGCATGGATTTTGAATATAAAATGATCATTGTGATGTATCATCCAAAAAATCTTTTAGTTTATAAACAAATGAAATTGGTTTTGAAAATGATCATTGGATGTCATCCAGAATGAAGGTTTTTCACACTTGGCATAAGAATGTGTGAGGGAGTTGGTGAGGACTCGGGACATGGGGCATGATGAGTTTCATCTCATTTCATGGCATGTAGGATTCCATGTAGAATTAGCATATTCTTCATTAGAATGTTGATGTGTATTATTGTGTGAACAAGGGATTTCATTTGCACTTAGGTGAGGAATAACCCTTGTAGGAGTTATCATACTTGGGCATTAGTCACCATCGTGGGATTTGCCACAGGTGCGGGGTCACATCGATGGACCGGCCTTCAACCAAGAGGCCTTGAGGTGCGAAGAAGGCCGACCATGAAACATGATAAATCTTTTTTGTAAAAGTGCTTAGGACAAACTAGTTCTAGCATGTATTTTTAACTAAATTCTTTTGGACTATTGCCAATATAGTCGGGTGTATATGTGGTAAGAGGGTTTTGATTGGACTCTTAGAGGCTATATTAAGTGGTATTATAATATTTTCGATAAATATGAATTAATGGAGTCGGTGAAGGGACGGTCGAGTGGCGCCGAAGTAACTCAATGTTCATGAGTGGTGGGTATCGATACCAAGACTTGGGTCTTGCAATGACCCTAAGGTAAATTCTCAGGTTGTGGCTAGTCAGCGGGACCCCGGGTTTTAGGGTGTCACGGCAGTATCGGAAGCTACGTATCACAGTACCTAGGGCTTAGTGGGCATGGGATTAGGACATGAGATTATAGTACAGAGCTTAGGTTATGAATGCCTAAGGCTCGATGTCTGATATCAGTGTCATAGCTTGGTATCAAAGTGTTCATTGTGCATTCTTGTGAATCGATGTGCGATGATTGTATTACATAATGTGTGTTACATATTGTGTGGATTATATGCATGATAGGTTGTATATAGAAAACGAAGAACACTAGGGTTAGAGAATATAACCTTAGGGGTTCGGAAAATAAATGAGCATGATAGTTCAGGAACTGATAATTACTAGTGTTTGACATGATGTATCACTAAGAAAGAATTGGGCTTAGAGTTTGAGACCTTAGAAAATGGATTGCATGTAGCTCGCCTTTAGGAATTAGGGGTGAGTTTGATGATATGTCGGGATTGTGAGTTAGAGATCTCCGGGATCCTACTCAATGTGGACCTAAGGGTCATGGACATGTCGGAGTTTGATGTCATCCTCGTGATGGACTGGTTGACGGAACACCGAGTCGTCATTGATTGCAATCGTAGGAGAGTTACTGCATACACACAAGACGATGTTTGTGTTGTGTTTCAAGGAGATAAACACAGAGCTTTACCCCAGACCATGTACGACTCCAAGTGGCACGAATAGTTGATTAGTTGGCTAGCAAGCCTTACCTTGGAGGACGAGGTGAGACAGGGTTTGATTCTACCTCGGGTAGTTTGCAAATTCGAGGATGTCTTTTCGGATGAGCTACCTGGATTACCCCCACAGAGGGATGCTTAAGGAGTTTACCAATCGAGGTTACACCTGATGTCATAGCCCATTTCTATGACTCGCATAGGATGGCAGTTAGGATTAAGACTCAAGGTCGAATACGGGAATTTTGGACAAGGGTTTCGTGAACCGAGCACTTCACCTTGGGGCGCTCCGATTCTGTTTGCTAAGAAGAAGGATAAGACCCGCCCATTTGTGCGTAGACTAGGAATGTTGAGCAGGGTTACGATCAAGAATCGATATCCTTTACCAAGGATTGATGATTTATTTGATCAATTGAGAGGGGTGCAAGTCTACTCCAAGATAGATCTCTGTACCGGTTATCATCAATTGAGAGTTAGGGAGACTTGTAAAACCCAAGAAAAAATTTTATTTTTCTAAAAAATGGAAAAAATAGTAAAATTTCCAAAATGAATCAGGGAAGCCTGAAATTTTTTCTACATCTCGGACGATGAAACGGACTTCATCGTTGGATTCGTCTCGCGAAATCTAGTTACCCAGAAAATTTTCGTCGAATTCCGAGATAGTCGGATTTTTTTCATAATTTTCGGGGTAATGGACATCTAGTGACTCCTAGGGACGAGAATTTTATGAGAATCTCGGGAGTTAGGAAATAACTCAAGTTAAGTTCATTTAAAATAAATTGAACTTGAACCGAGACAAAAATAAATTGTTTCAGGGCATAAACGAACCCGGACGGGTCGTGGACTGATGAGTATCTTAAATACTCATTTTATCCCTATGCTTTAGTTATTTTTTCTAGTGTTTTTATGTTCAATAAGTGCCCTAATGCTCTAAAATTTCATACTTATGATCAGGTCATCCATTTGGTGGAATTATTGCAAAATTGGTGGAAAAACTACTACAAAAAAGCGACTCACTGTATTTTTCGTTTTCGAGATAACATATGAGCTCAATTGGAAGCAAGCTTTATATGTATGGATTCTAAATTTCAAGAGATTTCTAGGGATACGAGAACACCGTAATTGGAGTTCAGAACAAAGAAGTTATGCAAGTTCCAAGCCTTGAAGAAAATCAGAAAACATTGCAGCACCTTCAGCAGGAGAGGCTACTGAATTTTGACGTTTTCAGACATCATATGAGCTCCTATTTCATCAAGAAATATATGGATCGATTGTACACTTCAAGAGCTTTCCAACAGTACCAAGAACACCCAAATCGGAGTTTGGATGACAAAGTTATGGCCTTACGAAGTTGGAAAAAAAAACAGGGGACTGCAGCAGCGCGATGTCGGGAGCGGCGTTGCGGGGTCGGCATCCGGCGATCGCGACAGTTTGGGGGTCAGTTTTGGGTGGATTTTTAGCCCATTTTGAGCCCATAATGGAGGGTTTTAAAGCTCAAACCTGATGAATAAAAAAGGAGGAGGATTGACAGTTTTGGGCTTGCAGAGGAGGGAAGCCCTCTCTTAGGGTGAAAACACCTAGGGCACACATCTTGAAGGGAAAAGCTTGAAGAAGGAGATTGAAGAAAGGAGATGTGCTTTCACTCAAAATCGTTTATTCTCGTCCTCTTTCTTTGTTTCTCTCTTTTTTATGCTTTTCTTTGACTTAGAATGTTCTAGATTTATTTCTATAGGTTTTGTTGTAGCCTTACTTTACTTTCGAGATAGATTAATGGTTAGTACGTTTTCATTCGTGCCATGGATTGATTTTATCTCGACTTGCTCTATCTACGTATTTTATTTACATGGTAGTGTTTGGCCAACATTGGCGTGTTTCTTGGAGTACGAGATCGAGAGATGATGATATTTGAGGATATGAATAGAGAGCCCGACACTTGGTCGATCGGCGAATAGAGATATCTCGGTTCAAGTGTGGCATTAAGGGTTTTAAACATTTAAGCATTTCGAGTCGGGATTGAGCGGAGATGCAATACATCCCTCTTTTATTGAGATAGGCAAATATATCTTGAGAGATAATATCTTATAGGCACGATCAACTCGTCAGCGTAAATCAATTAATATCTTGAATGAACTAATATATTTAGAGTTAAAATTCATTGAGTGTGGCGGAGTGAAGAGAAAACCCTAGTTTTCATAATTAATTGATTTAGCAAATAATACTAGATTAGTTTTCTTTTTATTAATCAAAGATTCATTACGATTTTAGGTCAGATAATATTTAAAAGCGTAAAGTCGTACTTTCGGCACACACTTCTCCCGAGTGGATTGATATCTGTACTTAGGTATACTATATTACTTGAGACGCGTGCACTTGTGCACATAGGCGTACATTTTACACGTCACGCACCGGCCTATCAAGTTTTGGCGCCCCGTTGCCGAAGTGAAGTTTAGTGTTGACATTGACAACGCACTAGATGTGCTGGCATCACACCCCCAGACTTAAATTCTTGCTTGTCCCAGGCGAGGCGACTGAAACAAAACAAAAATTGAAAATGACATGAACTAAAAATAATGAGATGAGTATGATAACATGATTCCAAATGGGAAGAATCACTATGAACAAATTAGCTGTGCTTCAACCAAGGTGAAAGGATCCTTAAACTTTTAAACTTCTAAGGAACATGGCAAAGCAAAGCATGAGTGAGTAAAAGAAAATCAACCCCCAGTCAGTAGTGACCTTTCCCAGGAAACTAAGTGTAGGTGATAGCATGATCTTTAGTGCATAGCAAGGTCTAGCACCCCAAACTTAAAAACTCTCAACTCACCTATTTGGAAGAAACTAACTAAGAAATGATAAGAGAGCACTCTTTTATTCATACCAAAAAGACCAAAATTTCCTAAATATTAAAAAATGAAGGAGAACTAGTGCGAGTTTTTAGATGAGTGTTCTTGTAGCGGGAATCCATTGGTGACTCCCCACCAGTTGGTTAAGGGCACCAGGCATTAAATTCCCTTCAAACTTCACCCCGAATACTCAACCAAACTCCAAGGACCTAGGTTGTGGGAAGGATCCATTTTCTGTCCCATGTAGCGGGCAATGAAGTCAATTACTCTCGGCCAGTTGGCTTAGGACATTAGGCTTTAAAAGGCCCCTTGGACTGTGCCCAGGATTCCGATTTGATGATCCACTTATTCTAATTCACAAGCCTATTTTTTTGACTTTTTTTTTTCTTCTTTTCCACTTTTTCTATTGTTTTTTTTTTTTTTTTTTGCCATTTTTTTCTAGCTTTAGTTGAGGGCTCGTGGCCGTCCTCTTTTTGTTTAGGTGTCCATGCTTGGTGGCTGAAATCCCAAGGTTAGTTGAATTCAAGGCAAGGGTCCTAGACCAAAGACTCTAAAGGCAAAGTTTGTATTAACGATAGATTCCTTGAATAGCTACTTGTAGCACAATGGTGATTTACTAGTACTAAGTCACCCATAGCAAGCAAGTACACATTCGAGATCATTTAAAAACCTAAGGGTCCTATTCCTCTTTACACTTGGCATTTTTGAATGGTTGTGTTCAAATGAGCCTTCTACTAACCAATAAGGCATCAAACTCCACTGTGAACACAAAAATGAAATAAAATAAAGAATGAAAAGCACATGCAACTAACAACTAAAGCAACTAACTAAACTTGGGTAAGGAAATACAGTGTTGGATTTTGGAAATTTGTTTTCTCATGGTTCTTGAATTCACCCCCAAACTTGGAAATAGACATTTGCCAATGTGAGCAAAAGCTAGAATGGATAATGAGTACTCCCACGAGGTTGATCAGTCTGGAAGTTGCTCTGATGAATATAGGTTAAGCTTTGGAAGCGAAGAGGTGTTAAGAGGGTTGGACCTTAAGTCCGAGAATGAAGGGGATGGCAGATATGGTTTCCTCTTTGGTTCTTTAGCTGCATGAGGAATTATTGAGCTAAAGCTTTCAACCTTTGCTTCCAAAACCATATTTGAATCCCCAAAACCTACAAATTAAAAACTAAAACACAAAAAAACAAAATCAAGCACGAAAATTTATTAAAAAAAAGCTCAAAACTAACTATGAAATAGAAAAAAGGAAAGAAAACTTTTTAAGCTTGGAACGCCTCCAATTTACTCTGTTTTCAGTCCAGTAGACTTTACTAACTACGGATGGGTTGTTGTTTCTTGCCTCCATCCTTCTCTAGAGGCGATAGTTGTGTAATCAAACCCAACGCTGAGCACATAGTCTTCCACATTAATCTTATTATTTTTTTTATTTTCTATTTTTTTTTGTTTACAATGGTTCCTCGCAGTTCGTTGTTCATGTGAATGATGCACTCATCCACCTCAGAAGTTGGGATCGTCTTCTCATTTTTCAATTCTTTCTGCATCTCACCCCATAAAGTCATCTCCGAAAAGTCTCTGACTTCCTCACTTTTGCCTTTTTCATATGATTCGAAGAAGTTGGCTCTTTTTCCTCCTTTTCAACTAAGTCTTTGAGTTTACGCATCATCATCCTCCACTTTTGAAGCTTCTCCAAGTTCTTCATTACCTCTTGAAGTCATTTCTTCATTGTAGCTCGATTTTCTTCTTGTATTCACCCCGAGTAGATGGCGAACTCTCATATTGTCCTTCAAAGGACATTGTAGCCATATTCTCTTGTTTCATTCATATATTTTGCCACTAGTTCTTCTATACTCATACTCTCTCTTCTTTAGGTTGTTCTTTCTCAAATGTAAGTTGAGTACTAGAAGTGGCCATTGGAGCCATCTCTTCTTTCAAGCTATCGAATGGTGTATGCTGAATTTGAACATTAGCCCTTGTCAATTCCATGAATTGAACTTGAGATGTCACACATTCAGCATGAACTCTTTTCATTTCAACTAATGCTGCCTCTAACTTTGTCATTCTCTCATGTGGAGGTTGACTTATCTCAGTTGGATAAAGCGAGGCAACTGACTTTAAGTGATCCATTTCAGCCATTGATCTTGAAAATTCAGGTTGTGCCATGGTAAATGCAGTTTAAGTTCTTCTTAATTCATCCATAGATTCTTCTAGGCTTGATCTTTGGACTTGTGGAGATTGAAGAGTGTTATAGCTTGTATTCCATGAGGTGCTAGGGCAATGTTGCCAACCAGGATTATAATTGTTCCAATATTCTTGAGTCATGTGCATATGTGGGTTCCTCACTTGATTTGTCACTCTTTGATGATACTCATTGGCCATTTGCTTCATTCCAAGTTGTTGATTAAGGAGAGCCAATGTATTTGTCAACTCGATGATCGGATCCATTGTGATTGAAACTTGTGCTTCTCTTTGCTCTCTAAGTAGTTTGTTTAAGGTTCTCTCTAGCTCGGGATCAAAAGGAACTAGTTCGCCTTGACCCTATCTTCGTATGCATGCAGATTAACCTCCTGAAACCACAAACAAACAGTAGAGACCAAGTAACAAGCACGAATGTAAAATGGGTAAAATAAAAAAATAAATAAAATAAAAATAAATAAATAAAATGTATTAAATAAAAAAATGATGAGTATTAATATCTAGTGCGTTGTTGTCAATATCAACACTAAACTTCTCCCCGGCAACGGCGCCAAAAACTTGATAGGCTGAAAGTGTGATGTGTAAAATGTGTACACCTATGTGCGCAAGTGCACGCGTCGCCTCAAGTAATATAGTGTACCTAAGTACGGATATCGATCCACGGGAGAAGTGTGCTGAGTACTGACTTTACACTTTAAATATTATTTGGACCTAAAATCGTAATGAATTCCGATTAATAAAAAGAAAAACTAATCCTATATTATTTGCTAAATCAATTAATTATGAAAACTAGGGTTTTGCCTTCACCTACCACACTCGATGAATTTTAACCTAAATATATTATTCATTCGATATGAGTGATTTCGTTGGCCAGGTTGATAGTGCCTACAGATATTCTCTCGAGATATATTTGCCTATCGCCCCGGTAGGGTGTATTTCATCTACTGCCTCGACCTGGACTCCAGAAATGCCATCTTTAAGCCCTTAATGCCACACTTAAAACCGGGATATCTCTATTCGCCGATTGACCAAGTGTTGCTCTATTCATATCCTTGGGGGTCATCCTCTCTCGATCTCAGACTCCCAGCAAAAACACGCCAATGTTGGCTAAACACTACCATGTAAATAAAATACAGATATAAAGCAAGTCGAGATAAAATCAATCCATATAATGAATGACGTAATTAACAATCCCGTTCGAAAGTAGCAGGCTCTGACAAAAACCTAGAAATAAATCTAGAACATCTCTAAGTCAAAGAAAAGCATAAAAAGAGAAACAAAGAAAGAGGATGAGAATAAACGATTTTGAGTGAAAGCGTCATCTCCTTTCTTCAATCTCCTTCTTCTTCAAGCTTTTCCCCTTCAAGATGTGTGCCTAAGTGTTTTCACCCTAAGAGAGGGCTTCTCCCCTTCAAAAAGCTCCAAAATCTGTCACAATCCTCCTTTTTGATTCATCGGGTATGAGCTTTAAAACCCTCCATTATGGGCTAAAAATGGGCTAAAAATCCACCCAAAACCAACCCTGAACGTCGCGACGTCGTGCAGCAACGTCGCGACGTCGGGATGCTCTGATTCTGCAATGTCGCGACGTCAGTTCCCGACGTCGGGACGTTGTTGCAGTCCCCTGTTTTTGCTCCAATTTCGTAAGGCCATAACTTTGTCATCCGAACTCCGATTTGGGTGTTCTTGGTACCGTTGGAAAGCTCTTGAAGTGTAAAATCCATATATATATGGATTAATTCAATAGGAGATCATATGATGTCTTAAAACATCAAAATTCAGTAGCCTCTCCTGCTGAAGGTGCTGCAATGTTTGCTGATTTTTTTCAAGGCTTGAAACTTGCATAACTTCTTTGTTCGAACTCCAATTTTGGTGTTATTGGTATCCCTAGAATGATCTTGAAATTTAGAATCCATACATATAAATAATGCTTCAATTTAAAACATGATATCTGAAAACATCAAAATACGTTATTTATACGAGGCAGTTTTTCCACCAAATTTTCACAATTCCACCAAATGGATGACACAGGTCATGAGTATGAACTTTAGAAGCGTTAGGGCACTTATTTAACATAAACACTAGAAAAACTAACAAAGCATGAGGATAAAATGAGTATTTAAGATACTCATCATGAATGATGTGGCGACATGGGCCACATGTCAACAAGTGAGTTGAAAAAGGGGTTAAAATTCATTTTGGGCGAAACACGAGATTTGCAGTGCGGTCTTGAGTGAGAGAGGAGAAGAGGGTATAAGAGAGAGCTCCAACCTCTCCATGATCTGTAGTCGGGTGGTCGTCACCAGGCGGGTCAAGGTTTAAGTCGAGTGCTCGAGGCGAGGGCGCTGCAGCGTGGATACCCGAAACTCCATGTTTCGCCCAGGGTTTCTCGGAGGTTCGGGATGATGTCGATGGCCCGGGGTTCAGAAGGTGTTCGCGGAACTTCCTCGGGTCGTTGCTCATGCTTCAAGAGGTTGGGATCCTTCCTACTTTGGTTTATTTTCCATTCTAGGGGCTGTTTGGTTGAGTTTTAATGCCCTAAGGGGCTGTTTGGCCATTTTTTCCCTAAGGGGTTGTTTGGAAAATTAATGGGTTACGAGAATAGTGCCTTGTTTTGACTCTATATGATGTCCAATTTTTGGGGCTGATTTTTAGTTAGTAAAATGGAGAATTTGGACTAGTTTTCTACAAGTAAATTGTAGCCCAATATGAGAACTTGATGTTAGGATTTTTAATCACCCAAATTGGACATCTATAACTCAAGTTATGGTCCGTTTTCCAAGACTTCCATAGGCTGCCCTGTTTTGGCCTAACCTACTGTCTAGATTTTTGGGACTGATTTTTGGTTGGGAAAAAGTGAGAATTTGGGCTAGTATCCATCAAGGAAATTGTACATCTATCTAAGAACTTAATGATAGGCTTTTGAATCACCAAAATCGGACCTCTATAACTCAAGTTATGGTCTGTTTTCCGGGACTGCTATAACTTAGGCTGTTTAATGATTTGTGTCCAGATTTTTGCCACAATTGGTATATGATTATAGTATATCATTGCTTGCATTGAGTGATATACTTGGTTGAAATTGTGTGTTCTAATGGTTTGTCTTGTGATTTGTTTGTGTATGAACAAGGAAAACCAAAAGGAGGAAAAAGAAAAAAAAAAAAAAAAGGAAAGAAAGAGAAAGAAAGAAAAAAGAAAAAGAAAAGGATGAAAAAGGAAAGTGGAAAAAAAATCAGGCCGTGGGGAAAATTAAGTCGTGGGGGAGAGAAAAAAAGGAAAAGGGAGAGAGGGAAAGAGAAGATTTTCCTAGGTGTTCAGGCTTGGTCGAGAAGCTTCGATAGTCCAAGAACTAAAGTTGGTCCACACAATGAGAGCTACGCGTGGGTACCGAAATCAGAATTTTTCGTCGAAGCTCTAAGAGGTAGGGGTTTTCTCATATACCGGTTCCTCTTTATTTAAGAGCTGTAAATGGCCGTGTGGTTTAGCCCAAACACGGGACTGAATTTTCGGACTTTGGGACTATTTTTCGAATAGTCCGGAATTGGGGATTTTGAAGGTCGATTATCGGTTTGGTTTGGTTCAGGGATGGGTACGGAAATCTGAGGGATTTTGTTGTGAAGCTTGTTTTGGAGCAGTTTGATAGATTTGGGAGGCGCAATGGCTAAATTATGTGTTAATAGTGATCTTGAATTTTTGACAAAAAATAAATAAATAAAACGGAACAAAGCTGAAATTTACGGGTGAGTCCATATTATTTCAAAGTAGAATATGACCAATTATGGCGGGAATGGTAGTTTAGTAATGAATTTGTTTTTTTTTTTTTTTTTTTTATGTTATTGTTGGAAATTAAATAACATGTTGAAAATATGTTGATATATGGGTTTTTAAATATATTAGCATGAATGGATGTAAATTATGTGTGTTTGATATAATTATCCATGTTACCTAGTATAAAGTATGGAATATAAATTGTTCCATGTAGTGTTCATTGTACATGTAACACGAGATACATGCATTGACATTTTGCATTGCATATGCACGGGGACATCACATTATGTTGGGTGTGTGTGCATGGTTATGGTCATTCATCATTCTTGGTGAATGGGTAGTGAGCTTCATTAATGGGACAAGCGTCGAGTGAAAGTCTCATGGTTGCATAGCATGAAAAATACATGTGTTGGGCATAGCGACGATAGATACCCCAGGGTGAAAAGCACAGGCCCAGTTCAAACGCAACCGATGGTGAAAGTCCAAAATGCGTTGGAAAGGCGTGCGGCATCCTACGGTGAGAACTCGAAAATTCGTGGCCCACAAATGCATAAACACACCGGATTTGATTAAATCAAATGGACATTGGAGGTATATTTTGTTTTGGAAAAAGGGTCATTGGGTGAAACACCAATGACAAGTTTTCACATTTGGCATATGCATGTGTGATGGAGTCGGTGAGGACTCGGGACATGGGCATGATGAGTCACATCTATTCATAGCATGTAGAATTTTAGGTATTGTGAAGCCTCAAAATCGGGGTGTCTTTTTGACAACCCGTCAACTTGTGGAATACTCGTAGATGTCAGGTAACCCGACACCACTCACGAAAATCGGGCAAAGTCTCCTTTGTACTGGGAGCTCTACCCAAATACAACTGAATCCCCCAAGCAGTTTACAATGACCCTGCAAGGGTCCACATGCGAGTAAAATAATTGGCAGCTTGGGCCCACAGTAAATACTACTTAAAATACATCAACTATGTACCATGATTAAAGGTTGTCTAAATCACTCTTAATTCAACATATATTAAAATGTACAATTTCTAATACATGTTATACAAAAGTCTCTACCAAAGCCACAACCCGGCTTTCTTCTAAACACAGCCTCTAGTGAGTGTCGTCCTCCTATACACTCCTTGTACCTGAAATAGTGATCCCTCGACAAGGTGAGCAAAGCCCAGTAGTGAAAATTTCCTACATGGGTTACTCCCCACCTAAGTGCACATGTCATGGCAAAACAATCACACTTAAGCAAATACATGATCCTACTTGAATATCTACATGCCCAGTCCCATGTCTCGAGTCCTCACCTACTCCCTCACACATGCCTAAGCCAAATGCGAGTAAAATCACAATTTTCAAAACAAAAGCTTTTTGTTCTCGAAAACTTACTACTAAGTTTCAATAAAATATTGGACTACCCTCCGAGGCGAATTGCTGGATAACGCTCCGAAACAGTCATGGTCCTCACCCGAAGTGATACGTTGAACTCTCCCAAGGCAATTCTTGAAAATATAGTTGAAATTCCTTTCACAAACATTTTTTTTCCTTTTCTTTCATTTTCGTGTCATGTACTCACTCCTAATATTCTAGGGTGTCCTAGTACATATGGAATGCATTATGCCAATTCCAAAATATTCATGCTAATATATAAAACATGTATATATTAACATAATTAATCCACATAATTCATGTGATTAAATTCACATCAATAACACCAAAATTAGCTCACATGGGCTAATTAACAAACACAAGCAATTCATTTTGAATCACTCAACATCATAAAAATTCACACCAAAATCACATAACTATTCACGTGAAAAGTGAAACCCTCGGGTTAACGATCCTGACCCCACGGCTAATAAGGGATTTTCTCCGGTGGTTGAATGTTTGGTAGAAAACACAACTAGTCAAGCCTCCAGAACATCCCCAGCCATTTACATGACTCTTAGACAAAGAACACATGTAGGAAAAGATCTCTACTTCTTGAAGTTGTCAGCCGGGAACTCCACCAAATCGGTGTCCACGCGTAGCCTTCGCCGCGTAGATCGACTTTGCTTCTTGCTCCGTCGAGAACCGACGGTCCGAACGGCCGAAAATCTAGAGAGAATGAGCTCTCTCTCTCTCTAAAAATCTCAAATCCCAGCCACTTTACATTTTCTCCTTTCAAATGGAGAAGAAAACTATTCATTGTTTTGTCTTATACATTTAACATTTTCAATAATTCCCATCATGTCCCTTCCTTTCACTATTTGACACTTGGCATAATCTAGGTCATTCATTTCCATCATCTCTCTAATCATGCAACATGTGTCATATGAGTACATGTAGTGGGTGACTTTTGTCACATCACATGTTCGAAACCCTCAGAAAATCTAATTTTCAGAAAAATGGCAAAATGGTAATTTCGATTAGAAATCAAAATTTTCTAGATCTCGGATGACAAAACGGCCTTCACCGTTGGAATCGTCTCGCTGAAATCTAGCAACCAAATCAATTCGTCGAATTCTTTCGTGGTCAGATTTCACGTTTTGAGGCAGTGTGTCGGTCTTGAAGTAAAATGGGTTTGAGACATGTGATGGGAAGCCCAAGTCACCTACTACATGTACCCGAAATGTGACACATGTTGCATGAGTAGAGGATGAGATGGATGAAACCCAGATTGAGCCATGTGTCAAAAATCAAGAAAATGGGACAAGATGAGAATTAATGGAAATGTTAATTGAATAGAGACCAAAAGGATTAAAATAGTCATCTTCTTCATTTGAAGAAACGAGGGCGTGGGCGTGCGGTAGGCTAGGTTTTTGCTGATTTTTAGAGAGAAAAACTCATTCTCTCTAGATTTTGCATCGTTCGGACCGCCGGTTCTCGGCGAGAACAAGCGAGTCTCTACGCGGCGGCGCCTGGCGTGGTCCCGACTGTGTTCGGCAACTCAGAGCCAGGGATCTTCCTACCGTGTTGACTGGCGGCAGAGCCGTAGTGTGGTTGGGGATGATGCGAGCTTTGTAGATAACGTGTTTTTCGGTCTCCAAAACATTTGAGCCCGTGTCCCCATTGTGTGGCGTGTGATGCTAACCCCCGGGGTTTCCTTGACCCCACATGAATAGTGGCGTGATTGGTGGAGATTTTATGATGTTGGTGATTCAAAATGGTACTGTGATGGTAAATTAGCCTATGTGAGCTAATTGCGTTATGATGAGAATCCCGAATAATATGAATTATGGGAATTAGTGTGTTAATACATGCATATATATATATATATATATATATATTAGCATAGATAGCTTGGAATGTGTGAAATTAATATATGTTAATGCATGTAATTAAATGTGTTAACATGATGTGGAATTATATAAAAATATAATTGTGTGTAAGCCTTTGATGTGAATTAAATAACATGTGGCATGTATAAAAAATTTTGTTAATATATGTGTAAGTGATATATTGGCATGTGTGGTTTGGAAATAGCATAATGCATTTCATATGCCTTTGGGGCAACTTCAGAAATTAGGTGTGAGTCGTAAGTGAAGAAGAAATGAAAAGGAGGTTTTCTCGCATTGGCTTGGGCATGCGTGAGGGAGATGGTGAGGACCAGACACAGGATTGGGTGTGTAGACATTCAAGTAGGATCATGTATTTGCTTGAGTGTGTGTTTATGTTGGATCATTGTATGTGCACTTAGGTGGGAGTAACCCATGTAGGAGATTTTCACTACTGGGCATTGCTCACCCTGTCGAGGGAATATTATTTCAGGTGGGGTGTTCGAGAAGGCGGCTCTTTGAGGCCAATTTTAGAAGGCTGGGTTGTGGCTTTGACGTTTTCGGTATAACATGTATTAGAATTCTTCATTTTAATATGTGTTTGTATTAAGAGTAATGGAATAACTCTTGGGCTATTGGGACATAGTTGGTTGATGTATTTTGGGGAGTATTTATGTATGGGCCTAAGTGGCCATTTTTACTCATTTTGACCGTGTATGGACTTGGGAATTAGTCGCGGTTGTAAGAGTATTGGGACAGGTTATGTTTTGGGTGAGCTCCACGTACGAGGAGACTGCTGCCCAGATTTTCTATGAGTGGATGTCGAAAGTTTTAGCGTCCAGTATTCCGCAGTTGACAGGTTGTCAACGAGACACCCCGGTTTTGGGGGCGTCATAGCTTGGTATCAGAGCTTAGGTTTATAAATACCTAGAGCTTAGTGTCAATAAGTTAGGTATACAATTACTTAGGACTTGATGGGCACGGGTTAGAGTACGCATTCCTTGTGCATTTTGATGAATGAAGTGTGATGTGTTATCATGTGTTGTATGAATTGTGTGTTTTGTATGCTTGGCGAGTAGCATAGGAGAAAACGTTGAACACTAGGGTCGAGAAAATATAACCTTAGGTGTTAGAAATTTTGGCAAAATGGTCAGGGAATTGAGCAGAAAAAATAATTTATATATATATATATATAATTTTGTGAGTAATTCCGATTTTTGGAACATAAAAGCAGTTTGTGTTGTGAAATTCTCTAGAAAATTTTTCTAGTTTTTGCACAAGAAAAGGTTAAAAAATTTAACTCATAAAAATTTTGAGTTGTATGATGCGGTGAATTACAGGCTCTTTGCAATTATGGAAGTAGCAAGGAAGCTCTTGGAGATGAAAAATGGATAAAAAATATATTTTAATAAATTTATTTGTTTTTAAAAATTGAAAACAAAAAATATATTTTTTGGTGGTTTCCGATCATTTGGAATGAGAAAAAAAATGGTGTGAAAATCACGCTCGGGGAAAGCTGTGGATGAGCCTCACGCCCAGTTGAGTCCACGATACAATGGATTCTATCGCGACCCTGGAAATTTGGGGAGGCTAGCACAGGCCAAGGGACTCGGCCACGACTACGGCCATGCTGCGTGGCTCATGACACGACCCGGGAGGCTGCGATACGTAGGGACAATGGCCTATGATCTGGCCGGCTGCGCGTTGGGCGTCACGGCCTTGTGTGGCGCATGGCACGGCCCGGGGAGAGAGTCGCGATCTACAAAACTTTGTATCGTGGGTGGGCGACCTTGTGTCGTGATCGTGCGACCGTTCCGGGTGCGATACTGCTTCAGCGCCGCAACACGGGCGTAGGGGCCATGCGACACGGCGGCGCAGCGACACGGTAAGCGATAGACGAAGTCCCAGGTCTGAATTTTGTATCGTGGCCCAGAAGTGGCTGCCGTGACTGCGACATGGCGCACCGGCATCGCGTCTCCCCGCGTGGGAACCTGGCGAAGACTCGGCCGCGATCTGATCGGAGGAGGGAGCGACCACGGCGCCCAGCAGCGAGTTTGTCTCTTGTAGCGGCACGGCGCGATGGAAGCGAAGCAACTGGGTCAAGGTGTGCTGGTGGACCGATGGTTCGACTCCGTACATTGTTTACGAATCTTTGTTTTGGATATTCCTGAACCTTTGTTGCGTTCTTCAATTCCACGAACATTCACAAACACTTGTTTGCGAGCATTCCACGAGGACTTTTCAAAAAAATAAAATAAAATGACAAATAATTTATTTTTTGTTGAAATATGATTTAATATAACCAGTTATTGTTTGCATTACCTATGAATGCATGGACATAATATGAAATATTATTTTAAATATAATGATCGTAATTTGAACATGTTTGCGCCTTAAAGATCTTTACATTAGAATTTAACTTGCCATTTGACTTGTGTAGATGGCTAGTCGAGGAGAGACGTGGGCGTCCAGATTACCCAGCTTTCCACCCAGGATTTGACCAGCGGGGCCTTTGTTGCATTTATAAGTTCACGGTTGATTCTTGCATTGTAGGCTAGTGGCGGAGGGTAACGGGGAAATTAAAGTGGCCTCCGGTTTAGGGCACATAATCCTCTAAAGACATTCACGGGAGGAAGTCAGGTGGTGGCAGCAAATTTGGTTCATAGAGATCGAAAGGTGTTAGAAGCTATGATTACCTCTTATATGGGATCTATGTTTGCATTCCAACTAGGGTGAGGCCCCAGTATGGTGGGCCCAGGCGAAGGAGCCTCTAAGTCTAGAGCGTGATGGCTTGGCGAATTCCATGATCACTTTTCATGGCGGGCATTTTTAGGCCGCTACTGGTATGTGAAGCTGGAGTTCCCTAGGATTAAGGCAGAGCAAGTGAAAATGATGGGTATGTGACAGTTACACTAGTTGGGCACGTTTTTTAAGTGAGTACATTGCAGCCTTGAGACGTGGCAGTAGGAGATTCGAGTGGGTTAAAGTTACCCAGTGGCGGATTAACAGGACAATATAAGGACATGGACTTACAGCAGGTTGGAGACCGATACGACCACTTGAGAGAGACGGAGGATTACAAGAAGTGTGGTTGTGGATCTTGGTGAGAAGGAGGATCAGCCTTACCTAGTTGGGGAAGGCTCATTACGACCTAGCTGCCTGAGTTTCAAGGCCGGGGCGGGGATGGGGCATTTAGTCGGGCAAAATGGATGAAGTAATAATTATTTCTAAAACTGATTGGGCATATGGGACGGGTTACCCCAGAGGCGGGGTTCCCCGGGTTTTAGGACAGCATAGTCCCAGTGTGGCTGTGTGAGGAGAGTATACAGTTCATTCCTCCACACTCTAGTACGGGTCAGAGGAGCCAGTTTTAGTCTCGGGGTGCTATACAGCACAACCGGCCTTCTCGAGATGGGCCGAGTGTAGGTCGAGGATCAGTTGGACCTGTACAGGCCGGGACCTGATGGGGCGGATGAGCAGACCTCAGTATTTCTGTGTAAACAGGCTTGGATGTGTGGGGCAGGTGCTTTATGGGCGAAGATCTCATGATGTAGGTGAGCTCTGAGAATAACAGGAAATATCTTGAGGTACGATTTCTACTCTTGCTTGTTGACTAGAGTAGCTTTTAAATTGGATCGTGTATTATTCCATTAGCTGCATCTTGTGTGACCAGATTTCCCGGCAGAGGTTGAGGCCTTTAGAGAAGTCATGTGTGGATGTTCTTCTGGATGTGGGTGAGGTTGGCGGGATGGGTGGGTTGTGAGGATTAGAGATCTTGAGATTCTGCTCTGTGGTGGGACCTTGGGGATCGCATTAGTCGGGTGTGGGTGCAGTATGGTCATTCACCACTCTTGAGTGAGGTGTGGATAGGTTGTCTTTGGGGACTAGATCCCGATGAAGACTCATAGTTCAAATCGAGAGCGAGTAGTGTGTGTGTTGGGCAAGCAAGAAGGGGAGGGGTTAATGCACTCGGGGTGAAAAAAGCACAGGTTAGGGTGAAGGGAGGCCACGTGTATGGGAAGGTCTTGTATGGGTGTAAGAGACCGGGGAGATATCACAATTTATTAGCAGGTGTAAGGGCCGGGAGATCATCTGGAGTGTGTGGGTCATAAGAGGCTTGGGAGATATCTAAATTTACGTGTGCAGGGCCAGGGAGATATCCCAAATTTTATTATTGGGTATAAGGGCAAGGAGAGATCCCAATTTACGTGTGGTGTAGAGACCGGGGCTATCCGAATTTATGTGGAGTGTAAGGGCAGGTGGAGCTATCCGAATTTACGTGTGGTGTAGAGACCCGTGGAGATATCCGAAATTTCTGTGTGGGTGTAAGAGACCTTTGGAGATATCCGAAATTTATGTATGGATGTAAGAGGCTCGCAGTGTAGGCCGAAAAGTTCTGTTGCCCGAGAGAGGAAACACACGGTCATGTTATCACGAAGACTTAGAGTTGAGTGATAGGAGTCGGGTGACTCAAGATTAAAACACACGGTCATGGTTATCACATTAGACTTAGTTTAGTGATAGGAATTCGGGAGTGACTCAGGTTGGATACCCATTGGAAATTACATTGGGTGTTGGCGAGCCGGCAGGGGCTCGGTATATGGATGTCATTCATGACATGGATTGGGTTAACGGTCCATTGGGTTGTAAGTGATTGTGACCTTGGGAAGGTCAGCGTTGGACACTAAGCAAGGATTGTGTAGGGTTACGTATGCACGTGGTTGGATGCGTATGTGCGTGGAATTTCGGGACGAAATTCTTTTAAGGGGGGGAAAATGTGAAACCCCGAGAAAATCTAATTTTTTTAAAAAGGGCAAAATGGTAATTTCGGTCAAAATTCATTATTTTTCTAGATCTCGGATGACAAAACGGACTTCACCATTGGAATCGTCTCGTGAAATCTAGCTACCACGTCGAATTTCATCGAATTCTGAAACAGTCGGAATTTCATGTTTTCGAGGCACCGGGTGTCGGGTGCCGTAAAACGGGTTTGAGAGACATGTGATGAGACAAAAGTCACCTACTACATGTACCCATGTGACACATGTTGCATGAGTAGAGAGAGGATGAGATGGATGGCTTAGATTAAGCCATGTGTCAAAAATCAAGAAAAGGGGATAGGATGGGAATTAATGGAAATGTTAATTGAATAGGACAAAAGTTAAATAGTCATCTTCTTCATTTTGAAGAACAAAGGCGTGGACGTACGTGCATTGGGTTTTTGGTGATTTTAGAGAGAGAAGGAGCTCATTCTCTCTAGATTTTCTGTCGTTCGTACCGTCGGTTATCGACGGAGCAAGAAGCAAAGTCGATCTACGCGGTGAGGGCTACGTGTGGACACCGATTTGGTGGAGTTCTGACAACTCTAAGAGGTAAGGATCTTTTCCTACTCATGTTATTCTTTGGCTAAGAGCCATGTAAATGGTTGGGGATGTTCTGAGGCTTAGATTAGTCGTGTTTTCGATCTCAAAACATTTGAACCGAGTGGAGAAAATCCCCATTGTTGTGGCCATGAACAGTGCTAACCCGAGAATTTAACTGTTCACATGAATAGTGACGTGATTTTTGGTGTGGATTTTTATGATGTTGAGTGATTCAAAATGAATTGCTTGATTGGTAAATTAGCCCATGTGAGCCCAATTTTGGTGTTATTGATTGAGAATCAAATAATATGAATTATGGGAATTAATTGTGTTAATACATGCATATATATATATATATATATTAGCATGAATGGCTTGGAATTGTGTGAGAATTAATATGTTAATGCATGTAATTAAATGTGTTAACATGATGTGGAATTATATAAAAATATAATTGTGTGTAAGCCTTTGAAATAAATTGTAATTAGCTCAAGTGAGCTAATTTTGATGCTATTGATGTGAATTAAAAAACATGTGGCATGTATGCAAATTTTGTTAATATATGTGTAAGTGATATATTGGCATGTGTGGTTTGGAAATAGCATAATGCATTTCATATGCCGGGGCAACCTAGAAAATTAGGTGTGAGTGCATGACATGAAAGAAATGAAAAGGAGGTTTTCCTCGCATTAGCAGGCATGCGTGAGGGGAGGCTCAGGTGAGGACTCGAGACACGGGATTGGGTGTGTAGACATTCAAGTAGGATCATGTATTTGCTTGAGTGTGTGTTTATGTTGAATCATTGTATGTGCACTTAGGTGGAGAGTGATTCGTGCCACAGTAGGCTGAGCTAAAATCAACAAAATTTATATACACCTAAGTTCCTACTCGCACCTTATGATCGAGCTACTTTGCTTGATGTAATTAGTGCAGGATCGAACACGGGGATGGGTTTTCCTCCTAAAAATGGTTTGCATCCAGTGCATGAAGGTAAGGCTTCTATTTGGACTCTTTTGGAATTGTGTTTCAAAACGATTGGGAATGAAGTTGAAGGCGAGCGTAAAAGCGAAATTAAAGGTGAAAAGTTAACTTTGAAGATTTAGGTGCTAACTTGTAGGATTAGGGGCAAACAAGTGTCCTCGGGTTTTATCCTCGCGTTATGACATGCAACCTATAGTCCATGGCATAGCAGGATCTATATTTAACTAGCAAACCTCACCCATGGAAACATCTCCTATTTGAGTGTCTGGGTAGCATGCGGTTATGGCCTTTTTAAAACCACTGACATTAAATTATCATTTAGAGGCTCGTAAGAGACCATCCCAAGAACAACGGTGCATCTCTCACCGAACCTTTGCATCCTAAAGAAGAACATGGAAGTATTGGCCAAAATAATATGATAAATGTTATTTAACCTAATTTGAAGAACCTAACATGTAAATATTATCTCGGAGGCTCATAGAGACCATCACAAGAACAACGATTGTCGCCCGAGCCTTGCATCACAAGAAACATGGAGAGTATTGGCGAATCAATAACATCCCATGTTATGCAACTATGTTTTGAGAATAAGGGCCATAAATACACTACCCGTAGCTTTTAATACAAGAGGACAATATGCATATGCCCCACCACCAAGCTAGCTTCCTTCCTCTTCAAGAAAGGAAGCAGCGAAGCATCTCTTGAGTTGTCATCCTCGAGGGTGTTTGCTTGTAGAAAGGGAGAGAAAAGAAGAAGAGAGAAAGAAAAGAAATAAAAGCAAAACCTAAAATAAAAGACTTTGTTACAAAAATAAAAACTTACAAAAAATATCTTCTCCCACTGATTGTTCACCCAATTCCTCCTCGAGATTATTTCACACTTTCTTACAAAACAGAGGGGTTTATGGAGGCCTCCTCAAGGTATGAAAATACCAAAAAACCTATGAAATTGGCTAAGTTATTGGACAATTAAGTAATACACCAAGTTTGGAGGCGGTTTGCATTAATTACAAAGCATGACGAGGCATCAATTTTCGCTAGAAGTGAGGAATTTCTTTAACTAGCGAAATCACGAACTAAGCGAAAATGGAAGAGACCCCCGCTGAGCCGGATAATTTCGCTAGCTAAGCGGAATTTCGCTAAACTAAGCGAAAATGTTGTGATGACGAAATCAGGTTTTTCGCTAAAGTAGTTGCCTAGTGGCTGCGAGAATTGGTCTAGCGAAATTTGGTGTTTTAAGCTAAGGTTGCGAAATTTTAAGCTAAGGTTGAAATTTTCGCAATCCTAGCGAATTTTATGAAGCTGTGAAATTCGGCTTTGTTGATCCTTGTTTGCATGCCTCTTTGTCTTCAAGCTTGCATTGAATTTTCTTCACTTTGCCTTGGTTTTCTCATTGATTCTTGGGCTGATTGATGGCTGAGACTTGGATTCAAACTTCATGATTCATCATTCATCTCGACATTGAACTCCAAAAGTGCGCAAAAGCCTGTAAAACAACCAAAAATACTCTCTAAATGGCATAAGTATTACTAAGAAGACTAGAACACTTCAATTGGTATAAATGACATGATTAATGTAAAAAGCACTCGAAACCTACTATCTAATATAGGGTTCAAAATTGCACTTTTTGGGGCACTGTCCACACCCCAACAAAACGTTGCTAGTCCCTTAGCAATGCAAAATAAAAGGAGATGCATGTGGTGATTTCCAGAAAGATTATGATTCAAAAAGTTGATGTACTTATCGCGATACTTTAAAGGCGAAACGATTGATATCAAATTTGAAAACTGATATGAAAGAACCAAATCCATATGAGAACAATTCTATGTCAATGTTAGTTCCATGATTCTCAACTTGGATTTCCACCTAAGTCTAATGGGTCTTTTTGGAATCCAGACTAAGCTAATAAACTGCAAAAATTTGTTTTCTCCCAAACTATGCCCTGACAGCCTTAAGTTGTTGACAAACTAGATAGGAGCTAGTTACTTTTCTTTCTTTTCAATTATAATGTAGGATGCAATGCTTAAAATTGAGTTCACAAAGTCCGTGTAGCGAAGGTCCACCGATGACTCAACCACTCAAGGTTTAGGGCATCAAGCCAAAAGGATCATGACCACTAACTCCTGGCTTCACCGGATTCGAATGACTTGAAAATCAAGCACCTACAAATCGCTATTTCTACTATCCACCCATGTAACGAACCTGAAATCGATGACTCCCGACCAATTAAGGCTTAGGGCATCGGGTTTCAAGAGCTTTCGCCATACACCCCTCGGGCCAGGTGCTCTCGGGTTTCAAAGCAAAATTTCACGACTTTATTTTCTTTCTTAACCTTTTTTTTTTTTCTTTTTCTTTCTTTCTTTATGCTTTTTCTTTTCTTTTTCTTTTCTTTTCCTTTTTGGAAGACAACATTAGTCTTCAAATGTGGGTAACTCAAAACTATCCTAGGTAGCCAACATACTCTAAGGCCTGGCCAGAAAGCGAAGGAGGGTATGCAAATTCACGTACCCATCAAATAACTGAGTGCAAGGTGTGAATTAGCATAAAGGGGGAAATTTCCAAGGTGAGCATGTCGGAACCGTGGATCGACTAAAATTTAATTCAAGCATGGAATTTGTTCTAGCATAGAAGTGAAAACATGACGATTCAATCATCCGCTAAAGCACCAATTGTCCAATTTGAAGCAATTCAATTGTACCACTGGAACGTTCGCGTCGCCAGAATGCGCGCTCGACGGCACGCCCTTGACATCTGTTAGTATAACTCATCATCTCTCTCAGTCATCCAAAATTTAAGAAATGATGCTTTGTAAATATAAGCAAAAATGTAAAAAGAACAACCACTCACTCGCCAGGTGGTGGTGGTGGGTCTCAAACTGCCGCTGGCCGCCGCGAACGTAACATCCAATGAAGTCGACGGGCGGGCTCTCCGCCACCAGAAATACGGTGAAAGCATCTGGATGGTCATAACTGAAAGTCGCGATAGAATGGCACTGGCCAACCTCGATCCCGGGCAGCCTGTAGTACTGCAAGTGAGCGATGGCATCCACTCACACCCACTATCTCTCGAGCTACTGATGTACCCGGTGAATGATGTGCCAGTTAGAAGGCCCGAAAGATCTCGTTGCAAATTGATGTAGTGAATGGGAGGCATACAGGGTGGAACAATCCGACATGGAGTCCCTCCCTGTACCTCGCCCGCGTGAGCATCATCTACAACAGTGTCCCCACCTCCTCCCCGGTCCCGGTCGATATGCGAATGAGACTCCGCATAGTCATAACCCTGGCCCATCGGGACACTACATGTAGCATCTAGCTCTCTCATCTCTGTACTGGCTCCTCTCGGGAACTCCATCTCAAGCCGAGGAACATACAGGAGTCTCAGACGCAGGAGCAGCCTGCTTGTCGTGTCCCTCCCATGGACCTTCCTCAACCATCGTGAGCCATCACTGCTCGTAGGGCCGAACCAAAATCTCCCGATCCAGAAAGCGCCTGCAGACGTTCTCCTCCGCACATGGCTGTCAGGGAAATGTCGGTACGAAGGCGATGGTCGATGAGCAAGATCTCGAGGCGGGAGCTCGCCTCCTATAAAATACTGACCAAATGAAGATTCGCCCAAAGGCTCGAATCCATCTCTCTCAGGCGGCAGGGCCTAAGCTCTATAACCTCCGAAGCCGGCACTACGGCGCGTAATCCCACGCTCATCGTAAAGACGCCGGGTTCGAGTACACCAGTATGGGCCATCTATACCGAATCGACCTGTGGACCACCGTCTCCTGATGCCGCGAGCGGAACCGGCAAAGCATCTACCGTAATAAAACCGCCATGGAAATGCGGCGTATGAGCGGAATGATTCTCGATCACCTCTATAGACTCCCTAGACTGGGTCGCCTCACGCGGACGCCATAGAAATGACCTCACGCGTGAAACTCTCTCGCGGTGAGTCGATATTCCCTGAATCGGCGTTCTACGAACACGCCTCCCGAACTGGATATCGGGCGACAAACAGGCGATGAAGTCGCTCCGCAGCCGGGCTTAACCTGAGACTGCGGGGGCCCGGTGGAAGATGGCCTGTTCGGGGCCCGATGTGCGGGCCCGCTTGAGGGCTCCGCCCTCCACCTCCTCCGGCGGTGTGCGATGGGGCCCGGTCCCATCCGAGTTCGATAACGCCTTAAATCCCAGCACCCGATACGCTCCTGAATTCGCACGGCATGGTGAGCTGGACCGAGTCGGGGCACTTCCAGCGTTTCACCCCACCAGCCAAGACGGATTCACCCCAGTACTAACCATACTCAAATATGACTTAATACTATCATGAAAGCCTGGAATTAATAGAAATATAATCACATGACTCAGAGCACTAAACCAGAGCCTTCAGAGGTTACTCAACCATCCTCGCAAGTAAACTCCAACTGTGTGGCTCACCGAATTAATAAATGCACCTCTTGAATCGGCAAATCAGCTCGAAGGAACGACTGATGCCGGGCAGGTAATCAAGAACTGAACCACTGAACCGGCAATCATGGCCTTCAGTTAGAGGTGCTCACCGAATTCGCTTCAAAGGGTGTCCCGCCGGGCTGGAAAGGGTACCATTCTACCAGAATTATTGCGCGTTCGCGAACGTGAGGATGCTCATCTGGGCGCTCTTACTGGAGGTACATGGTCAGGTCAAACTCGAACTGCGTGTGCACTCCTGGTCACTACAGAATTCCAAAGTCAGTGTTCACATGATTCCACGGCAACAATGACACTACACAAGTGGCAGGATTGGATCAGGCTCTACTGGAGTTCAGTACAACTGCAGGGAGGGGAGAATGTGGGCGGCATTCCTAAACCAACCCCCTCCAAAGCTGATATAAAAATCCAACTTATAAACATGGGTCTTTCCCCACAATCTTGCTATTTTTATTTGATTTGTCAAGATCTAGTACACCACCCGTGATTTCAAAAAATTTTAAATTAACAATGAATATAATAAAAAATTTGATATTATAATTTAATGATATAATTAATTAAATTTACACAACACTAGGTTATACTAAATATTTTACCAGAAACGAAACGCTAAATTAAAATTTTCTAAAATAACTAAACTAAATTAAAATTTAATTTGAACTAAAAACAAATAAAATCAGAACTGTGAATTCGTTTTTAAAACACCTAATCAGTTCATTCTCTTCCTGAAGCTATCTGGAGGATCAAGGAGAATGATCTCCTCAACCCATGCAGTGGCCTGGGCCGGCTCCATGATGTCATGGCCGTGGCGGTTGAATCTGGCTCCTGTTGATATCGTTTGAATCGGCGCAACTACTTTACCAGTGCTGCTATACACCACTCTTCATCTCCAGATCATCACCTTCGATTTCCGAAAGACTTTGTTTTCCCCAAGACATTTGACTGACTTGAAACAACTCATCAAAATTGTTTTTCGCTAAGAATCTTGCTATTATTCCATTCGAAGATGTTCAATCAATTCATGTTACAAGAAGCCAAGATCATCTCTGGCAATTATTATTAAATGACTTGGCCAGAAATGGTCTTCCAAGATAATGGTACATGATTAGTTCAATAGGAATTCGCTCGTTGTCAAGCACCCACAAAAAATCTACCTGGTAGTGAGACTATTCGTTTTCTATGACATCTCGTAACTATCCTTCGGATCTTCTGACCATCATTCGCCAATGATAAGTGGTGGATGTTATAGGTTCTGTTCCTCAACAACCTGAACTGCTATGATATTTAATATGGCATTAGGTTCCATAACGGGTCTCAAATCGCTAATGACTTCTCTACGCAATTCACCTCAATATTAACTGGAATTTCGTGGAGATCCAGACTTTGTGTATTTAATGTGTGATACGTTTCAATCATGGCAACTGATATATGTTCCATGAGAAATGTTCTTCTCACGCCTGATCCTTCTGATTATGCAAAGATCTTTCAAAATTTTTGCATATATAGATTCGTTGGATTATTAGGTCCAAGAAGGTATGTTAACCTTTCACTTCGCCTACACCTCTAAAATGC
Organism: Tetrastigma voinierianum; assembly: GCA_016808115.1. Taxonomy (NCBI): domain Eukaryota; kingdom Viridiplantae; phylum Streptophyta; class Magnoliopsida; order Vitales; family Vitaceae; genus Tetrastigma; species Tetrastigma voinierianum. The sequence continues at coordinate 210,664 of JAEQBH010001944.1, read as the reverse complement.
CCGTTTGTCAGCCGGCCTTTCTTTCCTCTGCGCTTATGGAAAAGAGGAAGGCGATTCACTTGAACCTCTTCAGATAACATGCTCCGCACTGCAATTCTTCTCCTCGCCTCTGCTCTTTCTCAGAATGTTTCGGCATATCGATCAACCCCCTTTCCACTTCTCAGGTTATTTATGATCTGAACTCTCATCCTGGATTCTTGAATTGTTGAATGATCCTACCTCATACCTTTGTAGTTTTGAACGCTTCGTGAAGGGAACCTCCTCTCTATTCTCTGAATGAATCCTGGTCGATCTCATGATTGAATATCGTGAGTTGCTCAATTTTTCTGGTCGAGACACTCCAAAGCCCATCTTATCTCTTTTCAAAGGGTACTTTCTACAAGATTTAATCTTGTGCCATTGCACATTTGATTCTTTTTGTTCCTAACAGAAAGTTGCCCACCACCCACTCATAAATCTGAAGATGGCTTTGTTCATCGGGAGAAGAGGATGGTGGCTCGCAGGATTGTGAGTAGAAACCAAACCCAGGCTCAGCCCTCAAAATATGTCGCTGGCTTCCGCCAGCAGTGTTATAAGATTCCCCTCCACCGAACAGGGCATCACAAGATGGAGCACACTGCTGCGGGCTTTGAATCATCCCGCACGTTATCAGACATTCTCGACATCAAATCCTTCACCTGTAGGGTCATAGACATGGTTCTGATCGGATGCTACGTGACGGAAAATTGGTGTGCGATTGACCGCTCAGATTTTCGGGCCACCGATGCACCTCATGGAGCCGGGCGGTCTTCGTTCCTTCTACCTTCCTGGGGCCAGGTTGAAACTTCACTTCGCTCATTTTTCAGTGTGTGCATATCGCACCCCCATGACCTGTGGTCTCATCCTGGTCCACTTCAGGGTTAAGAGCCTATCCCAACCCTTAAAGCTTCTCTCAAACACTGACTTAAAAACTAAGGTTTCATCGGGATGTCACTAAAATCTCCCCACACATGGAAAGCCAAGAGCTGCTCACTTGGCAGATATTATTCCATGGGGAAGTGGTTCAACAACATCCAAGTGTCAAACCCTTGATGATGTACGCAATCACTGATGGTTTCTATAAATCTTCTCCCAAATGACTGCAAAATCCTCTCAACTAACATGACGCAAAGTGTAGATTTGTCTTTTCAAATTATTGTTCCAGAGCACTGGGCGTTAACTTTTTCAAGAATTTGCATCAAAATGCCTCTTCTAATTTAATGTAGGTTCCAGCCTCAGAACTTGAGTTGGTTTTCCGCATTTGGCTCTAGTCTCCATGGGCTTCATGGAATGCCTTTAGCTTCATGAATTACATGTCCATCATACCTTCCTTGAAGGAAGGTAGTGCAAAACCTCCTCAAACCCAGCAAGATGTGCATGGATTTTTGGCCTTCTTCCAGTACCATGGTATGTGTCAGCACTAAATATGGTCCCACCAAGGACCATCAAGAGAGGAACGGATACAGGATGGGGTAAATTTAACTGGTGGAGGGATTGATCCTCATGGTTCTATATAGCTCGATTCTATGGGTTCTTCGCGGCCTGGCTGCTCTCAAAAATGGATCCATAGATCAATGCATACTAACTCAATTTCTAGTCAAATGTTGTGTACTAATCCTGTCTTAACTGAGATCTGATGTTCTTATCCTTGACTGCTGTATACACAGCTGACAACACAATTATAGAGACAACAAAGAGCAAGCAACAAACAACCTGCAAAAAATATTAAAATTAACTAACAACAATAAAATCACTTTAATGAAAACTAAACTCAATTAAAATCAAACAAGGTAATAATGCGAACAAGTAAAATTGCAGCTCTCGTAACCTAAAGTGGTAAAATGAGGTGTAAGAAAGGTCACTGTGATGACCACAAGTACTGGTAATCATCGATTAATAGTCGGGTAACTGATCCTCTGCGACCACGCCATTTGATCTGTGGTACAATAGGGCCTGAGTTAAAATCAACAAAATTTATATACACCTGTTCCTACTACTACCGTAGTCAAGCTAACATAAAGATATGGGTTCAGATCAACACTTATTGCCATCCCAAAATGGTTTGCATCGGCAATAGAAGCAAAGCGTCATCCGAATTCTTTAACTGTGTCAAAACAGGGTGGGAATTGAAGCTGAAACTGGAGAAACTTTAAAAAACTGAATTGGAAAAGGTGAAAAGTTAATCTGAAGATTAGTCACTAATCTAAGTGTTAAAATAAACAGTAACTTGTTGACCTCATATGGAGGATGATGTAAACTATAGTCCATGGTACAACCGATCTATATTTAACTAGCAAACCTCACCCATGAAAATGACATTCCATTTGAGTCAATACTGTAGCATGCGCTATGGCCCCTTTTAAAACCCAATGACAATTATCATTTCAGAGGGCTCGTGGAAGACCATTCAAGAACAACAAAGATCTCTCACCGGTACCCATCCTAAAGGCGAGAGGGACACAAATAATAAATGTTAAATGTTATTGAACTTAATTTGGAAGAAACTTTACCATAAATACAGTTATCTCTCGTAGGTCGTAGCGACTATTTCCGAAGGAATTGAATTAAAGGTATCTCTCATCCAGAAAGCACCGTGATCCCAGCACAGAGTGATCACAACCCACAACATCCCTAGCTGCTGTGCAACCACTTTAGAATACAAATGGTCATAAATTGTCTCATCTAGAGCTTTTTGAATACAAGAGGACAATATGGATATGTCCCACCACCAAGCTTAGCTTCCCTCCTCTCTGAAGCAGGTGGCACAGGTTTATCAAGATCTCTGAATGTCATCCCAAGAGAGGGCACTCTGGAAAAACATGAAAGGAGAGAGAAATAACAGAGAGAATTAGAGAAAATGAAATAAAAAGCAAAACCAAATGGAAAAGACTTATTTAAGAAAATAAAACTACAAAAAGTAAGAGCCTTCCAGTGCACCTTGAGTTCTAAATCAATCTCCTGATTGACCCACACTTTCTTTGCAAACAAGAGGGGCTGATGAGTAGTCTCCTCATAAAAGAAAATACCAAAAACCATGAAACGGGCTTGCTATCGAGAATTAAGCAATACAACTATAAGCCCTGGAGGCCAACAGGTCAAAATGATCACAAAGCACTTATATACCAATTCTCATTAGAGGTTTATGAATTTCATTTAACTAGCTAAACTAATATGTTCATAAATGGAAAAATTTCATGAAGGTCAAGATATTCTCATTGATATTTAAATTTCTACAAGCTTAATAAACGTTGGGGGATGAGTGAATCGTGCCTTTTCGTTAAAAACGGTGCCCATTTAAAACTGAGCGGTCCACAAACTTGGTAGTTTCAAAGAGGAGCCAGCAAATTTTCATTATGTCATAATTCTTTCGTGAATCCCACAAATTTTCAAGCTTTGAATAAAATCTAAATTTTCTTGCTTGATCCTTCTAACAGACGGGCCTCCCGTCTTCAACCCATTGAATCTTCTTCAATTTGTCTTATTCTTTCTATTGATTCATCATCATAATGAGACTTTGAATCTAAACCTCATGATCATCATCATCCCCTGACATTAAACCTGGGTAAGTGCAAAGCCCCAAACAACAAAATACTTCTAATGGCATAAGGCACAATAGTTAATGAATCACTTCTATCAAACATATAAATTAAGTACACACGTGCTAAAAGCACTCATAAAACCCAGATCTTAATATAGTAGTCTAAAACTGTACTCTTGGGTTAATTAATCAGAGAGTAACCCATGTAGAGATTTCTACCATCAAGACTGTCTGTTCATCAGGAATATTATTCTCTGTAAGGCAAGACTGCTCTATAAAGAAGATTTTCTTTGAAACATTTTTAGAAAAAGTCATCAGGGTTTTGATGTTTTCTGAAGATAACAGATGTTAGAATTCTTCCATTTTAACATGTGAGTTGTTTGTTTTAAGAGTAATGGAAGACCTTTGGCTATTTGGACATAATTGGTTGATGCATTTGGGAGATTTGGTATGGGCCCAAGGGTGTATTTTTATCTCATTTTGACTGTATGTGACCCGGAGTGGTCATCAGAAAATTATCGTATCAGTTATGGTTTTCGGGTGAGCTCCCCGCACAAGAGACCTCGCCCCGATTTTCGCGAGTAGTGTTCGTTACCTCCGACGCCCACGTAGTATTCCTGCGGGCTCACTTCGGTCGTCGGGCAGACACCTTATTGAGGCGCCACAACATGTCTTTCATAAGCTGCCATTTTTAATCACACCGTGGCCTCAAAAACGTGAAATTTTGAATGTCCTTAATCACAAAATTTTTTACGCAGCAGCTATGATTTTCAATGTGGAGATTGATTCCAACCAGAAACCGGTTTTATCGCCATCCAGATTTAGAAAATATTTCAGTTTTGACTCAAATTATAGTTTATCATTTTTCAGAAAATTAATTTTTCCATAATTTAAGTATTTTTCCCTCCAAAAGGAATTTCATCCAAATTTATACAATCACAATGAATCAAAACACATGAACTGGTACTATAATGATGACAAACCAGTCACTAAGTATTAAACGACAAACCATCGTGACTTCATCCCAACACAGTGATAGGCCCAAGATTATCCCCGCGCCCCACGTTGACTCCTTTCCACTGAATACCAGATCGCCACAGCACCTCACAAATAGCTTCATCACGGCCTTTAAGGTCGCGAAAAACCGATCCCAACAGGTTTTAATACGGCACACCGTCCTCCTGATGGTCCCATCCGCAGTCTACCTCGGGGCCTCTCCCCTCAATCCACCGGTGATGAGGGCCTGATTCCGAGTCGGGCTTCGCCCAGCGCGGAGACGTGAAATAATCGCTTGGCTGAATTAACATGCCGGCGGTAATAACCCGGATGATTGAGGCGCTCCCACCCTCCTGGAGATCCCGCATGGTTCAATGAAACCCCACAGCTTCTCAAGCAAACCCGACTACTCCCTCTAGTACCACCATGAAGATGATTCAAACTTTAACTCTATGGTCTGAGACGCTGGCATGATCCAGAGATACTTTCCTTGTCGGATCCAAGTCTCAGAAGAGACGCTTGCTGTATCAAGCTCACCTCTCTCTTGCAGACTCTTAATCGATCAGACTAGCGACGGAGCTTTCTCCCACCTCATCCAAACATATCATTGACCGTAGATGCCCCAAGATAATGCTCTCATATGGTGCCATCTCAGATACCACCTGATGAATCGCTGGGTAGTTGATAGCTTAATTCCACTTGGCGCTATGCCTTCCCACTTACCCAGCCGCTATCTGTGGACGCACATGCTCGCAAAGATGTCCTCTTCCATCATCTGAGATAACTTCCCACCAATTCATCTCGTCTGCGATGAAAGCTCAGACTCATGGTCGTACCAGAGACTAGGCTGGGGCCTTTGGAGTCCTTCCTGAAAAGTATGAACCTGGGTCTCTATCCGACACTATGATACTGGTACCATGAGTCGGATCATTCTGAATGTACAACCAATAGGAATCTCTCCAATGTGAAGGTCATCCGCGACTATTAGGAAATGTTCCTGAATGGTTTCGCTTAATATCAACGGATGTACTCGTGATTTTATGTCCTCGCAAGGTCCACAAGTGAAAAGGGTCATGAAGTCCACATCGATGTTCTATCACCAAACAATTCCAATGGTCATAGTTCATTATTCCTCTAAGGTCAAATTTTCTTTTAAACTGCACGACACGGAGATGATCGTTTTAAATAAAGTCCTTTACGTGGTTCTTTTCATCCGCCTGGCAGACATCACTGACAAGATCCTCGGTACATCTCTTCGCGCTACATGATGGCTATGCAATCAAGAGCAAGCGAGAAACTCCCCGGAGAATCTCCTCTCTCAAACTATCGACCGAACTACCACCATCATTTATATCGGCGACTATCATCCATGGACCATCCACTCATCACCCGACACTTAATCGCATTCATCCTGATGACATCATCTCCATCTCGTTTCTCGGACTGAACTCACCGCTTCATTAGAGACAAAGTAGCAAACTAAACTCCCTAACTCTACCCCGAGTCCGCTTCGGGCGGCATTCATAGCCCATACCATTCCAACGCTCAGCATCCGCTTACCCCGCAGTTATATTTTAGCTAATGCTCCTCGTGGACTCGATCGAGTACATCGCCCACCAGCCATTTTCCACGTGATGTAATGCAGCGAAGTCATAATCTCAGAACTCATCCATTCGCGGCTCATGTGGTCCCGGTCAAGGTGGAAAATATATTTAAACTTTTGTGGAAGTGAGTACACCTCGAATCGTTCACTATATAAATGCGAAGGCAAACCGGCGCCAAGACTACGCCGCTAACTCCATGTCGCGTGGGTACCTGCGCTCACGATTCTTCGAACCGACGGAACCGCGTTTGGCCACCTCAGATCAGATCAAAACAATATCCCCACCCACGAGGCATCGCCAATACAATGTGTACCCCTCGTCCCGTCCGGGGACTATCAAGATAGGAGTCAGAGTAAGCCTCCCTCTCTTCTAACCTCGAATGCCTCCTTTCATCTATTATCCCAATCAAATCCCGACTCCTTCCGGTCGACCCCATCATAGGTGTTTAATCAGAGAAATCCTGCAATGAATCTCCTGAGTAATCAACCAATCCCGGAAGAAACTGATTCAAGACCGGAGACGGCATTTCCGAACCTAGCTCATGGCCTCACCCTGTGTCCATATTGACACGCCATCGCCGACACCACGCGTCCCAAAATCCAACTTCAAGAATAAAACTGCAATTTACCAATCTCATATTTATAGTTTGGCATTCAACCACTGTGAAACAATCCTTATGATAATTATGCTCCCACTCAATCGGGAAAATAAAATGTCATTCACGAAGACTCACGAGAACTGATATAGAGGCTTGGAAGACCCTATGGATGTAGGTCCATGAATATGTTTGGCCGCCATCTACTCAATCCAAAGGGCATCACCGTAAACTCAAAGTGCCTATAATCGCAATCCCACCGCTGTCTGTGGATGATTCCATGCCTCCCTAAACTCTGTGCACCGATGGTAACCAAAGGTGAAGGTCTATCTTGTGAGTAGACTGCGCCTCTCAACTAATCAAACAAAGTTCACCAATCCTCTACGAATGGTAATCGATTTCCTGACCGCAACCTCTGCTCTAACTGCTCGTAGCCGAAACTTGGCCAATGAAGGGTCCGCTTTCTTCTTTCGCAGAATAAAGACCGAGCACTCCTATGGTGAAGTGCTCTGGCCTAATGAACCTTGTCTAGTAACCCAGGCCGGATTCCGAGTTCTTGCAACTCACTGTAAGGTTATCCATGAGTCACAGAGATTTGGCAAGATCGGTGCAACTGATACCATGCCCACAACCTCACAAGCTGATCCCGGTAGTTCATCCCAGAAAAATCCTCATGCTTCGAACTACTGAGGTAGATTCTGTCTGGTTCAACTCGCCTCTTGTGTGGTACATTCGCTGTAGTCAACCTCTCTCGCTGAACTGTTCTACATCTAGATTCGACACTATGGTAAAATATCATGTTTGTCCCCCTAAAATATAACACTAAAATGTCTGCTGTGAAGGACCTCATGATGCCACAATCATGATTTACCTGTGGAACGTTACAATTAATCCAAATGGCACTAGCTGCCTCAACTCACATGTCCAAGACCTCAGTCCACTATGAGGAGAACTTCAGATCTCTAACTCATAATCCACAACAGAGATTCACCCCATCCCCGCCCTAATCCCTGGGGAAAACTCACATATATGGTCCCTCCCAGGCTCAACCCCAAGCTCAACCCCATCTGCAACCGATGCAAAGATCTTTGTTGTGTAAACACAAATTTCTTGAGGACACTATTCACATACCGAAAATTTTGAGGTAATTATGTCCAGGCATTCATGAGGTACGCACAATAATTCTATTTTATTAAATCATAAATCAAAAAAATTTATTTTATTTAAAAATACATTTTTTTTGATTTTATTTTAAAACCATGAATGTTGTCATGAATAATGTTCGGTGAATGTTGTCCTCAAACATGGACTGTGAATATGGCACTGAGGTCAAAACTGGTCGGGGGTAGGCATACATGACCTGATCTCAAACCCATAGTGAACAGTGTCAAAAGACCGCGCCTTAGGGCCCGTCGGCACCGCATGCGCCCCATCCCGACGCTCGGTTCTACCGTGTCGCAGTTTGCTATCTGGCCATGTCGTAGGCTTGGCCGCCAAGGCTACAGTCGCACGCCCATGGCCAGTTATCGCGCGCCGCGGTCGCAGCCCCTCTGGTCGCCTAAGCCCCGTGTCGTATTGTGGTGCACCATCGCACAGATAAGCCAGGTGTCATCGAGGGTCACAATCAAAGTCGCCCTCAGCCACGATATAAAATCTGGGGCCATACTGCTCCGGGTTTGTGAAGGCCACGCCCCGACCGTATCACAGTGTCGCCCGGGCCGTGACGTGGCCGAGAAGCACACCGCATTCGGCCTACTATAAACAAGTCATGGCGCACCGCGCCCTGCAATCTCCCAGCCTTGCTCTATCGTACACAATTTGTCAGACAGGACTCAAAAACAAAAAAACACAGCACTGGGCACTCTAATCATGTTTTCCTCGCACTTTTTTTTTTTCACCATTTTTTTCATTCCGGGCCACTGAAACCACAAAAAAAAAAAAATTCATTTTCTAGCTGTCGCAACAATTCTTCAAAAATTCATTTTTAGTTTCATTTTTCTTTTTCCGCTTTTACACATTGTAAAACCTTAGAAAAAAAATTCCTCAATACATTTTTTTTTCATTTAATTCTGGACTATTTGCCCAAAATTTTCTCGAACACCTAAGGTTATATTTTCTCGACCCTAGTGTTCAACCATTTTTTTTTCTATGTGCTGGCCCACTGTAAGCACACAATTCAGCAATGATCATAACAGAATCACACAATCACATAAAACACAATGCATCCAAAGGTTCTAATCCCGTCCTGCGGATCGCTTGTAGGTAATACATACCTAAACTCTAACATCGGTTTACACCCAAGTTGTGGTACTCCACTCCCACATCATGTCTGGTTTCCAAGTCCCTCGTCTACTTTATTCAGAGATTAGGCCTCCGCATACAAGCCTCGAAGTCGAAGACAGACTTAAACTATGATACATTTCCAACCTGCCTCAGCACCTACCTAAGCTCCGATACCAAGTCATGGACGTGCCCCAAAACGGGGTGTCTCATTGACAACCAACAACTCACACTGCGGATGTCAAAATCACACTGATTTACAAAATCGCAGGCCCTGACGGAGCTTTACCTAAATACAACCCGGGTCCCGCACTAGCTACAATGATCACATCGTCCACATGCGAGTAAAATAATGAATAATTTAGGCCCCCATCAATATTTACAAAATATGATCAACTATATTACCATGGAACTGGTTATTATTAAATCAATTTTAATTCAACATGGCGACAAAATGTAGCATTTCGAATATGATGTTATATGAAAGCCTCTACCAAAGCCAACCCATTTTTTCTAATCACACCTCCTAGGAGCAAGTCAGTTCTCCAGATGAGCCTCTGGCATCAAATATGATCCCCTTCAATAGTGGTGGAGCAAAGCCGAAAGAGTGAAAATTTCCTATGGCTGGGTTACTCCCCACCTAAGTGCACATGTCATGCATGCCAATCGCACTCAAGCAAAATACATGATCCTACTCTGAACGTCTACATGCCCATCCCATGCCCGCAAGTTCCTCATGCGTACTTCACACATGCCTAAGCCAAATGCGAGTAAAATCACACGCTAAAACGTGCTTTTTGTTCTCGAAAACTACTACCTTGTTTCAAAATACTCGATCACCTCTCCAAGGCGACCATTTTGATAACGCCCAGCCATGGTCCTCATCCTGAAGCATATGCCGACGACTCTCAAGTACCTTCTGAAAATCTTCCACTTAAACTCCTTCACAACATTTTTTTCCTTTTCTTTCATTTCTCTTCGTGGTTTATGCACTCACCCAATATTCTTAGTGCCCCACGGCATATGGAATGCATTATGCCAATCCCAAAATATTCATGTTAATATATAAAACATGTATATATTAACATAATTAATCCACATAATTCATGTGATTAAATTCACATCAATAACACCAAAATTAGCTCACATGGGCTAATTAACAAACACAAGCAATTCATTTTGAATCACTCAACATCATAAAAATTCACACCAAATTATGAAAGAACTATTCACTTTAAAGAAAACTCTGGTTAACTGCTCACTACCATAACAATGTATTTTCCCACTTCTGTCTGAAACACTGAAATGAAAACACACAGAAACTAAGCCTCGTAACATCCCTAACCATTTACATGATCCCTAGACAAGAATAACAACACATGTAGGAAAGATCCCTACTTCAAGTTGTCGAACTCCACCAAATTGCTGTCCACGTAGCCCTCGCCTCAGATTCGACTTTGAGCTTTACCCTGCCGGAACCGACTTCATCCGAACTGGCAAATTCAGAGAGAATGAGCTCTCTCTCTCTCTAAAAATCTCAACCAGCTAATTTTTATATTTTCTCCTCAAATGGAGAAGAAAACTATTCAGCTGGTTTTGTCTTAAGGTATTTAACATTTTCAATACACCTCCCATCATGTCCCTTCCTTTCACTATTTGACACATGGCATAATCTAGGCCATTCATTTCCATCATCTCTCTAATCATGCAACATGTGTCATATGACATATGCGTTGGTGACTTTTGTCACATCACATGTCTTTCACAAGTCGCAAGGCGTACCGACACCCTATGTCTCAAAACGGAAATTCGACCGCTCCCGTAGACCTTAACAAATTGACGGTCGCGACAATACCATTCCAACGTTGAAATCCGCTTTCTTCATCCTGAGATCCATAATTCTAGGTTTTAACCCAAACTATCGTCACCTTTTCTTAAAATCCCAATTTCTCCCATCTGTGCATATGACTGGTACTTTTTACTGAAAATATTTGGGTAAACATAAGATTGTATAAAATTTTGCAAAGGAAATATCTTTACATAAACTGATTCTCACCATTGCTCAACCCATTTTGTGACCTCTCTTCTCTATATGAGTGTGCAAGATGACTCAAGGCCTTACCCAGGTCAGATTTTTGAAGGAAGCCATGTGGCTTAATTTGATAAAATATTTGAAAAACTATGTAATAGAAATCAAGCTAGTTTTAATATATGTTTTGTATAATGAAAGTGTTGTAATAAACCTCTGCATGACTGACGTATATATTGTGTATCGGGGGATATGAAATGTATCGACCATGTGTGGTCATTACTACTCGAATGAGAAACCTGACGGGGTTACATTATGGCTGTTATATGCAGTTAGAGTGTTGGATGAGCCCTCGAACAAAGGAGACTCTACCCTATTTCAGAAAATATGGATCCCGATAAATGGGACACAATAGTGTGGTATCTGGTTATCTAACCAGAATTCTTGGCGTCATGGGAACGCCAACGTGACCCCAGTTTTAGGGGTGTCACAAGCCCGACTGGTACTATTTAACCCAAGAGCTGGTCCGCTCTGACAAATTTGGCTCATTTTTCTCTGAGCCAATAAAATTTATAGTCCAAACTGCCTCCTAATTTCGAGTTGGTCTGCCAATTTCAATGGGGTCGGGCTCAAATTGCCTTCTAATTATGACTATGTTTATTTATTCAAATTGACTTCTCAATTTTATAAGTTCTTATGATAGTCATTTTAATATCAACCTATAATTTATAAGTTTAGTAATACAACCACACCCAAAATAATGCAAGAAACACTTTTGCAAAATATATCCGAATGGCAAACAGTTTATTGAATAAAATCACCAGACATAAATTTTAATCTAATAAGCTTTTTATAAAAATAAGTTCTTAATTAAGTTAAGTTAACTCAAAGAGGCTCTGCTAAGAAAATTCAAACAGTAATCAAATCTTATTCAGAATATCACTGTAATTTCATATCAGAAAATGAAATAAATAAAAATCTTAATATTTCTCACAAAGTTATCCTAGATTACACATAAATTTCTTTTGTTTATTTTTTTATTTATAAATTTAATAGATACAAGAAATAAAAGAAAATTTCTTTCAAAAAGAAATAAAAGTAAAATTGTAAAGTAATGAGTAAATATTATTACTTTTAATTCAATTTTCAAAACTCAACTAAAGGCTATTTAGGTATTTTCAAATATCAATATCCTAGAGTAATGGTGTTTAAGTTTTAAAACTTTGATATACTTAGTAAACACAACCCAAAAAAGATCCAAATAATTCATATTTTGTGTTCAAACCCTTGATTTATAGTATTTTCCTTATTTTAACTCTGATGGCAAAATAATTTGATTTATAACTTAAATAGCTAATATATCTCCAAGTACAACCTAAACAGGTACATTTAAGCCAAATCTATACTAGGAGGGCCATTGGGTTTTAACAATAATTATCTTTAAAAAATGCATAATATTGATGATCATAAAAATGAATTAATTAATAAAATAAGTTTACTGTTTAGTTGTCAAAAAACACATAAAAAAGAAAGTACATAAAATATTATAAATACGAGAGAAATATGGAAAATAAATAAATGCAGAAGATTAATATATTTTTAAGGATAATTCTTTCAACAACTAAATATTTTTAATTTATTTATCTTATTTTGTTAGAAAGTTCAAAAAACAAACAAAATAAAATTCAAATATTTTTCTTTCAACAAAATTCCAAAATATTTTCACTATTATTATTATTATTTAGAGAAGCTCCAAACAAACTAAAATAAATAAGTAGATCAAGGCAAATGATTTCTAATTTTAAATACAAGATAAAATATACTTTTATGGAAGAAACCTAGAAATAAAGTCGATGAAAATAGAAAACAAAGCAAAGTAGTAGTTTTTAAGAATTACATAATACATAAATATCAGTTCCAAAAGAATATGTTTGGAGGTTTAATTTCAGTTATTCAAATATAGCAAAATCATTCATAGTTTAAATCTTAGTTTGAAACATGTAAAGTATACTAAAACTGAAAACAAGTAAATGTAAAAACTCGTTATAGAAGTGTTGAAGGTTTTAAAAGATAAAGTGTGATACGAAAGTGTTACACTGAAGCGCTTCTGGTATATGCAAACCATACTAACCCGCATTGCAGAACAAAGAATTGCAGATAGACTAAGTAGATCAAGGCTAGTGTTTGACACCAGCGTCCTAAGACGATTACCCCACAATTTGGTGCTACGAATACCGAAAGGCCTACCTCCCAAGGCATAATGATCTTCACGTAGTAGAAGGGCATCCGCAATCAGATCACTGCATCCAATAATCAAACTATGTTGTGTATTTCTTCATCAACGTTTTAATGGAAAATAATGCACTAAAGGTCGCCTTAGTGCACTGCCACTAATTAAACACTTAAATCGTTGTTATATTTGAATCCATAATGTGAAACCCGAAAAATATGGAACCTCTGATGACTTTCCTCGGGCGATCCAACATCCCTAAAGACAAGAATCGTACCTCGAAAAGACAAGCACAACTCAAAATGAAAGGACACAACTCCAAATGAAAGTCCACCAACACTTTTCAACAGCCTTGATACAACTCAAACTAAAAGTCCAAACAACATCTTTTCTTGCTAATGGACACAACTCAACTTGAATGGTCCAACAACATCTTTCAAGAGGGTCACTGGGAGCCTATTTTCTCATTCATTTCTACCATTTGAGCAACAGATATACCACATTATTCTCCTCTCACTTGTGAATATGAACCCATGAAATATTGTTCAAAATAACAATCTGGGTTCCACTTTAATTTAGTTCAAGTCAACCAACAACCGCTTTACTTAAAAACTCAACCAACAATCCTTGGCCATGAATGGAAAATTGGTTGTTAGTATGTAAATGATAATATCGACACACTAGAGAGTACATCTTGAGAGATCGTGCATCGTAGAGGCATGTTTTGGCCTTGAACCTTCCCGCTTAGTGAAAGCCCATCTGACATATCGACTAAATAGAATGTGATGTCTTGAACTATTCAAATTGCTTGATAAACAGATCTGACAGAGACTTTACATATAGTCTCTTTTAACACAAATATGCCTCCCGCGATCAGGTTCATTTTGACCTGAACAACTCCTCAAGTTTCATGAGTGCTTTAGAGAATTTAGCCTTTATAAATTCTCGCTGTAAGCAAATTCTTCACACTCCATATATAGGGTGGACTCATATTAGAATATCTCTACAATATCCCACTTGGATTTTCCAAGTTATAAGAATCATTAAAAGTATTAGTTACTCCTAATAAACCCTACAAAGTAAATACTAATTTATCATAGGAAACATGTGGAGAGACATTCCTTAGTGCTTCCTTTGAATCACTGATAATTCATGTCCCTTTGAAACCTGATTCAGATCCCATCAACTAGGTCAGGTTTCCATTAAGGGGTGATTCTTTCACATGTGCTTTAATCCCATTCTGATGTGCACTTACTGCTTCTCTGTCAAAACCTTGGTGTTTCTAATCCCATAGATTATCCTTGACTTTATATAATCAATATAAATGTTAACCCCATTTGAGGGAGCAATTGCTTTCAATGGTATTATGTCTAGACTTACCGTTATATGTCATTTCTTTTGCGGCCCTACCAATTGGCGTGATTGGCTATCACAATGATATACAAATTGTTGGTACTGTGTTTGGGCCATATTGGAATATCCTCTAGAAATCACTAATCCAATTTCTACTTCCTTCCCACTTTATTCAAGAATAAATTCAGATTCCATTGTGCAGTCTGAAATACATCGCTGTTTTTGAGATTTGCAAAGAGAGAAATCACCACTATGTGTGAAAACATAACCTTCACTGTGGATTTTGTATCCTTCATATCAAAGATCCAGTTTGCATCAGTTATACCCTTCTAGTACTCGCTCTGGATATTCCTGTATAATGCAACCATAATTTCCTGCATATCTTAGGTATCTAAGAAAACTCGATAATGCCCCTCCCAATGTGGTATACCTCGAATTACTTTATATCTACTCGCCTACTTTAACAAGAGTATACGCAGTGTTTGGAACTAGTGCGCTCATGACATACATTGTACTCCCAATGATACGAGAATATTCCAATTGTGATATGTTTTTTTAACCAATATTTTTAATAAATGAAGATTTATATCAACTGAGTTCTAGCAATGTTACTTTCATCTTGTCGAACTTGTCAAGTAATTTCAATATAAGGTATTGAGATAATATAAGTCACTAAATGTTTCGGAAATTTTTTTAATTTAGTATAAAATAATCTGCACACTCCAAATCCTTCATGTTAAATGATTAAACAATATGTTCCATAAATGAAAATAATTAATATTACACCCAAAATAAGCAGATATCTATCCACATAGCAAACAATGACATATAAATTATTTGTGTCTTTAACATAGATACATTTACTTCAATAATACTAATTAGAAACCATTTGACATCATTACCTTGTATAATTTCTCTATATTGTTTTGGTGCTCATAACTATAAAGTAGATTTTAACAAGTTCTACATACTTTCTTATCCTAGAGGAAATAAACCCTTCGGGTTGGTCCAAGATATAAATTTCCTCATTTAAGTCACCATTTAGGAAAGTCAGTTTTCACATCCATTCGTGTATCTCAAGATTATGCAATCGTTAAGGTAATAAAGCTATGAGCATACAACATGTATCAGCACCAAGACTCTTGCTTATAGCCTTTTGCTACAAGTCTAGTTTGAGTTTATCAATCGATCCATCGCTTATTTTCCTCTCGAAAAATCCATTTGGTTCCCAATGGTTTACTACCCGAAGAAGGATCGCGAACTAACTCTAGTGATTTTTAGATAAGCCTTCCCAATTTCACTATTTATAAACTTTTCCTTCACATAGTATTTGTGATGATACGTTTCATTGAAGTTGAGGCTTATTTTTCTAACAAATATGTTAGAAAATCTGGACTGTTGATCAAAGTCCTTGCTCCTTACTTACGCCTTCCAAGTGCCTCTTCACTTTCTATCATTATACTCCATGGTCTATATCGCTTAGTCAGATCATGAGTTCTTTTAAGAAAACTCTCATCACATGCATTTTTACTAGGAAAACATATTTCAAAGAAACAAGATGCATTGACCAATTATCAGATTGACATGTATATCGTGAATATAATATTTATAATTAAAATTGAGTGGTACCTACTATTTATTGCATAACCAATAAATATACAATCAATAGTCTTTGTTCTTATTTAATCCTTTTAGGGTTGTGAACCATCACTCCAAATTTCAAACAATCTACACCTTTATTCTCAGAGGGAAGGGGACTCCGACCTTCCATAATCAGGTTTGTGGCTTCATTCATGAAGCCCCCATCCCTGGGTCCCTGCTGCACCACCTCACAACTATGGAAATCCTGTGTGTCTCATACCAGAGACCCTGATGGTTACAGTGTACCACACTCCAGCCCATACATCCACACTCACCAGTGGTTTAACCCAACTATATATTTTTATGGTTTCATACGCATGTTTGAAGTAAAAAATATTTGTACATGTTTAAAAATATTTACTCAAAGCCACATTTCCTGGGCTTTCTCTCTCAAAATGCGGCCTCTAGTGAGTGCCGCCTCCTTGATGGCCCCTGCACCGAAAGGTCCCACGACCGCGAGCAAAGCCCAAGAGTTATAACCCAGGGTTACTCCCACCTAAAATGCATATGCAATGGCAGAGAATAATCAAACCCACATCCACGCACATCTCACATTGGCAGAAAGCAAACATCATGGCATGAGACGCGCACCCCATGTCACGAATCTTGTCCCCAACCACCTTTACACCTGAATGACATGTGTGAATAAACTGGCCATCTGGGTGGTGGAACACCCAAGATTCAACTAATGAAACCCCATTTTTAAAAACCATCTTTCTTTTTCCTTCTCAGGGCCACGAATTTCCCAAGCTTATACCTGTGACGCACGCCTTTCAATATTTTCATGAACTTACATCGCTAGATTCCACTGTCCCAACCGTGGAATAACATTCGGGACTTTCACCCCGGGAGGGATCTACCACAACGCCCAATTCAAAAACATGTACTTTATCATTTTGATCAATTTTTCATTGAATCTCTACATGGACTTTGTACCATTTTTCCCCGAGTTCCACGACCCGTTTCACCAACAACGGTGAATAAAGCGCCACCTGCACCCACGAGCTTGGCCAGCGATGTGACCCGTGCATATGAAATGCATGATGCCAATGCGTATTCCTTAAGTATTGCCAATATGCATGAATGAGCCTTTACATGAAACATTCACAAACCATGGACAATTATAATTTATACATATAATCTACCTCCATGCAAAACCATATTAATACATCAAATAGCATGCATCGACAAACATATTCACACCTTGCATGTTATTGAGCAAACCATAACACACAGCTAGGTCACAACTTGGGACCATTCAACAAGAGCACTTCACTAGTCCTTCCTGACATGAACCAATGCGGTTCCGATCATTGTCATCACATCAACGACCATAACACGAGAAACTTTCGGTTCTAGTTCGAACCTAACTCCCCGCGGTCGGTGAGCGTAATGAAACCCGGTTATGAAATCCATACCGCTTAGTCCCAAGGCTAGGAACTAATTTAAATGGCCTCTCATGGCCTCCATAAGCAAACCCTACCGTTTATAGCCTTTAGAGGTAAAGTAAACAAAGTAGGAAAATATCCTACCTCGTGGGTTGTCGAAACTCCACTTTTGGTGTCCACACGTGTAGATCAAGTTGCATGCATAACTTTAATCTTTGAATTTGTCGAACTTCAATGGCGAGAAAGCGGAAATCTTCCCTTTCCCTTTCCTCCTTTCTCGCACTTTCCTTCCTTTTCTCTCTGACAGATTTTCCTTTTTGTTCCTTTCTTTCCTTTCTTTCCTTTTGCTTTTTCTTTTCTTTTTCTCTTCTCATTTGCCATTTCTCTCCCATTTTGAATCATTATTGTGGTATGGAATTGAGAACAATTTCCTCCCCATTTCCTCTAACCTCATGTGTGGCCATCAATTTTCCATCTTTATTCCTTATTTCTTTATTTCCTTTTTATGACATCATCACCCACATGGCTCCATGTGAGCCATGGGATTCATTTCCCACACATGGCTAATTGTGAGCCATTCCTTCAATGCCAAGTGTCACTCTCTTGGGGTCTTGTGTGGCATCCACAACTGCTGTCATGTGTCATCAGGCGCACGCCCTCAGCGTGAAATCCCGACTACCTCGGAATCCAACGAAATTTGACGTGGTAGCTAAATCTCGCGAGACGATTTCAACGGAGAAGTCCATTTAGTCATCTGAGATCTAGAAACATTTTGGTTTTTCAGTCGAAATTACTATTTTACCCTTTATCCAAAATCATGGATTTTATGGGGTTTCACAGTCTAACTTCTTGTGGGGTAATCTATTTAAAATATAATTGTTGAAAGCAGCTTTCCTCCGCAGGATACGAGGTAATCTGAACTAATCAACATGACATTTATCATCTCTTTCAATGTTCTTTTTTTATGTTCAACAATTCCATTTTGTTGAGGTGTATAAGGCGCAGAAGTTTGGTGAATAATACCATGTTCTTGATAGAACCGATCGAACGGTGCGTCATATTCACCACCTTGATCACTTCTTATTGCCTTAATCTTTCTACCAAGTTGATTATCAACCTCATTCTTATAATGCATAAATTTTTCCAATGCTTCATCTTTCTTTCCTTACGACTATACATAGCAATATCTTGTGCAATCATCGATAAAAGTCACAAAGTATTTCTTTCCACCTCTAGTTTGAACATTTTTCAAATCACATGTATCCTTATGAATTAACTCTGAATCGTACTTCTTTCAATATTATGAAATGATGCTCTAGTTAATTTTGATTCAACACATATCTCACATTTATGATTTCATCAATTTTAAATTTAGGCAATAATTCTAAATTCATTAATTTATGCAAAGTATAAAAAATTAACATGTCCTTCATGCCATATATTAAAGGACTCAGCATATAAGCTGAGAGAAGATGTGTTCTTATTAAAATCGGAAATGCAATAGTCATTACATTCATCTTAAAAGAGCCCATTGCTCATATATCCCTTGCCTACATAAATCCCGCTCTTAGTAGTACAAATTTGTCGGACTCAAAAACCTGACCTAAAACCCTTCTTACTCGACAAGCGATCCGGACCGCAGATTCTTTCGAATTTATGGAACATGCAACACATCATTGAGAGTAAGCTCTTTCCCGGAAGTCATCTTCAATATAACCTTTCCTTTGCCTTCAACTTTGGAAGTGGAGGAATTTCCCATAAAGAGTTGTTCTCCATTAGATTGCATCATATAGAGAGAGCGTCTTCTTATCGGCGTATGTGTCGCTAGTGGCCCCGGTGTCCACCCACCATTCCTTGATATTTCCCACGAGTTGACCGGATCGCGGTAGAAAAACATATGTTAGAAGCATTTTCAGAAAGTGATGAGTGCCTAAAACATTCAGGTTATACCCGCGTCTGTCTTACGTTTTTAGCATTATTTTACATTTAAATACGTGTTTTTTATAGCTCGATATCTGATTAGTTCAATTGGTGCCGAATGCGGGTGCAATTGGTGTGAAAGGGCAGTTTTGGAAGCATTATGGAAGCGAAGAATGGAAGTCACGTAAAGATGTCGTTTGGAGCGTCGCGACGTTCAGCGTCGCGACGATCCCCGCGTCGTGGCGCGGCGTCGCGACGTTGGGTCAACTAATATAAAAGTCAACAAGCGGCAACGTCATGACGCCTCAACGTCGCGACGTCTCAACGTCGCGACGTCAGCGCGAGTATTCCTCTCAATCATTAAAAGCAAAAGGGGGAGCATAATTGAGGATGGAGTGTCGAGGCATCTGAACTAGAAGACACGAAGTCTGTGGCAGGACTTTGACTTTGGAGAAGGGCTGTCATTTTGTATCTTCTTGCTTTTCGGACCCGAAGGCGATGTTTTATGATTAACTATTTGTGTTTTTCTCGTTCGGTATGTTCTAGATTTATCCTTTAAGGGTGTTGGTGAACCGTCACATTTTCATGGATTAAAGATTAGTATTTTATATTATTCGAGTTGTTTATAATTTGTTAGCATACGCTTTATATGCATTAATCATTTACATGGTGATGTCGGCCAACATTAGCATGACTATCTTGGAGATCAGAGATTCGAGAGATGAGGACACGGGGATCTGATAAGTAACCGGTTGATTCGGTAAATAGAGATATTAGATCCCGAGGTGCGATTAAAGTTAGAACATTTAAAGCGTTTTGGATGCTCCGAGTTGGGGTAGAGATACACTCGACTCTACTAGCGAGATGAGGCGGATACACCTCGAGAGAGGGTATTTAAGTAAGCAATATCACCTAGCCATTAATAAATCATAAATAAACTGAATAATATCATCTTTAAGAAATAATCCATCGAAAGTGACAGGGGGAGACATAGCCCTAGTCTCCATTACACAATAATTCATTCAGATTAGTTAGTTTAGTTTACATTCAGACACTAGTACTTTTTTAGACAACACTTATATCCAGATAATATTCACAAGAAATCTCTGTATTCAACACACCTATCCCCATGGATCGATATCCATACCACATGTTTACGCACTATATTACTTGGGCGGCGCGTGCGCTAGCATCACATGGCGTACATTTATACACACCACGCTTTCGACCCGATCGGAAAGTTTTTC
Organism: Tetrastigma voinierianum; assembly: GCA_016808115.1. Taxonomy (NCBI): domain Eukaryota; kingdom Viridiplantae; phylum Streptophyta; class Magnoliopsida; order Vitales; family Vitaceae; genus Tetrastigma; species Tetrastigma voinierianum. Next base: position 189,825 of record JAEQBH010001944.1, on the reverse strand, counting down.
AACCTCTCGGTTATATTGGCTTAAGGCGACCTTTCCTCTTATGGTTCACTTATGCTTTCACGGTTTTGAAAAATCCTTTGCCGCGATGTTTTTGGTTTGTGCACACCAGCATTTGCCTTTAACCTCTTGGAATCACCACCCTTGGCCCACTTGTTGTGACATACTTCCTTTCTTATTGGTTTATGTCCCTCTTCAATCACATGTGCCTTTGACTCCATTGAATGATTGCTATTTTTTTCGAACTCTGTCTCTCTATCTCAAATCATAGTCAAATCTTCAAGCTTCATTTCTTTGTGTTTGTGTTTCAAATAATTTTTGAAGTCCTTCCAATTTGGCGGTAATTTCTCAATAATTGCAGCCACTTGAAAAGATTCACTAAGCACCATCCCTTCGGCATGAATTTCATGTAGGATCACTTGAAGATCTTGAACTTGACTTATGATAGTCTTGGAATCCACCATTTTATAATCAAGGAATCTGCCCATAATGAATTTCTTCATTCCGGCATCCTCCATCTTGTATTTTCTATCCAAGGATTCCCACAGCTCTCTATTCATCTAGATTGGACTATACACAGTATATAATGTGTTATCCAATCCATTTGAGATCTGTTTTACTAAAGAAAATCAGGTAGCACCATGCATCCACTTGCATTAACAACTTGGTGAGTCGGCCTCGTCTCTTCTGGCGGAGCATCCTCCGAAGAAACTTTACCGAATTAAACATTGTGAGATAGAACAGCATTTTATTGCCATCTCTTGAAATCATTCAGTTGAACTTTTTTAGGTTTCTCTCCATGAGACACATGGTAGGAATAGAAATAGGCACCACAGAGCATAACTATGAATTGTAGTAGAGGAACATTAATATCATTGCATCCATTTGAAGAAATGAGATTGCAAATGTTAATGTCTATAGATAAGTTATAAAAACCCGAAAGCTTAGTCTATGTTATTGTTTTTAATTGCCACTTTTAGTTTTTGTATGGTTTATCAAAGTCAACACATTTGGTGTAACAATTTAAATTAAACCAGAAACAAAGTCACTTTTTTATATCAAAACCAGAACCACAACAAGTAATTAAACTAATTGAAACCTTGTCTTAAGAATGTTGGAGTGTTGACTCCAGCGTATTCAAATATAGTAAAATTACTAATTGAAATTTCAGTTTTGAAACATCTGAGTATACTAAAGCGATGCTGGTAAATGTGAAAGCAGGTTATATAGAAGTGTTACACGGAAAAGATAAAGTGTGACATGAAAGTGTTACACGTATTAGTGTCTGATATATGCAAACTAGATACTAACCTGATTGCAGAACAGGAACTGTGATAGAACTTTAGGCAAATCAAGACTAGTGTTTGACACTATGTCCTTAAGACAGATTTTGTCCCCACTCTTGGTGCTTATGGAATACCGATCGTCTACCTCCCAGGATACAATGATCACCTGAGATAAAAGTAGCACTCCGATATCTGTCGAGGAACCAAACTATGTTGTGTACTCTCTCTACTTTGCCTTTGCCTTAAATGCTGAAAAATAATGCACTAAAAATTTGTCTTAGTGCCTTTGTTCTTGAATAAGAAAATGACTGAAATTCGTTTATTATATTTCAAAGTAATGATGAACTGGTATTTATAGACCTCTTGTAGGGCAGAGAAAATTCCAATTTTACGAGAAAAATGACAAAAGCGGTATTTCGGTCAAAACCCGAAATTTTTCTAGATCTTGGATGATGAAACAGATTTCACCGTTTGAATCATCTCATGAAATCTAGCTTCCACGTCGAATTTTGTCAGGGTCAGGGGCAGTAGGAATTCCACGTTTTCGAGCACCGGGTGTAGTCTTGAGTAAGCAGAGAGTTGAGAGACATGTGATGTGACAAAATTCACCTACTACATGTACTCATGTAACACATGTTGCATGATCAGAGAGATGACGGAAATGAATGGCCGAGATTGTGCCAAGTGTCAAAATCAAGACAAAAGGGGACATAAGTGGAATTAATGGAAAGTTTAATGAATGAGACAAAAGTTGAAATAGTGTTCATCTTCCTCTTTGAAGACCAAAAAACGGACATAAGGTGCAGTGGCTGGGGTTTTTCATTTCTAGAGAGAGAGAGCTCCTTCTCTCTAGATTTTCGGCCATTCGAACCATCGGTTCTCGACGGAGCAAGAAGCAAAGTCGATCTACGCGGCGAGGGCTAAGCGTGGATATCGATTTGGTGGAGTTTCGACAACTCCAAGAGGTAGGGATCTTTTCCTACTTGTGTTATTCTTTAGCTAAGAGCCATGTTTATGGTTAGGGATATTCGAGTTTGATTTGGCCAGGTAAATTCGGTCTGAAACCTTTGAAGCAGAGTAGAGAAAATCTGAATTTGGTGGCGAGTGAATGGTGCGAGCAGGGTTTCACTGTTCATGTGAATAGTGATGAGATTTTTTTGGTGTGAAAATGTGTGTTGTAAGTGATTCAAATTGAATTGCTTGTGTTTCCTAATTAGCCCATGTGAGCTAAGTTTGGTGTTATTGATGTGAATTTAATAATATGATTTGTTTGAATTAATTATGTTAATATATATGCATGTGAATATATTAGCATGAATGTTTTGGGATTGGCATCATGGATTCCATATGCACTAAGGCACCCTAGAATATTAGGAGTGAGTGCATGACATGAAATGAAATTGATAGAAAAACGAAAACGTTTGTGAAAGGAATTTCGACGAAAGATTTTCTGAAGAATTGCCTTGGAGAGTTGTCCTAACAGTCGCCGGATGAGGACCATAAGCGTTGGGGCGTTATCCAACAATTCGCCTTGGAGGTAGTCAATATTTATCGAGGCTTCGATAGCAAGTTTTTCGAACAAAAGCTTTTGCTTTGAAAGCTGGATATTTTACTCGCGTGGCTTAGGCATATGTGAGGGAGTAGGTGAGGACTTGGGGACGTGGGATTGTCGTATAGACGTCGAGTAGTTCATGTAATTGCCGATGTGATTGTTGCGCTGTGTGCACTTAGGTGGGGAGTAACCCATGTAGGAAATTGTCTCTGCGGGCTTTACTCCCTTACTGTCGAGATCCCATTTCGGGTATAGGGGGTGTACGGGAGGGCCGGCTCACTGAGGCCTCGTTTAAAAGAAAGTAGGGTTGGCTTTGGTATTGATTTTTGTATAACATGTATTAAAATTATGAAATCTTAATATATATTTGAATTAGGTGACTTACTAACTCTTGAACTATTGTATATAGTTGGTGTATTTGTGAGAGTATTGATACGGGGCCAGTAGCTATTATTTTACTCGCATGTGGACCCTGTGTGGTCATTGTAAATTGTTAGGACAGGTTTTGTATCTTGGGTAGAGCTCCTAGTACAAAGGGGCTCTACTTGATTTTTAAATGTGTTGTTGGGTTACGGCATCACGAATGTCTGGGTTGACGGGTTGTCAACGGACCCCTGGGGAATGGGGTGTCACACCTCTTGGTGACTTCAGGACCGGTCACCATCCTAAAAAGACACAACTGAAATGAAAGGACACAACTGAATGAAAGTCAGACAGCACCTTTTCATGAGCGGATACAATTGGGCGAAAGTCAAACAACACCTTTTCATGAGCGAACCTGACTCAGGCGAAAGTCGAACAGCACACATTTTGAGAGGGTCGCAGGGCTATTTTCTCATTCATTTCTTACTCGATTTGAGCAAATGAATATATTACATTATTCTCCTCACTAAGTAGAATATGAACCCATGAAATATTGTTCAAAATAACAATCGGGTCCTACTTTAATTTAGGCTCAAAGTCAACCAACAACTCAGTTTTTACAATTTAAAAAAAATTGTTTTGGTTGTGTGAGGAATACATGGTGGAGAGAAAATTTAATGTGTAAAAAAATTCGAAAGCGAAACTAGTAATAAAATCTCAGTTACATATAAATGCGAGATAAATTTTCCATTACTTTATTATTTTATAATTGATTATTTATACACATAAATACCACTTTACCTTAAAATCATAAAATTTTATGTAGATATATATATATATTTTTGAATGATTGATATAAAAGAAAATTGATAATAGGAATCAAAATATATTTTATTTTATTTTATTTTCCTTTTAAGTTCTTTTATAATTTGAAAATATAAGAAAATTTAAAATTTTTGAATTCAAAAGTTTTATTACATGTTAGTATTTAAATCCTTTTTTGTAAACTTTTCAACATTTTATTTTATTAAACTTTTTGCTTTTTTATTATGGAAGAAAAATATAAGGTATAATATAAAAATAATTATTTTCAATTATTATTTTACTTTTTTTATAATTGATTATTTTTTAATAACTAACTTCTATATAATTTTATAATTGATTAAAGAAAGTAAATATTATTACATTTCTTTTTATATTTTTGTAAAACCTAAGAAAAATTCAATTTTTTTGAAAAATGGTCAAACGGTAATTTTGATTGAAAACTGAAAATTTTCTAGATCTCAGATGATGAAATAGACTTCACCGTTGAATTCGTCTCACGAAATTTGGTTACCCCGTCGAATTTTGTGGGATTTTGAGACAGTCGGAATTTCACGTTTTTTGAGGCATCGGATGTCGAGTGACACATGGCATGATCCTGTGGATGCCACATGACACCTTAGGGGAAGGACACATGGCATGAGTGGAAGAATAAAACAAGAAAATAAGAAAATAAAATAAGGAAAAAAAATTAAGAAAAGTGTGACACCCCTATCCCGGGGGTCCCATTGACAACTTGTCAACCTGCGGAAACCGGTGGGTGTTGGGTAACCCGACGCCACACCATCATGTCCCATTTATCGGGATCCATAATTTAACAAAAAATCGAACAGAGTTTCATTTGTATGGGAAGCTGCCAGCCTGATCAATGTATAAAAATATCACATGACCCATTAGGACTCGATATACCACATCGGGTCATTCATGATTATATGACCACTAGGCCTAAATCGACCATACCCTGAATACTATACATGCAACTATGTATTGATATGTTTACAAGAGTTCAATTATATACTCTTATACAAAATGTATATTAAAACTGATCGTTCTAATATACATATACAAAATATGGTCAAAAGCCACATCCGGCTTTCTTCATATGTGTGGTCTCGAATGCGGGTAAGCCACACACTTTTTGACCTATCTGGGAAGGGGCTGCCATGGCGAGTGAGCAAAGCCCGGTAGTGATAATCTCTATGAGGGTTACTCCCCCACCTAAGTGCTCCTTCCACGAGGTATCAGAGCGATCCATACACGTCAGTGAAAATAATACACATGAATGTGGTATGTCATGCGTACAGATGTCTTCATGCCCATATCTAGGAGTCACTGCTGACTCCCTCACATGCCCTTGCCAAGTGTGACCACGAATCCAACTGGTAGTATAATGACACATATCTTAGGCCCTTGGGCTCACCGGTGGTACTTGATCTGAGTGCCCGATGGGCAGCTAATCCGGTGATCAGGCTCTATCCACATAACCCAAAGTCTAAGTGATAACCATGACCGTGCGTCTTCTTTGGGAAACAGAACTTTTTGGATCACACCACGGGTCTCTTACACCCATGTTCTAATGATAAACATGACCGTGTGTCTTCTTTGGGCAACAGAACTTTTCGGATCACATCGCATGTCTCTTACACCCATGTTCCAAGCTTTTCACCTGAGGGGGTTAACGGTCCCCTTCTTGCTCTTCCCAACACACATTATTTATATTTCTTTTTATGTTTAAAACCGTGAGACATTTATTGGACGTCGTCCAAAGTACAAGCTCACTACCCATTCATCAACACTGATGATGGATGACCATACCCATGAACACGCACCGATATGTCTTGGTGTCCACATTGCATATCACGATCTTGTGTCAGCGCGATTACTCGTATTACATATGAGTGCACTCATGAACCATTCTCCTCAGTTATACTTCATGTCAATTACCATGCAAACATATATCGCAAGCATATAAGTTCCATATATTTCATGCCAACATATATATGTATATATCGTATCAAGCATATTAGCATCCATCAATCCATGACTAACAAATAATGTCATACAGCCTTCCTTAGGCTAACTCATGGCAATTCCTACCAAATACAATAGCCTACAACATGTCATGCGTGGTCATGTCAAAACCAGGCCTATTCACATTAGCCTGACAAGTAACACCTTACCGGTTAGTGCAAAACATAGATTCCCGGCAAAAGTTACCAATCCTTAACGTCCTCCAGGCCCATGGATGGAATCTTGACTCAATGGCTTTCCATAGAGTCCAAGAACACCTGAAATGGAGTTTTGACGAAGAAGTTATGGTCGTCCGAAGTTGGAGGCCAACAATCAGAAAAATGGTAATTATGTCCCACCCCGTGAATTTCTTGCTGCACACCATAGCGTGCTGCTCCACTTTGAATGAATTTCTAAGTCCGAAGGGGTCGAAATTTGGATATACCTTTTTAAAGGAGATATGTTCTCCTATAAGTATAGTTAACCCAGAAATTTGAATCACTCAATTCGGATGAGTGATGGCAAAAAGTTATGGCAAAACTTTGAATCATGAATTCGAAGGGAAAACTAGACAACACCACCCTTGGACACACACACACATGCCCTTAGATAGAAATTAAATCGAGTATGAGAAAAACCCTACCTCAAATAGCATGATTTCCCGGGACACCACCTTTTTCTTTGTTTACGTGAGCGAACCTTGGACCTTGGAGAAATCTTGTGATTCTGCGTACCACGCATAGCTCGTCGCATAGACGGCTTTAACTCTTGGCTTTGTTGAGTTCAGACCGGCTTGAACCTAAATGGCTCCTTGAGGAGGCTTTCTTTTTGTTCTTCCTCATCTCTACGCTTCTCTCTCCTCCATCCTCTCTATCTCTCCTAACGTTTTGTTCTAGACCAAATTGCAGGATCTTTTTTATTTTAGATATTTTCTTGATATTTATGCAGACACGTGGCTCACATACTTACGTGTCACTCTTCCCCGATCCGTTCGCGCAGCAATTTATTTCGTCGGTGGCTCACATACGCTGGTATCGCTCTTCCGGTCGTTTTAAGCCCAAAAACAATTTATTTCGTCAGGTTAAATTCCATCTATCTTAAATGGACATTCTTTATATATTTGACATTTTCATATTTTTCTAAAAATCCGTTTTAGGGTACACTTTCGGCGTCGTCGCCTCGAGAGGCCCAGGAAAAAAATCCGACGGTCTCGAAATTCAACAAAATTCGTTTAGGTGATTAGATTTCGCGAGACGATTTCAACGATGAAGTCCATTTCGTCATCCGAGATCTAGAAAAATTGCAAGTTTTAGCCTATCCCATTCCTACAAAATCACCATTTTGCCTTTCCTAGCTAAATTTAAAATTTTTAGCTTTTTCCTAGGTCTTACAAAAAGTCAAAAAGGGAAAAAGGCCATTTTTTGGCACAAGAAAAAGGCAGTGGTGAGCGTGGGAGAAAATAGAAAAGTAGAGAAAGAAACTTCTCTCTAAGATCTATGGAAATCGGGCCATGGGTTTTCGTCGAAGCAAGTGGTAAAGTTGGTCCACGCAATGAGGGCTACTCATGAGTACCAAAATCTAGGGGTTTTGTCAAACTCAAAGAGGTAGGGAATTTTCCTACTTTGATTATTTTTAGGCCAAAGGTCATTTAATGGCATGGGCGTTCTTGAGCTTTAAACTGGCGGGTGTGTTTGTAGTCTGATATTTTTGGGGTACGACTATTGGAAATTTTGGGATTAGTTCCAGGCAATTCCTGACTATGTTGAGATTTGGTTTTGACCTTGGGACTGATGTCTTCGAGTTTTGTTGAGTTTTTCGATTATTATATTAGCTGGTGTGAGCAGAGTAGAGGGACCAAGAGGTGCCCTGGCCCACACATATGGTCGAGATTTTGGCCATTTTGTGTGTATGGGAAAAATAAATAATATGTTGTTGTGTGTAAAAATCATGTTAATATGTGCTTGCATGATGTATTAACAAGGAAATTGTAATGAATGGAAATTATATGTAGGAAATATAATTATCCGAAATTTATAAATGTTGCATATAGCATGACATAGCATGAAATGGCATGATTTCATTTCATATGCACGGTCACATTGCGTCGAGTCGGGTGTGGGTGCATGGTACTGTTATTCACCATTCTTGAGGTAGAGATGTGTGTAGTGGCTTCGGAAATGGGGCGGCGTCGATGGGAAATCATGGTTTGTAATGAAACAATAATGACATGAAATCGTGTGTTTGGGTGGAAACAAGATGAGGATCCCGATTGAAAGACTAGAATTTTAATTCTTAATAAAACAGTATATTGAGCAGATGAAGTTATCAAAATTATTGAAGGCGTCAAACTGCGGTGAGACACAGAGGGAATTTATGACGAATAATATACAGTTGGTAGATTGAATAATAGTGGGAGGTTATCACGATGGGTTGAATCATTAGTGAAACCTGATGTTGATCTCTCATAGCATGCGTGAGGTGGTGGGACTTCAGTTTATCGAGCGTGTGAGTCTCTATCTTATGTGACATGTCTTCATATCAGAATTGCATTATTTATGGAATATGATTGGACGTTTTCATGGATGTCATTGCATGTGTATTTAGGCGGGAAGTAGCCCTTGTAGAAGAATTTTTCTCTTGGGCGTTCTTCATGCTTGTTGTGGGCACTTTTGGAGTGCAAGGGGGTGTCTACGGGGAGATAGTATTTCGACGAGGCGAAATGATTATGAAGGCTGGGTTGTGGCCTTAAATATTTCCTTTGTAAAAAGTACTTTGTATAAAAGAATTGTAACTAAATTCTTTTGGGACTACTGTCTAAATAGTCGGGTATGTAATTATAGTAAGAGGGCTGTGATCGGACTCTTACGGACTGTAATTAAGTGTTTTATTCTCATATTTTAGAATTAAATGTGAATGAATGGATCCCGAAAAAGGGATGTATATTGGGGATATGGACATATGGACCCTGTGTGGTCAATACTACTTCTGTTGAGACCCTGGATGGGTTATAATTATATTGTTATACAGGTTGTATGTTGGGTAGAGCTCCTCGAACAAAAGAGACTCTGCCCGATTTTTGTGAAAATATGGATCCCGATAAATGAGACACAATAGTGTGGAATCGGGTCACTTGAAATCCACATGAATTCCGCTGGTTGACGGGTTGTCAACAGGACCCCCGGATTTGGGGTGTCACAATTTTATTTTAATTGTTATTCGTGACTTAAATCTTAAGTAAAAAATTGTATAAATATTATCATTTTTTAAAAGAATATTATCAGTTAAAATGAGGGTAATTGTTTCTTGAGTTTTTATAATTAAATTATTATAACAATGATTTTAACGAGATATATTATATGATTTCTAAAATAAATATCCAAATAATATATTTGGGAGATTAAAATACTTTAGAAAAATATTTATCTTTTATCTTGTAAGGCCAGAAAGTGCAATTTTTCGAAAAAGACTAAAAAGCATTAATTTCGGTCAAAATCCAAAAATTTTCTAGATCTCGGATGATGAAACGGACTTCACCATTGGAATCGTCTCCACGAGAAATCTAGTTACCATGTAAATTCGTCGGGTCGAGACAGTCGGAATTTCACGTTTTTCGAGGCACCGAGTGTCGGGTGCCGTAAAACGGGTTTGAGAGACATGTGATGTGACAAAAGTCACCTACTATATGTACTCTTGTGACACATGTTGCAAGATTAGAGAGATGATGGGAATGAATGGCCTAGATAGTGCCAAGTGTCAAAAATCAAGAAGAGGGGACATAGGTGGAATTAATGGAAAAGAATAAATGAGAAGAAGACAAAATTGGTGAATAGCTTTCTTCTCCAAAGGCGGTTGAAGGCAATCGGTAGTGAGGGCTGGATTTAGTTTTTAGAGAGAGAAGGTGTGCCTTCTCTCTAGATTTGCGGCCGTTCGGACCATCGGTTCTCGACGAAGCAAGAAGTAAAGTTGCTCTACGCGGTGAGGGCTACGCGTGGGCACCGATTTGGTGGAGTTTCGACAACTTCAAGAGGTAGGAATCTTTTCCTAGTGTTAATGTTTGGCTAAGAGACATGTCAATGGTTAGGAATGTTCTGAGGCTAGTTTTAGCCGTAAATTCGATTATCTCGAGAAACTTTTGAGGCAGGAATTAGAGAAAATTCTGAGATTTGGTGGTTGTGAGCGATAATCAGGGTTTCCTTGTTCATGTGAATAGTGACACGAAATTTTTGGTGTGAAAATGCGTTTTGTTAAGTGATTCAAAATAAATTGCTTGTGTTTGTTAATTAGCCCGTGGCCCCAATTTTAGTTTATTATTGAAAATTGCATAACATGATTTATGTGATTTAATTATGTTAATATATATGCATGTGAATATATTAACATGAATGTTTGGGATTGGCATCATGCATTCCATATGCCTTTGGGGCACCACAGAGCATCTATTAGGAGTGAGTGCATGACATGTGAAATGAAACAAAAATGAAAATGTTTGTGAAAGGAATTTGAGGGGAAGATTTTAAATTCCTTGGAGAGTTGTCGACAATTCATCTCGGAGGCGAACCATGGCGTTTGGGAGAAATATCCGTGATTACCGTCTGGAGGAGTGATCGTGTATTTACCAAAATTTGGTAGTGAGTTTTCAAGAACAAAAAGCTTTTGTTTTGAAAATTTGATATTTTACTCGCATTCAGCTTAGGCATATGTGAGGGAGTCGGTGAGGACTCGGGACATGGAATCGGTCATGTAGACATTCGAGTAGGTTCATGAAATTGCTTGAATGTGATTGTTTTCCATGGCATGTGCACTTAGATGGGGAGTAACCCATGTAGGAAATTATCTCTACTAGGCTTTGCTAAAGCCTGTGCGGGGATCACCGGCTAGTCTGATGGCGATCGAGAAGCGACACTCATTAAAGGCAGTTTGAGAAGAAAGTGGGCTTGTGGCTTTGAGTGTTTGTTGTATAACATGTATTAGAATGTTGTAATTTTTAATATATGTTGAATTAAGAGTGATTTATTAACTCTTGAACATAATTATATAGTTGGTGTATTTTTATAGTGCGATGTATGGGCCCAAGTGGCCCTTTTTACTCATGTAAATGTTTCATGATATTGATGTTGGGACAGGTTGTACCTTGGGTAGAGCTCAGTACAAGGAGACTCTTGCCCAGATTTTCGTGGTGGTGTCGGGTTGCGGGCATCCGCGTGTCAGCGGGTTGGCGGGTTGTGGCGGTACGGGAAATGGGCGTCCATGACATGGTATCGAGCTGGGTTTATAAATACCTAGAGCTTAGTGTCAATAAGTTAGATATGCAATTACCTAGGACTTGATGGGCACGGGTTAGATTACGCATTCCTTGTGCACTTTGATGATTGTTGTGTGATGTGTGATTGTGTGTTATGAATTGTGTGATTTGTGTGCTTGGTGAATAGCACATAGGAAAAAAAATGTTGAACACCAGGGTTTAGTGTGAGAACAAGTTGTTTGAGAATGCTGGGCAAATAGTCGAGGAATTAAATGAAAAAAAAATAATTACAGACGGGCTCCCAGTTTTGAACATGAGCAGTTGTGGTTGTAAAATTCTAAGAAAAAAATTCCAATTTTGCCTGAAAAAAGTTTGTAATTAAACTCTTGAAAATGTTTAGTTTGTATGAATTACGGTGTTCAAGCTATTACATTTAGGAGGGTAGCAAGAAATTTCTTGGAGATGAAAAAAAATTTGATGTGAAAAAAAAAAAAAAAACAAAATTTAAAAACAAATAAAATTTATAAAATAAAAATAAAATTTTATAAAATAAAATTTTATAAAATAAAATTTTTGTTTCATATGATTTAAAATAGCAAACTATTGTCTTCATTACATTAATGCATGGACATAGTGTATAAAATTTTGTTATGTGAATAGTGTCTCGAAATTTATGTTTACACCTTAGAGATGTTGCATCAGTTGTGATAGAGTTGGGCTTAGAAGTTGAGGCCTTGGAGGAGCCCTTGTATGTGAGTTCTGCCCTAGGGATTAGGACGAGGATAGGGATGATATGTCGTGGTTGTGAGTTAGAGATCTCGGGGACTCTACTCACAGTGGGCAAGTGTGGACATGTCGAGGAGTCGACGCGTTATCCACGGATGGATTGGTGGCAGTTTATAGCCGTCATCGATTGTGGCGTAGGAGGTTACCGTACACACGGGACGGTGCTCGTATTGTATTTCAGGGAGACCCGAAACATGATATATTTACTTACGGGAGCCGATTGTACGAGTCAGTGTCATGAAACAGTTCTTCGGGTTTGCCTTTTTTCCATATAGACTAAAACCCTCAAATTCACATAGTTACAAAGCCTTACATTTTTACTCTTGCGACCATGTCACTTTAGGATAAATTTGCTTGATTAAATAATTCTTTCTTAATGTTTAGGATTTTAAAATATGGGTGCAATTACATGACCTTTACGCAAATTCTGCAGTCCTCTAGTAGTAAAATACGAGATGTAAGTTCAAGTATCATTCCCATAGGGTTGGCAAAATTAGAGATCAACTACCCCTGACTCTTGAAATTCTATGCTATTTGGACTAAAAACTCATAGTGAAAGTTTTATCTAAGAAAGAATAAGTCTGAACTATTGACTAAGCTGTTGTTTAAACAAAACAAAAAGTAAGCTGTGACGAAAATAAGTGGTAACTAAAATCTTGGTGAATCGGTTTCTGTGAGAAAGCGAAAACTATCAACGAAATACAATGGCCGTCGATTTCTACATTAAAATACATTTTCCTATTGTCTTTGATGGATCTGGTTTGTCGAATTGCTAAATATTGCAATTGGATTTCTCCGTATTCAACAGTTAAGGAAGCCCTTGCTTCTCGAAAACGAATCAAACCCGGCCCTTGTCTTCTGAATTCTCTTACGAATCTGGGCATTTTCTTTCTCGATACTTCACACCCATTTCTTGATGGCGCATATCTTTTCTTTCCTTCTCGAGTTTTGCAAAATTTCTACCACTTAATTGGTGGCTCATTATCGGATCTATTGGTTCGTCCCTTTACCAGTTAGATCTCGAAGCTAACACAGGTTGGAATTCCCTTTAGATTAAGGTGAACTCTCGATTATTTATATTGTTGTGTCTCCTCGACTTCAATTATGGCGAATGAGGATTTATCAAAATGAACTTTCGAGCTCTGCGATTCGTATTGGTAGTCTAGCATACCCATAAGTGAATGTTCTTAGCTCTGGGAATCTCGACTATTGTCCGCGCGAGAGGGCATCACGGAAATGACAAGATACACTCCCTCGCTTGTATTCGGTACTACCATTGGAACTTATCGATTAACGACACAGTAAATCCCGGCCCGAATAATTTTCTCCACACGTATTTTTGCGAGAAAAGCGCCTTCAGCGTATATCAAATCCAGCGAGCTGTACGGTTTTGTTCTTGCATTACAATTAAAGAAATGGAGCACCGTCACGTAAATCCACTTATAATCACAATGAGCGAGAAGAAATGAATTCCATAGAATTTATGCAGATTTCATAAATTTTAAGGCATTAATTTTAAGAAGAAAATAATAGAAATAAAAATCCAGCTCCACTAGTTTCTGCACAGTTCGCAGATTCAGATCCAAAAAAGAATTTAAGAAGAAAGAAAACAAAAATAAAAAAATAAAATTCTACTCTAAACTATACACTGAGTTCCTCTCCGTTCCCCTTTTTCTGGGTAGTGAAGACGGAAGCTACTTTACTATTCTAATACTGTCTATTTATAACTGTCAAAAGAAATTGGGCTGAATCCCCAAAAAAATACTCGGTGGAATTCTCAAAGAAAAGGCTAATCAACATCTCGGTTGCGGCCTCGGGTTGTGTGCGACCTCGAATCTTGTTGATTCTGATTCGGTGCGGCCAGGTTTCTTTAGTTGCGACCAAGTTTCTTGCAGCCTCGTTGATTAGTGGTCGCGACCTCAATTGTGGTCGCGACCTCTTTGGCTCAGTTGTTCTCAAGAATTGATGTCGCGACCTTAATCTCACGTTGCGACCTCGTTGTAGTTCCCTTCTGTTGCAACTCTGAGTCACGACTTCAGTTTTAGGTTGCAACCTCCTTTTAGTTGTCACCACTTTAGTTAGTCGGGACTTCAGCACCATGCGTAGCTTGCGTATCATGACCTTAGTTTTAAGTTATGACCACATTTCTGTTTCTATTACCTTACCTCAGGTCGTGACTTTCTTTTTCAGGCTGCAACCTCCTTTTTGGTCTTTTTCTTTGATATAGCCAGAAGATATGTTGCGACCTCAATAATTGGTCGTATTTGCACATGATAGCCCCTTGCCTTTAAACAGGTCGTGACCTCAATATGACGTCGCGACCTCACATTGCTCCTTTCTGGTTGTAGGTTGTCTCAATTGCTTTAAACATAATTGCGACCTGGATGTTGATGCTCAATGTGTATTTAGGTCGCAACCTCAGTGATTGGTCGCGACCTCTCTTGGGGTCCTTGAATAACAAAATGGTTGCAACTTCGATTTCCCTAACTGGGACTTCGCTTGGCTCAGCTTCAGGTTTCCTGTCGCGACCTCAATATTAAGTCGCGACTTCATTTCTGATTCTCCATCACTTGTAGTTGCAACTTCAAATCTCTTTGTTGTGACTCCCTATTCAGTTCCATGTCGTGACCTCGAGATGATGTCGCTCAATTTGAGTCCTTCATTTCAGAACTGGTTGCAACTTCAAATTTTCTTGCAGAGACCTCATCTGTGGCTTCATCAACGGATCAACGTCGCGACCTAGAGATCGCGCCGCTGACCCCGCCTCGCTCAATAGATTCTTTCTCGCCCCAACCACGCTCTATCGGGTCGCAACCTCATTAACTCGGTCTTGGTGATGTCGTGACTCCTCGGGAAATAACCGAACAAAAGAGCTCCTTTGTCACGACTTTCTTCTTATTTGCGACCTCCTTCGTTCGAAGCTGAATTCTCCGCCACTGAATTTTCGTCACGTATTTTTCTCGCAAAATTAAATTTCGAGCAAATTACCCGTGTTTTTGTATATGAATCAACAATGGTCTTGTAATAAACTCCGTAGTGGATTAAAAATCAATGAGCTTTGGGGATCACCATTAGCTAGCAAGCCTTACCCTGGGAGGGCGAGTAAGGAGACCGACTTCTAGATCTACCTCGAAAGTAGCTCATGAAAGGCCAGGATGTTTCTTCCTGACGAAGCACGGATTGCCTCCGCAGAGGGTCAGACTTCAGATCGTAGTTACACTCGTACTTCGCCCATCTCTATGACCTCGCACAGATGGCACCCAGCCTGAGTTACAAGAACTCGTAGTCCAATTACTGTGAGCTACTCGGACAAGGGATTCATTGGGACCGAGCACTTCACCATGGGGAGCTCCTATCCGCTTGGTGTTAAGGACAAGACTCCTTCGACTATGCATTGATCATGTGTGTACTCGAACAGTGGTTATGATCAAGAATCTGCATCTAATACCGAGGATTAACGATTTGTTTGATCACGGGAGGAGAGCGAGTTCACTCTAAGATGTGACCTTCGAGACCAAGTTACCATCTACTGAGGGTTGCGGGGACGATATCCCTAAGACAACTTGCACACGCTATGGGCACTTCTCGAAGCCACAAGGATGCCTTTGATCGACGAATGCGCCAAACACATTCACGGACCTCATGCATAGGTATTCCAACCCTATTCGAACAATCACGTAGATTTTGTGGATGACATTTTGATCTACTCCCAATCGGGAGTGGGAGCATGAGTATCACTTTGAGGATCGCTTTACGCTGGCGCCTGCCGAGATCATCAACTATACGCCAAGTTCAGTAAGTGTGAGTTTTGGCTTACTGAGGTGAGATTTTTGGGACACGTGGTGTCAGTACCAGGCGTGTCAGTGGACCCAGAGATGGTTGAGGCCGTGATGAGTTAGGAGAGGTCAAGTCGGCCTTCAAGATACTTAGTTTTCGATCGGGCCGGGTACCGCGTAAGATTCATTGAGGATTTCTCCCCGATTAGCAACACCTGGCGACGAGATCAATTTGTGAAGGAGGTCAAGTTTGATTGGGATGACCGATGCGAGGAGGCATTCCAAGAGTTGAAGAGGAGACTTACTATCAGCTCCTATCTTGATAGTCCCGGACAGGGGACAGGGGTACATAGTGTATTGTGATGCCTCGAGGGTCGGACTGGGATGTGTTTTGATGCAGTCCAGAGGGTAGTAGCTTATGGTTCCCGTCAGTTGAAGAATCATGAGCAGAATTACCCCACACACGACATGGAGTTGGCGGCGTAGTCTTCGCCTTGAAGATTTGGCGCCACTACTTATATGGCGAGGAGTTCAAGGTACTGCACTACAAAGTTCCAAGTATATTTTCACGCAAATGACCTCAATATGAGGCAATGCGACGGGATTAGTTCCTGAGGATTATGACTTCACTTTGCATTACCACCCTGGTAAGACAAATGTGGTGGCTGATGCGCTCAGTTGGAAGTCACGAGGAGCATTAGCTAGTATAGCTTCTCGAGAGTGGCAGATGCTCGAGACTGTGGGACAAGCCACATGATAGCGAGCAAAGCTCAAGGTATCGCTTGGGGAGTTTAAGAAATACTATCTCTCGCTGAAAGGTGGTGATTGAGTCCTGCAGGCGGTGACGCGAGATAGTGTCCATCAAGGACCGGGTACAGTCAGGTACAAGTGACGAGGGCTGGACTGTCCACGCAGATGGTAACCTTCAGTATAGAGGACGGGTAGTGGTTCCCGAGTTGACCGATTTGAGAGATGAGATTCTCAGGGAGTTTCACTGCTCTCGATTTGTTGTGCATCCAGGTGGCGCGAAGATGTACCAAAGATCTCGTCGTCAAGCATTACCGGGAGCGGAATGAAGAGACACGTAGGGGGACTTTGCGCGACGATGTCTCCACGTCGCAAAGCTAAGGTCGAAGCACAAGAAGTCAGCAGTGGTTACTCACCATTGAGGTGGCCGAGTGGAGCGGAGCACGGTCACGATGGACTTTGTGAATTCACTTGCCACGACAATCGCAGTGGACATGATGCGTATGGTGATAGTGGACCGACTCACTAAGTCGGCACATTTCTAGCCGTGCGATGACCTCTCACATTTGAGAGATTCTCGCTCATCAGACATTCGAGAGATAGTCCAACCCGTGGAACAAGATCCATAGTGTTGGATAGACACCCGAGGTTTTATGGCGACTTGGAAGAGTTTCCAAAAGGCTATAAGCACACTACGACCATGAGCACAACTTTTCCACCCACAAAACAGACATGTCACGTAGAGGACCATACAGTGTTGGGAGGACATGCTACAGCATGCGTCCCATCATAAGGGTAAATGAAGAGCATTTCTGTTCTTAGTGAATCTCGCCACAACAACAATATTAGGCTAGCATACAAATGAAAATTCATATGAGGCATTATATGGGAGGCCATGCAGATCACCGTTATGTTGGACCGAGGTGGGAAAGAGCTCCATCACTGGTCATGATCTCATTAGAGACACCTCCAAGAAGGTGAGCTTGATACTTGGCCATTGCCTTCTCACGCCTCAGAGCCTGGCAAGAGCTGCTAATGTACGCACGTCGACCCCAGAGTTCCGAGGCGTTGAGATCACATCTTCTGAAGGTGATGCCTACAGGAGTGGTCGCCCGGCAAGCTGAGCCATCGCCGAGGGCTCATCGGACCCTTCTCGAGATACTCGAGAGGGTGGTGGGGCAACTCAGCGCATCGGCGCAGGCGTCGCCAAGATGTCGTGTGTCTCACGAGGTATTTCACGCCTCCATGTTCGGGAGGTACACTCTAGATCCAAATTTCGTAACGGATCGGGAGAGATCGGTGGTGACACCGACGACCTTCGAGAGGAATCAATGTGCATTATGGATAGCCGGGTTCAGGTTTTGTGACGCAAGATCGTGAGGCTAGTGAGGGTGCTATGGCAAGCATCTACGGAGTGGAGGAGTCAACGTGGAAGCGAGGACACGATGCGACCACCTATCCCTTCTGCTTTGGGGACGAATACATGGTTTGAATGCTAATTTCTTAAATGACTAGTTTACATGCATGGTATAGTGCACGTTGCATATGCATGTGAGTTGTTGTGATTGTCCATAATTTCGGGACGAAATTCCTTTTAAGGAGGGGAGAATCTAAGAACCCGAGAAAATTCTAATTTTCTAAAACAAAACCTGCACTCTCGCCGTAAAATAAAAAAATTTAGATCTCGATGATGAAACGACTTCACCGTTGAATTGCGCCTCACGAACTAGCTCACCTCATGTCAAAATTCGTCACTCGAGACGTCACTTCACGTTTTCGAGGCACCGAAAGTGCTCCGTGCCGAAACGGGTTTGAGAGACATGTGATGTGACAAAAGTCACCTACTACATGTACTCAGACACATGCTGCAAGATTGTGTTGAGATGATGGGAATGAATGGCCTAGATAATGCCAAGTGTCAAAATCAAAGAAGATGGGACATATGGGAATTGGGAAAGAATAAATGAGAAGAAGACAAAATTGGTGAATAGCTTTCTTCTCCAAGGCAATTTGAAGTAGAAATCGGCAGTGAGGGTTGGATTTAGTTTTTAGAGAGAGAAGGTGCGCCTTCTCTAGATTCTCCATGTCGTCGAACCAAGTCAGGTTCTCGATGTATAAGAAGTAAAGTTGCTCACGTGCGAGGCTACGCAAGATCGTGATTGTGGAGTTCGACAACTCCAAGAGGTAGAATCTTTCCTACTTGTGTTAATCTTGGCAAAGAGCCATGTAAATGGTTAGGTATGTTATGAGGTTTGTTTTAGGCCGGTGAATCTGGTCTCAAAAGCTTTGGAACCGAGATAGGAGAAAATTCCTAAATTTATGATCAGGAATGTAAGAACCCCGAGGCTTCACCTGCTCATGTGAAATAGTGAATACCTAAATTTTTGGTGTTAAATGTGTTTTGTTATGATTCAAAATGAATTGCTCAGGTTTCATAATTAGTCCATGGAGCTAATTTGGTGTATTGATGGTGAAAATTCTGCATAACATGATTTATGTGATTTAATTATGTTAATATATATGCATGTGAATATATTAGCATGAATGTTTTTGTAACACCCGAGAAATTCCAATTTCTAGAAAAAGGGCAAAATCGTAATTTCGGTTACAAAATTGTAATTTCGGTTAAAAATCCGAAATTTATTCTCTAGATCTTGGATGACTAAACAGATTAATTTGAATTAAGTCTCAAGAAATCTGAAGCTAGCACGTAGAATTTCCGTCGACCTCGGTGACGCTGGGAATTTTCACGCCGAGGCATCTGGTTCAAAAGCCGTAAAATGATTTTCGATGCTATGAAAGCCACATAACATACCATGTGCCATGCGGCATGAGTAGATAAAGTATGAAAATGGACGGCCGAGATAGTGCCGAATGTCAAAACTGGGAAAAGTAGGACATAAATGTCATTTTTGGAATTGTTTAAGTTAGAAAAAGACAAAAAAAGAGGAATAGTGGTTGTCTTCTTCAAATATCAAAAGAGAAAAACGTGAATTGGAGGGGGAGGAGATGCAGAAGATGGAAATGGAGGTTTTAGAGTGAGAAGGTTAGACTTCTAGAATCGTGAGATCCGATCGCGCCGGTCTAACAAGAAGTGGGCTCGCCTCACACGTGAGGGATTCGCGGTACTGGATTTGCTGAGCTAGATTAAACTCCTGAGGTAGGGTTTCTCCCTACTTGGGTTTCTTGTATTCTTCAAGTACTTTGTGAATGTTTGAGTTGAATGAGGTCGGGAGGGGTCAGTTGATCGTCCCAAATTCGGAACCATGTTGTTGTAAATTTAAACCAAATGGTAGGTCGTGACAAAGGTGTGCACCGTGTGGGTTGTTTGGGGTTGTTAATTGTGTAATTTGTGAACAAATCCATGGCTGCCTTTGTCGAAAGCCGGAAAATGGTCAGAACCGGTTCACGTGCGAACCAATGATTTAAACTGCCTAGGAATAGTAAATCCAGGGTTTCACTATTCTCGAGAATGCTGTTCACAAAATAATTTTTGTGAATTAATGTTTGGTGGGTAATTCAAGTAGAATTTGTCAGATTTGATCATTAGCTCCATGTGAGCTTAATTTTGATGTGATGGAATGAAATTGCATAACATGTTGTGTGATTTAAATTATGTGAATATATGCATGTTTATATATTTACACGTGATATGGGATCGAATGAATCGACATCATGCATTCCATATGCACTCGGCACCCTAGGATGATAGGAGTGAGTGCATGAGGTGAGTCTAGAGAGAATGGTTTCAGAGGGTTGTCTAAAACTAAAAAATATCGGAGGGTAGTCCATACAAAAAAATATCAATCGTCGGAGACGGCCCAATTGATATACATCGGAGGGTAGTCCATAAATAATATCAATCGTCGGAGACGGCCCAATTGATATATATACATCGGAGGGTTGTCCACAAATAAACATAATAATTCTCATACGAGGCTTAGGCGAGTGTGAGGGAGTCGGTGAGGACTCGGGTACGAGATGATCAGTTAGACATTCAAGTAGGATCATGCATTTGCTTGAATGTGTGTTTATTTGGAGCATTACATATGCACTTAGGTGAGAGAGCCCACTTGGTGATTCCACTACCGAGCATTAGCTCACCCCGTCGGTGGCGGGCTTATTTTACAGGCACAGGGGAGCGTATGCAGGAGATGGCTCATCCTAGAGACTGAGCTTTAGAAGAAAGCCGAATTGTGGCTTTGGGTTATAATGTATGACATGTATTAGAATTTTTCTAATTTTAATATATGTGTTGTATAAGAGTAAAATTTGAAATCTTGAAACTATTGGATATAGTTGGATATAGATATTGTGATGAGTATTGGTTTAGAGCCCAAGTGGCCGTTTTTAATTCATAGACCTGTTATATTGGATTGTTTGTGACAGGTTTTATACAGTGTTGTATTTGTGGTAGAGCTCGTATTAAAGGAGATCATCGATTTTCGTGAGAATGCCCGGGCCACCCGACATTCACGAGTGTTTCCGCTGGTCGGGACAGTAGTCAACTGATTCTGGGCTGGGGCGCCATACGATTGACATCATGCATTCCATATGCAATCGCACCCTAGAATATTAGAGTGAGTGCATGACATGAAATGAAACAAAATGGAAATGTTTGTGAAAGGAATTTCAAGGAAGATTTTTCGAAGAATCGCCTCGAGAGTCATTCAACGCTTCTTCTGAGTATAACCATGATCAAGCTTTTCGCTGAGAAATATCCAAATAATTGCCTCTCGAGGGTAGTCCAATGTATTTACCAAAATTCGGTAGTGAGTTTTCGAGAACAAAAAGCTTTTGTTTTGAAAACTGGATATTTTACTCGCATTCACCTTAGGCATGAGGAAAGCCGCGAGGACCCGACATGGGATCGGTCATGTGTATTATTCGAGTAGGTTCATGAAATTGCTTGAATGTGATTGTTTTCCATGGCATGTGCACTTAGGTGGGGAGTAACCCATGTAGGAAATTATCTCTACTGGCTTTGCTCACCCTATCGAGGGATCACCATTTCAGGTACAAGGAGCGACGAAAAGGCAAGCACCATTAGAGGCCGTTTGAGAAGAAAGCCGACTTATGGCTTTGATGTTGTTGTATAACATGTATTAGAATGTTGTAATTTTAATATATGTTGAATTAAGAGTGATTTATTAACTCTTGAACTATGGTATATAGTTGGTGTATTTTTTATGAGTACTGATGTATGGGTGATGAGCTTAAAAGTCATCTATTTTGGGCCATTTTTCTCGTTTTGATTTTTAACAAAAAGGAATAATTAAGATGCAGTAAATATTAAGAAACTCACCAAATTTGTTATTTATGTGAGTATAAAGAAAGAAGAAATGCGCGGAAAATGCAGCAAATGGTGGAATAAAAATGCAAGAAGTGGTCGGGCAGAATGGAAACAAATGGTTGATTCATCGATGCGCCGCTTGCACAAATCTGGGACATGCAGGTCAATGACATCGATAAGTGAAGGAAATAAGCAACTGGTCGCGACAGGAATCACCAGATAAGCAACTGAGGATTAACCAGAAGCTAAGGGAATGATGTCGCGACAGTATCGTGATGTCGCGACAGGTTGATGTCGCCACGGACGGAGGTCATGACAAGAGAATCGCCTTGAAGCTAAGTGACACGCTTCGGGAAGGATTTAGCCGAAGTTAATCGGAAGCCGTTGCCGCGAATGCAGGACCGTCATGTAATAATCAAAGAACCAAAGAAGCCCAAAGACATAAAGTCGATGTCGCCGACAAGAGATTGAGGTCGCGATATCATGAACGACGCTGAAGGTCGCAGTAAGATTTCTGAGCCATGTCGCGATAAGATATCGATGTCGCGACATCAGGAGAGACCAATTGAAACCTGCAAAGGCATAAAGTGATGTCGCGACAAGGGATCGATGTCGCGACATCAGAAGACATCAGTTGAAGGCTGTTGAGACTTAAGTTGATGTCGCGACGTGAGATCGATGTCGCGACACTAGGAACGACCAATTCAAAGCTGCAGAGCCATAAAGTGATGTCGCGACAAGAGATTGATGTCGCGACATCAGAAATCATCACCAGGATCGCTAAGACATGAGCTGATGTCAATGGTTACAGATCGATAAGCGCGACATCGTGAACAAACGTTAAAACCCGTGGAGCCATAGAGTGATGTCGCTGATTAAAAGCACGATGTCACATATCAGAAACCATCATTTAAAGATTGCAGAATAAGATGTCGCGATATCGATTCCTCGCCGCGACATAAGGTGCTTGCAAGAAAACAAAGGAATATCATGACTTAACGAAAATGCTGCAACAAAGTGCCAAACTAACTCGATGTCGCGACAAGGGCTTTGAGGTCGCCAGACCTCGAACAAGAATATACAATCCATTGGGAAATCCAATAAAGACTCCGCATTGGAATTAAGGCCCAACTCGTAACCCTATAAATACGGCCGCTACCAACGTAGTAAGCAAATTTTCGCGACTTGAAAGAGATCTAGGTTGGTCAAGGCCTCTCAGATTATTTTTCTTTTCTTTCTTTTCTTTTCTTTTGTTTTCGTTTTCTTCCATTTTATTTTAGATTAGATTAGTGTGTATTTCGGCTCTAATTTGGATTCAACGTTAGTCGTAGCGATCGAAATGAATGTAGATGTATATTTCTTAAAATTACTGCCTGGTTGTTCGAATTCCAGACAAATTCTGGGATTTCGAACACCCAGTTTCCGATTTACAGTGGTTTTCTTGATCAGCAAGCCAATGTATGGTATAATCAGTAATTTAGAAACCCAGCTTCCATTGAATTGACGTTATTGTCAGAAATAATCTTTCCTGCAGTATTCCATTCATAATAGCTGAACTTCAGATGTTAAATCGACTTGCTGGTTTTGCGTGTTCTTGGAATTGATCCCAATTTCAGTCTCTTGTACCCATAACGAGGTTGTTTCAAATTTTCCGATTTCCAGAAGGCCCTGGTGACATGTAGGAAGGCATTCCCGAGTAAGAAACAAATTCGGAAGGTATTTCAACCTGATATTGCTGATCTTAATGCGCCCGTATATTTAAATACATCCTCTTCTCGCTTGTAACCGAGAATGAGTTGAGAGTGAGTTATAAATTTATAGATTGGGAGAGTTCACCTCAATTCAATAGTGAATTCGATCCCGTTATCAAGGATCCAATCAAAGGAAAGAGTAAGCTATTCTAATTTTGAGGGGCGAGGAAACCAAGATAGTGCAACCTCAAAGAATGACTCATTTCAAGGAGCTCAGTCTCGCAAATTCATGTTGTGTATGGAAGTATTGAGAAAGAAAATAAATCTTAACAAGGCAACTAGTTTTAAAGAAGGTTTCACCCCGTGTTCGAGAGAAAACAGCTTTTAAGGTGAGATGGATGAACTCGGGTGGGTGGTGATGGAGAGATCCGGGCCACACTATATTAACTCGACTAGTTTTAAAGATCCGTAGTTCAGAAACCAAAGATGCAAAGCAGTGTGATCAGAGGAATTGGATTCTTCACAATAGCCGATTATTCAATGTTTTCTTTTAGAGATAACCAAATCTTAAATTTGTTATTTGATATTTCAATATTCAATTCATTTATCAGCTCATCCATTTTTCTTACATCATTCATTTCAAGCTTTCAAAGAAAAAAATCTCACTATCGGGATATCATTCAAATAAGATGGAGCTTAAGTAGTTGGGGTAGTTGATTGAAAATTTTCAGATCTCGTGACGATATCCGACTCTAAATCCATTTATTACTTGTCGACTGCACTTGCAATATAATCGGATCAAACCACACGGTAAATGGTTTATTCTTATAAAAATATCTTTAATCAAGTGATACTTAAAGAAACTCACACTCAAGTTCAATGGTTTATTAATTGTACTAGACAATAGTCCTTGTACAAGCCCCAAATGAATGAAAATGATCCATAATAATAATGATATCAATAAGTTTTACATACGCTACGGATGATAATAGTCCCAAGATGATGTTATACACTGTGGTACACACTCGATCCAAATAACAAGTTTTATGATGCCGTTGTCGGGGATCGAAAAGAATTTGATAGATCAATATTCGATGAAACATAAAATACTAATTTGACATTTAAAGAAAAAGTTGGACATTTTAAGAAAAGAACAAAAATAGTTTTCAGCGGTGGTTTCATTATGACCCGCAACCTCTGACGAACCACATTGAATATATTTGTTGTTTGACTAATCCCATTAATGGGAGTGTGTTTTGATTTCGAGACAGATTTTAATGCATAGGAAGCGAGAACAACGATAGTTCAATGAGACCTGAATTAGAACACTCAGAAGCTTGAGAGAAAGATAAAGAGGCAGAAAACTCGACCATAGGCGGATGAAGAGACAAGATGGAATGAAGCACATAGAGAAGCGGTTAGAAGGCCTCAATCAACGATACTATGGAGGACTTACGGAAACTGTTATTCAAGATAGTACTCTGCAATCGAGCGGCCCATTTATTGATACAAACAATTTTGAACCAGCTAGCATTAATTACCATGGTCAGCGACATCTCGGTTCTTGGTCATCCAGTGAAGACCGAGCAGGCACACAGGAGAAGATTTCTCAGGATGGCTAATCACAGTGAAGTTGAATGGGGTGAGACCATAAGTCAGTAAGCGCATCTATTCCCTTCTCTCTAAGAATCTGACGGCTACATGGTATGAATCTCTGCCATATGGCTCTGTTGATACTTGGGAGGAGTTAGTAGAAACTGCTTGGGCCGTTCTTTCCCCAGGCCCTCGCCTCGGAGAGAAGGAGGGGAAATCATTGTGTTTCGGCGGGAAGATGGCTTTTGTATGTAGCTAGGAAAGATTCAAGCGGTTCTTTGAGAAGATGTCAATGCATTGGATAGATTTGAAGACTCGGATGGACATTGTATATCATGCCTTGAATGATATATCAAGGGGATCGTGATGCTTCATGTTGTGGAGCATTGACGAAAAAGTGCTGAAGAGCGAGGCGATTGAAGACTGGCTAAATGCTATATAGAAAACTCCTTACGAGTTTTCAAGAGGAAACGACGAGAGAAGGATCATGGAGCTGAGCAAGATGACAGCCATGGAGGCCAAGTTGGATGCCATTATGCACAGGCTGAATGACGAAGGAAGACACGCCTTGTGAGATAGGAGCGAGTTGAAGAGGATTATTGAAAGTGATGAGAGGCGTGAAGAACAATTCTATGATCTTGAAGAGGTTAAGTATCTGGGTGAGCCAAGAGCTTACCATTTCAAACCAATACTAACACGCCATCACATTATCTGACTAGAGGAACCATGAGAACTTCTCATATGGTGGAGGCTTCCTGAGGCCCGAGGCATGGACGAGGAACCCTCGGCGGGGTTATCAGCAACCACCGAGGTTCAATGAGTGACAAGGAAATGAACCACCGAAATGAATATCGGGGTCGAGGAGGGCCCAATCTTTTGAAAGAAGCGAATCTTTGCATTTCATGAGGATAATAAGAAGTTGTTGAACCTCCGTAGGTAAAGTTTGCGAGTTGGGAAGCAAGCTAGTACCAATTCTCAAATTTTAGACACCACGATCATCCACACGAAGGGCACGGAGACACAAGTAGGGCGAAATTTGGCCCTAACCTGCAAAACGGAGAAGATACCTTCCCCAGTGACCTGAAGAAAAATCCAAAGGACTGCATGGCTGTGCAGCTTAGAAGTGGGAAAGAGTTAGAAAAAATGAAAGAAAAAATGTGTGACGAGGAAGAGGCCCGAGGAAAGGAAGAAGCCTTTGGGATAAAAGGAAGAAGGAGTGGGCCGAAAGGATATCAAAGTCTGAACCCTGGTCCCATTTCCACGAAGTACGAGAAATCCAAGATAGAGGAGCGGTTGCAAGGTTTTGAAAACCTTTCGGAAAATGAGATTAGTATGCCACTTTCTGAAGTGGTGACTCGGATGCCACTCTATGCAAAATTCCTGAAGGACATGCTGACGAAAAAGAAAAATAGTAGAGGAAGAATAGTGAATCTCATGCCCATACATGCGGTCATTAATCGAGAAAGAACTACGGTAAAGATAGAAAGACCCGGGGCTTCCACGATTCCTTGTATTGTTGGAGGGTGGATTCAGGAAGCTCTGTGATTCGGGAGCTAGTATCGATTTGATCCTGCTGCATTTGCCAAGAAGCTAAGTTTGGGGAGCTTACTCCCACCAGCCTGTGCCTCTTCAAATGGCGGAGACGGTCGATGGTAAAACTTTGAAGAGTCATTGAAGATGCTAGTCCCTTTGTTGGAAGTTTGTTTTCCCATTAGACCGTCATTACGAACATGGAAGAAGATTCACAAGTACCCTGCTATTAGGAAGACCATTCCTAGCCTATTTTTGGGCTGCTACGATTGACATGCAAAAGGAGTTCTTACCTTGAGGGTTGGAGAAGAAGGCTGCACCTTGATCAAAAGTATGCAAAATATAGACGAGACAAGGAAAGTTGCAATGTAAGCGATTTTGTCTATACTTCCAGCCACGATGTGCTGTGGTGTAATACTGTGATTTTTATCAATGAAAAGATGAATTCAGTATGCAAGATGTCTATGCAGATTTCCATCTGCGGTTTTCAAATCATCTTTAGAAACTATGATGAGCTTGAAGCAAAGCGAAATGACGAGTGGGGAAAATATTGAAAAGGAAATTCATCGAAACCCGGTCACGAAGGACTAGTTTTGAAGAGTTGCCACGTCATTTAAAGTATGCTTACTTAGAATTACCAAAGAAAAACCCTTGATCATTTGACCAGATTTCGGTGATCTTTGAGGAACAAAAGATTCTTGAAAATATTAAAGGAAACATAAGGGAATACGCTAACAGTCCATTGAAGAGCTGAAGGGTATCCAGTCCATCAATTTGCATGCATAAGATTCTACTACGAAAGGCGCAAAACCATCGTAGAACACCAAAGAGGGGCGAATCCGGTGATGAAGAAGTAGTCGGAAAGGTACTCAATTCTTGATCTTGTGGTTTTATCTATGCTATTTCGAGGCCAGTACTTAAAGTGAGCCCGATCCATGTGGTTCCAAAGAAAGGGGGTTTCTTTGTGATCGATGAAAAAATGAATTGATTCCCGACAAAACGGTGGCGGGATGGAGGGTATGTATTGATTATAGGAAGTTGATTCGACCTTCGGAAAAGATCATTTCTTCCTTTCATTGGTCGGATGTTGGGCTGAGTTAGCGGGACACCCTCACTTTTGTTTTACGGATGGAGTACTCGGGATGCAAATCAGATTGCTATTGCACGAGGATCGAGAAGACCACATTCACATGCCCTATGGTACCTTTGCCTTGAAGGATGCCATTTGGGCTATGTAAATACTCCGGCTACATTCGAGAGGTGTATGATATACACATGTTCTCGATTTGGTTGAAGAAGTGATGGAAATTTTCATGGATGACTTCAGCGTGTATGGATCAGCTTTGATCGATGTTTAAACAATGCGGAAAGCGATGCTTCAAAGATGCGAGACAAGCGGCTAGCAACGAATTGGGAAAAATGCCATTTTATGGTGTCAGAAGGTATTGTTCTTGGGCATAAAATTTCTGCTACTGGACTAGAAGTGGACCAATCCAAGGTATCCATTATCAAAACTCTTGCACCACCTACCACAGTAAAAGGAGTAAGAAGCTTCTTGGGGCATGTTGGATTTTATAGGAGATTCATCAAAGACTTTTCAAAAATAGCCAGACCACTATGCAGATTATTGGAAAAAGATACAAGGTTCAATTTTGATGACTCCTACAAGGATGCTTTTGAAGAAATCAAAATCAGATTGGTACAAGCACCTATAATGGTTGCACCAGAATGGGATCAGGGATTTGAAATAATGTGTGATGCCAGTGATTTTGCCGCCCAGGAGGCGTGTTGGGGCAAAGAAAGAAAGTATTCGGGGCCATATACTATGCTAGTAAGACCTTCAATGAAACCTGAGAACTACTCAACAAGCGAAAGGAGATGCTAGCCATAGTATTTGCTTGTGAAAAAATTTAGGCAATACATTTTAGGATCCCATGTGGTAATTCACACTTGATCGTAAATGATCAAATACTTGATGTCAAAAAGGAAGCTAAGCCAAGATTGATAAGGTGGGTCTTTGGCATTTGCGGGAGTTTGATTTGAAATCAAGGATAAAAAGGGATGTGACAATGTGATGGCTGATCACTTGTCAAGAGTAGAAAAGCGTGATGAAGAGAAAATGTGATGTTAGCAGAGAACTTCCCGGATGAGCAATTTGTTTAAGGTTTCCTTCCAACTTCCATGGTATGTTGATATTGTGAATTATAAACGTGGAGTAATGCCTTGAGGAATTCAGCTATAAGCGGAAGGAAACTTCGGAAGCCCGGCGTGAGTATTATATTTGGGATGTGTATTATTCAAAGAGGTCTTGACATGATAATAGAAGATGTGTGCGGAAAGTGAAACAGGCAACATTTTAAATGAATGTCATGCATCACCATATGGGGGGACATTTTTGGAGAAGAACAGCTCACAAGATACTCCAATCAGGATTTTATTGACACTATCTTCGAGAGGTGTCTTTGAGTGGGTTAAATTGTGTGATAGATGCCAAAGATTGGAAATATCGACAGCGGGAATGAAATGCCCCTCGAGAGGTATTATGGGTGATACAAATTTTTTGATGTATGGGAATAGATTTTATGGGACCTTTCCCGCATCATTTGGAAACCTATGCATACGCACAGCGATGGGTCTACGTTCCAAATGGGTAGAAGCGTGGCTTGTCAGATGATGCTAATACGGGTTGTGAGTTTTCTTGCGAAAAGAGATATTTTGGCGGTTGGAATTTTGAAACTATCATTAGTGATGGGGAACCACTTTGCAAACAAAATATTTGCAAAACTCATGGCAGTATGGGATCAAGCATGTAATGAGTTTAGCTTATCATCCCGAGACCAATGGACAGCGAATTTCCAACGAGGGGAGATCGAAGAATACTTGAAAGACGGTGAGCTCAGCGGGAAGGATTGGTCTTCCAAAGCTTGATGATGCACTTTGGGCTTACGGGGTTGCATAAAACCCCCATGGAATGTCCCCATCTGAGTTGTTTTGGCAAGCCATGTCATCTACCTCTTGAATTGGAATACAAGGCAATGTGGGCCATCAAGTTAAACTTAGTTTAAAGAGCGCGAGGAAGAAAAGATTGCTCCAGTATGCAGCTGGAAGAATTGAGAAATAGAAGCCCTATAAATAATGCTATAATAGTATACAAAGACAAGACAAAAATGGCATGATCGGAATTTTGAGAAAAAGAGTTCGAAGCGAGAACGAGGTTATATTGTTAATTTATAGGCGAAATTGTTTCGAGGAAATTAAAATCAAATGGAGTGGAGCCATACACGGAGTGGTGTCCAAGTACTACATTGGAGCAGTGACTGTGAGGAGCGATAATGGGGAAGATTCAATTAATGGACGGAAGGTTAGAAATATTATCTAAATAGGGAAGGAAATGAAGAACTCCAAGCTGGTTCTTAAGGAAAAAGAAGAAGTACCTGGCAATGAGTCCGATAAGGACTCAGCCCCGAACGGTATGGGAGGCAACCCACTTAAGGATTTAATTTACGATTTTAAGTTTTGAAATATTTTCTTTTAATTGCTGAAAATTAGGTCAGATTTGTTTTTTATAAGGATAGATTAATTTTTAGAAATCAATTGTAGTTTAATTAGATTTTCTTGAATATTGCGGTGAGCTTACAGCGGGGTTTAAAGAACATGAATGGCAAGGCGACTACGGGGCAATTCCGGCCAACTTGCGAAAAGTCACAACATGAGAAAAGGGTAACCTTCTCCTAATTCTGTAGATATACTTGAATTGATTGTTAAATCTTGCTTGGAGATGCACGAAGAGATGTCTAAAGGGTTAGAACGATAAGAGAAATTCAAGGTCCTTGAGATCATTGAGTTAAGGGCTTAGGTCGCGACAGAAAGGTTATGTCGCGACATAAGTGATGTCGCGACAAAACATTGATGTCGTGACCTGTTTTGAAAGGGCAATTTGTGAGTATTGAAGGAAGAAGGTATATGTCGCGACACCCTTTGTGAAATCGCGACGGAGAATTAAGTTTGAAATGAAAAACGATGTCGCGACAACCCCTGACAAAGGTAGAAATGGTGGGAATAAGCAGGAATAATAAAAGGATGTCGCAACATGATAATCAAACAATTCTAAAATCCACTGATATGCATGAACCAAACTTAGCATGTCGCGACATAAAAGAGTTTTTAATGCCATTAACTCCTTTAAAGCTACTGAATTCAATGATCTCAAATAAAAGAAGTAGTGAGTCGAACATGTTTTTTAATGAAACGATAATTAGCCCTGAAACATTGATTGAAGTCTGTTGGAAACTTTATCATTCCTCCAAACCACATAGCTATTCACCTTCTTCCTCATACGAGATCTCAATTTGAAAACCTGGCTTTCGAACCTTTTGAAAAGCTTTTCTTAGTTTCAATGGCTGAAATTCCCACCTAGTCCACACAACCTGAAGTGAGATTATGAGGAACATGAACAACGAGAAGAAGAAACTGAAATCCAAGAAGAACACTTAGGCGAGATTCGTCGGGAACAATCGGGAGAGGTGCCATCGAAACACGAAGCTCCGTGACTCGAAAATGAAAGAAGGAAGGTGAAAGAAAGAAAAGAGTAGAGGATTTCGTGTCAGGCGAGCGTATTCCAGTCTGAAAAATATTATATGCTAACAGGGGTTTGTCGCGAGAGAGGAGATTCAAAATCCTGTTACTCCTTTCCAAGGAGATGATAGACGAGAGGGAGGTGGGGAGGTCTCTGCGCACACAAAAATCGGGTATGCGACAACGGTAGAGTTTTATTCAAATTTGGTAGGAAGGAAGGATGGACGGTTTTGTAGAGTGCAGGTTTCATATGAAGCTGGGCCATCAAAACGAGGCCTATGGCATGTGATGCACAAGCATGGTTCAAATTCAAGAAACTTTTTTGGAAAGCAGTTTTGGAAAGATTTGCCGAAGCTCATATATTAATGGTAAGAATTGCAGCTAAACCAAGGAGAAGAAAGGCCAAGAACATTGAAACGAATTTCAGCAGAGGCGAAGGTATGGTTTTGCTAACCACATTTTGGTTCCAACAAACACGTGTGCCTGATGAGAGACGAAGAGCGTGATGTTGTACCATCCTAAAGGATCACAGATCCAATGTAGGGTTGTCATTGGTCCTATCATGAGGTATCATGAAGGAATAAAGGGGCTTATTTGTCTCATGGCAACAATAAACTGTTTTATGTTTGAAGAATTTAGGGTGGGAGAATTATGGAATTGAGAAGAAGAGTACCCGAGGCTTAACCACTCCTTACGACGGGAGTTAGCAAAGGACCGAGAAACCCCGAGGAAGAGAAAGGGTCTTGGTAGAGAAAGAGATGAAGCCAGTGAAGAGACCGGAAAGGAGACTCGAAGGGTTCTTGATTCAAGGAAGCCCGAGCTACTAGAAACTCACACAACAACAATGATTTCATTTTGCGAGAAAATGAAGGGCGGGATGAGGCAACCGATAGACTTCTCCATTCCCTTGTGATTCTCCTCACATGCGGAAACGAGTTCCAACATGGAGAAAGCTCAAAGGGAGCACAAGAGAACAATTCGATACTGGAAGCTCTCAATGCCATGCAGAAGAGAATGGATGAAAGAGAGAAGAGGTGGGAAACTACGTGAGAATTTAGAAGGCATTTGCATAAGAAAAAGAATTGAAAAAGAAGAGACCAGCGGTGGGAGGAAGAGCTAAACGGGGAAGGAAAGGAGCATGAGATGGAGCTACAAGAAGAGATCGCGAGTGGGGAGAAGAGCTGAACAGAAGAGAGGAACAGATGAGAAAAATTTTGAAGCAGGAAGGGGAAGAGTTTAAGAAAGAAATGAAGGAAAGAGAGATCCTGATATGTTACGAAACTCAAACTAAGTCATTAAGCTTTTATAACAATCGGTTTAGGCGTGATTCTCAACTCCTAACATTGATAAGAAAAGAATCTGAGCAGAAGCCAGGTGGGGCAAATCAAGAGACTAGTTCCTACTCTAAGTCTGAAGGATTTTGAAAAACAAACTTGATGAAGTAGAATGACAAAATCTGATCCTATGGCTTGAAAAGAATGCATTTGGAAAACTTAGATTTGATCAACAATAATCTCTCAAATTTTAGAGGTCATAGTGAAATGGGAATAATGAATGGCTTGAGGAAGGGCATGATGAGTTGAACAAAAGGTTGATCTCTCTAATGATTTCATTGAAGAACAGACAGAGGAAACCAAAGAAGAGAAAGGAAAGAGAAATTTAAAATTCTACATTTCAGCTCATTTAGTACACTAGACCTAAATCCCCAACAATCTTTATCATTTATTTAAAAAAGAAAAAATAGACCTTCTCCTGCCTAACCTTCCCTTACCACTCCTTATCCCATTTGAATTGTATCCCATTGTTGCAATTGAATCAGAAATAAAATGAAATTGAATTGAATTGTTGTGTGCCTATTTTGAATCTGTTTGTTCAATGTTGTGTTGCTTTGTGATGCATAGTTGGGAAATTAAGTGCGATTTATTTCAAGAATAAAGTGCGATATGTAAAATCTTTGAAATGGATGACGATAATTTAGGAATTAATGAAAAACAACAAAAGGCGGAAACAAGGGCAGTGAATCTGATTTCATTGAAACACAAAGTGCAAGTGATTTAAATTTAATTTGGTAAGTCGAATAGAGGAAAGTAATGAAATTGAAGGAACAAAACATATTTTGAGATTGTGGTATGAACAATGAGTTAAGGAACTTTGTTGGATGCTAAAGGTTTAAATACTCATCAGCAAAAATTAAATCGAGGAACTCCTAATGAGTCGATAACGTGCTAACCCGGATTCTAGAACTTGTTAGATTATTGGTGAGTGAAATCCTAGGGTGATCTGTGTAGAAATGATCTGAGGCCAATTCTTGGAAAGTTTAGACGATTCAAGCCATCCACATCCATATGCTAAGCATGTACTTAGTTAGAAATTGAGCGATCAAGCCTTATTTCTAAAAATCGTGATTTAAACCAAAAACCTTCCAAAGAATCAATCTCTCGAGTAAAGAACTGTGATTGCAAGAATGAAAGAGGAAGAAGGAAATCAAGTTTGGGGAGGTTGTTTTGAAGAACTCAAGGAGAAAAAAAAGACAGAAAAAGGGGAATGAAAGGAAAAGGGTGCTTAATCTGATAAATAAATTAAAAAAAAAAAGGATAAGTTTTACCTTGTGGCTATTCTCTTGAACTATTAAGTTCTTAGGGTGTTTCAACACCTAGTACCTAATACCATCTAGTATGATTCTTAACACAAGTTCGCTAAAGGGTGTTAAAGCTTTAGAAAGGTAAAACATTGCACTATCACAGATAGTGACGAACAAGGAAATTCCCAGTTGAATTACAAATGAAGTAAGGGCATACAGTTCTGAATGAAGAAATCAAGAAGATGTCCCGAGTGAAGTTTGAGAACATTAAAGAAACTACAAGGAAAAGAGACGGTAGTGAAAGAAAGAAAAAAGTTCGAGAATTAATCCTAAACACGAAAAGTTCCTTTCTATCCTACCCTTACGAAGCCTAACATTACAAGCCTAACAGACACGATTGATCTTGAAGGGATGGAATTACCTACATTAGTGGAGATCGATATAGACAACAAGCTTATGGAATTTGGAAGGCAATAAATGATGTAAAAAAGCTGTGAAGGACTTAGGGAGTTAAGTGAATAATTATGAAGATGAAAGGAGAAAACAATTTATTTTCAGGAATCCAATGGTATATTTGTTTTGTAAAACAATTTCAACAGTTAGTTTTGTATACTATAAAGTAGAAGCAACCTTGAATTTGGACTTGCGGAAGCTAGATGTGCGAAAGTAATCAAACTCCCTTGTATTTCAATTAAATTGACTTCCTCTTGCTAAGCAGATTAGAAAATGTCCTTTTGTTTGAGGACAAACAATTCTTTCTTTTCGTTGCTTGAGGGCGAAGCAAAACTTTAGGATTTAGGGAGTTTGATGAACTTAAGTCATCTATTTTTAGTCCATTTTTCTGTTTGATTTTGGCATAAAAGGAATAATTAAGATCACGAAATATTAAGAAACTCACCGTTGTTATTTGCGGGAGTATAAAAGAAAGAGAAAATCACGTGGAAAATCACGGCCAAATGGTGGAATAAAATGCAAGAAGTGGTGGCGGAATGGAAACAAATGGTTGATTCATTGATGCGGTTTGAAACACCTACCGGTCAGATTATGAGTGCTTGACATCTGGTTATTGGAGTGGCGGGCGGACTGGAGTCCCACCTTTGAATCGCAATTGAGATTAACGAAGTAGGAATGATGTGTTTTTGACCATTGATGTCGCGACAAGGGTTGATGTCGCGACTCGGGATGGAGGTCGCGACAAGAGAATTGCCTTGAAGCTATGACATGTTTGGAAGGATGAGCTGAGTTAACTGAAGTTGTTGTCGCGGCGGAGGTGGGGTAGACACTGACAACAGTGAAGCCTCCGAAGACGCCGTGATATCGCGAGCCAAGATTGAAGATCAGCGACATCATGAGCGCGGTCAGGTTGAAGGCTCTGAAGACTTGAGCTGATGTAAGACTAAAGATACTCGATGTCAGCGACATCGGGAAGAAGACAATTAAACTTGCAAGGCATAAAGTGATGTCGCGACAAGGGATCGATGTCGCGACATGGCGACTATCGATTGAAAATTTGTTGAGACTTAAGTTGATGCCGCGGCGTGAAAAGGATCGATGTCGCGACACTAAGGCGACAATTCAGCTGCGAGCCATAAAGTGATGTCGCGACAAGAGATTGATGTCGCGACATCAGAAATCATCGATTGAAGGACTGCAAAGACATGAGGCGATGTCGCGACCAGATCGATGTCGCGACGCCAGCAACGATTAAAACGTGGAGCCATAGAGTGATGTCGTGACCAAAAGGTGATGTCGCGACATCGAAACTCATTTAAGGTTCTGAGAATAAAGGTTGATGTCGCGACATTGATTCCTTGTCGCGACGCAAGGTGCTTACAAGAAAACAAGGAATATCATGACTTGAAAATCTTTGCAACAAGTGCGAAACTAAGCGATAATGTCGCGACAAGGGCTTTGAGGTCGCGACATGAACAGTAACATGGGCCAGTCCATTGGGAAATCCACAAAAGACTGCATTGGAATTAGGGCGCGAGCGCACTATAAATACGAAGGCTCTTCACCAAAGCGAAAAGCGGCTCTTAGCGACTGAAAGAGATGCAAGATTCTTGAAGAGCTCTGTATTTTATTTTATTTTTCTTTTCTTTTCTTTCTTTTGTTTTTCGTTTCTTTCCATTTTATTTTAGATTAGATTAGTGTGTATTCCGTTCTAATTTGGATTTGAGCGTTAATTTGTAAGGATTGAAATTTGAATGTAGATGTATATTTCTTAAAATTCTTGTCTGGTTGTTGAATTCGGACAAATTTTGGGATTTGAACACCTAGTTTGGGTTCACAGTGGTTTTCTTGATCGACAAGCCAGTGTATGGTATGTCGATGTTAGAAACCCGGCTTCCATTGAATTAGCGTTATTGTCGAAATAATCTTTCTGCGGTATTCCATTCATAATGGCCTGAACTTGGATGTTAAATCGCGTACTCTTGGAATTGATCCCAATTTCGCCTCTTGTACCCATAACGAGGTTGTTTCAGCTCGATTTCCAGAGGCCCTCCGGGTGACACTAGAAGGCATTCCTCGAGTAAGAAACAAATTTGGGAAGGTATTTGAACCTCGATATTGTCGATTTAATGCGCTCAGATATTTAAATCAATATACATCCTCTTTCTCGCTGAACCGAGAATGAGTTGAGTGAGTTATAAATTTAAGTAGACAGAGAGTTCACCTCACCCGATCCCGTGTTAGCAAGGATCTAATCAAGGAAAGAGTGGCCATTCTAATTTTCGAGGGTGAGGAACCAAAGATAGTGCAACCTCTCAAGAATGACTCATTTGAAGGGAGCTCAAACTGCTAGATTCATGTTGTGGGTATGAAGTATTGAGAAACAAAATACCCATAACAAGGCAACTAGTTTTAAAAGTAGTTATTTCACCCCGTGTTCGAGAAACAATAAGGTGAGATGGATGAACTGCGGTGGTATGGAGATCCAAATACACTATATTAACTTGACTAGTTTTAAAGATCCAGAGTTCAGAAAACCAAAGATGCAAGGTAGATCAGAATTGATTCTTCACAATAGCCGATTATTCTATGTTTTCTTTAGAGATAACTGTCAAATCTAAATTTGTTATTTTGATATTTCAATATTCAATTCATTTATTGTTCATCCATTTTTCTTTACATCATTCATTTCAAGCTTTCAAAGCAAAATCTCACTATCGTATTATCGTCCAAATAGTATGGAGCTTAAGTAGTTGGGGTAGTTGATTGAAAATTTCGAGATCTCTCGATCGACATTCGACTTAAATCCATTTTATTACTTGTCGACTGCACTGCAAAGATACAGGATCAAACCACAATTTTAAAATGGTTTATTCTTATAAAAATATCTTTTAATCAAGGATACTTAAAGAAACTCACACTCAAGTTCAATGGTTTATTTTAATGAGGATTGTATTAACAGTCCTCGGGTAATAAGTCCCAAATTTGAATAGGGTGTTTTGATCCATAACAATTTATTGATGTAGTCAACGTTTTATGCAGGCGCCAAGTGTCGGGGATTAGATAATAGTCCTTAGGTGATGATGTTATACACTTGTGTACACACTCTGATCCAGTCAACAATGGGCCCAAATGGTCGTTTTTACTCATGTACATGTCTCATGATATTGATGTTGGGACACAGGTTGTTCCTGGGTGAGCTCCGCATGTACGAGACTCCGCCCGATTTTCATGCAGAGGTGTCGAGTTACCCGATATCCACTAGTATCTGGGCAAGGTCGATGTTGTCAACTAATTTCAGAAATGGGTACATCTCTACCTCAACAATAGTTTTTCAAAATAGTGTTTAGACTTGGATAGCGGAAAAAGCGATGAATTGGGGTACTGGAGGTTCAAGCTATAATCATTATAACTAAGATAAAAAATGTTTTTTTTTTCAAAACATCATTATAATTAAGATAAAAAATATAGTTTTTCAAAATACTATACATCTTTTGAAAGAAAAATAGTAAATTGATAAAAATTAAAGGAAATTAATAAAAAAAAATTATTGCTCAATTTTAAGCATGTCAAATACAAATACTTTATAAGTTTCACAATTCAATAATAGTATAAATTTTTCATCAATTAAATGTTTCAAAAGTTATTAAAATTTGTACTTTTTATAGTGTTTGAATATTTTTTTATTACAATTCGAGAATGTTTTTCAATACAAAATTAATTAAATCAATTGTTAAGTTGATAGAATTATAGAACTATTTAACATTTGTATTAATAAATAGGAAAAAAATAACAAAACAATGATATCTTAAATACAAAGAAAATGATGATAAACATAAATATTATGATTATTAAAAGAATATATATATATATATATATATATATATAACTGAATGAAAGAATCTCACAAGTTTAGTACAAAGGAAATTAATAATACATATATAACTGAATGAAAGAATCTCATAAGTTTAGTACAAAGGAAATTAATAATACATTTTATATATGATTTTTGAAAAAAAAAATCATAAATTTGTCTTACGTGCATTAACAATACATTTTGAATATGATTTTTGAAAAAGAAAATCATAAATTTGTCTCACGTGCATTAGCATGTGTACACTTACTAGTAATATAAATGCCACACAAATAGCTTATATATGCAGTTAATTTATTGCTAATTTTAAAATCATAACATAAATATATATAAAAATAATTTCTTTTCAAAAGCATAAAATAATTTCTATAATCATGCCAAATGTATAATTTCTACATTCATACATTCTACATTCATATTTATTCACTTTTCATTATATCATATTATTCTATTACTTATAAATTTGTCTGAGACACGAACCTTGAATCCCTCTCCTCCTTATGCCACCCTATACTCTAAACTCTTAATCGCTTGAGTTAGGTTTTATTGACAACGCATAATGACTTCTTTCCTTTCGAATCAAACCTTGGAAACAATAATAAGATAAACACGATGATTCCATCCTTACGGATACAATTAAAATATTTTCAAAGAGTACTTGTATGTTGGTCCGAATGGACAATTTTGATGGCAAGTTAAAATGGAGTTTTTCCTACATGTACGGCTTATTAAAAATAATAATATCTAAAATACGATGTTTAAAAAAATATTTCCAATTCTAAGGTAGTTTTTGTTGACTATTTTTTCGTCTTTCAATATCGTCTTTTGAAAAGACGATTTTCAATTTTCAATATCTTCTTTAGAAAAGATGATTTCATCTATTATTTTCTTCACATCTCGTCTCTTTTTTTTTTTTTAAATAAATACGTTGATGTTAATATGAATTGAATTTATACTTGTCATTATTCATATATTAACCATTAAGATTATTTTAAATTATTTGCTAAAAAAAACATTATTTTAAATTATAGTTATTATTATAAATATATTTTTATGTTTATCTTAATATTTTTAATATTTAATGATACATAATTTATTACTAATTAAAGAATAAAAATATAACATATATATTAATGATATATTTTAATATATATATATATATATATATATATATATATATTATAAAATTAATTTATTTTCTTATAATTTAGTATATAAAATAATTATATAGCTATTATAATATAGTATTTATAAATAGTAATATTTTAAAATATATTTACTATTTGATATTAAAATTAATATTATTTATCAAATGAGATATTAATATAAAAAAATTATGAATATTTTGATCATTCTCTCATTATTTTTTCTACTTCCGAATTAAGAAACAAATATTTTCAATTTGTTAGGCGAAATTTATTAAAAAATCATAAAAAAAACTTATTATCAATTTTATTTTTAATAAATAGTTATATCTTATTTTAATTTTTGAATAAACAAACTCTTAAATATCTATTCTTTAATTAAAATTTAACTAACATTTTATTTATTAAATAATAAAATAATTTATTATTTACTAAATGATTTTTAAATAAAAATTTCAACTTTAAGAGATAAGATTTCGAGCATTAATCAATTTAAAAGAAAATAGTAAATATATTAATAAGTACTTAATATATGGTGTTGCCAAATTATGTTTCATTTTTTTGAATTGACATCTTATTACAACACTCATAGAGAGATGACGTTCTGAGACCCACACTTTCATGTACCTCAAGGAGAATGTACCATTACACTTCAGGATGTTAGCATTATTTTTGGCTTACCGATCAATGGTGTTTCGATTAGTGGTAGCACTAGGGCTTATCGAATGATATGTTCAGTGGAGGGTAGCACATGTTTGGATTGAGAGAGTTATACATTGTTAGGAGTAGTACTTGAAGATCCAAATATATCTGGACAAAGAATTCGTTTGACTTTGTTGTCAGAGCATTTTTCTTCATTAGAACCTGTTGCTGATAAATGTGGAAGTTGTGCATCGCTATGCTAAGGCATTAATGTTACAGTTGATTGAAGGTTTTCTTTTTGTTAATAAATCAAACAATAGGGTGCATCTAATGTTTTTTGCCACTACTTGAAGATTTTAGAGTGACTTGTACTTATAGTTGGGGTAGTGCTTGCCTGGCTTGGCTATAAAACCTTGGAAAATTAGAAATTTTCAGGAAAATGGAAAAATAAATAATAATAATAATAAATTGTCATAATAGTTCAGTGGAAGCCTGAAAAATTTCTAGATCTCGATGATCTAAACTGACTTCATCAAGTAGATTCGCCCTCGTGGAAATCTAGTTACCCAGAAATTTTGTTGAACTCCAAGATAGTTGGATTTTTCATGATTTTCGAGGTAATGGACGTCTAATGACTCCCAAGGACGAGATTTTTACGAAATCTCGGGAGTTAGAAAATAAATCAATGGCCATAGTTGTCCTGACCATATAGTCCCCTCCTCCTCTAAATATTAGAGGATGATGTGCTTCTAAACGTTGGAGGTCATTTGACCCTCGGGCTCACCATTGCACAAGCCTGTGCAATCATGGCACTCGTCATACCAATAGCTTCGATGAAAGCTTGTTGGTCCAAGGCTGGTGGCATCCGGTTATTGCCTCGTCCACCATCTCTACATCTGCGCCCTCGACTTGCCATCTGCACAAGTGAAGATAGCAATTTGAGATTCTCTCTTTTCATTTATCACATTAGTGGTGCATAATGCCAAACACTAATAAATAAACATTCCTACGCATCATGCGATATTTCTCCGAACCTCAAGGTTATATTTTCTAACCCTAGTGTTCTTCAATTTCTATACGCATTCTATCATGCATATATTCATACAACCACAATACATCTCTCGTGGAACATACCAAAGCAATCAATGCACACAATGTCGTGTTCTACACCCATGCCCACTAATCCTAGGTATCCGGACACTTAAGTCTCAATACTCAGCTATGACAAGCCAATATCCGAAAACACTTGTGGATACCCCCACCCGAGCTCCTAGGTAATCGTTAACCTAAGCTTTGATACCAAGCTGTGACGCCCCAAATCCGGGGGTCCCGTTGACAACCTCGTCACCCGCGTGATTTCGGTGACCCGGAGCATTACATCAAGAAGTCCCATTTATCTAGATTCATGATACAAAATATCTATCTCTTTGTGGTTCGGGTTTCTGCACTAACATACAACCTGTACAAGATAATCTACATGACCCATCCGACTAAATATACCACACCGAGTCATTCATGTGTCATAGCGACCACTCGGCCCCATTCAACCATACCCTAAATACTATACATGCAACTATGTAGTGATATGTTTACAATAATTCAATTATACACTCTTATACAAAATGATATATTAAAGCTGATTGTTCTAATATACATATACAAAATATAACCGCATCATATTTCTCAATCCGGCTCATCACTGACTTTGCACCCAGTAATCCACGACATGGAAGAGTCTAAGAGTGATATCCCAGGTATATCACCCAATGTCTCGCACGAATTATCGAAAACCAACTACATTACTAGTGAAAATGTCTACATGAATGTCGTATGTCATGCATGGAATGTCTTCATGCCCATATCCCGAGTTACTCACCAACTCCCTCACACAACCTATTTCAAGTGTGACAACCGTCACTGGTAGTACCAATGACACACATATACCGAGCCCTTACCGACTTACCAGTACCCAATGTAAGTGCCAATAAGTAACTAATCCCGAGTCAATCCCAAATCCGATTACACAACTCGAAGTCTATGTGATAACCATGACCGTGTGTCTTCTTTGGGCAACAGAACTTTTCGACTTACGCCGTGGATCTTTGTGACGCCCCAAAACCGGGGTGTCTCATTGACCACCGTCAACCCATGGAAAATCTGTGTGTCTCATATCATGAGACCCATATAGGCGTAA
The DNA here is from genome assembly GCA_016808115.1 of Tetrastigma voinierianum. Classification (NCBI taxonomy): domain Eukaryota; kingdom Viridiplantae; phylum Streptophyta; class Magnoliopsida; order Vitales; family Vitaceae; genus Tetrastigma; species Tetrastigma voinierianum. The sequence goes on along the minus strand of JAEQBH010001944.1, from coordinate 147,673 downwards.
AACGGCCTAATAAGGCCCACACATCCATACTCACTAAAAATCCAACCAACTATACTACATGGTTCAAGAGTTGATTACACTCTTAATACAAACATATATTAAAATTAAGTGTTCTAATACATGTCATACCAAAACATCAAAGCCACAAGTCGGCTTTCTTCTCAAAACGGCCTCAAATGAGTGCCGTCTTCCCGTCTCGCTCCTCGTGACCAAATAATATTCCTCGACAAATAAGTAGGAGAAATTGCCCAGTAGTGGAATTACCCTAAATGGGTTACTCCCCACCTAAGTGCTCATGCAATGGCACACCAAACATTCAATTCACAATCCATACAAACCATGTTAATATACTAAGCATGCATATATTAGATAAACTTACACATGTTATTCATTCATAGCAATAACATAAAATTAGCTCACATGGGCTAATATACAATCCGACAATCCATCTTGGAACTACGCACAAAATCACAATCAGCATGTTATTCACTCATGGAAATAACACAACATCACACAAACCACACAAACAGTCCGTGGACTGTCCAAAAACCACTCTAGGGATTTTTTCACTTGGTCCAAATCTTTTGGAACCGAAAACACGGCCATCCAGGCCTCAAGATACTTTGTCCATTAAAATCGCTTACCAAAAGAGTAAAAACAAGTAGGAGAAAACCCCTACCTTCCGGAGTTTGTCGAAACTCCCCAAAACCGGTACCCACGCGTAGCCCTTGCCGTGGGGAGCAACTTTGCTTCTTGCCTCACCGGAAACCGATGGTCCGATCGCCGGGAATTCTAGAGAGAAGGTAGAGCTTCTCTCTCTAAAATCCCACTCTTTTTCCCACTCCTATCCACGGTTTGTTTCTTCACCCTCACCCAAACTGGTTGGGTCAACTTGGTCAAGAGAATTGTCCTCTCTTGCCACATGTCAATCATCTATTTGCTCATGGGATTACACCTTATCCCTTATCCATCTAACTTAGATTTCCATCCACCCACAAGGTGCCATTTGTCACTCATGGGCCCCACTTGAGCTCATGTTTGACCCCTTCTGCCCAGGACACGTGGCACCTCTTGAGCCACTCATAAAGTGCCAAGTGTCCCATACTCTACTTGCCTCGAAAAAAGTGAAATTCCGACTGTCTTGGAATTTGACGAAATTCAGACATGCGAGACTAGAGATTTAATAACATTCAACTGCGTGAAGTCCGTTTCATCATCCGAGATCTAGAAAAATTCCAAATCTTGACCGAAATTACTATTTTGCCCTTTTTTAGAAAATTAGATTTTCTCGGGGTTTCACATTCTCCCCCCCTTAAAAGAATTTCGTCCCGAAATTCCACGCACATACGCATCCAACCAGTGCATATGTAACCGTACACAAACCCTGTTTGGTGTGTAACGCTGACCTTCCTAAGGTCATAATCATTGAGAATCCAATGGACCGTCAACCTAATCCATGTCATGAATGACATCCATACCGGCAGCCCCGTTTGCACACCAACACCCAATGCATTTTTCCCGCCGGTATCTAAATCTCGAGTCACTCCCCGACTCCTATCACTCAACTCTAAGTCTACGTGGATAACAATGATCGTAGGTTTTCACCCCTCGAGTCACTCCCGACTTATCACTCAACTCTAAGTCTGATAACCTAACCTCGTTTTCTTTCTCTAGAAACAGAACTTTTTGGCCTACACTGCTAGCCTCTTACATCAACACGTAAATTTCTGCTATCTCCACTGGCCCTTACACCCAATACGTAAATTTTGGACAACCCACTAGTCTCTTACACCCACACGTAAATTCGGGATAGCTCCTGCCCTACACCCACGTAAATTCTCATGATAACTCCACGAGTCTCTTACATCCACACGTAGGGCCTTGATAACTCCAATTCGCCCTACACCCACACGTAAATGATAGCTCCCCGTGCCCTACACCCACATAAATTCGGGATTCTCCACCTAGTTTCTTACACCCACATAGAGATTTCCCTTGATAACTCCACAGTCTTTACACCACGTAATACCGATATCTCCCTGGTCTCTTACACCCACACGTAATTCGGATATCTCCCTAGTCTCTTATAATTCCACACAAAGATTGATAACTCCACGGGGTCTCTTACACTCCACACAGACCTTCTCGATACTGATCACCGCGGTCTCCTTCACCCTAACTCCAGGCTTTTTCACTTGAGGGGATTAATGGCCCACTTCTTGCTTTGCCCAACACACATTAATTTCTCTTTATTTCCTTATTTGAACTATGAGTCTTCATTGGACGTAGTCCCAAAGACAAACTAAACTCACACTCACTAAGAGTGGTGAATGACCATACCGTGCACCCACACCCGACTCGACATAATGTCACCGTGCACCCACATCTGACTCGATGCGATCCCCCAAGGGGTCCACCATGAGCGTAATCCTGAGATTCTAACTCACAATCCCGACCTATCAGGTCAACTCTCACCCTACATCCTAGGGAAGAACATCCACACATGGCTTCTCTAAAGGCCTCAACCTCTAAGTCCAAATCTGTCACACAAGATGCATTAATGAATGAATATGATGCATCCAATTCAAACGCTACTCTAGTCAACAAGTGCAAGAGTAGAAACGTATCCTGATAGATCCCACTTTCCTCTGCCTATATGTTCGCACCGCACACCATGAGACCTCTGCCTCCTAGGACAATCTCGTCTTATATGCCTAAGCTGTCTAAATAACATATCGTCTCGCTTCCGCCTAACTAGAAGTCCCGACCCGTGAGCCCCGTACCGACCGACTCCACACTCTAACCCCTCTACGTCCCATTTCCAGGCTCGCCGAAGGTGCTCAGACAGCACCCCAGACCGAAACTCCGGTCTTCCGACTCCATACTAGGGTGTGGAGGAATGAATTGTATCCTCTCCTATTCTACAGCTAATTGGGACTGTGCTGTCCCAAAATCCTGGGATCCCTGTCTCTGGGGGCAATCCCGTCTCACATGCCCAGCCGTCGCAAGAAAATAACATATCGGGTCCGGGCCCGCTCGAATTAACCGCCCCATCTCGCCCCGGGCCCAAACTCGTGTGAGCGTGTCTTCGCCTCTTCCCGAACCGTAAGAAGGTTGATCCTCCTCTTCTCACCAAGATCCGCAACTCCTGATACCCCGCAGGCATCCTCTATCTCTCTCTATGGTCAGGGTCGCCCCAACCATGGAGTCCATGTCCCGTAGGCGGCGTCCTACATCCCCGCCGATGACGGCACCTTACATTTCAAATTTTCATCGAATACCATCGTGACGCGCGGTCATCAATTGCAAACAACTCGGTGAATTCGATTTACATCGATCATTGCCGTCACCACGCTGAGAACCCGGTCGACGTCCAGATCGGCCATTGCCATGAAAGATCGCGAACCGCCGCCACGCCGATAATCGAGAGGTTCTTATCATTCATCACTTAGAATTCAACTCGCCGGATCGAGAACCACCCGCCGACGGACACCCCAGCGTCCCAACACCTACCACCGCGCGACCACTGTCCTGGTCACATCGTGATCTCCTCCCCGTGGAATGTCGGAGGATGATGTGCTCAACCTCTCGGAGGTTACCGAACCTCCCCGCTACCGCACCAGCCCGCAATAGCAAAGATCCGCACTACCTATAGCCCGCCAAACCCGCCATCAAAGCCGGTGGTCGGGTCAAACGCCGTGGTGCCCGACCGACCTGCGGGACGACTTATTCGCCCTTCCTCGACTAGCCATCTACATATGTCAAATGGCGTTAAATCTAATGCAAGATTCTAAGGCATAAACACAAATGAGACACTATTCACACACCGAAAAAGTAAAATTTTTCACATACCACGTCAAAGCATTTATAGTAAACATAATACAAATATCTCATATATTAAATCACACATAAGAAAATTTTTAAAATTTCAGACTTCTTTTTTCCCCGTGGAACAATTATGAACAATGTCCCAAACAATGACCCTAAACAAAGAATCACATAAATCGGGGTTGTGTGCACGTTGTGGACACCTCAATTAGTCGCACGACATCGCCAAGAAGGTCTGGGTCGCGCCGCAGCAAGCTAGTCATGCGCGCATAAGCGCTTGGTCGAGCGCAGCTGCACCTGCTGCTCCTACCCTTGTCGTGACCCAAAGCCCAGGTCGTGACACCAAATGGTCTAACAGCTCAAAGCCAAAGTCGCGTGGACTTCAATTCCGTGTCACGACTCAAGAAGGCCGACCCAGGTCGCGACTTCGTTTCCCCTGCCAAACCCCAGGCTAGGTCGCGACTTCATTTCAAGGTCGCGACCTCCTAGACAACAAAGCCAGGTCATGACATCAATCCCATGTCGCGACCTCCTTTCCGCCCAACCAAAACAAACCAGGTTGCGACCTCAAAACCAGGTCACGACCCCAATGGCCATTACCTCCTCTACGACGCCAAATTTCTGTCACAAGCCTGTCGCGCAGCCTAGCCAGTCGCGACGCCACCTCTCGGTCGCGAATCCCAAGCTCAGCAAACCAGTCGCGGACTCAAACCAGTCGCGACCTGCAAAACCAGCATCAGTCGTGACCTCAAAACGGGGTCGCGACCTCACTCGGTCCTAACCTGTAACGACCTCCTTTTTCCTAGTTGCAACCCAGCCAGATCCTACCCATCTCAGCCAGGTCGCGACCCAAGATAGCCCTGCAGCTTTATTCCCTTGGTTGCAACACCAAAACTGGGTGTTGCAACACCCTCAAGATTGATCCAGGTCGCGACCTCAAAGCTAAGTCGCGACCTCGAACTATCCAGCCCAAGTCACGACATGAAATTCATGTCACGACCAAGGTCAACCAGTCCCAGCCTCAACCATGTCATGACCTCAAATTTAGGTCGCGACCTGGGACCAAAATAATTAGGTTGCGCGCCACGCTTCGCCTCGCGACTGGGGCGCCCCACATGTCACGACCTCAAACTAGGTCGCGACCTAGCGCTGAAATCGGGCAAGCATTCTTCTAGCTTCTTCCTTGAACAAATTTTTATTTTTTTCACTTTCCATTAGCTTTCCATAGTTAATTCTCAGATGCAAGAGCCTCTAACAATCGCCGTAAATAAAATTCACAAATCTAAGAATTTAATTACAACTCTTTTTCTTGTGCAAAAACTGGAATAATTTTCTAGAATTTCACAAACACAATCTGCTTCATGTTCAAAATCGAGCCATCGCCCGTAAAATATTTATTTATTTATTTTCGTTCAATTCTAGATCATTTTTCCCAAAAATTCTCGAACCAACCTGAAACCTCAAACTTAGGGTTTTGTTTTCTCGACCCTAATGTTCAACACTTTCTCCTATGCTACTCACCAAGCATACAAAGCACCCAACACATACAACACACAATTCAATCACACATCACATTTAATTCACCAAAATGCACAATGATGCATGATCTATCCCGTGCCCATCAAGTCCTAGGTATATCGTATACCTAACTCTACACCCACCGAGCCCCGAGGTAATCATTTACCTTAGCTCTGATACCAAGCTGTGACGCCCCAAAACCAGGGTGTCTCGTTGACCACCGTCAACCTGCGGAAAATCTGTGTGTCTCATATCATAAGACCCATACAAGCGTAAAATGGCCTAATAGGGCCCACACATCCATACTCACTAAAAATCCAACCAACTATACTACATGGTTCAAGAGTTGATTACACTCTTAATACAAACATATATTAAAATTAAGTGTTCTAATACATGTTATACAAAAACATCAAAGCCACAAGTCGGCTTTCTTCTCAAAACGGCCTTTAATGAGTGTCGTCTTCCCGTTCGCTCCCTGTACCTAAAATAATATTCCCTCGACAGGGTGAGCAATTGCCTAGTCGTGGAATTACCTTAAATGGGTTACTCCCCACCTAAGTGCTCATGCAATGGCACACCAAACATTCAATTCACAGTCCATACAAACCATGTTAATATACTAAGCATGCATATATTAACAAAACTTACACATGTTATTCATTCATAGCAATAACATAAAATTAGCTCACATGGGCTAATATAAAATCCGACAATCCATCTTGGAAATACCCACAAAATCACAATCAGCATGTTATTCACTCATGGCAATAACACAACATCACACAAACCACACAAAAAAATTCATGGATTGTCCAAACCACTATAGGGATTTTTTCAATTTACCCAAATCTGAATCGAAACACGGCCATCCAGCCTCAAGATATCCTCTTATCCATTAAATGGCTTTGAGTTAAAGAACAAAAACAAGTAGAAAGAACCCCTACCTCCTGAGTTTGTTTAAACTCCCCCAAACCAGCACTCCATCGCTTTAGGCCCTTGCCGTGGGAGTAACTTGCTTCTTGCCTCGCCCTAAACCTACTCATCCGACGCCAGAATTCTAGAGAGAAGGCAGAGCTTCTCTCTCTAAAATCCCACTCTTTTTCCCACTCCTATCCACTCGCTTGTTTCTTTCTCCTCACCCAAACTGGTCATCAACTCGTCAAGAGAATTGCCCTCTTACCACATGTCAATCATCTACTTTCATGGGATTACACTCATCCCTTATCCATCTAACTTAGATTTCCATCCACCCACAAGGTGCCATTTGTCACCATGGGCCCCAGTAATTTGAGCTCATGTTTTACCCATCTCGCTTCAGACATGTGGCACCTCTTGAGCCACTCATAGCGCCAAGTGTCCAGACTTTAATTGCCTCGAAAAACGTGAAATTCGACTGCCTCGAATTTTGACAAAATTTACATGGTATCTAGGATTTCACGAGATCTATCTCTAATCTGAAGTCTGCTTTCTTGCCATCCGAGATCTAGAAAAATTCCAGATCTTGACCGAAATTACTATTTTTCCATTTTTCAGAAATTTAGATTTTCTCGGGATTTCACAGTCTCTTACACCCATACAGAACTTTTCGGATCACACCATGGGTCTCTTACACCCAAGTTCCAGGCTTTTCACCTAAGGGGATTAACCGTCCCCTTCTTGCTCCACCTAAAACACATTATTTATATTTCTTTTTACGTTTTAAACCGTGAGACATTTATTAGACGTTGTCCAAAGTACGGGCTCACTACCCATTCATCAACCATGATGATGGATGACCACACCCATGCACACACACCCATGTCATGCGATGATCGTGCATCAATGCAATGTAACAGCTATTGCACTATGCTGTCCTATGTATAATGAGATTGCTACAAGGACATCTTAATACCATACACTACATCGTACCATGGACACTCCATGTCCGATGCAAACCCTTGCCATAAATCATGCAAGCATGTCAATATATCAAACATAGCATATATTAACATAGAATCACTCATGCAGTCACTATGCACCCTATGATACTATAACTCATGGTTATGAGTTCCATACATCAATCAATCATGGGCAATCATCTTAGCTTACATAATTCCCTACAACCAACCAATGTTAATACAATAGGACACATGTATTACCATTTCAACCATGTCGATACTTAGCCAACTAATGGCTTACCTCTATTCCTAGGCTAACCATGGCACGTCATGCCCCTAGGATAGCCTATAACATTCCATGTGTTGGCCATGTTCACTAGCAAGCACATTACAAACCAATATGGTAATGTACCCATATAGCGAGTCAAACATGACACCTCTTAACCAAGAGATGCCACAACAATCAACCACAAACAAAGGCCTCCGAAGCAAGCCTTAAACAAGTACAACAGGGCCTAGAGACCGACCCCAAAACGTTGCAAAACCTGCCCAAATCGCCCCGAAATAGGTCACATACCTTTACCGAACCTAAGCACTGATGATCGTCCAATCAATCATCCGATTTGATACCGTAGCACCCAAGCCTTCTTGTAACAGTGAACTAGTCGACTGGTTGGTCAACCGATTTCCCTTCCGGATGGTCATCCGGATATCCTTCCAAATTCTTTCCATCCTAACAACTGCCCTTGTCCCGAGCCCCGAGCGACCCCTGACATCAGGACACCTTACCGAGTCCCGAGACTAACCATGCCGGAACTGAAACTAACCTTTAAACTTAGTCCTAAACTATTCTAGCGCCCCAACTCAATTCAATCTCAACCTATGGCAGGCTGAACCATAAATTCGACCATCTCTACTTAGGCGAGTAATGACACACCTCATTTCCTAGGCTAAGACATGGCATACTATGCCACAATATAGCCTACGCCATGCCAGGTAATGGCCATGTCAACCTGTAACTTCTCGCATCAACATAACCCAACAACCTGCACACTTGGTACAACATCAACTTTTCACAAAGTTGTGAATACCAATTGCCCTCCACAAGCACATGGCTAGATTCTTGACTCCATGGGCTTTCCATTGAGGCCAAGAGCACTTGAAACGGAGTTCGAACGAGAGCTATTACTCTTCTCGTTAGAGTCAACAATCAGAAAACGACAATTGTGTCCCACTGAATTTCCTCGCCGCACACCATGGTGCGATGCTCCACTCAATGAATTTCTAAGTCCGAAGGGGTCGAAATTTGGATATACCTTTTTAAAGGAGATATGTTCTCCTATAAGTCTGGGCTAATTCGTAAATTAATCACTAATTCGATGAAATGATTTCACTAAGTTATGGCCAAAACATACCATGGGGTCATGAAAACCTGACAACACCTCCTCGAACACACACACACACGCCCTTAGATAGAAATTAAACCGAGTAGGAGAAAAACCCTACCTCAAATAGCTTGATTTCCCGAACACCGCCTTTTCTCGGTTTCCGTGAAAACCCGAACCTTGGACCTTGGTGAAAACTTATGATTCCAATACCCACTTGTAGCCCTCGTCGCGTGGACCGACTTTACTTCACGGTCTGGCGAAAATTGATGGCCCGAACTCCGTAGATCCTAGAGAGAAGATAGAATCTCTCCCTCTCTCTCTACAATTTCTTTCTTCTTTTTCCTCATGCTCACTCCCCTCTCTGCCTGTTTTCTTCCTTTCTTTCCCTTGTTTGGTCTATCCTTATTCCATTTTCATTTCTTTTCCAATTTCTCCTTTCCCATTTTCTCTTCTCTTATTCTCTTTCTTCTTTCTCTTTCCTTTTTCTCTTTTTATCCTCCTTTTCTCTTTTAGATCACTCTCATCCGTAGAGATCAAGTGGGGGAAACTTCCCCCCCACCTTCCTTCTTGCCACTTGTCAACACCATGTTTATTCTCTTATTTTCCTTTATTTTTCTTTATTCTATTTATTGCATCATGTAACTCATGGCTCAATGTGAGCCATGTATTTCAAGTGTACCACATGGATCTTGCCATGTGTCACTCTATTTTGGTGCCATATGGCATCACATGATCATGCCACATGTCAACCGACCTCTTCATACCTCAAAAAACGTGAAATTTCTTATGTCTTAGAATTTGACGAAATTCGACATGGTAGCTATATTTTGCAAGACGATTTCAACAGTGAAGTCCATTTCATCATCCGAGATCTAGAAAAATTATGTATTTTTGACCGAAATTACCGTTTTACCCTTTCTCAAAAAATTTGAATTTTATCGGGTTTTACAATTATAGTATATCATTGCTTGAATTGAGTGATATACTTGGTTGGAATTGTGTGGAAGTCAAATTGTGTGTTCTAATGGTTTGGCTTGTGATGTGTTTGTGTATGAACAAGGTCATTGCATGGCTTGGTGTAGGCTATTCGTGGACATGGTGTCATAATTAAGCCTAGAGTATAATGTGGACATGGTGTCAAAATCTGGACAAAAATAAATAAACAGCCTAAGCTATGGCAGTCCCGGGAAATGGACTATAACTTGGGTTGTAGAGGTCCGAATTGGTTGATTCAAAATCCTAACATCAAGTTCATAAATGCAGATACAACGTTTATGATGGACACGAGTCCAAATTCTCTCTATTTCCCAACTGAAAACCAGTCCCAAATTCCGAACAGTATTGTGACGCAACAAAACCCGGGGTCTTGTTGACACGTCAACGCACGGACTACCTAGGTATCCCATATCTCAATACCACCATATCATGTCCCATTCACCCGGATCCATTCATGCCTATATATTTTAGAACAATATACAAATTTATCAAAATAGTTCATAAGAATTCGGGTTACAACTCTTATATTACTACATGTAAAATCTAGTTTTTTTACAAAAAGGTTGTGCCAGCTCGGGCTTTTCTTCACACCGCTGTCCTGTGATGAGAATCAGCCGCCCGTACATAACCCAGACTCGAAAAGGTCCCACGACGGTAAGCAATGCCCAGTAAGGATAACTCCTACAAGGGCTACTCCCCACCTAAGTGCACATGCAATGTCATGTTCACACAATAATACACACATCAACATTCCAATGACAAATATGCAAATTCTACATGGAATCCTACATGCCATGAAACAAGATGAGACTCATCATGCCCCCTGTCCCCAGTCCTCACCGACTCCTTCACACATGCTTATGCCAAGTGTGAAAAATCGTCATTCTGGATGACATCTAATAATCATTTTAAAAACCAATTTCATTTGTTTATAAACCAAAAGCTTTTTGGATGATACATCACAATGATCATTTTATATTCAAAATCCATGAGCCTTTTTGTGGGTAGCGGATTTTTTGTGTCTCACCAAGGGCTTCGCAAACCCAGACACTTTTACGGCCTTTCACCACTGGGACTATGTCTGACCATAATTGGTAGGTTTTTCACTCAAGGGGGGATCTATCCCTTCTTGCTGATACCCGACACATATTTTCATTCTCATGTATAAAACCGTACAACTCTGTTGGACGTTGTCCCATTTAACCGAGCTCACCCAATCAAACACTAATGCAGTGTCAATTCATTAATCATGCACTCATACCCATTTAATGCGATATCCCTGTACATATGCAATGCAATATGTCATTGCCTATTTGTACCATGTCCCATTGATGAATGCTATATGGACAATTTTATCAAACATGCATATAATTTCCCTACATTAACTCATTCATGTCAATGTATCACATAAGCATATATCAACATCACATACAAATCATTACTTAGTCAAGTAATGAAGCACTTTATCCTCTAGGCTAAATTATGACATAACATGTCCATAAAATAGCCTACAACATGCCATGTAATGGCCTTGTCTACACATACAATTCATCACATGTCAATATATTATTACACATATCAACATTTCATCAACCAAGCATGTCATGCCATGCAATTAGTACACTTGGTTTTATGATCTAAATTTAGGTAATGATTTGGGCACCAAATTCCAATCACTGGCATATGGCTAGTTTCTAGACTCAAAGAGCTCTTCATAGAGTCTAAAAACACGCGAATCGGAGTTTGGACGAGAAAGATATGGTTGTCAGAAGTTGGAGTACACCAGGAGCCACACTATTGCGCAATAGCGTGCCCGAGGGTTGCAGGAGCATGTTGGCAACTCCCATAAATGCAATTTTTCAACCAAAATTCGCTCCCAAAGCAGCCTTGTAAACCGGCTACAAACCCGCCCCATACCATTAACATGGCACAACACGGTTCCAAAATCAACCCAAAAACAATAGCCCAAAGGCTAGAAGTAAACCAAAGTAGGAAGAATCCCTACCTCTTGAAGCGTAGCCCCTCGTCGACTCTCTGAACTTTAATCCTTGGTTCAACGAGTTCTGACCGTTGGAACGCCAATGTACTGAGGAAGAAACCGCCAGCCTCCTTCCTCTTTCTCTCTTTATTTTCCTTTTCCTTTCTTTTCTTTCTTTTCTCTTTTTCTTTTCTCTCTTTCTTTTATCCTTTCCCCTTTCTCTCATTTCCTCACATTCTTTTCTGCTATAAACTGGTTGTGAACCAACCTATTTATACATAATTCAAAAAACTCATGTTGACACATGGCTTGCCATGTGTCTTAAAAGGACATGAATTTTGACACATGGCTTGCCATGTGTCACCTAACACATGATGCCTCGAAAAACGTGAAATTCTTATTATCTCGGAATCCAATGAAATTCGACTAGGTAGCTAGATTTCACGAGATGATTCCAACAGTGAAGTCCGATTCATCATCCGAGATCTAGAAAATTTAAGGTTTTCAATATGTACTACAACGACATTTTACCGTTTGCCCTTTTTCATAAAAATTGCATTTTCCTGTGTTTACTAGGCATGTAGGTCAAATCAGTGGCAGCCTTATCACAGCTGCAACCGCCAAATGGCCCTTAGGTGGAAACAAACTAAAGGAGGAAGAATCTTATCTCTTGAGCGTAGTCCCTCATTGGCAGAAGGGCTTTAATTTTCACCAACAAACTACACCGCAGAATCAAGATCGAGGATGAAGCTATCGATCTTCCTTTCTCTCCCTCTTTCTCTCTCCATTTCTTCTCATTCTTTCCTCTCTTTGTCTCCTCCATTCTCTCTTTTTTGGTTGGATTTCTCCACCAAATTGCCTCCCCCACTCTCACTTCCTCTCTTTGTATAGACTTAACACATGGCACTTATCATGCCATGTGTCACCACTCACATTTAGCCACCACCTCATCCTCCTCATGCATGCCTCTAACCATGACACTTAGCCCTCATTATTCCAGGTGTCACCATGCTGACATGTGTCATCATGCCATGTGTCACCCTACCCCCGTTGCCTCGAAACGTAAAATCTGTCCATCTCTGGAATCCAACAAATTTTCCCATAATCAGATTTTGCTAGATGAATCCAACTGTTGTTCGCTTCATCATCCGAGATCTAGGAAATATCCAGGTTTTCAACCTATACTGTAGCGGCAATTTGCTGTTTTGCCATTTTTCACAAAAATTCAGTTTTTCCCTAGTTTTACATTTTCCCCTCCTTAAAATAATTTTGTCCCTGAAATTCACACCCACATACACATACAATCACATGCATATGCAATGTAGCCATTTAATAACACAGATCAAAAATATACCTTCCTCCGAATAAGAAAGGATAATTGAATAAGACGTGTCTCTGTTCCCATGTTGCCTCCTCTATTCCTGCGCATGCACAACACCTTAATTAGCCTCACGATCTAAGGCCGAAAAATCGTTGATCCCGCTATCCATGATACATATTGGTCCCTTCCTCGTAGGTTCTATTCTGCATCAACAAACAAGTCGCCATTTCTAGTCCACCAGCATGAGCATGGATCCGAGTACTTCCTGAGCATGGAGATATGGAATCGTGATAAACACTGATAAGCTTAGCAAGAGCGCCCAACCAATAAGCAACTTCACCTACCTCTTGAGTACCCTCGGCTGGCCTGAAGAGGCCTCGGCGATAGTTTTGCTCGCTGCTGAATCTCGACTTTCCACTTTAGGCATTACTCTTCAAGAAGACATGACTATCCACTCCAATCCTGAGGTCGCGATCCGGTTTGCCAGAGCTCTTCACCCCGCCTCCGAGTCATGAGAAGACGCTTCAGATTAAATCCACCTTCTCGTAGGTGACTCTAACCAAGTCCTGACCAGAGGGTCTCTCCCACTCCGGCCCCACGAAACCAGATCATAAGGCCTCCCCATAAAGTGCCTCATAGGGTGCCATCTATATGCTCGCCTGATAACTGTTGTTGTAGGCGAATTCCACCAAGGGTAAAATCTCCTCCCATCTACCCTTAAGATCCAGGCCGCATGCTCGAAGCATGTCCTCTAAAATCTGGATGGTCTTCTCTGACTGACCTTCCGTCTAGGGATGGGAAGCAATGCTCATCATCAACTGTGTCCCCATGGCTCTCTGGAAACTCTTCCAAAAATGAGTCGTAAACCGGGGATCCTGATCTAATACAATAGATACTGGCACTCAATGTAACCTGTAAAACCCGGGAAAATTATAAATTTTAAGGAAAAATGGAAACAAATATAATAACAAATATAATAATAATAATAATAATAATAATAATAATAATCATAATAATAATAATGATAATAATAATACGATAATAATAATGATATTGATAATAATAATAATAATAATAATAATGATAATAATGATAATAATAATGATAATGATAATAATAATGATAATAATGATGATAATAATGATAATAATAATAATGATGATAATAATGATAATAATAATGATAATAATGATGATAATAATATAATAATGATGATAATAATGATAATGATAATAATGATAATGATAATAATGATAATGATAATGATAATGATGATAATAATGATAATAATAATGATAATAATAATAATAATAATAATAAACTAATGTTTTTCTATTAAAAATGAAAAACGTAATAATAATGGAAGTATACTGACCCATAATTATGTTTATTTCTCCGATAAATAGAGATTTTGTTGAAAGCATAATATGAAAGGCTTAGACATAATTATCATTAATTATCATGATATGCGTGTTGAGGTTGTTGTTAGCAATTGCAGTATTTAGATTGATTGTGATAATCATAAGGCTTTTTGATCTGATCCGACGACCACAGTTCGATATGATTTTATCTCGCCGTGGTGCCGTGGTGTTTAATTTGGTATCGAAAGGTTTGTAATGCAGAACCATTCTGATATATGTCAAATCGTAGAAGATTAGTATTAAGAAGAGATTCGCTAAAACATAGCATGCAACTTTTAGAGGAAAGTATAGAACGAAAACAAAGAAACTTAGAAGTTTTTATAAATCAGAATTTATTAACAGAATGGATTCACCATCAAATAAGATTGATTGAATATAATCAAACAACTTTGAATATAATAATTCAAACCTTAGCCGATTGCTACACTGATTATGGAAACCATTTAATGAACGATCATGAAGATGATGGAACATGAATTTTGAACCAGAAGTAATTCTACCTTATGAAGATTTACCCGAAAGTAATAATGAGATTATAAAAAGTTTAAAGATTATACAAAACACTGTAAAATATTATGGATCTATGATTAGAGAAATACAGATTAGTTTAGAAGATTTGAAGCGAAAAATGTTAGAATTGGAAGAACCTTATTCTACCTTTGAACAGGGAAAAGGATTTTCCAAAGAAGATATAAGTAGGATTTTTAAGAAAAAATGACAATAATATTTATAGTCAGAAATTCAGATTCAGTCTATATTATGATTATTGACCTATATAGATTTAGGTTTGGCAGAGAAAACGTAGATTGGACACCCAATATAGTTTATTTATACTGTACTGGAGTACTTGAGGAAATCAATTATCTAGAAGATTGCTCTGAAAAAAATGATTATGAACCACTGATATAGATAACTACTAATCCGCATCACGTGAATGCACCAGCTCTGAAGGAGACGATTAGATGGATTTAAAATATGCCTCAGATAGTGACCTAGAGATTTTTAGTAAAACCTTTGAAAAATTAAATATCCCCAAGTGTAATTTAAAAATGGAAGAAAATCCAATGATAGAGGCAGCAACTACAACTGACCCTGTAGAAACTGCTGCAATAGATATTTCTGAATCTTCCAACGCGGCAAGATTTAGACCTAGATATGCTAGAACACCAACTGCTAGAGGGACAGCTTATGTCCATGAATTTGTAAAACAGGAATATGATTCACCAATGGATCGATTAAGACCAGAAGGAATAAATCCATTTGGAATATATTTAGATTTGGATTGTAATCCAGATATATCCTCTACCCTAGATAGATGGGAAACATCACTCCGATTAGCACTAAGTGTAAATAGGATGTCACTTGATGATGGAAAAAGATATATAGGAATGGCAATGATTAAGTCTGCTTCACAATATTGGCAGAACCTTCAAGCAGAAACGAAAGCTGAAGCTCTGTATGGTGAAAACATTAATGATATTGTAACAAAAGTTGTACACCTCTTAAGAATTGAATTCCTTGGAGAAGGATACATTGATAGAGATTCTCCTCAGTATGCGGAAAAATATGTTCATGCTTTACTAAAACTAGAATTAAATGATATCTGTCTTTTAGACAAATACATTTGTGTCTCTTTCAAGATTATTATTACCATATATATATGGAAAGATTGGTACGTATACCGTGTACCTAAATATGTTTTACTAAAGATTCCGCATCCATGGATCTCGCCTAATTCGTGATTATCCATTTGTCAATTCTTACACCTTAGGAAGAAGGATTTCGTTTTTAAAAGAAAGATTAAGTGAGTGGTGTCATCAAGCATACCTAATTAAGAAAGCAAAAATGATTAGAAAGAAATGTTCTTTAAGCTGCGTAGGCAACAACTTGATTAATTGTATTAGAGACGGAAAAACCTATATCCCTAAAAAGAAGAAACCAAATAAAAGATTTCCCAACAGATTCCCAAACAGGTTTCCAAATAGATTCCCAAATAGATTTGGAAGAAGAAGATTTTTCATAAAAAGAAGACCTGGATATTTTAGGAGGAATTGGAATAATCCAATTAGAAGAAGAACGATTTATAAGAAAAATCCTAAGCAAGCAAAAGAATGTAGGTGTTACGCTTGTAATCAGATTGGACATTACGCAAACGAATGTCCTAATAAATTTAATAAAAAGAAGATAGAAATTGATGAAGACATTGAAAAAATGATTAGTCAAGAAGAATTTATTCATGTTAGAAAACTTGAAGATTTGGATGATTTACAATCAAATGAATCCGTT
Source organism: Tetrastigma voinierianum (assembly GCA_016808115.1). NCBI lineage: Eukaryota > Viridiplantae > Streptophyta > Magnoliopsida > Vitales > Vitaceae > Tetrastigma > Tetrastigma voinierianum. The sequence continues at coordinate 131,057 of JAEQBH010001944.1, read as the reverse complement.
TATGAAACTGATTCTGAAACAGATGATATATATTCTGAAGATTTAGATTATTCCGAAGAGGAGGATGAGTGAAATTATTGACAATCAGGTGATTGAAAATTTAGGAGACTTTTCTCAAGATATTTTATTTGATTGTCAACTATTTAAAAAGATTAAAAAGGCTGATTACAGTATAACTGAATACACAAGATTTAATAGAAAATTATGGGAAATTTTTGGATTGAGAAAAAATATTATGTATTATGGTCTAAGCCTAAAAGAAAAAGCTTTAAATATTGAAGTAACCTCCAACAAGATTAAAATTTTAGAAAAAGAGAGTTAGTTCAAAGAATTTCCAAAGATTAGTGAAAAGATCGATGCAAGATTGGATGGATTTATATTGATCCATACAATGATTCTAGTGCACCTTTAGAGAAGGAATTGATACTCCAATAGATTTAGCACTATTAGATAATAGAATTGTCAACAAAAAAGAAGCCATTTTAGGTATAATCAGAGGAAACCTTAAATACCAGAAATTGATATTCAATATTTACCCGAAAATAGCTTATAATCTTGCAGATAAAGACTTTGATAGAACTTTAAGTTTAATTCAGGATTTTAAAAGACAAGATTTTATGAGAGAAGGCAATAAACCTTACTCTATAACTTATAAGATTGCGTATGCATTATCAAATACACATCATATTGAGTATTTTGCTCAAAAGGATTATATAGATTTGCCACTATTATTTCATGATATTGGACGAGTCTATCCACCAGAAACGTCTAGTATCAGTTTTCAAGATGATTTTTTACTTGATATAGGTGATAAGCCTAAATATTTAGATTCTAGACCATCTTGTTCTAGTCTAACACTTACAAATGATTTAATTCATCCAAGAATAACATTTAAAACACTTGAACAAACAAAAAAGATTACAAATTACAAAATTAAGGGTGAATACTTTGATGGCCATGACTGGCAAAAGATTGATATCTTGATTGACACAGGAGCCTCTTCTAGTTACATATCAAAAAGTTTAACCTTTATGTTAGACTTAAACGACATGAACCGGGACATTTACATCAATTTTAATGGTGGAAAAGTTTGTGTAATGCACTTTGCAAAGTAATAATTCGATTGGGAATCCAAGAGATAAAATTACCACTAATATTGAAGACAGTAAGAATGATACGACAGCATCATGTTAGGGAAATGACTTTTCTTGAAAAATATAAAACCTTGGGCATTACATCCGAAAGCTTAATGATTACAATCAACCAAAATCGTATTATTATACTCCAAATGACTAGCTTCCTTCTATATATATACTCGATCGGGATTTAACCTATCCTGATTACAGTTAACCTTTTGGTCGCTATATCGATTCCGGACGCATATGTCTTTCAAAATCACCGCTTTTCCCCAAGAATATACCGATTTACCCGCAATACAAGGAAAAGATATTTCAAATCAAAACATCAGTTCTACAAAAGGTATTAAACATCCGGATTTTGAGATTAGTAAATATATAGTAAAATTACCCCTTCTTTATTTTCCATAATACCGTTGTGATATTCTACTTGGAAACAATTTTCTTCAATCCAGTTACATTCAAAAAATAATATTTCTTATCTTCTTCGTTCGAAAACACCTTGTAACCATTGGATTACTACGCCTCGATTAAAACATGCTTATTCTCGAAAATTTCCTATTCCTTTTATTCCCCGCAGCCAGCGTGGTGATTATCCCATTCCACTACCTTTACCAAAAACTGATTTTTCTACACCTTTACTCAGATTAGAATCAAGATTATTAAAAAGCCTTGATTTTTGTTCCCAGATTAAAACTAGACTTGAAACTCTTTATGTTGAGAATCCTTTACAATTTTGGGAAAACAATAAAATTTATGCAACCCTTAAATTAAAAGATCCCGATAAGATTATTAGGGTAAAACCTATGAGACATAATGAATTAGACGTAAAAGAATTCCAGATTCAATTAAAAGAATTGTGTGATTTAGATCTGATTAGACCTTCAAAAAGCCCACATAGTAGTCTAGCCTTTATGGTTAGAAACAGAAATGAGATTAATAGGAATAAAGCCCGTATGGTTGTTAATTACAAACAACTTAATGATAATACAATCTTTGATGGCTATTTCCTACCAAATAAAGAAACATTAATTCACAAAACCAGAAATTGTAATTGGCATTCAAAATTTGATTGTAAATCAGGATTTTATCAGATTAAGATGACTGAGGAATCAAAACCCTTAACTCCGCATTTGGGCACTTCGTGTGGACACTATGAATGGAAATGTACTACCCTTGGACTAAAAATGCTCCTCGATCTTTTCTCGTAGAAAATGGACAATATATGAGATTATGATTTTATATATGTTTATGTTGATGATAGAAACATCTTCACAAAAACAAAGGAACAACATTTAAAGTATTTAGATACTTTATAGATTTATGTAAAACGCATGGTATTGATTATCCAAAAAGAAATCCATAATTGGAGAACAAAAGATTGAATTTTTAGGATTAATGATTGATTCAGACGGAATAGAATTATAGAATCATATCCTAGAAAAGATTAAGGATTTTCCGAGAAACTTTCAGATAGAAAACAACTTCAGAGATTTTTAAATATTAAATTAATAAGGATTTATTAAAAACCTGTCGATCTAAGAAAACCATTAATAAAATTGACAAGGAAAAGAATAAATTTGTGTTTACCAAAGAACATGAAGAACAAATTAGATTCATAAAATCTCAATGTATTAATTTACCAAAGTTAAAGCTTCCATCAATGATGATTTGATACTTGAACCGATTCATCTCGATAGCACATGGGCCGCAACATTCAAAAGGATCAAAATGATGTCAAGAATTATGTGTATACTCGAACAAGCATCTAACCGAAGAAAGATATCATATAAATGAAAAGAATTCGCAGTCATGTGCTGATTAAAGAAATTTTCATTTTCTAGCTACCTAAAAAAATTCTTACCAAAACAAGATAATACCAAGTTAAGGCTTTATAAAAATAATTTACCTTCAAAACCTTAATACAAACGAGACAGGGGATGGCGCATTATTGTGTGACGCCCCAAACCGGGGTCCGTTGACACCCGCCAACCTCGCAGAATACTAAGTGGATGTCGGGTTACCCGACACCACTGTAAAAATCGCAGTCTCCTTTGTACGGGGAGCTCTACCCAAGTACAATACCCGCATATACCGTCCCAAACAAGGTAATATAATCCCATCATGAGTAAAACCCGCCACTGGGGCCCATAAACAATACTCATCATACATACCAACTATAATAATAGTTACAAGAGTTCCAAATATTTTTACTCTACACACACATATACTAAAATTAGGTTTCAATACATGTATACATCATAAACCAAGCCACAAACTAAGTTTCTTCTAATCCAATCTCTAGGATCTATCGCCCTCGCACGCTTCTCGTATTCTGTAAAATAGTATCCCGACAGGTAAGCTAATGCTCTAGTGGAATCGCCCCAAGTGGGCTACTCTACCCAAGTGTAGTGCAATGTCTAAAAATAAACACACATTCAAGCAACAGATGATCCCACTTGAATGTCTACATGACCAACTCATCCCGAGTCCTTTCACCGACTCTCTCTCACACTCGCCAAGCCTCGTATGAGAATTATTATTTGGTTTGTTACCGACAACCTCCGATGTATATCAATTGAGCCGCCTCCCGATCGATTGATATTATTTCTTGTGGATCACTTCCAATGCAGGTATATCAATTCGTCGCTCCACCATTGATATTTTTAGTTTGACTAACGATAATTAACATTTAGACAACCTCGTAACCATTCCTAAACTCATCTCATGCACTCACTCCCATAGTCTTGGTGTTCCAAAGGCATATGGAATGCACGTATGCCAATTCCAATACAGCTTCACCTCACATGTAAATATATAAACATGCATATATTTACAAAACAATCAATTCACACAATCATGTCATGTAAATTCTCATTTCATGCATCAAAATTATCACGGCTGATGATCAAACACGAGCAATTCAACTTGAATCACTGATCAACTCATTTTTTACACAAAAATATATTTAGAACACCAAGCCGGGAATAGTGAAACCCTATACTATTCTCAAAATCACAAATCACTCCGCTCACTTAGTGAACCCGCACCACGGTCATTCCGGCCTCATCCAAACCTCACACATGATTTATCACAAAATTTCAATACTTCACAATCCCATCAGCCGCGGGGCGCTCACCCGCCACCCGGTGTTCAAAAATTCATATCAATTCGGTCCTGCGTTTTGGGACCGCATCGCACTACTCACAAATTTCACTGACTCCAAACATTCGTAGTACTTAAAGAAAGAATAAAACCCAAGTAGGGAGAAACCCCTACCTCACGGAGTTTGTCTAAACTCCTTAAATCTGGTACCCACACGAAGCCCTCTCCGCGTAGAGCAGCTTTCCTTCTTGTCCCGAAGACTGCCGACGGTCGGATCGCCCGTATTTTTAGAGAGAAGTCAGACCTTCTCATACTAAAAAATCGCCATTTTTTCTTTCTGTCAATTTTTTCCTTACCTCCCGTTTTTTGGCTCATTTTCCATTTGTAAGGGACTCAGCACTGAAAGTACTCATCATTTAATGACTTAACAACTTCCAAAATGACCATTATGTCCCTTCATTTCCCAGTTTTGACATTCGGCTCTACTTCAGCCATCCATTTTCATCATTTCTCTACTCATGCCACTTATGGCACATGAGTACGTGTTATATGTGATTTTCGTCGCATCGAAAATCGTTTTACTCAAGACCGAACCGCAATGTCTCGAAAAACGTGTAAATTCTGACTATCTCGGAATTCGACGAAATTTGACGTGGTAGCTAGATTTCATGGTGACATTCTAAACGGTGAAATCTGTTTCATCATCCGAGATCTAGAGAATAAATTCTGAATTTTTAACCGAAATAACAATTTTGTAATCGAAATTACGATTTTGCCCTTTTTCCAGAAATTGGAATTTCTCAAGTCTTACATATTGTTTTGAATATATTTTTGACATTGATATAATTCGCTCTCATAAAAATGTTACTGCAGATTTCCTAACCAGAGATGGAGGAAACACCAAAGATTGACGAAGCTATAGAAAGTTTAACTGAAATGTCTAAGATCTTTGATCAAATTCTGATTTTAGCAGATTGTCTTGACCGTTTGGTAGAAACTGAAAGTACCTTGGAAAAAGCTAAAAAAGATGTTAAAAGTTTTATTAGCGATTTCGAAAACGGTGTAAAAGATTTTACCACTCATGAAACCATTTTAACTGCCTATTTGAAGGGAAGTATTGATTTGACAAAAATGGACATCAAAGAAGATTTGAATAAAAAGAATTTCAAAAAGGGTGAATCCTCTCAAAATATCTCCCTACGACCCCAGATTGCAAAATCAAAGCCCATCTTTGAAAAAAGAGATCTCAAGAAAAAGAGATTTTGAACCCATTCAAACAATGGCAATTTGTATAATTTGCTTCCATACGAACATATGATTATTGATAAATCGAATTCTATCCTAGGATCTTTTCCTACAAGGATCAAATCCGTAAGAAATTGATTGGTAAGGATTTTGGTAGCATCTACCATCTACCTTACCACACCCGACATTTTCCCAGACGCAAGACCACCGATGGATTCGTAAAGGCGCATTGTAATTTCGCCAATAATTCACTTATAAAGATTGATGATACCTTAGAACTCGACTTTTTCAAGTAGTCCAGATTTGAAACGAACAAAGATTCCGCTTACACTTTATTCGCATGTGAAAAGTGACCCAAGAACGGAATATAATTTCTAATACAAAAAAGATTTACAAACCCCTTACAGAAGATAATGTTCATTATCGAAGAGGGCTTGGTTTGATTGTCGTAAAACGACATATGGAAAGTGCCCTCAAAAGGCCATTCAGGAGCTATGGCAAACCTGACAGATTAGGATCAATAATGATCTATAGATTGCACACCCGACTTAGCAAAAGATTTCATCAAAAAAGATAAATTTGATTAGCAGAGAATTAAGCATCTTCCCAAGATGCTTTAGACTATGTCGAGAAAAGGTCATCGATTTAGCTTATCCACAACCCATTCGCTTCAAGGATGGGTTTCAAAATAGTTAAAGAAGAAAGTGATTGACACTCCACAAAAGCAATGACGTGATCACACAGCATTTTCTCCCACAAGATTAGCAAAGAAGCAGATGACAGTAAGCGAAAGTTATTTCTTTCCTTCTATCGATAAGTGAAAGAAGATCTGACAAAAGCATCCGCATATCAGTCGCCGCTTTTCACTACGGCTGGCCGTGCCACTGGCTTGCACTTTTCTGCCATGGTTACTCCGATTAAGTCCAAGATTTGTTATAAACATGTAAATACGCAAAGAGCAGTCGAAAAATATCTAGCTTTCTCTCAAGATAATAAAGGTGGAAAGAAACTACCGCAGTACTGCATTGCAAGTTTGATTTTCTCGTTCTTATCCGTAAATTTTAAAGCTAACAGTCAGCAGATTTTACCCAAGCCTAGTATTATGAATAACAAAACATATCTCGTAAATATTTAAAATATATTGGTCTGATATTAAGATATTCTTATTTATTCATATTTCAGAAATCCATCAGGCCGGGTAACATTTAAAGGTGTGTCCCCACGGTGAAGGTAAGAGATAGTCCTGCCGTCGGTCTGAAGTGGGATTAACAGAGATGCCTAAGCTTCGTTTTCCGAATGTTATTCGTCAAAACAAGAAACATAATAATAATGGTATATAGGTGGACCCATAATTATGTACACAAAGACACAAAGAGATAAATCGACGATAACGTATAAAATCGACGATCGCTTCTATGATTATCACAATCAATCTAAATACGCAATTGCTAACAACCCAACACGGATATCATGATAATTAATGATAATTATGTCTAAGCCTTTCATATTATGCTTTCAACAAAATCTCTATTTATCCAGAAAATAAACATAATTATGGGTCCACTACGCTTCCATTATTATTATGTTTTTATTGTTTTTGACCGAATAACATTCGGGAAGACAAAGCCCGGCATCTCTGTTAATCCCACTTCAGACCGACGCAGGACTTTCTCTTACCTTCACCGTGGGGAGACCTTCAAATGTTACCAGCACAGCCCCACTGCTTCCTACCTTAGGGCGTAGCAAGAATAAAGAATCTTAATGAATTTAATGGATCAATGACAAATATTTTCTGGATAAAGTACGATTTTATTTATTCATAATACTAAGGCTTAGATTAAAATCTAGCCTGACATTACAAACTTAAAATTTACAGATAAAGGAACATAAAATCAAACTTACAATCTTAAATTTGCAGAGTAGTTCTTCCACACGCTTATCTTACATAAGAAAGAAGAAAGCTAAGATATTTTTTCCGAACTACTCTTTGCTTACATTGTTTACATATTTATAAGAATTGACTTGAAATCCGTGATTCACTACGGTCAAGAATCTTAAATAGTGCCGTATTCAAAAAACCATGGGCCGAAAAGCCGTGGGCGATGATAATCAGGATGCTTCCTTGTCAAACCTTTCTTTTGCTTTAATCTTGTCGGGAAAGAATCTTTACTGCTACTTTTGTCATCTCTTTTGCTTTGAATCTGTAGGAGAATCTTTACTATTCTTGATCTTAATAATAATAATAATAATAATAATAATAATAATAATAATAATAATGATAATAATAATGATAATAATGATAATAATAATAATAATGATAATAATAATGATAATAATGATAATAATGATAATAATGATGATAATGATGATAATGATGATAATTGTCACGCCCCGATTCCTGGTCCGACCCGATTGGCGGATCCCAAACCGGTTTTCCGGGACGCGAGAACATATACTGGGACTCTTTACCTGATTAATTAGACATTGGTATATCCAAGTTTTATAATATGTCAACATCATATACAAAAGTACAAAATAAAACTACCACCGAAGTGGTGTTTATAGTGTCACACATATACAGTACTGAGTCCCATTACACATTCAAAACCATAAGACATACTACCGATCAGAGTAAGGAACCTACAAGGATGAACCCCCACTGTGTTGGCCCCGATGAACGCGGAAGCCTCTCTGACGCCTCCCGTACTACAACAACGAACCCGTGCTAAGCTTTACGCTTAGTGGGAAACATATATAATATGCATGTACGCAGTTATAATAAGCATATAACGATAACGGATATCGGAATTCATGCATTCAGATAATGGACTTATACAAGTACTTATGCTTATAACTTAATTTATGCTTATACGTAATTTATGCTTATAACGGACTTATGCTTATTCGAACTCACAGAGCTTATTCGTATCTCGTAAATACACATAAGTATTACAGACGTAACGATACACCTTCGCTTTCCTCTCATTCATTATTTAAATTATTATCACAATTATGGGAATACCTGCACTGCTAAGCAATAAAGCGTAAGACTCTGACAATAAGTATCCCCAAGATGCTATATAAGCACTGAAGTGTCGTAGTTAAAGCAGGATTGCCGACATCAACGTGAGTGTCGTAGCACTAATCAGCATCGTGAGCGCCGTAAAGCACTTAACCCAATAAGAGTGTCGTAGCACTTAACAGAGTAAATCGGCAATTAATCAATCAAGAGTGCATTAGCACTAATCGTGAGTAAATCGAAGTACTAATCAGGAGTGCCGGAGCACTTACCAGAGTACCGGGTACTAATCGTAAGTGTCGCAAGACTAACAGAGCAATTCAAGTACTAATCGTAACGTGGAGTGCCGTGTCATTTAATAAATCGGTCTTGTGGCATTTTATAATTATATGAGTTCAAGAATCTTTAATATTTTATAATAAGGCATTCTTAGCCCCATTATGTGTTCATGATAGATCGTATTTCATATACTGGTAAAGTATGATGCGAGATGTAATCACACCTTATTCATGTATTCTTATTTTTCTATGAATCTACTTTACCCAGAATTGGAATCAATCCAATCTGATCATCCAAATTAAAGTTATGGCATTTTTCATGCCAACTAGTCATTTTACCGATTTTACCGGGAGGGACAGCTTGGAAATACTCACTCTTTCCGGGATCTTAACTTCATATTTGGCACTATCTCTTTATATTTCACCTAAGGTGCTAAGGTTCTATTCCACTGGAATCACCCAATCCGGTTAATCAAAACTCAAGTTACGTCCGAAACAACCCGGACTACTTTATGTTAAAGACTGATGCAGGAATTGGCTTGCATATGGCCCCACTTTGAGTGAATTTTTGGGCCACCTAGAATCGGAATTTGACGATGCCTATTTCTTGATATTTGATTATCCTTGAAGTCTATTTTAATTTTCCACTTGAATCACTCAAATCGGATAAGAAATGAGCAAGTTATGGCTAAAATATAAAACTGGTCGAAACAAAAACAAATCGTGGTGTACCGGTATAGCCCAATGTACCGTGTACATGTTGGCCAAAATGACCAAAACCCAAAGTGTACCGCACAGGAGCTCAAGGTGTACCCAGACACTCACCCGAAAAATGCCCGTATCGTGTATTTTTCTCCCTTTTTCATACACTCATCCACATAGATCACTCCTAATGCATCCTTCATCAAAACTAACATGGAATCCTCCCAACAACTTCAATAAACACTTTAATTTGCAAAAGAATCCTAGGATTCATACCAAAATTCACCCAATTTCTACAAACTTGGAATTGTGAAGGATTCCATATCCACTCATTATCAACTAGGGGCTTTTCAACCAAACTTCCTTAAATCTAGAGTTAGATCGCGTCGCCTAGCAAACCCTAGAGATGGGAATCAAATTAATGTTCAATGGAAACCCAGCAAATCCATACTCAAGAAATTCTTTGTACCAAAATCATGCTAAAATCCATAATTTCATACCTTGCTTGCTCCTCCTCCTTCCTCTTCTTCTTCTTTCTTCTTCTCCCTTCCTTTCTCCCCTCCTCCTCCCCGTAGTTTTCTGTTTGGAGACCAAAATGCATTGGTCTCCACACCTCTTTATAATAAAGGTTTATGTTATTTAGCATTTTAGTCTTTCACTTTTAACTATTTGTATTCCAAATTTCCTAAAATTGTGTTTTACTCTAATTTCATAATCCATGTCTTTGATGCCCATTTTGGACAATTATTATTATTTTTATAACCGGGTCAAATCTTTCTAGGTTTTATAAATCTCTATATTTCCGCAGTTATTTTACGAAATTTCAATTTATGTCGACATAATACCCTAACATGTTGAAAACAACCATTAGGTATACTGGGTGTTACAATTCTCCCCTTAAAATAAATTTCGTCCTCGAATTAATCTGGACCAAGAGTCGAGGGTCAGACCCTCACTGCCGAGCCTCGTTCCCATGTCGCTTCTTCCATACCGGATGTTGCCAGCACTTTACCGTTGACTTGCTTGTTTCAGAATCGCCTTACTCACCCATCTAGAATAGCTTCGCCTTCATCGAAGGTGAAATCTTCTCAGACTTGCATGACCTTGAACTCGGGTAATATGTGCGATGGGTCGAACGATATCACTAAGCATGACATGGAATACATCATGTGAATTTGGCTAATCCCTGGAGGGAGTGCCAAACGACACGCCATCGGGTCCAACTTCTTTCAAAAACTTCTCGTGAAGGTCCAATGAATCGTGGACTCGCTTCCTTTCCTTCCAAAACTGAAAGATCTTTCCACTCCGAGATACTTTTAAAAACACTTTATCTCTGACTTCATACTCTATATATTTTCTCTTTAAATTAGCATAAGACCTTTGTCTATCACAAGCAGCTTTTAATCTCTGCTGAATAATCTGAACTTTTTGTTCCGTGTCTTTTACTATTTCAAGACCGATAATCTTATGCTCGTTCATCTTTGTCCAACACATAGGAGTTCTACATCGTCTTCCATACAGAGCTTCATACGGGGCCATACCAATACTGGATTGATAACTGTTGTTATAGTCAAATTCCATAAGTGGAATGTACTCATCCCAATTCTCTCCCTAAAATCTAATACACAAATCACATATCTTCCAATACCGAATCACTTTTCGTGACCGTCCATCCGTTTGTGGATGGAAAGCGCATAAAATTCAATCTCTACCAAAAGTCGACCGTATCCTTTCTAGAACTCCACGCAAAACCGAGGATCGCTGGCCTGACACTATCGATACAGGAATGCCATGTAATTTGACAATTTCAATCACATAAAGGTTCGCTAAACGATCCATGGAGTAGTCAAGTCGGATCGGTAGGAAGTGAGCGCATTCTGGTCGGCTCGTCCACAATTACCCGTGACGCATCATGTTTCTTTCGGGTGAGGGGAAAACCGGATACGAAATCCATAGTAATGTTATCCCACTTCCATCAATTGAAGGTGATTCAATAAACCAGATGGTGCTTCGATGTTCAGCTTTTACTTACGACACGCCGACACTTAGCCACATACTCTCGAAATGTCCTTTTTCATCCCTTGCCACCGCAAGACTGCTTTACATCCTCGGTACATTTTATTACTTCCAGACGCATAGTGAAAGTCAGTGATTGCGGGCCTCTCATATAATATCTTCTTTTCAAATCCATATCATTCGGCACACATAATCAGTTTCAGACAAACAACCTCCACTTCATCTATGGCCAACCGCCTTGTCTCCAAGATCGACCAACCGAGCTGCCAATTCTTGTAACTTGGGCATCATTTTTCTCGAGCATTCACTATCATTTGTCTTAAACCGTATCACATTCAATCGAGCTTCTCAAAGGCTCCATCTGGGTGCAAGCCTCCAATCATAATCTTTTCAGTCGAGCGTAAATCATTTTCCTACTCAAGGCATCCGCCACTACATTTTCTTTCCTGGTGGTAATCACTATACAATCATAGTCTTTCACAATTCCAAGCACCTACGTGCCTCTCAAGTTCAAATCTCGAAGTTAGCAAATACTTCGCACTCTTATGACCGCGAAGATTCTACATTTTTCTCCATATAAATAGTGTCGCCAAATTTTCAAAGCTAACACTACAGCTGCTAACTCCAAATTGTGTGTGGGATAGTTTTGTTCATGCGCCTCAATCGGCCAGAAGCATAAGCCACCACTCTCCACATCTCGATCGCACACATCCCAAACCTATCCTCAAGCATCACTCGTGACACCGTGCAGTCCCCACCGGTGAAGCTGAATCAACACCGGTGCTTCAACCAAAGATTTCTTTTAATCTTTCAAATCGATTACACTTATCATCCCACTCAAACTTCACTCCCTTCCGGAGTAACTGCAAGTGAGGATGCTATAACCGAAAATCCAGACAAATCTCCGATAATAACCTCGCTGCTTCAAGAACTTCACCTCGGTTACATTCCGAGGAGGTTTCCAATTCACAATTGCTTTAATTTTTACTGGATCCACTCTAATACCCTCTGCAGATACAATATGGCCTAGGAATGACACTTCCTTAAGCCAAAAATCACATTTACTTAACTTGGCAAACAACTGATTCTTTCTCAAAGTTTGCAATACTATCCTTAAATGGTGTCCATGTTCCTGTGCATCTTTAGAATTCACCAGGATGTCATCAATAAATACCACAACAAATTGATCCACATAGGGGCGGAAAACCCTATTCATCAAGCTCCAGAACCAGCCAGAGCATTCGCCAATCCAAATGGCATGACTAAAAACTCATGGCCATAACGGGTTCCCGAAAGTCGCTTTAGGGACATCAACCTCTTTTTACCCGGAAAGCTGATAATATCCCGATCGTGTCTATCTTCGAAGATACTTCTGCTCCTCTATTGATCAAATAAATCTTCTATTCTTGGCAACGGGTACTTATTCTTAATCGTTACTTTGTTTATTTGCTCTAGTCAATGCACATCCAAGAGTGCCATCTTTCTTTCTTAACAAATAAACCGCGCACCAAGGTGAAACACTAGGTCGATGAAACCCCATCCACAAGCTCCTGTAGTTGAGTCTTCAACTCTTTCAGTTCAGTTGGAGCCATTCGGTAAGGTGTCCTCGAAATAGGAGTTGTTCCCTGTACAACTTCAATAGAGAGGTCTACTTCTCGTTCAGGTGGTACTCCCGGTAACTCTTCGGGAAACACATCAGGGAACTCCCTAATCACATGAATATTTTCTAAATTTACTTGTTCTCTTTGAGTCAAGAATCAAAAGCCAAAAGGCTTCACAACCTTTTCAGAAAACTGGCTTTCATAGCCGACATAATTTTCTAAGACCGATTCGGGATCGATACCAGATGGTTACTTCTGACAAGTCATGACATTTAAGCAAAACTATTTTCTTATCACAGTCAACTATTGCCCGATGTTTAGATAACCAATCCATTCCCAAGATCAAATCAAACTCATGAAAAGGCAAAGCAATTAGATCAACCGAGAATTCCCTATCATGGACCATTAAGGGACAATTCTTATACACACGGTTGACTCTAACACTATGCCCCAGAGGACTTGTAACAAGCAGGTCATAATCTAATAGCTCTACTGCCGGTAGTTTGTCATTCATTTGTTCCATGCATATATATGAATGTGTAGAGCCCGGATCAATTAAAGCATATAAATCAATATCAAAGAGAGTGAATGTACCCGCAATAACCCCTGGTATGTCCGGATCTTCACGAGCTCTCATCGCATAAGCTCGTGTCTGTCGTAGTAGTAGGACGATTTACTATCTCAGAAGCATTACCTCTACCTTGTGAGCCACTTCATCCTCTACCCTTACTCTGAGTCTGTGGAGGTACATTTGACCCTCCTCTACCACTTCCTTGAGGATTTCTAGAACTTCCCAATCCTCGCGGACAGTTACCTATCACGTGCTTTGTGCTCCCACATCGGAAACAACCCCCAGTTACTCGTCTGCAAATACCACTATGATAATTGTTGCAATGTGGGCATACATGCTTTTCCTCTTGTCCAGTTGAGATGCCTCGACCGGAACTTTGTGTCATGGTAGGTCCTGCTCCCACCTCAATGGACCTCATACCGAATCAACCCGTGACTCGCTAGGTCTTTTCCCCGAAGAGGACCCCCCCTCTTGAAAACTTTTTCTCTTTCTTTCTTTCTTGACTCTTCATTTCAGATTTCTCAATTTTTATAGCCGCTAGTACCAGCTGATAAAAATTGACAGATTGTAGCGAAGTAACAGCCGTGAGGTACCTTTTGATAGACTCATGTAGGCCCTCCTCAAACTGTCCACATCTGAATTTTTCCGTAAGAACGGATTCCGGTGCATATTTACTAAGGCGGCTGAATTCTTTCTCATATTCGGCCACTGTCATTTTCCCTTGTCTTAGAGTGAGAATTTCTTCCATTCGATTCCTTGTAATCATCAGTGACATACTTCATATTAAACTCATTGTGAAGTAGTCCCATATGGCGGATGCGGGATTAGTGGATTTCTCAAAACCGACTTCCACCAATCATAAATTTGCACCTTGCGACAATGAAACCGCACCTTGCGCGACCTTTTGGTCCAGCTGGACATTCGTTTCATCTAAAACCCTTTCAAGTTTTTCAGCGAAACTTGGCTATCGTATCCTTCCATACTTGTACCATAGATTCTTCCACTCCATGCTTTCGTATTGCATCGCTCGGAGCTCGCGGGCGATGAGTCGATCTAAGACCCTTACTTATCTGAGAGACTTTTACCAATGCCGATTGAAGCATTTTCATTCGTATTGGCTCGAGACGGATGGAAAGCGAGATGGATCCGAAGGATTAATCAGCTTTTCGGTGTTTCATCAGCGGCTTCCTAAAATTCAAGATCCATTCTAGGTGATAAAAGCGAGGCCCAAGACTTAGCATTGACATGACACATTCTATGTAGGTGCATCAAAAATCTTAGACTCTTTCCAGAAACGCCTAAACCTAGGCTCTGATACCAACTTGTCACGCCCAGATTCTACGGTCGGGCAGTTGGCGGATCGGCCCGGGATTTAAGGCGAGCATATCTTGGGACTCTTTGCACGATTAATTAGACATTGGTATGGTCGAGTTTTATAATATGTCAACATCATATACAAAAGTACAAAATAAAACTACCATCGAAGTGGTGTTTATAGTGTCACACATATAGAGTACTGAGTCCATTTACACATTCAAAAACTATACATTTACAATTCTTTTTGATCAAAGTGCGGAACCTCTGATGATGAACCCTACTCGTGTGTTATGCGATGAATGCGGAAGTTCTCGGGCGTCTTCTCCACGTACCTACACGGATTAAAAACCCCGTGCTAAGCTTTCACGGCTTAGTGGGAAACATATAATATGCGTATGCGGGTTATAATAAGCATATAACGATAACGGATATCGGAATTCATGCATTCAGATAATGGACTTATACAAGTAATTATGCTTATAACGGACTTATGCTTATAACGGACTTATGCTTATTCGAACTCCTATTAGGAAATTCTGAGCTTAATCGTATTGAAATACACATAAGTACAGGATCAGAGCGATACACCTTGAACCTCTCATTCATTATTGATTATTATCATATAATTTATGGGAATACCTAGACCGGTGCTAATAAAAAGTGTAAAGACCTTTGAATAATAAGTATCCGAGAGATCTTTTATCACGATCTTGAAGTCTCTTAGTAGCCTGAAACGGGATTGCGGATTACTAAGCGAGTGTCGTAGCACTAATCGGAGACGAGAGGAGTGCCGTAGCACTTAGCAGAGCGGAGTGCCATGACACTTAACGAGTCTGCGTACTAATCGAACAAGAGTGCAGTGGCACTAATCGAGAATCTTGAGTACTGTCGGGTGCGGGCACTAGCGAGATCTGGGAAGTACTAATCGAAGTGCGGAGCACTAACGAAATCTGCAGAAGTACTAATCCCGGAATGGGGAGTGCAATAGCACTAATCAGATGCAGAAGTACTAATCGAAGTCGGGCACTAACGAGAGTCTGCAGTACTAATCGGAAGTGTCGTAGCACTAAGGAATCTCAAAGTACTAGCTCGAGCAGTGCATTAGCACTATCGGGAATCATAGAAGTACTAATCAAGTGCACGAACGCACTAACAAAATCTAGAAGTACTAATGTCGAGTGTCGAACACTAACGAGAATCTGCGCGAAGTACTAATCGAACAGGAGTGCGTGTCATTTAATAAGCTAGTCTTAGGCATTTTATAACTATATGAGTTCGAGTAACTTCTTTATTTTATAATAAGGCACATTCTTAGCCCCATTATGTGTTCATGACGGTCATTATTTCATATCTTTGGTAAAGTATGATACGTATGTAATCACACCTTATTCATGTATTCTTATTTTTATATGAATCTACTTTACCCGAATTGGGAATCAATCAATCGGATCATCAAACTAAAGTTATGGCATTTTCATGCCAACTAGTCATTCTGGAATTTTACGAGGATAGTTTGAAATACTCACTTTTCTGGGATCTCTTCATATTTGGCACTATATCTTTGTACTCATTTCAAATCTAGTGCTAAGGGGTTCTATTCAACTGGAATCACCCAATTGAACTTACGAAACTCAGTTACGATTCGAAACAGCCCGGACTACTCTATGTTCAAGGCCCGATCACGGAATTGGCTTGCATATGGCCCCCGATTTGAGTGAATTTTTGGGGCCACCTAGAATCAGGGTGACATGATGCCTATTTCTTAATGTTTGATTTTCCTTGAAGTCTGTTTTAATTGGCCACTTGAATCCTCCGTCGGATCTAAGAAATAGGCAAGTTATGGCTAAAATACAAAAGGTGACGGAAAAAGCGAGCAGGGTGTGCCGTTATAGGTCTAGCGATAATAAATTATAGATCTAACGTGTCTGCATTTACAGTCAATAAAAATATTAAAACCAAAAGTGTAAATTACGGGCTCAAGTGTCTTAGGTACATCACCAAAAATGCCGAATGTATGTTTTCTCCCTTTTCATACACTTTCATCCATAGATCACTCTGATGCATCCTTCCTCAGTAACATGGAATCCCTCGACAACCAAAAACACTTTTAATTTGCAAAAGAATCTAGGATTCATGCCAAATTCACCAATTCTACAAATCCTTGGAATTGTGAAGGATTCATATCCCTCATTATCAACTAGGGCTTTTCAACCAAACTTCCCTTAAATCTAGAGTTAGAATGTTTGCCTAGCAAAACCCTAGAGATGGGAATCAAATTAATGTTCAATGGAAACCCTAGCAATCCATACTCAAGAAATTCTTGTACCAAAATCATGCTAAAATCCATAATTTCCATGCAACTGCTGCTCCTCCTCCTCAGTAAACTTCTTGATGAGACGAAAAATGCATTTTTAGTCTCAGCGCTCTCTCTTTATAATAAAGGTTTATGTTATTTAGCATTTTAGCCTTTCACTTTTAACTATTTGTATTCAATTCCTGGTGCATGTTTTAGCTCATTTCATAATCATGTCTTTTTGATACCTGCGGACATGATAAGTTTTGTCTTTACTCTTCAGTCAAATTTCCGGGTTTTACTAAATCTACCATGTTTATGGGTTACTTCACGAGAATTTCAATTTATCTGGAGCATAATACCCTAACATGTTAGAAAACAACTAGGGTATATTTCGAGTCATTACAATAATGATGATAATGAAGATAATGATGATAATAATGATAATAATGATAATAATGATAATAATGATAATAATAATAATAATAATAATAATAATAATAATAATAATAAAAAATTGCCATAATGGTTCAGGGAAGCTTAGAAAATTAATTCTCTAGATCTCAGATTATGAAACAAACTTTACTGTTGGATTCGTCCCATGAAATCTAGGTAACCATAAAATTACATTGTTAGAGCCAGTTTTCCGCGATTTTCGAAGTAGCGGGCGTCTAGTGGCTCCCGGGGCGAGATTTTTGTCGCGTTGATTGGAGGCGTGATACTTTTAAATAAAGATGTTTATTGAAGCTTGTCAATGATTTTGAAGGAGGGGAGGGTGTTGTGATTGTCAGTGGCTTTGAATAAAGCAGTTTATCAGAGGATGTCCAATGAGTTTTAAAACAAAAAAGCTTTTCTTTTGGATAAAGGTTCATTGGGTGAAACACCAATGACAAGTTCTTACATTTGGCATAAGCATGTGTGAAGGAGTCAGTGAGGACTCGTGTTAAAGACATGGTGAGTGACACTTCATTTATGGCATGTAGGCATTCTAGAGTATAAACTGCATTTTACTTTGAATGTTTGATTGTGTGAACATGGCATTGCATGTGCACCTGCAGGGGTGGAAGTGAGCCCTTGTAGGAGTTACCCTACTAGGCATTTACTCACCCCATCGTGGACCCTTTCGGGTAAAAGAATTGTATCACGAGGTGGATGAGTACTCTCAAGGGCCGCGATTATGAAGAATTCGGGTTGTGGCTTGTAATTAATTTTTTGTAACGAAGGTTGGAACAAACTAGTTCTAGATTGCATTTTGTGTAAAAGGAATTGTAAAAATACTTTGGAACAACCTTTTTCTAATTTTTAATATATGTAAGAGTGTTGTAATTAAACTCTTGAGGATTATGGTAATTAGTCCTGTAAATTCTGTAGTATGGATGAGTGGGCCCGGTTAGGCCACTTTCCCTCATAATTGGACCCAGTGAGGTCATTGTATTATATTGGGCCATGTTGCCAGGTTTTTTTTGTACATGTTGTATTTTGGGTAGAGCTCCCCGTACAAAGGAGACACCATCTGATTTTCGTTAAATCATGGGTCTCAGAAAAAGGGGACATGGTGGTGTGGTGTCAAGTTGCAGAGCATCCACGAGTCTTAAGCCAGGTTGTGGTTGTCAGCGGACCCAGGAAGCTTTGGGGTGTCCACGTAGCGGACAATCTCCAGTATATACCAACATTTGGATTCCCTCTAGAGTGAAAGTCATCCATCACGGCTAAAGTGCCAGACTTGGCATTAAAAATTCGGTCACTATCACCCTGCCGTGTCATGCCCTCATGATGTCAGTGGTAGAGTGGAGTCCGCAAGTCCGTAAGTGACATGTTCCACTTCCACTCGAAGCTACCTCGATGGGTGGGATAAAATCCCCTCACCGGCTCTGAGTGCTCAGCCTTTACTTGCTGACACGTGAGACATCGATGAGCATAATCTCCAACGTGTTTCTTCATCCCACTCCAATAATACTAGCGATGAAGATCATGATACATCTTAGTGCCTCCTGGATGCACAATAAAACGATAGTAATGGAACTCCTTGAGGATCTCCTCTCTAATATTTGATGAATTTGAGGAACCGCGCTCTTCCTGCAGAAGGCTACCATCGAGTGTGAATGGCCCACATCACACCTTTTGTATTTTATACTGATCCATGATGGAGCGACATCTACGTATCTTGTCGCCAGGACTCGATCACTCTACTCCGTAGTGAAGGCGTAGCCACTAAACTTCCCAAAGTACCTTGAACCTGACCACTGTACTGTAGTTTGAACTGTCACACAATCTTGAGCATCTGCCACTCCCAGGAAGCCACACTAGCCAACACTCCCCATGATTTTCGGCTGAGTGCATCTGTGACACCCCAAACCAAGGGGTCCGTTGACTACCCGTCAACCCGCGGAATACAAGTGGATGTCGGGTTACCCAACGCCACTTCAGAAAATCGGGTAGAGTCCTTTTATGCGGGAACTCTACCCCGAATACAATACACATGAAACACATCCCAGCGGAGTCAATATGATCCGCAAACATGAGTAAGCGCTTGGGCCCATAAACAATACCCATAAAACATACCAACTGAATCCAACTATATCCAATAGTTCTAAGAGTTCAAATGTTTTACTCTTATCGACACATATATTAAAATTCTAAAATTCTAATACATGCCATAAATTCATCAAATACAATCCGGCTTTTCTTCTAAACCCTCGAAGCCTCTTAGGGCGAAGCCGTCTCCTCGTCGCTCCTGTACCTGAAAATATATTCCCTCAGCGGGGTGAAGTACAATGCTCATTAGTGGAATCACCTAAATGGGCTACTCTCCACCCTAAGTGCATATGCAATGCTCAAAATAAACACACATTTACAAACAAATGCAGTCCTACTTGAATTTCTAGCTTATCAACTCCTACCCTGAGTCCTCACCGACTCTCTCACACTTGCCTAAGCCATGTATGAGAAGCATTAATTTCAAACAAAGTTATTTGTTTATATTTGTAGTCTACCCTCCGATCTAAGTAGTGGACTGTCTCCGATGTTATATTTAGTGGACTACCCTCCGAGATATATCAATTGGGCCGTCTCCGACGATTGATAATTTTATATGTGGACTACCCTCCGAGATATATCAATTGGGCCTTCTCCGACGATTGATATTTTTATATGTGGACCACCCTCCGATGTATATCAATTGGGCCGTCTCTGACGATTGATATTTTGAGTATGGACTACCCTCCGATCATTATTATTATTTTTAGCCAACCCTCTGAGATATTTTAAATTTACTAGTCTACCCTCCGAAACAGTTATCTTAAGAAACTACCTCATGCACTCACTCCTATCTCTCTAGGGTGCCCTAGTGCATATGAAATGCATTGTGATGCCATTTCAATAACTCATATAACACATGCAAATATATCACCATGCATATATTCATAATTTTAAATCACACAAACATATCATGTAAATTCACATTTCCGTACACAAGAATTAGCACAAGCCAGGCTGGTATCAAACCATATTCAACTTGGATTACTCAGTCAAACACATTTCACACAAAAATTTATTTTGTGAACCTTTGTTCGGGAGCATTAAAACCCTCGATTCTTATTCCTTCAAAACTTATAATTATCGATTCACTTTGTGAACCGAATTTCACTGCCATTCGACCTCATACATACCAATACATGATGATTTAACACATGATTTCTAGCAAGCAGCTCAATTCAATGAGTAGACTGATCCGCATCTTGTGAAAATGTCTCAATTTCCAATAATTAGGTCCCAGTTTTGGGGACCGATCAAGCTATTGTCAGGCCTCGAAATAAGCGAAACATTGAAAAACACTTAAATAAAGTGTAAAACCCAAGTAGGGAGAAACCCCTACCTCTCGGAGTTTGAGGAAACTCCCTAAATCTGGTACCCACGCGAAGTCCTCTCCGCGTAGAGCAGCTTTCTTTCTTGTCCCGAAGACTGCCGACGGTCGGATCTTCCACGATTCTAGAGAGAAGGTGGTCCTTCTCTCTCTAAAAACCAAACAAATCGGCTACTGGACCAATTCCCCTTCTCCTCACGTTTTCTTTCTTTTGTTTTCAAATGTAGGAGACAACAAGCATTTATTATTTGTCATTTAGCTCATTTAAAACAATTTCCAAAATGACTATTTTGTCGCCGTTCTCGATTTGACATTGGCTTCTTTGGCCGTCCATTTTCCATCTGTTTCTCTACTCATGCCATATGGCACCTTAATTACTGTCATATGACTTTCGTCGTAGCCAAAGAAAATCGTTTCACGTTTTGAACCACGAAGCCTCGTAAAGCGTGCCAGCTCCGGTACATCCTCAGAAATTAAAAAATTTTACATGCTAGCTAGATCTCGAGGCAATTCCAAACGGTGAAATACATTTCATCATCAGAGATCTAGAGAATAAATTTGGTTCTAGCGAAATTACAATTTGTAACGAAGACGATTTTGCCCTTTTCCATAAATTGAAATTTCTAGGTCTTCTGACGCCGGCCACAACATTTGCCTTATCGGGGTGGTAATACAAAGTGAACTCATAATCCTCTAGATACTCCATCCACTAGCGTTGCCTCATGTTGAGGTCTCGGCGTGCGAAAAATATACTTGGACTTTTATAGTGCAGAAAACACCTCAGGCCCCTTGCACATACGGATAGTACCAGGCAAAATCTTCAAGGCAAATACAATGGCTGCCAACTCCATGTCATGCGTGGGGTAACTCCGCTTGCAGTTCTTCAACTACAGAGAGCCATAGGTGACAACCTTCCCGGACTGCATCAAAACACATTCAAGTCCGTCCTTAGAGGCATCACAATACACTGTGTACCTCTGTCCCCCTTTTGGGACTATCAGAATAGGAGCTGAAGTAAGCCTCATCTTCAATTCCTAGAATGCCCTCTTACACAAGTCATTCCACTCAAACTTAACCTTCTTCCGAGTTAATCTCGTCATAGATGCAGCTAATCGGGAGAAGTCCTTAATGAACCTCCTGTAATACCCTGCCAATCCTAAGAAATTACGTATCTTAAAGATTGACTTCGGTTTCTCCCAACTCATAACTGCCTCCACCTTCTCCAGGTCCATGGATACACCCGAAGCTAACATCACATGACCTAAGAATCTCACCTCAATAAGCCAAAATTTACACTTACTGAATTTGTCATACAACCGATGGTCTCTCAAGGCTTGAATAACAATCCTCAAGTGACCCTCATGTTCCTCATTTGACTTGTAGTAGATCAAGATGTAAACCATTAGATATCTGCTGATCTAAAGTAGGGTTGGAACACCACATTGCATAGGGGCCATGAATGCCATTGGAGCATTCGTCAATCCAAATGGCATCACTATGAACTTGAAATGTCCATATCGCGTCCTAAATGTCGTCTGCAAGGATATACGCACTCCTAACCCTCAGTGATGGTAACTTATGCTTGGAGATATCTTGGAATGCCCCTCTAAAGTTGATCAAATAAATCATCAATCCTTAGTAAAGAGGTACCTATTCTTGATAGTAACCTTTATTGACTGCCAATAGTCTGTATAAAGCGAAGGTCTTATCATGCCTAGCCATGACAACGAGGTGCTGAGGTGAAGTGCTCAGTCTAATAAAACCCATGTCCAACAATTCCTGTAATTGGACCTTAATTTCTGACAACTAAGAAGGCGCCATTCTATGTGGAGTCATCGAAATAGGTGATGTACCAAGGTACAGCTCCAATGAGTAGAGTCTATTCCTATGTGGGTGTACCTTAGTTAAATTCAGAAAGCGTCCTCGTACTCCTGACCCACTTCCCAGGAGTAGACTTAACTCCTGTCTCTCGCAGATTTCTCCGCTAGCAAGGCTTACTTCTTGGCCATCAATTTGCCCATTACCATCTGAGAATCGTGCGGCAGGGCGCAGCATCATCTTATCCCCACAGGTTTTCTTGAAACATCATCGGGGTGTGTAGGTAGTAACCCTCTTACGATCCTGATGATGGCGACTCGGTGTCGCGTCGACGATACATCCTAAGGATGACGCTGAGCTTCCGACATATCCGCATTGAAGTCCCACGATGAGCAAAATCCCTAAGATCTCTAACTCAAAATCCTAACATATCATATCAACACTCACCCTAGTTCCTAAGAGATAATTCACGTGCCCATTTGCTCTTACAGGTTTCAACCTCTAAGCCCCGAATCTTTTTCACACGATACGTGATGAATGAATGAGATGCATCATAATTAAATAGTACTCTTGCCCATAAGCCAAAGAGCATAAATGTACCCTGAATAACCGACTGATTTGCAATCTAAGTTTAAGGTGTGATGGAGTAAAAACGCCCCTGGGTCCCTGAAAACCCGGCTTGCGAGCCCTGGCCTCAACCTCGACCCATGTCCTGGTCCATCTGACTTGATTGTGAAGTGGTAGGGGCATGTGCAACACCTTGGGACGTCTTTTTTGGTTCCACAGTGGGGAGTGAGAGTAACATCACAGGAGTCTATGAATGTCAGTGGCTGGGACTAGGGTGTCCCACTTAACTTTGGGATCCTGCGCCACGAGGAGCAATCCGTCGTGTGTCAGTGGTGGCAGAAACATGTCCCCTGCATTGGCTAGCTAGGCGCCTTGAAATGTCTCCCACCTTAGGATGATCGACCTTGCCCTTGGCCTTGATAGCCATGACCCTGTCCCTGAAACCCTTGCGAAGTAGAACTCCTTTGTTTCTTTCTTGATCTTGAAGAAGAAGGTTGGCACTCCCTCCTCTTATCTTTAACACTCACATCCCGGATGTTTGATTAGTGCCTAAAAAGTGCTATTTTGAACCTTATTTATTATAGGTTTTGAGTGCTTTTTGCGTACTAATCATTATGGTCTTAGGTTACACATTAAGGTCCTTGCTATTCCTCTTGATCGCATTTTTGTAGCTAATTTTATAGTTTTCACAGTCTAATCATGCCAAAATTGTTGGTCGGTTTCAAGCATAAGTCAGTCAAACTCGACATCGTGAATCGAGACCCGAGGAGGAAAAGAAGATCGACAGAGAAGAAAAATGAAGCGAGAAAATTTTAGTCACAACTGTAAAAATTCTCTGCCAGCACTATTCATCTGCCATTGTTCACATTTCACTCTGCGGAGTTCACAAACTTGCCTTTATTTACAATTTTTGTTTCTTCCTATTTTAACCCTTGTAATAGCTTTTGTTTTGGTTTGTTTTGTAATTTCCTATACGCTGAGCACCTATATAAGCCTCAGTCTGTATCAACTTGGAATGAATCCTTAGTGTCTGGAGGCGAGTAGTTTCCCATTTGCTTATTTTCTCCCATTTTTCTTTCATTTTCTTTCCACTTTCATTTGCCAGAAACACTCCTCTGAGGATGACAACTCAGAGGATGGTTGGCTAGACCTCTTCCTCCTTGAAGAGGAGGGCTACTGGGCAACGGTTTTAAGGTAAACTTTTGGTTCCCAAATTTGCAACTCTAGGTTTAAAGCTTTTTGATGTACTTTCTTTGGCCAATACTTAGCAAGCTTTTAGGGTTGATGCCATTGCAAAAGCTTCCCAGATACGCGTGTCATTAATTGCTATTCTGAGCCACTTGAGGTAAGTTAAGGGTTATATTTTCCTTGCTTGTAGTGCATCCCTCATTGATCAATGCTTGGTAATCTTTTTGGGTTCGATTGGATGCTTATTATTAGATCCTTGAGATTCATTAGTTGCCCTTCACGAATCATTGTAAGATAGGTCAAAGGTGATGGATTTTCACTGTAGGAACCATAGATGCTAAATAAATGCTTTCTATCAAAAGGAAAATTATTAGGGTTTAGGTTTTAAAGCCAAATGAAGATCCGGTTCGGGAAATGACTATATGTCATCCTCCCGAACAAGAGGAAAGGGACCCGAGGACCTCTCGGTTATCCACAGAACCTTAAACCCAGTAGTGATGGCACAAGGGAGTTCTTTTTATATTTTATTTCACCTTATTTTCAGTTTACAAACCATCAACTCCCCTGTTTTTAACCAAACCTGAAAATCCAAATTGAAATTCACCATTTTTGAATCACTGCAAATCATTTGTACAAATAAAACCCATCCACAGGGAGTTAGGCCTAGAGCCGCTATCTCTGCGTTAGCTTTCCTACGGCAGTAGGAGGAATTTAGGATACAAATTTTGTTGATTTCGAATCACCCTACTGTGGCACGAATCAAATGGCACCGTTGTCAGGGATGGTTCCTAAGTGCGAATGATGACCTGTTGAACACTTGTGATCGTCATCCAAATTCTGGTGAATTTTCTTGTTTATACTCTTTATCTTTTTAGTAATTTTCAGTGTGTTTAATTTTGTTTGGCTAACTACCCTTGCAGGTAGAGTTATTTTTCGCCCATTTGGTTTTGCTTTGTTCTTGTTGCGAGGGTTAAGTGAACCGGTGGGATAGAGGATTTCTTAATCAAGGTTGAATTTGAACCCAATGGAAGAGAATGATACAGTCAGCATGTAGGCGGGGTAAACCTGAGTGCGTATAGGTCCATGAGGGACTATGAAGCCAATGGATGAGTTCACCCATATGGTAGTACCTTACAGCCATAGTTGGGAATCACACAAATTCCTCATGGAACGAGACCTCCATAGTATGCACCTCCTGAACCTCATATTATGCTTCAACTCCTCTCTCGGTCACCTCTGACCGCATAGTCAATCCCTCATTTGAACCAAGCCATTTTAGTTATACTGATAGTGGATGGCTTTGTGGCGGAGCGAGAAGGGGATTAATGCCCGTGAATGAGAGAATTATCCGTGGAGAACAATTTGAACAAGAAATTAGATGGGCTGAAAAATGACTTGCCACAGGCATAAATGGGACAACTGCGAGGGCTCCATTGAAAACCCTAATCGATCAGCAGCAATGTCCACCAGAGGAAGAGTGCCAAAGTGACACCATGGCAGAGGAGCAGTGTCAACAATAGCCACACCAAGAGCTTATAGAGGATTTTATTGAATTGTTTGAAGGATTATGCAATCCTCCTTATATGTATGATATTGTTATTTTCAAGGAGAACCAAGAATAAATCTTTCCCTTTATAAGCGGGGAGGAAGTGGAAAAGAAGCGATGGATAGGCCAAAAGAATGTTCTCAAACCATTTCCCACGAGAATTGAACCCATTTGCCAATGCAGGCCACCGCAGCCTTTACCAATAGCACTCTATCGCAGACATTTGCATATCACCTTGCCACCATGACCAGGTTCCACACGAGAAGGCGGTACCGCAAAACCTGATTTGCTATGCACCGCCTGCAAAACTTCAAGACATTAGTAGCGCTGTAAAAGCCTTTGCCACTACATCAAGAGACATTACTTGACCGCTCGCGTTGCATGGCATAGTGGATGGATTAGGTCTGCGGATTGGTTGGAACACGAACCTCGGCATTTCTAAACTCACGGTTCTCTATCCTGCCGGACAAGACACGAGCAAGCGGTTTAAGTAGACAAGTTCACTCATTTTGTTACTGATTTTCTTATTTTATTTTGTTTTATTTTTAGTTTATTTTGATTTCGCTTTAATTTTTATTTTTAGATTTTCTCTAATTTTTAAATTAATCTTTGTTCTAGTTTGTTTTCACTTTTAACGCAATTTTTTCTTATTTTTCTTGTATTAATTTTTGCGGTTTGGTGCTTTAAACGAAGATCGAAGCGAGGAAGCGAGCATTGACATTAGGGACAATTTACTTGATCATAGCGAAATTTTCGCGAGTCATAATAATGCTTAATTTCGCTCACATAGCGAAGTATTTTGCTATGTAGCAAAATTGATATCTTGAGATGTTCCCGGCTAAAGACAAAATGAAACGATGGGTAACAAAATAAAATAAAATAAAATAAAGTATATTTTTATAAATAAAATTTTGTTTTTATTATTATTTTATTTTATTTTATAAAAAAATCGTTTTTATTATTAATTATTTTATTTTGCCAAAAGTTTATTTTTATTTTTATTTTATTTTTATTTTCCATTAAAAAAAATCGTTTTTTTTTAATTATTTTATTTTATATATAAAAAAATTTTCGCAATTATAGCGAAATTTTCGCTACTCTCCCTGTTTGCCTCTGATTTTATTTTACGCCCATAACTTTTCATCCGACTCCGTTTTAGGCGTTCTTGATACGTTGGAAATCTTAGAGTGTAGAATCAAATATAGCCAGAAGAACATTTTTTGAAATTATTATGAATGTGTATTTTCAAAATGCTCCAACTGGTCACTTTTTCCTCTTTTCTTCTCACAAGCACATTTTATTTGAAGCTGGCTTGAATTGAATAAGGTGTCGATGGAAAGCTTGTGAAGTCTCCTATCCAAAAACGATCACATCTCATTAAGGAGGTAACACTTCCTTCCCTAACTTTCCAATCCGAGCCCCATTGCGGACAATGAGACATTTGGTTGGGGGGAAGAGTTAGCGAAGGAAGTGAAGCTTTATTATGTTTTTATTTACTATTTTCCAGGCAAGACCATTTTTAATGTTAGTGCTTCTTGGTTTTCCTTTGTAATTGTTATACTATCACATTATTTTTCAAAAAGCTAGCGCGCATTTTTTTTGTGTTTTGCCTAGCCTATAGTTTGAAAAATTGAAACTTTGTCTAATCCTGTTGATGTTAGATTGATGCCATGCCTAGTTGAGTGGATGGTTAGTTGAATCCTTGCTGCTTTTGACCTTTTTCTTACATTTAGCTAACCACACACCGAGCACATCAGGTTTCTTCAATAACTTTGGCCTAGCCTCCTAAGCCTTACGATAACTACCCTAGTTTAGATTTGACCACCTTTAATAGGTTAGGAGACCCCCATAATTAGAGAAGGCCAATGTATTTCCAAAATAAAAAAAGAAAAAAAGAAAAAAGAAGAAGCAAAAGAAAAGAAAGAAAAGAAAAGAGAAAAATTGCAAGGCACTGCCTTGAAACCGATACGGTCAGGGGTTTATGGCGAAAGCCTTTAAAGCCTGGTGCCCTAAACGGTAGTTTGGGAGCCACCCGACTTAGTGTTAAGCTACATGGGTGGATGGGTGAGTTTGGCGAGTTGTAGGTGCTGGAGTCTCGAAATCATTTTGGGTCGGGGTGAAACTGAAGAGTTAGTGGTTGAAAGATCCTCATGACTTGGTGCCTAAGCCTTAATTGGGTGCAAGTCATCCCGGTAGATCCACGATTACATGGACTTTGGTAGAGTCGATTCCTCGACATTTGCACCCCCTACAACACAAAAGTTGTGGAATAAGAGTGGATCCCCGATCTATTTGGGTTAGTTGCGTACTAGGTTTGTAGCGATAACTGGTTGGGAGAGTGCAATTTTAAGCGAGTTTATTGTTGAAATTGATCAAACAAACACTTAGGTTTTGGTGGAAGTCTACCAGTTGATTCGACAAGAGGGCTTTTTGATACTCAATTTTGTATGTGGCCTTCATTCTCGAAGATAGTTATTGGGCAAGGGTTTGTTCAATTCTTACTTGGAGTTAGGCATTACTCATTCACAACCTTTTGAAATATAATAATTTTGTGAACATCATTTTGTTATCGTTTTGTATGCTCCTTCTTTCTTTACATTTCTTTCGTTGCTAAGGGACCCCAGCAGTATGTAGGTTGAAGTGTGATTAGTTCCCAAGTACATTTTTAGACCTTATTTATTATAGGTTTGAGTGCTTTTTGTGTACTAATCATTATGATTAACCGATTTACATTAGGTCTCTGTTATTCCTCTTGATCGCATTTTGTGGCTAATTTTGTAGTTTTGTAGGCTAATCATGCCAAAATTGTTGGTGATCAAGCATGAAAGGGTCGAGTCAAACTCAACATCGTAGATCGGAGACCAAGAAGGAAAGAAGACGAGAAAACGAGAAGAAAAATAAGCGAGTAAATTTTGGTCACAACCTGTGAAATTGCTCTTGCCCACCACTATTCATCCTGCCACTGTTCACATTTCACCTTTCCTGCAGTTACACGCTTTTGCCTTTTTTATTCTGATTTTGTTTCTTCTATTTTAACCCTTATGGCAAACTTGTTTTGGTTTGTTTTATGTTTCCTATCTATTTGAGCACCTATATAGCCTCGATCTGTATCGACTTGGAATGAATCATGTGTCTGAGGCGGGGCGGCGGTTCCCGGCTGCTTCCTTTTTCCCATTTCTTTCATTTTCTTTCCCTTTCTCGGCTGCCAAACCTCCTGCGAGGATGACAACTGGAGGATGGTTGAACTAGACCCTCTTCCTCCTTGAAGAGGGAGGGCTCTTTGGAAATATGGTGTTAAGGTAAACTTTGGTTCCCACTGTTTTTTCCGCAGCGGCGGGTTTGACATTTTGGTTGCCCAGATTTGCAACTCTAGGTTTAAAGCTTTTGATGTACTTTCTTTGGCCAATACTTAGCAAGCTTTTAGGGTTCGAGTGTATTCTTGGCTTTGATATGATATCCGTGTAGTTGCTCACGAAGACCAGCGGAGGTGGAGTTAAGGGGTTATATTTTTCACTGTAAGATGCATCCTCATTGATCAATGCTTGGTAATCTTTTTAGGGTTGTTCGTGGATTACTTGTGTAGATCGGCTGAGATTCATTAGTTGCCCTTTCTGAATCATTATAGGATGGGTGAGGTGATGGGTCCTCCTTTATGGGAACCATAAATGCTAAAATCAAATGCTTTCTATCAAAAGGAAAATTATTAGGAGTTTTAGGTTTTAAAGCTAAATGAAGGAGTCCAGAGTTCGAAATGGTATATGTCATCCTCCCCCGATCTCGAGGAAAAGGGCAGGGGACCTCTCGTTAGCTAGAACCTTAAACCCAATGGCCCAGTAAGCTAAGGAGTTCTTTTTTTATATTTTGTTTCACCTTATTTTCAGTTTGTAAACCATCAACTCCCTTGTTTTTAACCAAACCTGAAAATCCAAATGAAATTCACTATTTTTGAATCACTGCAAATCATTTGTACAAAGAAAACCCATCCCTGAGTTCGACCCTAAAGCCGCTATACTGCAGTAGCTTTGCTACGGCAGTAGGAGGAATTTAGAATACAAATTTTGTTGATTTCGGATCACCCTACTGTGGCACTAATCAATGTTCCATGCGTCATCCACCTCCCTCTCAATGGTCATAGCTGTCTTGACTATCGAGTTCAAATCTTGCAGGAGACATCCCATAATTTTCTGGTGATAATTTTCATTATCTGAACTATCTTTTACCACATGCCATGGGTCATCAATTAAACAGGCCTAATTCATTAAACTTAGCCACATATTCAAAAAACCTTGTCATCATCCGCATTTGATTCGAAACTCCAGGAGCTGCGGCATGTCGGCGGATGTTAGGAAAAGCTTGCCATGAAGAGCTCACGAAACTCTTCCCGTATCATTGCCTCCGAGTCCCTGAGACTTTGGCCTGAAATCCCACCACACTTAGGATTCGCCCTCACAACCATCACGACTAGCTTTATCTTAGTGGCATTAGAGAGGGTAGTCTCCATAGCTTCTCTGATTTTCGGGAACTTGGCGGAACCCGATGATCGGCTACCGCCAGGTCCCTCCTCCCTTGAAGGTTGGAGGATGGTGTGCTTTGACCTTTGGAGTTGCCGACTACTCACGGCTCCTAGTTGCACTGCTTTGTGCAATGGTGTGGCGCACAATACTCTCACACCGTGCAATGGTAGCATTGACACCAGTAGCCTCTATGAAGGCTTGTTGGTCAGGCTGATAAGTAAAGTGGTTGTTGCTCAGCCCACCGCAGCAGGGTCCTTTTCTCGACTAGCCATCTACATATGTCGGATAGCAATAAGTGGCCATGGTATCCAAGAATGGTACTCAAGTTCAAACTCCGAGGATTTCTCTCCTCGTCTAACTAAAGTAATGCTTGTGTCGACCCATTTAATATACCTTAATATCGAACTATCCCTGTCGTTCTTTTTAGAACCCCGAGGTTAAGTTTTCTAACCCTAGTGTTCCATTTTTTTTTCCATATACATTTTACCAAGTATATAATTCACACAACACATAACACAAAATCATGTAGCATATTGGGGTACAAAACATGAAATGCATAATGGAATGCAGTAATTACAGACCCGATGCCATGAGCTATCAGGTATTACCTGAAACTACGATACCAAATTTGTGGCCTTGAGAAGCAGGGTCCCTTTGATCAATCGTTAACCTGCAAAAATACTACCTTAGGTAATTGTGTACCTAAGCTTTGACACCAAATTGGTATGAAATAGCTGTTGGTATTGGGCAACTCGATACCACCTCTTTAGGTCCCATTCATCCATATTTAACTTAAAAATATGTGAAATTACATTTAAGATAGTTCGTAAGAGTTCAATCATGACTCTCTTACCATTATTACATACCGGAACTAGATTATCCCATAGTTTTTACAAAAAGAATTATCAAAGCCACATGTTGGTGCTTCACGGTGCGGCCTGAATGAGGCGCCATCCACAGTGTATACCACCTTGCCAAATGTTTCCCATAAGAGTAAGGCCACCCGATGAGAATATTTCCCTCGAGAGGCTACTCTGACTAAGATGCACATGCAATGGTCATGTTCCACACATTCACATTCACATTCCAAGTAAAAACATGCAATTTCTACTATGGAATCCTATATGTCATGCCATGAAATGAGATGAGACTCAATCATGTACCATGCCTCAAGTTCTTACCGACTCCCATCACGCCCGAGTCCTTACCGACTCTTATCACACAATGCCAAAGCTCATGTGTGATAAAATCCATCATTTCTAGATTACATCCAATGATCATTTTATAAAACAAATTCATCTGTTTTCAAACTAAAAGCTTTTTGGATGTTACACCTCAATGATCATCTGTATACAAAACTCATGTGTCTTTTTGTGCTTAGCGAATTTTTGGTGTCCCACCGCAGGTTTCGCACACTTAGACACTTCTACGGGCTTTCACCGCTGGAATTATGTCTAACCATAACTAAAGGGTTTCCACCCAGATGGGAATTGTCTATCCACCTTGCTATTACGACCTGAGGTTTTTCTTTACCACATTATTCAGTGTGACTCTGTTTGGATACGTCCCAATTGTGACCCATCAATCAAACACCAAGCGTAGTAGTTTTCAATCATGCCACTCATACCTATTCAATGCACGGTGTCCGTGCATATGCAATCACGATGCACCATTGCATATTATATCATGCTACATGTATAATGAATGCTACGGACAACTCGAACCACCACCAGTTCATCATGTGGCATGGACAATTATCTTAATTCCATATAATTTCCAATTAAACTTATATCATGTCAATATATTGATGCACACATACATCAACATGTTATCACACAACTACCACCAACCATGTTTATTCAAAATCATGTAACAACACCCTTGATCCTCGAGGCCAAGTGTGACATATACTATGTCTACAAAATAGTCCACAAAACGGCCCCGAGACAAGCCATAAACAAGCTACCACTACCAGCCATCCACAGGCCTCAATCATGCCCTAAACAAGACCTGAAAATAGTCTCAATTTCAATCCCATAGTAGCACTAAATTCAGTCCTAATCCTGAAATCCGTCCTAAACCAAGCCCCTAAATAATCCACAAGACTGCCTTACACAAAAGCCATAGGACCGACCACCAAAACAATTTCAAAATAAGCCTTTATAGCCCTAAATCTTACCACCAAAATTACCATGGGACGGTCCCAAATCAGTACGAATCAACACCGAAAATCAGTCCTAAAATTTGGACACAAACAAATAAACAGCCTAAGCTGTGGCAGTCCTGGGAGATAGACCATAACTTGGGTTGTAGAGGTCCAAATTGGTTGATTCAAAAGCCTAACACCAAGTTCACAAATATAGATACAACTTTTATGAAGGAAATGAGTCTAAATTCTCTTATTTCCCAACCAAAAACCAGTCCCAAATTCCGGACAGTATGTAGGGTCAAAATAGGGTAGCTTTATCACATACCAAAATCCAGCCAAACGACCCTTAGGGTGGAAATAACCAAAGGAGGAAGAATCCCTACCTCTTAGAGTGTATCCCTCATTTAGTAGACGGGCTTTAATTCTCTGCCCAACGAACTCTGACCGTCGAAATGCCGGTAGATCAAAGGATGAAGTAGCCGATATTCCTTCCTCTCCCTCTTTCTCTCTCCATTTCTTCTCTTTCTTTCCTCTCTTTCTCTCCTTCCTTCTCTCTTTGTTTCTTCCATTTTTTGGCTGATTTTCTCCACTGAATTGCCTCCCCCACCCTCACTTCCTCTCTTTGTATAGACTTGACACATGGCACTTAGCCATTGCCATGTGTGCTCCCCACTAGCATATGCGCCTGCCGCCATGTCACCCTCACATTGCCGCCACCTCATCCTCCTCATGCATGCCTCTAACCATGATACTTGGCCCTCATTATGCCCATTGTCACCATGCTATGTGTCACATGGTATGTATCATCATGCCATGAGTCACCCGACCCCCATTGCCTCGAAAAACGTAAAATTTTGACTATCTCAGAATTCAACTAAATTTTCCTAGGTAACTAGATTTCACGGGACGAATCCAATGGTGTTGTCCGTTTCATCATTTGAGATCTAGGAAATTTCCAGGTTTTCAACCTATACTATAGCAACAATTTTCTGTTTTGCCCTTTTTTCAGAAAAATTTAATTTTTCCCAGGTTTTAAACTTGAAGGGGTTCGAATCTGGATAAGAAGAGAGAGGCGGACATGAAGATTGGCATCTACTTATGGGAGACTCCGGGATCCGGAAGAAGAAAATAGAGGATTTATCGATATTCGGCATTAGAACTTTTTCTTCTTTGACTTTCATGTTTTATCCAAGTTTTATGATGTTCCAGGTTGTCGTTATGATCTAAATTTACAAACTAGGGTTTTTGTTGTAACTTAGACATGAAGCTTATATCTAATTACTAGAATTCCTTCTTCTATTGTTTCATGTGATTGAACGTCTATTGATTCATACTTGGTTTTATTTACATATTTATTTATGATCAATCTCAACGTGGTGAGTAGTTCTCTGTGAGAACTGAGAAGGGAGTAGTTAGACAAAGGTGAATCAACCTAATTAGCTTGGTAGTGTAGAAATTATCGGTAATTAGGAGGTGTGTGAGGTTCTTGGGTTTTAAAGCACCTTTAGTGCTTAGGGTTGAGATGAGAAGCAAGAAACCTAGTATTAGTTTGTAAGTTATTTGACCTTGAGAGAGGCTTGTAATTAAATTAGTCAAGAATCGCCTTGGAGACCTTTCTCAAGAAACAATAGTATAGGATTCTGGTTCAGAAATAAGTGGATTGTCCAATTGCACCAAAACCCTAGAACTTTATTATCTCTTGGAACCCCTTTTGTAATTAAATTGCTAGATTAAAATTCATTAGTTTAATTTAAATTTTGTTTCAAACCCTCACAGTGCTTAGATTTGGATATTAGGCGATGATTTTGGTATAGCATCCGTTTTCTTGTGGATGTCGATCTTTTACATGCGCCAAAATTTTCTTTGTGTTACTTGACAAGCATATACTTGCGTGAATAGGCACTAATTACACACTTTTTCACATATTTTAATTACAAAACACCCAAAACGCCTATCGAGTTTTTAGCTTCATGGGGGAAAACGATGTTTTATGCTAATATCAATACCAAGTACTTCTTTGGTACTTCAAATATTTTTTATATATATTATTAATTATGTTTTGCGTATCTTTGAGTTTTTTATACTTTTTGTTTTCTTTGTGCCACATATTTTTAGGCACTATTAGGTTGCATGCGAAGATTAGGCGTTGAGAGCCTTACACCTTTGGATTGAAATCGAAGAGATGATGAGGAAAATTCAGAAGGATAAGAGAGCAGCCAATCAAATAGAACAATAGCCTATGGACAATATGAATGAGTTTAGAGATGAAGAATTGGTTTTAGGATGGGAGATGGTGTGACCCTTGATACTGCACAATTGGATAATATCATGGACCGACCAGGGTTAGCAACCGTCTGCCGTCTCCTCTCGACCGTGATAAGGAATGGCTATCTGAGCTAACTCAATTTTGGGCTCCCAGTCCATCATCTTCAGCTCTTGCAAGGGTTCAGTTCAGTGAACCACGAGGGACAAGAATGCTCACATCCTAAACTTTTTAGAAGTGTGTGATTCGGTGAAATACAATGGAGTGAGCGACAATGCCATCCATCTTCGGTTATTTCCTTTCTCTTTAAAAAATAAGGTGAAGCATTGGCTGCTACGCAGGCACCTGCAGATTCCATTTACATATCTTGGGATGAGTTGGTGAATAAATTTCAACGAGTTTTTCCACTGACCAGAATGGCAAATTAAAATTTAAATGAAAATTTTACCAATTTCTTGGAAGACCTTCTATGAAACAGTGGAGAGATATAAGGACCTTTTAGGAGATGCCCTGCCATGGTACCCTCAGAGTACAACATTTCTACAATGGTTTGAGCGATTCTAGAGGACTCTTATTGATCTTCAGAGGAGCTATTAGGCAGAATGGTAGACACCAAATTCTGGAGACATGACCTTGAACGATTGCGATGGCCAGGTGGGTAGCAATTAAAGCTGGTTGGTGCATGATCTGGATGCGGTTACAACTTTATCCACCCAAATTACTTCACTTTCTAAGCAATTGCAAGCCACTCAACTACAAAGTTCTCAAGTGTTGGCAAATTTGGTACAAGCTAGTCATCTTTCATGTGATAGTTGTCGTGGACATCATCCCACTATGGAATGTCAAATGGTGAACACCATGGGAGAATTGACAATTAAGCAAGCGCAATACTTTGCTAAATTCCCTCTAAATCAAAACTTCAGCCCATATTCTCAAAATTATAATACGGGTTGGAAGAACCATCCTAATTTTTCATGGAGGAACCAGAATGCTATGAATCCTATGGAGTAAGTAAAACCTCCCCTAGCACCTCAAGAGAAGAAGTCCAGCTTAGAAAAGAAGATAGAGAAGCTAGCTGATATGCAGATAGAGATGCAAAAGTCTCAACATCAATTCAAAAACGAGACTAGAACTTCCTTAAACAATCAAGTAGCTCAACTTAGGAATTTGGAAGTGCAAACGGGACAAATGGCTTCATTTTTCAACGAGAGGCAACAAGGCACCTTGCCCAGTACCTTGGAAGTGAACCCAAAATGGGGAAGTGTTGAATACTACAAGGCTATTACTTTGAGAAGTGGAAGAAAGCTTGAAGAACCAAGATAAGCCAAGGAAGAGAACATGGAGTTATATCAACCCTCAAAGCCTGAAATGAAACAAAAACCAGTTGAAGAGGAGAAGAATTCGAAGTCTAAAGCATTCTCATACAGCTCACCTCCATATCTCACAAAAGTGCCTTTCCCTCAAAGACTGTGGAAGAAACAAGGCAAAAACTCCTCCCAAAACGAGGAAAGAGGAAAGAAGAATACTAAGGAAATATAAATGGAGATTCATTCCACCTAAGTCCCTACTTCAAACATTCCATTCCCTCATAAGTTAAAGAAGGGTAAGTTGGAGAAGCAATTTGTCAAGTTTCTTGATATTTTCAAGAAACTTCAGATAAATATACCATTTATGAAGGCTCTTGAGAACATGCCAAGCTATGTGAAGTTCATGAAAAAGATCTTAGCAAACAAGAAGAAGCAGGTAGATGCAAGGTGATTGCGCTAACAGGAATACGAGGCGAATCCCTCGAAAAGAAGCTTCCACCAAAAAACTTGAGATAAGGAAGCTTTGCTATACCCTTCTCCATTGGGAATTCACTATGGGGTAAAGCCCTTTCCAACTTGGGAGCAAGTATCCATTTGATGTCGCTCTCAATGTTTAAAAGCCTAAACATTATTTATTTCATGCCACTATCAATTTAATGACTTGTAGGGGAAGCTTTGCTATATCCTTAGATTACTAGGGAGTTGTATTATGGGTTTATCAGTCTTTTCTGGTTTGTTGCAACGAACCTTGTGTCAACATTAACACCCCTTCGAGTTCGTCGAGATGAAGTTACCTTCGTGAACTAAGGCCAAAGCCTCTCACTTTGCTGCGCTATGAGTTGATGCGACAAACCTCTATGATGACCTTTCAAATGCAAGGCCTTCATCATGGCCAGACCTACGCCATTACGTGAAGGACCGATTTCAAAACATTTTAAAAATTTGAACAAACCTTTCATTTGCCTTTAACCTCCTCATTTTCTCCTCTCCACCGGTTTCTCTTTGAGCTGGGCCCACTTCTACGGTCTTTAGTGAAGCTTCTCTTGATCATGGCTCTTAAAAAGCAAGTTCTAAAGAAAATAAAGACTAGCCTGGGATCCAACTCTTGCCAACCTCCACCTCCACCTAAAGATCCGAGCAGGTTTATCACTCATGAGGTTGAGCGACTTTACCACGACTCCGTATACAATCACACTTCGTCCCAGAGCATGGGTTCACCACCTCCAATGCCTACTTCACGCATTGGGTTCAGAAGAGGGGGTGGGAAAAGATTTGTGAGAACCCTCCATAGGGCATAGCTCCGGTTGTTCATTGAGCTTTTCTCTATCCTTCCCCATGGGAATGGATCCTCGGTTTATGTGAGGGGCAAATGGGTCCCGTTCAATTCCGCTACCATTAACAAGGCGTAGCTTTGAAGGGGCCAGCAAGTAGCGGTGGTACCCTACGAGGCTTTATTTGAAACGGGACTATGACATGTTCCTCAAGATTCTCACTAATTGTCGGGAGCCTTGGAAGAGAAACCCCCAGATGGGTGAAGTCACAATTTTTCCAAAGGTCGTGCTGAAGCAAGTCCCGAAAGCATGGTTCTTCTTCCTCTACTCGCGCTTGATATCCGACTGCATATACACGATCCGGAGGATAAGGCCATCTGCGTCTATCAGTTTGACTTGGGTTCGTGATTGAGCACTCGGTCACGGAGGTCTTATAGAATAGGTGCACGGGAAAAACACATCCTTCCATGTTCCATTATTATGTAAGCTAGCGGGTGTACCCATATCAAAGTCAGAAGAGACTACCAGGCTTCCTATCTGGAGTACCACTTGGTAAAGGCGGGCTCTCCCTCCCGCCTGACACAAATGAAAGGAAATGATCACAGGAGGAGGAGAAAACCACAACAAAGAATCCCGAGGAAGAAGAGCCGGTAGCAGAGCAACCACAAGGACCTATGAATCTACGAGTACAAAAACTGATCAGTGAATGGACCACTCATTCATACAAGGAGTTTGGGGACTATAGTAAGAGCAACTATATGTTGCACTTGGACAACGCGAGACTCAAGGTCTAGGTAAAGGCCCTAGCTTAGAGGCAACAGATGTCGGTGGACTGACACGAGAAGAATATAGCATATCTTGCGGGCCTAATAGCGCATCATCTTGGTGCAACTCCTGCGCCAGTTGCTTACCTCTTACCGCAGCTCCACCATTTGAGTTCGATCCACAGCCACGGGTATTCTAGAGGCGCCTCTTGATCTAGAGAGCGATGACGCGTTGCCTAATGCTTGAGGGAATTTTCTTTACCTTATACCTTTTTGCTCACTAGAGACAATGCTTATGATAAGTTTAAGGGTGTGTCGTTTGAATTTGGGGTATTGGTATCGCGTTTTACACCATGCACAATGGTTATCTTTTGGACAGTTTCACTTTTAGTTTTTCTTTTGGACATGTGTCTTTGTAGTTTGTTTTGTTTTAATTTTTGTTGCTTTGCTTTTCGGAGTTTGTAGTCATACTTTTGGTATGCATCTTGCATTGATTAAATTTTTTTTTTATCTTTATTAGATATATTTATTTATGCTTTAATGCTTGTGGTTTATTGGGCTACCATGGTGTGTACCATTCAAATTCTTGAGTGCGGCAAAAAAAATTTGATTTTTTTTTAAAAGATCCAAAGAGATTTTTTATTTTGTTTTTAGGCTTATTGTTGAGACACAATCGAGGCCTATGAGGATTTTTTTTTTTGTGTTTTTCCTTTTATATGAAGAATATTAAAGATAGAAGATCTTAAAGGCCTAATGGAATTAGAGCTATGTAGATTAATGCATAGTCGTAGAAGTTCAGAGCCTTTTCGAGCATGAATCCACGATAAACCCTTATTGTGATCATGCTTTGTTTATAAAAGAATTAGTTGAATACTGATAGGCATATTTGTGTTTTGTATTAAGACTATATGTAAAGATTGTATAAAAAGTGCCTAATCGCGCAAGTATATGTTTGTCAAGTAATATAGTGTACGAGATGTACAGATATCGATACACATGGAAATTGGGGATGCTAAGTACTAAAATTAGGATACTTCTCTAATATTCAAACGATCAAAAGTGATGAGTTGAAATAGAATTTAAACTAAACTAATGGAATCTAAATCTAACTAATGCAATGTGCAACTAAGGTATACCAAGAGATGATAAATTCCTAGGTTATTTGGTGTGATTGGACAATCCTACTATATCTAGGCCAAAATTTCATTCTATTGTCTCTTGAGAAAGCTCTCAGCGTTCATGCCTAATTTGGTATAAGCCTCTCTAGAAATTGAATAATCGACCAACTAATATTAGGTTTTCTTGCTTCTGTTTCGACCCCGAGGCATTAGAGATGCTTTAAGACCAAGGAATCTCCCACGCCTCATACTTACAGGTAATTTCTACACTGCCGGGTTAACTAGGTTAATTTCATCTATGTCAAATTCCTCGCTCCTTCTCGAGATCTCCCGAGGCCTTACCGTAATTTGAGATTAGCTATAAATCAACATGCAAATAACACCCAAGCATGAATTAATAGATATGAAATCACACGGAAATAATAGAAACAGGAAAATCAACAATTAGATATAAGATTCATGTCCAAAATACAACCAAAACCCTAGATTACAAAATTAGTTCATGATGGTAAGAAACACAACCATAGAAGTGCGGGAAAACATAAAAAGGGGAAGAAATAAACTAATTGGATGATGAAAGCCCCAAATCTCTTTTTTGGCCTTCCTTCTTGCTTTGTCTATTTCGTATGCTGAAATTATTCCCAAGCGTAGGAACTAAGGTCGTCAAGCATTATATTACGGTGGAAGTCCACAAGGAGTGGTTTCCTAGGTGATCCTTAGGATTATTCTCAAAGAATGCGTTTAAAGAAATATAAAATCAGGAGTTGTGATTAGTTGATTAGGTAACTATTAAGTTAATTATTTAAACAAAGGTGAATGATAGGGTTCTTAGGTTTCCACTCCTTTGTCGATCGGGTAATACCCACCTCTTATTCACGTCCTCATCAATGAGACATTGATGAATGGTCTTCGACCAGGAAGATTTTCACATTAAAAAGCTCTTTTAAAATGAAGCGATTGGCGGTGACAAACACTTGTTCAAGCGATTGCCGGGACTCTTGGCTTGCATTCTGCGTCCGAAGCCTGACGTGTCACCAGAAATTACATCATTCACATTTTCAAGAAGATGCCAAACTAAGGTTTTATAAGATTTTCGTGCAAGTGCTTAGCATCGTACAATCCCGTTGAAGCACAAAAGAGGAATTGAGGGTTATTACCTTGACGGAGGTGAGTTTCCACCATTAGAACCCCATCATCGGAGTTTAGAACTCCGTGGCGAAAATCGATTCATATTTGATAAGAAACTACTCGAAATGAGACTTGAGAAATAACACTTCAATTGCAAGATTAGGATATCAAAAGCGCGAGAATCCGTAAAGAAAATACCAAGTTATAGCGACCAAACCCAGAAAATTTACGTAATTGAAAATTTCGAATCGAAGAAAAACTAAGTACTCTACTCTTACTCTGAACCACAGCAAAAATGCGGGAAGCACTCCTAGCGTCTAAAACCAAACCTTAGAATCAAAAACTGCTCTTCTCTGCCCTTTATCGGGTTTAAATACCCTTCTCTTTAGTGATCTCGAAGTGGTGGTCGAAAGATGAGCGTACCCTTGCATCAAGATTGGAATTCTGCTCAAATCCCGCAAAAATTGCATGTTGATAAATTTTTTTTCCGATAAGTGTAGTACCGGTACCCAGATGTCTTGGTGCTCTGCGCTGGGGTACGATACCGGTTTATTTGGTGCCGGGTACCCAATAGTGTCTTGCATGTAGGTATCGGTACCATTATGTGAATCTGGGTGCCAGCGCCTCTGCAAATGCTCCCTTTCAGCTGTAGCCTTCCCAGGGCTTCGACAGCAGCTACCATCGTATGATGATCTACATTTATTCTCCTAGACAGAACCCTACAAAGTGTACACATAACTCGAAAAACACACTGGCCCAAAAACACGAGAACAATCAAAGGCACCTATTCTTACACAAAATGAGAGCAAAACATGAGCTGGGAGTACTAAAATCCGATATAAATGTTGCCCTTTATTTTATTCAACCTGCCCCGACCTACAACTTGCTAGTCCCTAAGCGAGATTTGAGCTTTGTAACACTACTTAGATTATGAGGTTTCAACAAAATCGCTAGGTGCGGGTTTAGGCGTGCGTTTCCCATAGGGAAAAAATTGAGCATAGTGCTTTAACCTGATAGAATATGCTGAACTCAAATGAAACCAAAGTCTCAAAGTAATGGACATAATAACAAGCATTACGAAACGAGGAGATACTCATATAGGGACCCGGTTGAGAAAGAAAGTTTCACTTGATGAGATCGCAAACTAAAATGAACTACATTATCACGACCGACATTTTAACATAACCAGCAAACTAATATGCATAAAGTCGAAGGACATCAACATAACAAAATCAAAAGGTCTTTCAAACGTAATGACGAGGGCTACCTGAATAGGGCTTATATGAGCAAGAACAAAATGGGTGTTAAGTATTAACGTACGAGGTCTCTACCCAATTGCTAACACCAATTCTATTCTAACCCACCATGCTACTACTCTACATCCTCCCCATCATCCGTCAAAGAGAAAGCGTCCTCATCAACACAGTCATCGAGCTCATCAAAATCCCCTTCCAAGTCAGGAGGAGGATCATCTCCCACAACAGTTCTCCTCAGACAGACTCTCAAGCCCGGAGAGCCTCGTGGATCTGCTTGTTTCTCGCTTCCCAAAAGATGCACTGAATCCAACCCTTGATTCTACGCTCCATCCTTTTCAAAGGAGATGTACTCATCGGTCCGAGCCGATGACGATGAAGCCCCGTAAATGTACCAAGGAGAATGTGATGAGTGAGGCCTCAGGAAGCGTGCCGCTTTTTGCTTTTGTTTGGTTTGTTTGTGATGGGCCCCAGATTAGGAAGAATTCTTTTTTCTAACTACTTCCCCTTATCCCCAGCCTTCCATACAAGATTTGTAACTAAAGCCTGAAACGGATATACCTATTTTCACTGGGACCTCGTAAAGTCCTCATAACACACCATATTACCAAGGCATAATCAATGATTTTTCCACCATTAATTTTCATACAGAAACTGGATTTCTTCCTTGCTTGGCAACTTCCCTTTTCCCTTCGACCCTATCATATTGTGAATGATTTTGTTCATTAATGCATACTCAGGCTTTAAATTCCCTAGAATGAACTCCTTACGCACAAAACCTCCCATGGGAACTGGGTTGGTGCACATGGCATTTGCAAGAACCGAAGGCCAAACTCGTAATGGCCTTGAGGGTAAGGCCTGGCCATGTGTGCGTGGTGACATAATTCAACGACGAGCTATCAAGTCGTAATGACCCTTAACTCGTTTTCTCCAAATATAGTCTCCAACAGGGTGTCTACATTCTGATCTTCTCTCAAATTGGAATAGAATTCCCTGACCATGGTCGGTAAATACCCTTTTACCTCTTCACCAACAAAGTGTAGATTTTGCTCCTGAATAACAGCCCGGATAGGATGGGTGAACAAGAACGTGTCAATTTTCACTCCCCGC
Organism: Tetrastigma voinierianum; assembly: GCA_016808115.1. Taxonomy (NCBI): domain Eukaryota; kingdom Viridiplantae; phylum Streptophyta; class Magnoliopsida; order Vitales; family Vitaceae; genus Tetrastigma; species Tetrastigma voinierianum. The sequence continues at coordinate 87,916 of JAEQBH010001944.1, read as the reverse complement.
TCACAATGGAAACCCCGCCTTGCAATTGATTGGCCCCACTTTTCCCGCTCTGATTCTGAAGACTCGGCAAACATGGCCTCAATTTCTTCATCTTCGCTCTCAGATGAGGAATCTTTTCGTTTCCCCTTTCCTTTCTTTATGGTCTGCGAGGTATCTATCACCTCATTCCAGGCACAGAGCTAGAGCCTTCCCTTTCCAAAGAGCTGACATTGCCATGTATATGGCAAAAATAGCGACTATAGCGAATATGGCCCAAATAATAATAAAATGATCTCCCAACAACCCATCTCCAACAAAGATTCAAGCACTCCCGGCAAGCCTACCAAGATCTTCCTCCCATACCGTTTAACGCGGATGCCCTAAGCAACTAAGAACATAGACCACCAACCAAAGCCACCCAAAAATCCATGTCGACACAATGAATAACCATACAAAATGCTCTCAAAGAAATGAGAGCACTTACCACGCCTGCGCGAAGAACTCCAGGAGGATCCTGATCGCATGATGGAAACACCGGAGGATGCTTGATCTAGGGTTTGCTTTGGTGAGAGGGAAAATTAGGTTAGGGTTTCTCTTATATAGGAGTTAGGGAGTAGAGATATGAAAAGGGTTCAAACTTGGGAAGAAAAGCCCTAAATTGGCCCATTCACGCAAGGTGGTACCGGTACCAAGAAGTGTAGCATTCGCACAAAAGGCCACGCTGGGCTGGCTGGGCCGGTACCAAGATAAAGTAAGAGTGGTACCGGTACCACTGTCTTTTTTTTTTTTTTTAATTTTGGAACAGCAGTGCTAATATATAGAACTTTTCCGAATGCCTCCATCCTCGATTCCACCGGATGCCTATTTCTTTTCCCCGCTCATACCTCGCCTAACCCGACTGCGGTTCACGTAACTAAAATTGTACTACACTCTGTTGACACCTTCACGCTTACCTTGGGGTCCACTATACTTCTCGTGATCACGATTCCTAAGGTTCTAAATGAATTGGCAATTCAAGGCTCAAGATGGGTGCAAAGGGTAACTCAATATGATTTCGAAATGTAACACAAAAATGATGGCCTAAAATCATCTTCCAACTATGCATGGGTGTTCCTCAGAGAATACATGCATGAAGCTAAGGAATGCTAAACAATGCAATGTGCTGAAGTAATAGCAGGCACAACATGAGCTTGAAGCAGAAAATCAATGGCTTCAGCGAGGGAATTTTAAGAAAGTGATACCAAGACTAGAACATAATTGGGGTGATAGGGTCCCAAATATGAACAAAAAAAATTTGTGCATGCTTGTTATTGTGTAGGTGCATTGAGACTATGTGGAGTGCATACATAAGGTCATGCGGCTGCATACATCACAAGTACTATACCCAAAAGAGCCGCAAATCGAAAATTTTGCCATGCGCTTAACATGTAACATGCGCATAATTGGTTCCAACTAGTGTATGCCCACCCCCACTATAGAAGTAAGAATTGCCCTCAATGCACACAGGACACCCCCAAGAAAATAAGCGAGGAAACAGAATTATGGTACCGTGAAGGGCAGTGTAGGGGTGTTAGTTTGTTGTTTTTTTTTTTAAATAAAAGCAGACTAAATAAATAAAGTAGGAAGAAATACAAGAAAGAAAACGAAAACTATATACAAAAAGGTAGAATAGAAATTACTCTGTAGGAACATCCTGGTAGAGTGGATCTACTAATTCCTCACTACTCTCCTGACGGTCGAAGTTCTCGAGAAATGGCTTTAAGCGTTGGCCATTGACTTTAAAGGTTTTCCCATTTTCCATATTCTCAATCTCCACTGCACCATATGGGTAAACTACCTTGACAACGAACGGGCCAGTCCACCTAGAACGGAGTTTTCCTGGAAACATGTGCAAATCAGAGCCGATTAACAATACCTTTGGTCGAGGTTCAAAGGTCTTCCTAACAATGGTCTTGTCATGGAACAGCTTGAACCTCTCTTTGTAAATTTGGGAGCTCTCATATGATTCACAATCGCACCATCAAGCTCTGCTCATCCGCAAAGAATCGCGCTTACTCCGCCTAAGCCAACCAAAATTAAGAGCTCTTTAATGGCCCAATATGCCATGTGTTCCATTTCATCAAGTGTGATGACAGTCTTCCATAAACAGTCTATAAGGAGACATACCAAGAATGGTCTTAAAAGCAAGACGGTAGTTTCCAAAGAGCGCGCAAGTTGAAGCGACCAATCCTTGCGAGCCTGGGGTGACCATTTTTCAAAATATGTTTTATCTCCCATTATTAATTCGCCCGACCATTGGTCTGTGGGTGGTACGCCGTGGAAACTTTGTGGCGACTCCATACTTTTTCAACAAATTCTCAAAAGATCAATTACAAAAATGGAGCCCACCATCACTAATGATTGCGCGAGGCACTCCAAAGCGAGAAAAAATGTGTTCTTTTAAAAATTTCAAAACAACCTTGTGGTCATTAGTTCTTGTTGGAATGGCCTCCACCCACTTCGACACATAGTCAACTGCCAACAAAATGTAAAGGTACCCACAAGAAGGGGGAAAAGGCCCCATGAAGTCTAAACCCCAGCAATCGAAAATTTCAATGATTAAAATAGGAGTAAGAGGCATCATGTTCCTCTTTGTGACCCCTCCTAATTGTTGACACCGAGCGCAAGTTTTGCAAAATTCAGCGCCTTTTGAAAAAAGTGGCCAAGAAACCAAACAGCAGGATTTTCATTCCTCGCTTTTTCTACGGAGAAATGCCTCCACAAGCTTCTCGAGTGGCAAAGGTGAGCACCCCAATTTGATCGCTATTGGGTACACACTTTCATCACTGTCCGACAAAGATTTAAACAAATACCGGTCGTCAAAATAATATTTCTTAATGTCCACCAAAAATTTCCTTTGCTGAGAGGTCCATCAGTGGAATTTGTCCTATCACCAGATAGTTTACTATGTCCGCATACCATGGGCAATGAACAAGAGCAAAAAGCTACTCATCAGGGAAACTGTCGCCTATGGGCAGGCCGTGAGAAGTGGATTCCGAAAGTAACCGAGACAGGTGGTCAGCTACCACATTCTCAACTCCCTTATTGTCCTTAATGGTCAAGTTAAATTCTTGGCACAGTAGGATCCACCTAGTCAAACAAGGCTTAGTAATTCGTCGATAGCAAGTACTTCAAATAATACATGATCCGTGAAAATGGTTACATGAGATCCTACAATATACGACCTGAACTTTTCTAGGGTAAATACTACAGCCAAAAACTCTTTTTCCATAGTTGTGTAATCGATTGAAAGTGAGTCTAGAGTCTTGCCGAATAAGATCACAAAAGCCTTTTATCTTCCCTTTGTCTTAAAATAGCCCCTATAGCATGTAATCAGACTAGCCACACATGATCTCAGCGGAGTTCCTAATCGGGAGATTGCATGATATGATGAGACACTAACATAGTTTTCAGTTTATCAAAGGTCCCTCACAAGCTCCGTGACCATGCAAAGGGGACGCCTTCTGGCAAGTAGATTGCATAAGGGATCGCCATAATCGAAATCTCTTATGAATCTCCTATAAAATCCAACGCATGACCTAAGAACGACCGTATATCTTTAACACACTTGGGTGGGCAGGTAAGTTGAAGATCAACTTGACTTTGGCCTCATTCCACTTCGATCTTTTTTTCAATCACTTCATGTGTGGCCTAAAAGATTAACCTCGTAATGAAGTGACACTTTTCCCAATTCAACACTAAGTTTTTCTCCTGACACCTCTCCAATACCTTATGTAGATTCTCCAGACATCCCTCATACGAATCTCCAAAAACTGAGAAGTCGTCCATGAAAATCTCCAAAATGAGTTATATCATATCGCCAGGTCCCCATCATGCAATCGCTGGAAGGTTCCCGTGCATTACATAATCCAAAGGGCATTTTCCTAAAGGCAAATGTGCCAAAGGGGCAGTGAACGGGTTTTCTTGATCTTCAAGCTATCTCAATTTGATTGTACCCCGAGTACCCATCGAGAAAACAATAGAATTCATGCCTTGCAACTCTCTCTAACATTTGATCCACAAAAGGTAGAGGGAAATGATCTTTCCTAGTACCCGCATTGAGTTTCCTATAGTCTATGCACACCCTCCAACCTGAGGTGACACGAGTGGGAATTAGCTCATTGTGTTCATTCGCTACCACAGTGACTCCAGATTTCAGGAATACCGTCACTGGTCGACCTAATTTGCTATCTTACACGTAACACACTTACGCCCAAGAGTTTTAACTCTTTCTTGACCTACTTTTTCATAGCAACACCACTACCGTGGTTGTCTAGAGGGTTTAACATCCTCTTCAAGTAAACCTTGTGTGTGCATCAAGGCCACACCCTAATATCTGTGTGTGGTAATCATCCATCCTATGACGATTTTCATGGTTCTCAATATCTCCAAAGCTTATTTTCTTGATCTGACTCTAAAGAGGAAGATATGATTACCGGGAAAGTTTCTTCTACCCTTAAAAATGCATATTTTAGATGTGATGGTAAGGGTTTCAACTCAAGTTTAGGTGGTCGCTCTTCCGAAGGTAACACCCTGTCCTCGATTGGTGGAAATGTTTCAAATTTAGGTGCCCACCCATTTGCTTCCAATACTTCACTGTGTTCAATTATGAAGTGTAGAAACTTCGACTCATATGTGGTCACCTCCTCAACCCAACTTGGGTTTACTAGACAAGACATGAGAGAATCATCGTATGAAACATTATCTATGTATTTCTGCACCACAGAGTCTATCATATTTACCTCACAAACGTCCTCCTCATCCCCCATTTCCTTGATAACATTGATGATATTCAATTAATAAATATGTTACTAAACGATAGTGTCATTAGTCCTCCCCATGCAGCACGCATCAATAGTAGAGCTAAGAATGGCTGACTACACTAAGAGGGGTGAGCTGAATCAACAAATTTGTTTCGACAAGGTCCAAAAGTACACCAACCCTATATTAGATAGGTTTTGAGTACTTTTGTGCATTAATCATGTCATATAAACCAATTGAAGTGTTCATGTCATCTTAGTAACACTTATGCCATTCGAGCATGTTTTTGGTTGTTTTGTAGGTATTTATGCACTTCTGTGGCTTCAACCACAATGCAAATGATCAATCACGAGGTCGTAGTTGGTCTCAGCCATCAAGAAGCCCAAAATCAATGGAAAACAAAGGAAAAGTGGAGGAATGAGATGCGCTTGAAGACAGGACGCAGAGGTGGTATGCGGTGAACAAGAAAACAGCATTTCGCGAACTCCGCTCGCAGAACCACCCGCAATCCCAGCGACCTCAAGAACCGCTCGCAGCCCAGCCGCAATCTCAGCGAAAATTGAAAAATTCGCTAGCCAACTTGCACTGTTCCTTAGCGAAATTATAGGAATTCGCTTCTCACTGGAAATTTCGCTAGCTTAGCGAATTTCGCTTAGCTAGCTTAAATCTAACCTAAGCACCGCTAAACACTTTGCCAAATTCGCTGTATTCTTTGCCAATTTCGCGAAACACTTCTGCCAAATCTCTCACTAGCGAAATTCTCCTGTAGCTTAAATTGCATGCCTGGCCATGCTGTAATTAATGTTAAACCGCCTTCAAACTTGGTTTATTACTCCAATTAACTTTATAACTAGCTCTTAGTTAGGGTTTTGGTAGTTTCATACCTGAGTGATAGCCTATAAATACCCCCTATGTCTTGTAATAATAAAGAGGTGGATAGGAGGGGAATAAAGTTTGGGCATCAGAAGTTATTTTCTTTGATCGCTTTTGTAAATAAATTGTTTTATTTTCTCTCTCTCTTCTTTCTCTTCTTTCTTTCACTTTCCCTACGCTAAACACACCTCTCGAGGATGACAACTCAAGAGATGCTTGGCTAAGTCTCCTTCCTTTAAAGAGGAAGGAAGCTAGCTTGGTGGTGTGGGGTTACATGTTTGGTTCCTTTCAGACTAAAAGTCACGTAGTGTATTTATGGCCCTTATTTTCAAAATTCAAATAAGATAACATGGGATGTTATTGTCTTGAATAATACTCCATGCTTCAGATCCAAAGATTTAGTGACAGTAATCGTGGGGCCTTTAGGATGGTCCTACTGCCTTCCGAGGTAGCATTTACATGTTAGGTTCTTCAAATTAGGTTAAATAACACTGACTTTATTGTTTCCTCAAAATAATACTTCCATGCGTAGGATGCGCTCTGCAGAGATGCATTGTCGTTTTAGATGGTCTTTTTAATAGCCCTCCGAAATGATAATTAATGTTAGGGTTTTAAATTAAAGGCCATAACCGCATACCCGTATTGACTCAAATAGAGATGTTTCACGGGTGAGGTTTGCTAGTTGGGTAGATCCCAAGTATACAATGGACTAGCAGCGTGTATGTCATAACGCGAGAATAAAACCCTAGGACACTTGTTTGCCCTAACTTCTGCCAGTTAGTAACCCAAATCTTCAAAGTTAACTTTTTCTACCTTAAATCTTCACTTTTATAATTCTGAAGCCAAACTATTCCCACCGCTTTTGAAACACAATTCCAAAGAGTCCAAGTAGAAAGCCTTACCTTCGTGCACTTATGCAAACCATTTCCTAGGATGAAAACCCATCCCCGTGTTCGAATTTAGATCACTATATCAGCAGTTTCTGACTAAAGGCAGAGGAGGAACTTAGGTATAAATATTGTTGATTCAATTTCTAAATTTACCAGGGTAATCGAATCAAATGGCGCCGTTGCTCGATGGTGCCAAACTACTTACGGTAATGAAGAGTTAATTGTGGATCCACACTACAAGTGGCGTAAATCTTTTTATCTCTTTTTGCAACTCGCCTGTGAACCCGCCGCTTGTTTCACTTTGCGCACCGTAATCGTTTTAGCAAGGCTGTGTTTTCATTCGGCCATTTTATTTATTTGTTAGATTACTAATTTTTCTTTAGCACTCTTGTTGGTTCTATTTATGTCTCTACACTGTAAACATCTGTGCATGCAATGCTGGGATAGAGACACCCGGTAGTCAATAGGAATAGTACACAATCCTGACCTGCAATGGTGAAGTTAGTGTGCAAACTGATACCATGGATCCCATACCTGAGGAACAACAAAGTCAACCAGGAACCCCTATGAACTAAATGCATATGTAACCATGAGGGATCACATCCACCCTCCTAGAGTTGGGCTCCATCCCCGTATCATTCCTCCCGTCAAGATGTAGCAAAGGAGGCCTTATTTGGTACCCTACTCCCACATATCATGGTATGGAAAATGAAAATCCATACACTCACATAAGGGATTTTGAGAGGTTTGCACTACCTTCAAGGAAGGTAATGTGATGGACATGGATTTGCTGAAACTAAAGGCATTTCCATCGACCCTTAAGCATATGTCAAGATATGCCCAAAACCACGAGCTCAGAACTATAAGAAATTGGCCGAGCTGGGTGCCGAATTCTAAGGAAGCTTTTCAAGACTATAAGACTAATAATTTGAAAGGCAAATTTATACCTTATACTGTGACGTAGCAGAGATTTTACCAGTTGTCAGGAGAGATTTATGGAAACCATCGCGCATGTCCACACCATGGGCTTGACACATGGATGTCAAGTTAACCACTTCTATGTGGTATGTCATCACCATGAAACAATTGCCGGAAACAATGTGTGTGGGGGTAACTTTTGAGTAAACATCCCGATGAAGCTGATTTTTCTAACTACGTAGCTGAAACCTCCAAAGCTTCTGGATGAACCTAAATTCTGTGGAAGTTGAAAGATTGGGGCCATTGAACCACCAAAGGGACGACAAGTTCACATTTCCTGAAGACACGGAGATGAAAGCAAAATTGATTAGTTTAACTCAAAGATTGGATGATCTGGAAATGAAAAACCAGCATGAAATACAAACAAAGAATGAGTTATCTTTCATCCCAATTTTTCGCTTCAATTTTCAACAACACCACCTCGAGGAGCACCGCTTCTAGAGAATGCCCATGCCATAAGTCAAAATCAACCACCCATAGATGCTCCATATGGTAACACTAATAACCCTAATTGGAGATATTGTCCAAACTTGTGCTGGAAACTCAACCTCCGTATATGCACTCAGGAGTTAATGTTGAACAGTGATTCTACCACCACTTCAGCAAATTTCAACAAGCACCCACCTCCTCTCCTGTTGAGCAAGCCATTGTGAATCTGAGCAAGGTGGTGGGAAATTTTGTGGAGGAGCAAAAAGGCATCAATGCTCAGTTGAACAAAAAAATTGAAAATGTAGAAAGCTCCTTGAACAAGAGAATAGATGGGTTGGAAAGTAGCCTTAACCGAAGAATTGACAGCCTGCAGGCATCCATAACAAGAATGGAAAATCATCAGCAAGAGGCAGGGAGATTCCCTTCTCGCCCACCGCAATCCAAGGGGAGTCCACTTAACCCAGAGCTATCTCCTGAACCTCCCCCAAAAATGGATGAAGTCAAAGCCATTACCTTAAGAAGTGAAAAGAGGTTGATCACCCAATACCCAGCCCGTTAAGAAAAACTGCAAAGGGAAGAATTGGAGCCGTAACACATTTTCTTGAAGGAGGACTCAATGAAATACCACATACCACCCCTCCATTTCCACAAGCACTAGAGGTAAGAAGAAGGCATCTCAAAGAAGGTGCATTTTAGAAGTCTTAAGGCAAGTGAAGGTTAACATACCTTATCGACATAATCAAACAAGTGCCTCATGCAAAAATTTTGAAAGATCTTTGCACAATCAAGAAGGGATTAGGCATTGAGAAGAAAGCATTTCTCACCGAACATGTCAAGGCTATAATTCAGCAAATAATTCGTCAAATACAAAGATCCCGTTCACCCACAATTTCAAACTAATATCGTGGAATCGCATAGAAAAGTCCTTGCTTGGATGAGCCAAGCAGGAACTCCACTGCCGTATTCTAGATACAAGCATCTAGGTTTAGGTGAACTTAAACTACCAACATCACACTATCATCGGGTCGATAGATCATGGAAGATCCCAAAGGGATAGTTGAGGATGTCTGGGTGAAATAGACAAATCTCTACTACCCAAGATTTTGTAAAGGTTTCGACACCGGAAATAATCAGAAATGAACCTAATCATGTACCAATCATCTTAGGAAGACCATTTCTCGTCACCCAATGCAATAATAAATTGCCGAAATGGAGTCATGCAACTTACATTTGGTAATAACATGACCTTTGGAGTTAAACATCTCATATGAACAACAAGCAAAATTTAGGAAATCAAAATCAAATTTCGATGAAAGTGTTTCACTCAATAGCAAAGAAAACAAAGTGCCCAGAATTGCAGGGAGGATCATCAGTGAGATGAAGAAATTCTTGGGTCTTGCCAACAACACCAACTCGCAAGCCAATTGATCAATTCCAAAGCCATCGCTGAAGGACCACATCAACACCGTCACCCAAACCATGGAGCAAATTTCAAAGAAATGCATGGGCCGAGGAGATCATTCCTCTTGACCCTTGAGTAATTCGTAAATTGAACTGCTCCTGTTTTCAAAAACCGACCATAGCTCCATTACATTTTATTTTATGTTTTAATTTAATTAATTTTGTTAATGAAGTTAGTTTTCGAAAATTTTTAACTTAGCAGTTTTCATTTTATAGTAGGCAGTGATAGTTTTGTGTTTAGCTTTGTATTCATGTACTAGCCACTTTGGCTATATCAAAAGTTATCTACCATAGGTATATATACGCCTGCATGTCGCTCAGGCCTTTTCCATATGTAATCGCTTTTGCTTCAATCGACAATTGAATTGCTACAAATTGACAATTGAATCAAGCTCTCATGTCGAAAATTGAATCACTTTTGTCACCTATATGCTAGGACAAATTCCATGCTTGAAACAATTTTGGTCATTTACGCCCAAAGACGCTTCAACTTGAAATTTTTATGCTATTTCACACACTGCACTTCGCATTGTTTCAATAGTTGTAAATTTGTACGCTCCTTCCACTTTGCAAAGCCGGCCTTAGGGCATGTTGACAACCTAGAATAGGTTTGAGTTACCAACAATCAAGACCAATGTTGTCTTCCAAAAAGGAAAAGAAAAAGAAAAAGAAAAGAAGAAAAGAAAAAATAAAATCGTGAAGTTTTCATGAAACCCGAGCACAAATCCCAGGGGTGTATGGCTTAAAGCCTTTGAAACCCGATGCCCTAAGCCTCATTGGTCAGGAGTCATCGATTTTGTGTTCATACATGGGGCGGATAGGTAGAATTTAGCGAATCAGAGGGTGCTTGATTTTCAAGTCAATTGAAGTCCTGGGTGAAGCCTTAGAGTTAAGTGGGTCTTTGATCCTTTTGGCTTGATGCCCTAAACCTTAATTGCTGGGGTCATCTGGGGACCCCGCTATACTGACTTTGGTGAACTCGAATTTTTTAGCATCGCATCCTACACATGACACCAGAAAACAAGAGAAGTGTAACTAACCTCATCTAATTTGTTCAACGCTTTAAGGCCACGTCAATGCTAGGGTCGGGGAGGAAACAAATTTTGCATTTTATTGACTCAATCTGATACAAAAGAACCAATAGATTCTAGGTGGAAATCCAAGTTGAAAAATTATGGATCCTGTTGTTCGAAATTGTTCTCTTTATGGATTTGAGTCTTTCATATAAGTTTTCAAATTTTGATTTCAATCTTTCTATGAAAGTAATGTGTATATGCATAATCAACTGAATCACAACCTTTTGAAAATCAACACATGCATCTCAATTCTTATTTTGGTATCGCTAAGGACTAGCAACGCTTCTGTTGGGGTGTGATTACAACCAAAAAGTACAATTTCGAACCCTATATTAGATAGGTTTTGAGTACTTTTGTGCATTAATCATGTCATATAAACCAATTGAAGTGTTCATGTCATCTTAGTAACACTTATGCCATTTGGAGCATGTTTTTGGTTGTTTTGTAGGTATTTATGCACTTCTGTGCTTCCAACCACAATGCAATTATCAATCATGAGGTCGAAGTCGAATCAAACATCAACAAGCCCAAAATCAATGGAAAAACAAAGGAAAAGGAGGAAATGAGATGCAGCTTTGAAGACAGGACGAGAGGCATGCGCAGAACAAAGAAATAGGCATTTTCGCAACCCGTCGCAAACTTCAATTCGCAATCCTGTGCTTTAATTTCGCAAACTGTTCGCAAACAGTTCGCAATCTCAGCGAAAATTGAAAAATTCGCTAGCCAACTTGCACTGTTCCTTAGCGAAATTATAGGAATTCGCTTCTCACTGAAAATTTCGCTAGCTTAGCGAAATTTCGCTAGCTAGCGAAATTCCAACCTTGCCAAATTCGCTAAACACTTGCCAAATTCGCTAATTAGCGAAATTCTCCCTGTAGCGAAATTGCATGCCTCGTCATGCTGTGTAATTAATGCTGAACCGCCTTCAAACTTGGTTTATTACCCAATTGTCCTATAACTTAGCCTAGTTATTAGGGTTTTTGGTGTTTCATACCTTGAGGAGGTTTTCTATAAATAATTTCATGTCTGTAAAATAAAGAGGTGGATGTGAGGGGAATACAAGTTTTCGTGATTTGTGTTATTTTCTTATCAGCTTTTTTGTAAATAAATTGCTTTATTTCTCTCTTCTCTCTTCTTTCTCTCTTCTTTCTTTCACTTTCCGGCTACAAACACACCTCTTGGAGGATGACAATCAAGAGATGTTACAAGCCTCCTTCCTTTGAAGAAGCATGAAGCTAGCTTCGGGCGCGGGGTTAAAACATGTTGTCCTCTGTACTAAAAGTCACTTCGGTAGTGTATTTATGGCCCTTATTTTCAAAATTCAATGCATGAACATGGGATGTTATTGCTTATTAATACTTCCATGCTTTAGATCCAGCGTTTGCTTTTAATGTGCAATCGTGGCTCTTTAGATGGTCCTTACTTGCCTCTGATAAGAGCATTTACATGTTAGGTTCTTTCAAAATTGTGGTTAAATAACATTGATTTTATATTGTTGCTTGAGATTTCCATGCTTTAGGATGCAAGGTCGGGGTGAGTGATTGTCGTTCTTAGATGAGCCTTACTTGAGCCTCTAGAAATGATAATTTAATGTTAGGTTTTAAATTAAAAAGGGCCATAATTCCAGATGTTGCTTCTCGTATTGACTCAAATAGAGATGTTTCATGGGTGAGGCTTGCAGTTAAACAGATCCGCAGGCCATGGGACTATGTTGCATGTCATAACGCTGAGGAGGAACCTAGGACACTTGTTTGCTCCTAATCTCTGTTAAGTTGTAACCTAAATCTTCAAAGTTAACTTTTTCACCTTTAACTTCGCTTTTATAATTCTTAGTTTTCAAATTATTCTTTGATCGCTTGGAAACACACTCCAAAGAGTCTCAAGCAGAAAGCCTTACCTTCAGGCACTTATGCAAACCATTTCTAGGATGAAATTTATCCCGGCAGCTCACTTAGACCACCATACGCAAGAGTCGACTACGCAGCAGGGAGGAACTTAGGCATATAAATATTGATCCAGCCTTCAGCCTACCGTGGCACCTAATCGCCCTATGTTCTCCCACGCTCGTGAGTCAAGCTATCGCAAAGATAAAGGGTTCAGGGCCTAACACGTGGGATGGGTTTTCATCCTATGAATGACTCGCATCAGAATTGAAAATGGTGAGGCTTTTAGTTTGGATTTTTGGACTTTTGTTTCAAAACAGTGGAGATTGTATAGTTACTGACTAACTGCAAAAGCTTAAAGTTAATTGTGAAATGGTAACCTTGAAGGTTTAGGTCACTAACTTGATAACATGGGGCCAACAAGGTCCCTGTCACATCCTCGCATTATGGCAAATAACATATAGTCAGCTTTATAACCTGATCTTTGTTTAACTAGAAAACCTAACCCTAGAATCACTCCTATTCGAGTAACACAGGTAATATGCACTCACAGCCCCTTTCAGTTTGAAACCCTAACACTCAACCTCATTTCGGGTTCGTGAAGGCCATCTAAAGAATAACAAAGGCATCTAACAATAAGTATGCACTCGCACCCTAAAGCATGGTAAGTATTTGGGCTAAAGTAATGACATTAAATGATATTCAACCCCTAATTTGAAAAACTGGGAGCCAACACAGATCTAGCATTTAAAACATGAGGACCACCTCGTAACCCATTTCATGACCAAGCTAGCCACCTCCTCATATAAGGCTTAGCTAAGCATCCCTTGAGTTGTCATCCTCAAGGGGTGTTCTGGGTACCTAGAAAATGAAAGAAAGAGGGAGAGAGTAAGAGAGAAAAGCAAACCCTAAAATGAAAGCCAAGTGGCCCTATTGAAAATTAAAGCTGCCTCAAGTTGCTACTCGCTTGCTTCCCGTCGAGGGTTACAAATCATGGGGGGGCTTATATAGCCACCCAAAGTGTGAAAATACAAGAAAGCCTAAAATATTGGCTCATACAAGGGACAAGGAGGTAATACACCAAAATCCGGTCAGTCGCATTAAATTACAATAAAATTGACAGGCGTGAATTTCGCTTTATGCAGAGAATCCCTCATTAGATAGCGAAAATTTCGCAGCCTAGCTTAAACGTACAGAGATAGCGAACACAAATTCGCTATACAAATGGAATTTCATTTAGGCTACCGAAATTTCGCAGCCTACCGAAATTTGTATAGATAGCTTAAAATGGAGAATTCTCACAGTACGTTGATTTTCGCTTATGTAGCTTAAATTCCTTCGCTTAGCCTAGCAAAATTCCCACTGCTGGGATTAATAAATTTTCGCTTATGGTAGTTTAAATTTTTCGCAATCCTTATGAATTTCAATCATAGCAATGGTTGTCTGTTTCACGTTTGCCTAAATGCGACTTCTACTCACATCACTTTTCATCATTTTGCCTTCATTTCTTTATTGCATCTTGGTATTCAGGATGGTCGAAAATAGCTCTAATCTTCTACGGCTCCGGCACAGAACTCCCGATATCGAACTCCCAAGGTATGCAAACCCGCAAATAACCAAAATAACTAAATGGCATAAGGAGCACTATGACCCGAACACCTCAATTTGCTGATTGATGATGATTAGTGCGCAAAAGACTCAAAACCCATCTCGAATGTGGCTCAAAATAGCACTCGGGGCACCAATCAATGGCCTACCAAGAATCATCGGGAACTGAGTCCCTGTTCACCACAAAAGCTGAGGGTCACACAACAGTCCACAGAGTGTAACTTGTCCACTTGCACCAATACATCCTTCACTATCCCTCTAGGAATTTTCACTCTACGATTAGCTAGCTGGAGGGTAATATTGGTCAGTTCTTATAACTCTCCTAACCCTAGCTCGACATATACCGAGTATGGCAACAAGTTAACACTTGCCCCCAAATTCACTAGAGCATGACCTAATTTTGACTCTCACCACTATGGAAATAGCGGGCTTCGGTTCAGATTGTGGGGGCAAATTGTTCTTGATCAAGGAGTGATTGTCAATAAAATGCCTCCTTTGCTGACACCTTAATTTTCTTTTTCATATAAATCTTTCAAAACTTGGCATATGACGGGATTTATTAATAGTACTCCTAATAAAGTGAATGTCTAACTTAACCTCGCTTGGAACAACTCCATAAATGCACTATTGTTCACTTTCTTTCGGGGTTCTCAACCTATGAGGGCAGCGGAGCAGAGGACATGGAGGTCTTATCTTTTCTCGCCTACCATTAATAACATCTGCCCTAGGAACATGAGGTGCTTGTCAGAACACCTCACCCCGACCGGTTCATTTTTCAAATTCAGACGGCTCCTCAGTCGAATGGTTTTGTCAATTACTGGGTTCACTTCAAGAATGGTGACAATTTTGTAATGTTCGAAGGTGCCATCACTTAGACCTGAGACTCCAACACTATTTTGACTCGGGGCTTCGGATGGTTTGAGAAGGAAGTTTCCTTTTTCTATTGAAAATTTCCTATATGAGTTAGCGAGTGATTCGGGATCTCATAACATCATTCAAGGCAGTTCAAATTCAGCAGGATTGTTAGGTCCGACAAATCAGGTTACAAATGTCTCAAACTTTCTTACAAGGGAGGTTGATAAGGTCAGGGGTTTGAATTCCTTGAGACGAGGGATGGAAACCTGCTTAGCCCACAGAAACCCAAGGACCTTCATTTTGGTTCCTAGGGCTTCAATTCCCAGTGCCTCGGGTTTCGTAGTCAGCCTGGTTGTTTGGCAAGTTGTGTGGGCCTCTCATTTCTCCTAACTAAATTCTGGTGCTTACCCCACCCCGGATTATACTTTCTGAGTATGGAGAATCATGGCTTCCTGCAGTTACATTGAAGCTTGCCTGGTCAGACGCTCCCTCGACTCGAGGAAGGTTAGTACAGCTTAATAGCTGAGTGGGTAAATACGTAAATGATGCATGGCTCCTCCACTCTAGATCCCATAGGCACTGAGGGTACTGAGGCACAATTAGCTACCTCATTCACCTTTTTCACTCCAGGGCCTCCAACTCCTGTTGGCGATTCATTGCAGTCATCATTCTCTCTTAAGTGATAGATTCTCCCTGTAGGTGTACTATGCACTCTTGCGTATCTAAGGAGGTGTTAATCCCCAAGTTCCGAGCATTTTCATGGTATCGAAAAACTGAACTGCCTCCTCGGCACTTTTCTCATAGAACTCTCCCGCACACATCAATTAGATGTATTGCTCTATTCAAGGGTAGTCCCTGTGAAAATACTAATAAATTTTGGTCCAGATCCGAAGCCATGATTAGTGACAAGATGGAGGAGGTCCTTATATCTCATACCACAAGTGTTCACCCGGTTTTTCAAAAAATTTGGATTGATGCTCGCATGAGTGCATTGGTACGTATATGGGAAGAAATTTATTAAGGAATTCATTTCACACGCCTTCCTAAAACATTGAATTAGGCGCGAAGAGAGAATGAAACCATATTTCGCCTTTTCCTTGGGAATGGGAATAACACCATGCAAATTATATGGAGGCCGATCCCAGAAAGCAGCACCGCAAACATCCTCGAAATCTCTCATGAATGAGTAGGGCCTGATCCACCCTGATACACAGGAGAAGGCGAACTAATTCCCACTTCACGAGGAATTGGTTAGCTTCCTTCGTGTAGATGAATACATGAGTTTGTCAGGGTTCTTTGGAGGCTGCGTAATCTCCTGAGAGTTCTTTCCACATTAGGTAAAGTGCTGTGGGGAGCTCGATATTGGTTTCGCGGAAATTAACATTTCCCTCTCACCGGGAGTTTCGTGGTGCCAAAGAACATCTCTCATTGGAGGTTCAAGGAGTCTTTGTGGGTCAACAGTAACCTTTGGGAATTTGATTAAAAATATTTGCTGACTTTAGATATCCAACATTTGAGGTGTAGGTTCTCTTGGAAGCAATTATTTTACCATGGACTCTTCGCACTTCTTTGAGGTATAATTTTTTATAAGCTTCTGGGCATGCTCTGCCGAGCCCAAACCGACATGCACCAATCTTACTCCTACTAGACAGATATCCACTTAGATTATTCATAAAAACGAATTAAAAAGAAAAGGTAGAGAACGTACCGGATTTGCAATGCAATTGCAAATTACCACTAGCTCTCTTTAGATCAACTAGATTGCTCACATCCCTGCAGAATCTGCGCCAAAAATGCTTTATTCAATTCTCAGATGCTGAAATTATTCCCAAGCGTAGGGAACTAAGGTCATTACATATTACTGTGGAAATCCATTAGTCATTTCCACAAGGAGTGGTTTCAGGGTGATCCTTAGGGATTATTCTCCAAGAATGTATACAAAGTAAAACTGGGCTGTGATTGATTGATTGAGTAACCGATTGCTAACTATTTTAAAGCAAAAGGTGAATGATAGGTTCTTAGGTTTCACTCATTGCCGATCGTAATGCTCCACCTTATTCACAATCTCGCCTAGAGCCATTGATGAATGGTCTTCACATAAGATTTTATGCATTAAAAGCTCTTTAAAACAAGAACGACGAGCGATGACAAACACTTGTTCAAATGATTTGCTCGACTCTTAGCTTTATTTCAAGGGACAAGCACAACGGTACCGAGGGCTTCGCTCACACATTGTCAAGAAGATGCCAAACTAAGGTTTTATAAGATTTCCTTTGCGGCAGCTTAGCATCGCATAATCCCGTTGGAAGCACAAAAAAGAGGAATCGAGGTTATTACCTTGAC
This sequence comes from Tetrastigma voinierianum, assembly GCA_016808115.1. Lineage (NCBI taxonomy): Eukaryota > Viridiplantae > Streptophyta > Magnoliopsida > Vitales > Vitaceae > Tetrastigma > Tetrastigma voinierianum. The sequence continues at coordinate 70,741 of JAEQBH010001944.1, read as the reverse complement.
TGGGAGGTGAGTTTCCACCATTAACCCCATCATGGAAGTTTAGGAACTCCATTGAAACCGAAAATCGATTCATATTTCTGATAAGAAACTACTCATAAATGAGACTTGAGAAAATGACACTTCAATCGCAAGATCGATATCGTGCCACGTAATCCCGCAAGAAAATACTGCTGCTATATGAACTAACTAAAGATTACACGTAATTGGTAAATTGTAATCCGAAGAAAAAAACTAAGTACTCTTTTTACTCATCATAACTCCCAGCAAAAATATGAGAGGGTTAATTTCTAACTGCCTAAAACCAAACCCTATAATCAAAAACTGCTCTTCTCTGCCCTTTATCTAAGCGAAATGATAATTCTCCTTAGCGATCTCAAAGGTGGTCGAAAGCAAGAGCTGCACCTTTGCATCAAGATTGAATTTTGCTCAAATCTCGTAAAATTGCATGTTGTACCTGGCAAGATCAAAGAAGTGTGGCACCCATCAAAGTGCATTGGTGCTCACGCTTGGGGTACCTAAGTATCACTATTTTGGTACTAGTACCATTAGTGTACCGCATGCGGGCACTGCATCATTATGTGTGGTACTCGGCACTAACGCTCCTGCAAATGCTCCTCTCACTCAACACTACCCTGTGGCTTCGACAATGCAGGCTTCCATCAACCGCAATGATCTACATTTGTTCTCCTGACACAAACCCCTACAAAAGTGTAGTACCTGAATCAAAACTGACAAGCACAAAAACATCGAGAACGATCAAAGGCACCTATTCTACACAAAACAGATAAACATGAGCCGGGTATTAAAATCCGATATAAATAAGGCCCTTTTATGTATTCACGTTTCTTCTTCAAATTGCTCCTCTTAAAAGACGTATATCCCAGCGACCCTAGAAACCCACAAATTCAAGTATCATCTCATGTTTAGGGTCTGAGGCTTTAAACCTCAATTACGTGGGCCTTCAAAATGGGCCCAAATGGGCCTAAAATGTGAAGACCCGTAGTTAAATGATAGGATTACCATCAAAATACGTGCTATAACCCGAAATTTCACGTTGACGATGATACTATGACCACACCACAGCCTGCTTCATGAATTCTAGTCGCAGTCGACCACGGCCAAATTCGGGGATGCCTAGAATTTCATGTATCTCGAGACTAAGTGAACAAACGACATGGCGACACATGACACAAGGACACATGCCATGTGGCACCAAACAAGTGGACATGTGGCACATGGGAAGCCAAGTGTCATATTCTTGTCATGCATGAACTAAGTGGGAGAAAAGCCGCATGGGAGAATCATATGGTACGGTGGATTGCCATGTGTCAAGATGATTGAGAAAGGTGTTCTACACCTAGACCAAAATGAGTTCGGTGGGGAGGAGGAGAAAAGATAGAAAGAAAAGAAAGAAAAGATAGAAAGAAGTGAAAGAAAAGAGAAAGAAAAAGAAAGGAAAATGGGAGGAAATGAGGTCCAACTTCTATTGGTCTCCAATGTTCAAATAGAAAGAGGTTTGACGGGTCAAGAAGTGAGCTGGTCTACACTCAAAGAGGCAGGAGTTCTCTTATACTCTAGTTATTCTTTGTTTAAGGGTCATTCAATGGCCATGAGGTATAGCCCTAACAATGGGACTAGTGTAAGAACAGTTGTGATCAAACTGTTGATGATTTACAGACTAGTTTCTGGGTCTTTTCTATTCCTAGAACTACAGTTATGGAACAGGTTGTGTTTGCTAGAAAATATGGGCTTTGAGTGTGATGATTTTGTGCCATGTCATTTCTAGATATGGACTGACATGCTGAACTATGTGTGTTATTTCTAGGTCGGAGCATGAAGATTCAATTCCAGGTGTTGCCGCTACTCTGAATGACATACAAAGGTGTAAAATCATGTTGATATATGCTTACTTGATGTATTAACATAGGTTATATGATGGATGTGAAATATATGCAGTAGATATAATTATCCATGAATCGTAAATGTTGCATGTAGCTCTCATTATTCATGTAACATGAAAGAACATGCAAAGCATTTCATTACTGCATATGCACTGACATCGCATGAAATCCGTGAGTGCATGGCATGAATTAGCACTATGTTTGGTGTTTAATGGTGGGCTTTGTCAAATGGACAACGTCCTAGAGTTTCAAGGTTTAAATTATGTGTGGGGTAGTAACAAGAAGGGATAGACACCTCCTCAAGTGAAAAGCCTACATCCTTGGTTAGACATATGTATCCAGGGGTGAAAGCCCGTGAAAGTGTCGGAAGGCGCACGACACCTGCAATGAGACCTCGAAAAGTTTGTTACCCACAAAAGACACATGGCTCTTTAACAGCGCTTTATCAAGGTTGTCCAATGAGTTGGAATTATAAACAAAATCTTTTGTTTTGAAATGAAGGTTTTCATACATGGAATATGCATGTATGAGGGAGTCAGTGAGGGCTCGGGATATTGGCATGACATGTGAACATTCATGTAGAAATGTATATATTATTACTCAATGTGTTTGTAAATGTTGAATCATGGAATTGCATGTGCACTTAGTGAAGTACTCTCGTAGGAGAATTCCCACAGTATCGTCACCCCGCTGCGGCAACATTTCAGGTACTAGAGGTACACCAAGAGATGGAACTCATCTAGGACCTTAGTGGTGAAGAAGGTCGAGTTATGACTCTATTGTGTATTTTGCAGAATTCTAGACAGTCTATCTAGTTTATGTTTATGTAAGAGAAATAAGTTGTGATGAAACTCGTTTAATTTGTTCAACATAGTTTGGCAAGTCTTTCTCAGGTTTTATATTGCCTTAATTATGCAGAGGTTATTGTGTTGAATTTATTGTGTTATGGAAAAAAGTTAGAGGTGCAGGAAATGCCAGAAAGGCTACTACATGTTTGAGCAGGTTCTAGGTCGCGACAAGAGTTCTTGGTCACAACAAAGTTTATTTTTTTTATTGTTCTATGTCGCGAAAGGGTAATGTTACGTCGTGAAATAGAGTTTGGTCTAGACCAAGAGATTTTATGTCACGACAGAGAATTTTTATGTCGCGACAGAGTTTCCTGGAGTAGTGTCGCGACATGGCCTTCTTATGTCGCGACAAAGTTTGGTCTAGGCCAAGGGATTTTATGTCGCTACGGAGAATTTTTATGTCGTGATAGAGTTTCCTGGAGTGGTGTCGTGACAGGGCCTTCTTATGTCGCAACAGAGGTTGGTCAAGACTAAGGGATCTTCTATCACGACAGAGAATTTGATGTCGCGACGGAGCCTTCTGGATTTGTGTCGCGATAGAGTATTTTTCACGTCGTGACAAAGAAGGCTGGGTGCGCACGATAGGAAAGGCTGGGCGAGCACGACAGGCATGGTTGGGCGAGCACAACAGGCATGGTTGGGCGTGCACGACAAGTAGAGTTGGGCGAGCGCGATAGAGATGCTCTATCGCGACAGTAAGGCTCGGCGTTGCGTCGCGACAGGGTTGGGTACGTAGTCATAGGTACTTTGTCGCGACCGAGATTATTTGTCGCGACAGACTTTATATAGTGGTAAAAAAGGCACCCCAAGGACTGGGGCGCCACAACATGGTATCAGAGCCTAGGTTTATAAATATCTAGAGCTAGATGTCGGATACTAACGATGTAGCTAGCATCGTGACATTGTGCATAAGGATCACCAGACTTGATGGGCATGAGTTTAGATCAGCGCATCTATCAGGCATTCATGAAATATTATGTGTTATGCACTACATGATATTGTGTTATATCTTATGTAAATTATATACTTGGCAAGATAGTATATAGGAAATGTTGAACACTAGGGTGAGGAAAATAACCTTAGGGGTTTGGTGAATAAATGAACATGTTACTTCAGATTCTGATGTATATTGGTAGTGGCATATGTGCTACTAATTGAACAAGGAAAAAGAAATCTCAATTTGCTATTTGACACATGTAGATGGCAAGTCGAGGAAGGGGATGCAGGGGTCGCCCATGAGGCAATAGCCGACCACCACCTGTTTTTTACCAACAGGCCTTTGTAGAGGCTATAAGTGTTACAGCTACTACCATTACACAAGCTAGTGCAGTTGGGGGTCAGTAAGGACCGAGTAACCTCCAAAGATTTATGGCACATCATCCTCCGACTTTCACAGGGGGGGATCCAGTGGTAGTTGACCATTGGTTCCGACACCGATGCCACGAGGATCAAGCTAGCTACATTTAAGCTAGAGGGTGAATCCCACGTATGGTGGGATTGGATTAAATTCTCAAGGGATCTAGAGACGATGACATAGAGAGAGTTCTGAGAGCTCTTCATGAGTAAGTTTTTCCCAGCATCTTCCAAGCATGCAAAAGCTCGAGAGTTCCTTCAGTTAAAACAAGGAAGTATGACGTACTCGAATACGTAGCTAAGTTCATCAAATTAGTACGTTTCGGATTTGCATTATGTGGCCACGCATACGCCAAGGTGATAAGCCTGAGGATGGTCTAAAGTTGTCCATCTGAGGCAAGATTGTGGGATTCCTCCTACAAGACATGGAATCTCTATTCAGATCTAAGCAGGCGCACAGACGCCCATTCATCTCGCCGACAACCCGTCAACCTACTTGAATACTTCGCGGGATGCCTGCAACCCGACACCACTACAGGACCCAGCAGCAGTCTCCTTTGCACGAGCCTCTACCCATGTATAAAACTTGTCCCAACACCACAACAATGACCGCACACGGTCCATAGGCGAGTAAAATAATGGCCACTTGGGCCCCTGCATCAATACTCACAAAATACATCAACTATATACCATAGTTTCAAGAGTTAATAAATTACTTTTACCAAACATATATCAAATTTAGGAGTTTTAATACGTTATACAAAATTTAATACCTAAAGCCACAACCCACTTTCTTCTAAACGCGCCTCTAGAGAGCGTCGTCCCTCCTATACACTTCGCACCTGAAATAGTGATCCGACAGTGTGAGCAAAGCCCGCAGTGAAAATTTCTACATGGGTTACTCCCCACCCAAGTGCATGTCATGGCAAAACAAACACTCAAGCAAATACATGATCCTACTTGAATGTCTACATGCCCAATCCCATGTCCCGAGTCCTCACCAACTCCCTCACACATGCCTAAACCAAATGCGAGTAAAATATCCAGTTTTCAAAACAAAATATTTTTGTTCTCGAAAACTTACTACCGAGTTTCGATAAAATTTATTGGACAAACCTCTTAGGCGAATCTCTTGGATAACCCTCCAAAACAATTCATGGACCCCTTTGACGTGAATTGTTGGACAATCTCCCAACATAATTCTCTAGAAAATCTTCCATCGAAATTTCTTTCACAAACATTTTTCCTTTTTATTTTCTTTCATATCATGCACTCATTCCTAATATTCTAGGGTGCCCCAGTGCATATGGAATGCATTATGCCAATCCCAACAACTCATACTAATATATAAAACATGTATATACTAACATAATTAATCCACATAAATCATGTTATTCAAATTCACAATCAATAATACCAAAATTAGCTCACATGGGCTAATTAACAAACACAAGCAATTCATTTTGAATCACTCAACATCATAAAAATTCACACCAAAAATCACGTGAATAGTGAAACCCTTGGGTTGGCACTGTTCACAGCCACACAAGTAGGAAGTTTCTCCATTGGGTTCAAATGTTTCGAGATTCGAAATTACGCCAACTGCTTCTCGTGACATTCCTAACCATTTACATGGATCTTAGCCAAAGAATAACACAGTAGAAAGATCCCAATTCTCGAGTTGTCGAACTCCACCAAATCTGTCCACGCCAGAAGCTCTCGCCCTGCGAGCAGATCAACTCATTCGCTTCCATCGGTAACCGACAAATCTAACGCCGGGGTTCCAAAGCAGGCTCACACTTTCTCTCTCTATATTCTCAAAACCCAACTCACTGCTACTTTTTCCAGCCACTGCACGTTTTCTTTTTCAATTTGAAGAAGAAAACTATTCATCCTTGTCTTATTCTCATTAAACTTTCCAATAATTCCCATCTTGTCCTTTTGTCTTGATTTTTGACACTTGGCACAATCTAGGCCATTCATCTCATCCTCTCACTAATCATGCAACATTTTTCACATGAGTACATGTAGTAGGTGACTTTTTTCACAACATATGTCTCTCAAAAATAAATACTAAGACTCACACTCTATGTCTCTAAAAATGTGAAATTTCGACTGTCTCGGAATTCGACGAAATTCGACGTGGTAGCTAGATTTCGTGAGACGATTCCAACGGTGAAATCTGTTCGCCATCTGAGATCTAGAAAAATTTCGGATTTTTACCAAAATTACCATTTTACCATTTTTCAGAAAATTTGAATTTTCTCGGGTTTTACAGCCATAGAGAGAGAGATAGATGATGTACGGAGCATCCGAGATACGGGTGCTGGTGACAAGAGGAAGGAGGGTCAGCCTTCTTCTAGTACAGGCTGTAAAGTGAAACAATAGATTATCTACAAGCATAAGCCGTAAGCCCGGGAATTTCTAGATCTCGACGACGATACTGCACTACACCGTCACAGCTCGCCCTCATGAAGTCTAGTTGCATTGTTAAGAATTACGTTAAATTCCGGACTGGAATTTCACGATCTTGAGGCAGCGAACAGAACATGCATGACACTTCGACACGAGACACGTGCCATGTGGGCACCAACAAGCGGACACTCGCACACGGGAGCCAAGTGTCATATCTCTTGCTGGGCGCATGAACTAAGGAGAAAGCTTGAGAAACACATGGCATGGTGATTGCCATGTGCCAAGATGATTGAGAAAGGTGTTCTACACCTAGACAAAAATGAGTTCGGTGGGGAGGAGGAGAAAAGATGAAAATAAGAGAAAGAAAAGATAGAAAGAAGAGAAAGAAAAAAGAAATAAAAGAAAAAGAAAAATAAAGGAAAAGGGGAGGAAAGGAAGTCCAACTTCTACTGGTCTCTAATGTTTGACCAGCGAGAGGTTTGACGGGTCAGGAAGTGAGTTGGTCAGCAATCCAAGAGGTAGGGGTTCTCTCCTACTCTAGTTATTCTTTGTTTAAGGGCCATTCAATGGCCATGAGGTGTAGCCCTAACGGTGCGACCGGTGCAAGAACAATTGTGATCAAACTGTTGATGATTTACGGACCAGTTTCTGGGTCCTTTCTGTTCCCAAAACTACAGTTCTAAAACAAGTTGTGTTTTTCGAAAAATATGGGATTTCAGTGTGATGATTTTGTGGCATGTCATTGCTAGATATGGACTGACATGCTGACCTGTATGTGTTGTTTCGGGGTCGGAGCATGAAGATTCAGTTTGTGTGTTGTTACTTGATTGAATGACATGCAGGTTGTGTAAAAATCATATTGATACATGCTTACTTGATTCTATGATGGATGTGAAATATATGCAGTAGAAATAATTATCCATGAATTTTAAATGTTGCATGTAGATCTCATTATGCATGTAACATGAAAGAAGATGCAATGGCATTTCCTCATTGCATAAGCACGAGGATATCGCGAGAAACGGGTGTGAGTGCATGACATGAATTAGCACCGTGTTTGGTGTTTAATGGTGGGCTCTGTCAAATGGACAACGTCCTAGAGTCGCACGGTTTAAATTATGTGTCGAGTAGTAACAAGAAGGGATAGACACCTCCTTAGGTGAAAAGTCTGCATTCTTGGTTAGACATATGTATCCAGCCGTGAAAGCCTGCGAAAGTGTCAAAAGGTGCACAACGCCTGCGATGAGACCCCGGAAAGTTCGTTACTCCACAAAGACATTAAGGGCTTTGAATGTTAAACCCATCGGAGGTCATTCCAATGAGTTGAATTATAAACAAAATCTTTTGTTTTGAAATGAAGGTTTTCAAGGCTATGGCATATGCATGTGTGAGGGAGTCAGTGAGGGCTCAGGATATTGGTATGACATGTGAACATTCATGTAGAAAATGTATATGTATATTGCTCAATGTTTGTAAATGTTGAATCATGGACATTGCATATGCACTTAGCGAGGTTCTCGTAGAGAATTCCTCTACTCGGGGGCATTACTCACCTACGTTGGGAAAATATTTCGTGCAATCGGAGGTACACCAGGAGATGGAACTCATCTGGGACCTTAGTGGTGAAGAAGGTCGGGTTATGACTCCATTGTGTATTTTGTAGAATTCTAGAGTCTATCCAGTTTTTGTTTATGTGAGATAAAGGAGTTGTGATGAAACTTGTTTGATTTGTTCAACATAGTTTGGAAAGTCTTTCCCAAGTTTTATATTGCCTTAATTATGCATAGGTTACTATGTTGAATTTATTGTGTTCTGGAAAAGAGGTTAAGGTGCAGGAAATACCAGAAAGGCTACTGCATGTTTGAGTAGGTTCTAGGTCGCGATAAGAGTTCTGCAGTGACAGAAGTTTTTTTGTGTTCTATCAAGCAAAGGGTAAGATCGCAAGTCCTCGACAATGTTTGGTCCAAACCAAGGGATTTTATGTCATGACAGAGAATTTTTATGTCGCTACAGAGTTTCCTGCAGTGGTGTTGCAATAGGGTCTTCTTATGTTGCGACAGAGTTTGGTCAAGGCCAAGGGATTTTATGTAGCGATAGAGAATTTTTATGTCGCGATAGAGTTTCCTGGAGTGGTGTCATGACAGGGCCTTCTTATGTCGCAACAGAGGTTGGTAAAGACTAAGGGGTCTTTTGTCGCGACAGAGGATTTGATGTATCAACGAAGCCTTTTGGAGTTGTGTCGCGACAAAGTATTTTCAGGTCACAACAAAAAGGCCAAGGCACGCACGATAGGCAAGAAGGGCTGAAAGGCCAACAGATGCTCACATGATATGAAGGCATGGTGTCAAGGCCACGACAGGTCATGCACACGACAGAGGTGCTTTATCACGATGCATTTTATGCACAAAGGGTAAAAAAAAAAAAAAGGTATCCCCGAGACTGGGGTGCCATAAAAAATCAACCCAAAACCAACCCCGAACGTCGCGCTTTCACTTGGTAACTTTGTGATGTCGGGCTGCAGCGTTTCTGAGCTCTCTGCAATGTCGTGACGTTTCTACAGCTCCCCTGGTTTTGCACTAACTTCCCGAGGCCATCACTTCTTCGTCTGAACTTCAATTTGGGTATTCTTGGTACCGTTGAAAAGAACTTGAAGTGTAAAATCTATATATGGCCCTAAAGAACACTTTATAAAAGATGATACATACTGAATTTACGAAATGCTCCAACTAGTCACTTTTGAGCTCTCTTCTCTTCTTTCTTCAACTTCCAAGAGTCATAGTTTGATCATTTGATGTCCAAATTGAGTGAATAAGGTCTTTTTGGAAAGCTTGATAAGTCACATATCCATCCATATAAAGATTGTATCCATTTGGGATCATCTTGCATCTGAAATCATTAAAACACAGTAGCTACTACTGCATGGGTAATTTGATGATTTTCCTTCTTTTTCGTTCATTTTTGCGCAATTCCACCAAATGGTTGTCCTAATCATCTAGATGAATATATGGCTAGAAACAACACTTTATAAAAGATGATACATACTGAATTTACGAAATGCTCCAACTAGTCACTTTTGAGCTCTCTTCTCTTCTTTCTTATACTTCCAAGAGTCATAATTTGATCATTTGAAGTCCAAATTGAGTGAATAAGGTCTCTTTGGAAAGCTTGAGAAGTTACCTATCCATTCATATAAAGATTGTATCCATTAGGGATCATATTAAATCTGAAAATATTTAAACACAGCAGCTACTACTATATGGATAATTTGCTGATTTTCCTTTTTTTCGCTCATTTTCGCGCAATTCCACCAAATGGTTGTCCTAATCATCTAGATGAATATTTAGAGCATTAGGACACTTATTTAGCATAAAAACTACTAAAAAAATAAGTAAAACATAGGTGTCATCAAGTACCATAATTTTTTTATCTCCAAAATCTCTAGAACTTGCTCAACTATCGTTTGAGGTGAAATCCTAGGTGTCAACTTTTGGGAAATGATATAGGTCATCCTCATAATTGGTTGAGCCTTTCTAGCCCACCTTTTAATTGCATCGATCCATAGTCACCCAATTCAAGCTTTATAAGCCATATTCCATTATTGAGAACCAAGATTAATCACCGAAAAACCCTTGTTGCTATTTACCTTTCAGTCAATAACCCTTGTTTACCCTTAACATGTCGTTTGAAAAGAAAAATCATAAGAGAACATGTGGTGTGAATGAGAAGTTTGGTGGAAGTAGTTGTGCTTATGAGAAAAAAAATCAAAGGAGTTAGGGTGTGGAAAAAGCAAGAAAAGGAACAAAAAGCTAAAGAACTCAAGAGGGAGTGAGTTCAATCTTATAGCCTTCTTGCCTTGAGCCATTAAGTCCGTAGGGGTGTTTAAACACTTAGTAACCCAAGACCAACTGGTCTAGGAGTCACTGACCTAAAACTCGCTACATGGGGTAAGTAGAAAGCTTAAATAAGCTGGACATTGCACCACTTCTGGTCTTAACATTCGACAAGAAGGAAACTTCTTAGTGATCTTAGAGTAGGATAAAATCAAATAAGTTTGGGGGGAAAGCAGTATAAATAGCACAACGATGCAAAAGGGCATAGGTTTGAAAGATTCAAGTGCAAATATAGTCAAACATGAGAGAATGAAAATGTTTTGACAAGATTTAATAGTTGAAAAATGTACATGTGTGTTTTGGGTAAACTTAAGCCTAAATGACTTACTCATCTACCCTTCTACCCAAGCCATACATTACAAGCTTATGAAGACTTATTGATCCTAAGAGTTGTGAAACGCCTACATTAGTGGAGAATGATACGCCAAGCAAGCCTATGGAGTTTCGATCACTCTAAAAACATGGGACTCCCATGTAAGTGAGAGATCCTCCATTCCACTCAAGTTCTCTTAATTCCATCTAAATTCCAATTGGTTGAATGAGGGTAGGACTTCACACACACACGCAAGAACTGTGGTTTAGGTGCATATGGCTTGTGGTCACCCCATTATGTTTTATAGAACTCTATCTTGAAATATTCTTTGTGTAGTGGGAAGCATAATCCTTGAGGAAAAAGTTTCATAAATTGTTGATCTTGTCAAGTTCACTATTTTTACTTGAAGCTTTTAATGGAAATGAGAATTACATCTTTATCTTTGCTTGAGGACAAGCAAAATACTAAGTTTGAGGGTGTTCGATAAGTGTGAATCTTGTTAGCATTTTTAATGTACTTTTCACACGTTTTATACAACTTTAATGCTAGATTCACATTAATATCGCTAAAAATGCTATAATCCCCTATTTGATTGTGGTTTACATATTTTGAATGAAAACCAAGTAAAATGATGGAAAAATGGTAGAAATCAAGCAAAAAGGAGTCAAGTGATTAAGCATGCCTTGCTTCCTCGTGATGGTTGTGTTCAAGTAGATGAAGGCCATAATTCATCACAACGGCAAAGGAAAACAAGGACAAAACTACAAATTCGTCGCGATGAAGGTTGATCTGATGAATGGCAAGCGTTACGGGTTCGTCGCGATAAAGGTGTTTGTCGTGCTTCATCGCAATGAAGATCCTGCTCGTCACGACTAACCGTTGTGGACTGGAACAAATTCATCTCAATTACGGCCCATCAATGGCTCATGTTCCAAGGCTATAAAGATATGTTTTTGAGACAAAGTGAGGGTTCGCACTTGGAAGGGTTTGGATCTGGAGTTGATGAGAGAGATGGACATGAAGATTGGAATCTACTCATGAGAGACTCTAGGATCTGAAAGATGAAGACGGAGGATTTATCGATATTCAGCATTAAAACTTTTTCTTCTTTGACTTTCATGTTTTATCCAAGTTTTATGATGTTCTAGATTTTCATTATGATCAAAATTTAGAAACTAGGGGCTCACAACTCACATGAAGCTTATATCTAATTACTAAATTCCTTCTTCTATTGTTTCATGTCATTGAACCTTTATTGATTCATACTTGGTTTTATTTACATATTAATTTTTTATCAATCTCATTGTGGTGAGTGGTCCTCTACGAGAACTAAGAAGGGAGTAGAGAATTCGACATAGGTGAATCAACCTAATAAGCCTAGTAGTGTAGAAATTATTGGTAATTATGAGGCATGTGAGGCTCTTGGGTTTTAAAGCACCTTTAGTGCTTGGGGTTGAGATGAGAAGTAAGAAACCTAGTATTAGTTGGTAGGTTATTTGACCTCGAGAGAGGCTTGTAATTAAATTAGTCAAGAATCGCCTTGGAGAACTTTCTCAAGAAACAATAGTATAGGATTCTGGTTCAGATATAAGTGGATTGTCCAATTGTAGCAAAACCCTAAAGCTTTATTATCTCTTGGAACCCCTTACTTGTGTTATTAAATATGTTAGATTAAAACTCAGCAGTTTAATTTAAATTATGTTTAAACCCATCACAATTGACCGTTTAGATATTAGAGAAACAACCCAATTTTGGTACTTAGCATCCCGTTTTTCCCTGTGGATAGATCTTTGTACGCAAGTACATTGTATTACTTGACAAGCGTATACTTGCACGAATAGGCACTAATTACACACTTTTTCACATATTTTAATTGCATAACACGCAAAACACCTATCACTCCCCCAGCATAGGTATCTACTTGACTTACTCATGCTATAGTAGGTGAGAGACAATTTTTTTTTTTTTGTCTTTTTAAATAATTTATACTTCAAATATTACTAAATGATGCAATTTATTTTGAAATTTTTTTTCAGATTATATATATGGGAGCCATATACTAAAGATGTTATCTAAAGACTCCCAAATTATTATACTTCCTTTGACTTATGGTTGACTATGTCACCCCTTATTTGTTTCCATGTAGTAGAGTGGCATAGACCAGATCGTGTTCTGAGGTAGTTTAGATTGATACAGTGTATACCCAAGAAATGCGACACAGAGCCGAAATTACATAGATATGATTTGAGGGGTCGACATGATTTAGATTGGATTACTATTCATCATTACTATATTGAAAGATGGGAAGCTAGGCTCAATCATCTTGTTAGAGATAATGCACCATCCACTTCTTTTGGTATAACCACCCATATATGATGTGGTATCATACCATCACTCGCCTTTATAATCCACATGGATCTTCATCAGAGATAGGGGTAATCTTTGTCATAATATGTTTTTATTTTTTATTCTACTTTCTTCATAGTTTCTAAATATTTACATTTTCATTCTTAAATCTTACAGAATCGTAGGTTGCAACAAATATATCAATGGACAGCTCCACATACTCCAAATATTGGTTATCTTGATGAAATTCATCAATTCTATGCAACCACTTTAGAGGCAATACATGAGTCCGATAGGATGCTTTTCCCCTACTCAAATGTTGTTGATATAGAGAGACAATCAGCATATGCAGATTTAAAGACAAGAGGTGGTAGGGTACAAACTAGAGGTGGTGGGGTTCAGACTAGGGGTAGTGGGGTACGAACTAGAGGTGGTAGGATGTGAACTAGAGGTGGTGGGGTGCGTACGAGAGGTAGTTAAGTACGGATTGAAGGTGGTAGCGTACAAACACATAGAGGACATATTTCTCATGATCAATACTTCCATACCAATTATACATCACTTCCATCCATTGATGAAGAGGTGATACAAGAAGATGTTGGAACATCATTCATCTAAGCGGTATTGTAGTTCATACTGGTGGATTTTATGGATTTTATAATTATATTATTATATCGATGGTCCTGATTTTTATATACCTATGTCATCTATTGTGGAGATGTTATCTACTCCACCTACAACACCACTTATTGCTTTGTCACCGTTCATTCCTATATCACTTGTTCAACAAAGAGATTATCTAGTTCAAGATCAAGGACATGTGCATAGGCAAGGGCGAGGGTGAGGGCGAGGACAAGGACAAGGAAGATGCCAAAAATATTGTGTAACCCTAGATGACCCCTCAAGTCAATTAGAGTTAGAAGAATGTCACTGACGCCCACAATGGAGGAGGAAGCCCCCTTCATGTGGCACACATTGATGCCTTTTATATCTCAAATTGTTGTTTGTTAGATCATTTATACTTATATGCATGTTAACTTTTAATAGTTGCTAGTTTGTTTATGCTATGATATATGTTAATCTATATTTTTTTATTATAGAGTTACTATCTACCATCATTTAATTTTAATATTTTAGGGTTGTTAGTAAACCAATGTTGTTACTTTATTAGTTAATGCGACATGTGACGCCCCAAATCCCGAGAGTCCCGTTGACCACCAACTCCGTGAACCCAGGTATCTCATATCATGAGACCACAGAATAAAATGGCCACGCTTACCATACATCCATACTCACCAAAATGTACATTTTATACAAAAAGGAGTTAATTTACAAGTTGTTTTAATTGGCTAAATTATCCAAAGTCAAGCTCCACGCATTTTTACAAAATACATAACAAGGCCATATCACATTTCTTCTTCTCTAAGACCCTGATGCTTCTCATCCCTGTGTCAACCTTCAAGACCTGAAATAATTTTTTTCCCCGATAAAGGTGGAGTTAAAGCCTAGCAAAGGAATTATCCTACATGGTTTACCCCACCTAAGCGCCACATAATGGCAAACCAACATTCAAAGCAAAACATGTAAATGTCTTACCAAATGTCTACATGAAATGGACTGAGAATGCACCCAATTCCTTCCCACTCGAGCCCTCACTCGACTCCCTCACGATGCCTAAGCCAAGTGCGAGAAAACACTATTTTCAAAACAAGCCGCTGTTCGAAACATAATACCGAAGCCTAGCAGAAATCTATCGGACAACCCTCCGAGGTGAATTGCAGCAGAATCCTCCGAAATACTAATGGTCTTCCTCCGAGATGAATCCATCGTGACAATTCTCCGCCGCAATTCTTCTAAAATCTTCTTGAAATTAATTTAGCAACCACGCTTTCTTTTTCATGTCATGCACTCACACCTATTATTCTAGCACCCTAATGCATATGAAATGCAATATGCCATTTCACAACAATTCATGTTAATATATTAAGCATGCATATACTAACAAAATTTATCCACAATCATCATACGTGTTAATATATCAAGCATGCATATATTAAAAAAATTTTACACGCAACATGTTATTCATTTATAGCAATAACACCAAAATTAGCTCACATGGGCTAATAAATAATTTAAGCAATTCATTTTGAACTGCCCAAGCAACACAAACCACACACAAGATCACGTGAACAAGATAACCTCAGTTAATAAACCGGTCCAAAATTTCAACTTTATCCCACCCGAGGACTGAAACTCACGCGCCATTTTGGTCCCAAACACTCGAACCACTCAACAAGGTTCTTAAATAAGGATTGGGAAACTCAAGTAGGAGAAAACCCCACCTCCCTGGAAGGAACTCCACAAAATTCAGATCCACAGCTGTGAATGAGCAACTTTGCCTTCGTCGCCGGATTCGACTGGTTCGACCACCGGAGAATTCTGTGAGAGAAGGTGGACTCTCTCTAAAAATCTATTTTCTTTCTCTTTCCTTCTCCCAAACCTATTGAGAGCTGGGTCAAGAGCGACTCATTCCTCCACGCGATATGCTGCCCACCACGACAAGCCTGACTCTTTATCCACTTATCCCTTTACTTTGGGATTTAACAAACGGCATCATGCCACGGTCCACCCACGGGCCCACACTTGAGCCTCACGCTTTGACTGACTCTACACACGACACGCGACACCTCTCGTTCCACTGAAAATGTGTCAAATGTCCCGCACTACTCCCGTCTCAAAACGTGGAAATTCCGACCGCCCCCGAATTCGACGCCAGAAATCTAGATTTCTACGGTGCATTAACTCCAACTAAGTGAAGTCTGTTTCATCATCCAAGATTTAGAAAAATTCCTGATTTTGACCGAAATTACCATTTTACCCTTTTTTCAGAAAATTAGAATTTTCTCAAGTCTTACACGACATATGTTGGTTTGTTATTTTATTTATATAGATAAGTTATTTAGAATTTTTATTCATAATTTTTATATTTAGAATTATAATATGCTTGATTGTAAGGGATAATAATTTTTTTTTTTTTTGAGAAAAATAATTTCATTGATTCCGACTAACAATACATCGATAGAAACATAGAATCAAAACCTCTAAATGTGACGCCCCAATCCCGGGGTGTCCGTTGACTACCCGTTAACTCGCTAAACACTCCTCGTGGATGCCTGGGTGACCCGACCTCTCTCACGAAAAATCTGCAGAAGCCCCTTGTACAGGAGCTCTACCCATATACAAACCTATCCCAAACAATCCAATATAACATTTGATAAGGAGTGAAACGCCTCGGGGCCCCATACAATATACTCATCAACATACCAACTATATGCCATAGTTTCAAGAGTTAATTTTACTTTATACAGCATATATTAAAAGTTTAAAAACATTCTAATGGCATGCTAACATAAAACCAAAGCCACATCCCGGTTTTCTTCTAAAGCGGTCTCTATAATGAGTCAGTCTCTCGTGCGCCCCGCACGCAAAATAACATAATCTCGGGTGAGCTAATGCCCAAAAGAAGGAATCACCCTAAATGGGTTACTCTCCACCTAAGTGCATATGCAATGCTCCAAAGTAAACACACATTCAAGCAAATTCGTGATCCTACTTGAATGTCTACATGCCCGTTCCCATGTCTCGAGTCATCACCGACTCACTCACACTTGCCTAAGCCATGTATGAGAAAAATAATCATTTTCAAAACAAAACTCGTTGTTCTTGAAAATATACTACCTAATCTCGGTAAAATATGGGACTACCCTCCGAGGCGAATTGGTCAGCGAAGCTCAAATGTAGCTTCATGGTCTCTCTATCCGAAATGATCCGCTAGCCCATCTCCCAACCCACCTCCATAATATCATCCCGTGTGAAATTTCTTCACAACCATGTTCGCTTTTTCGTGTAATTATGTCATGCACTAACACCTAATCTCTAGGTTACCTACTGCATAAGTGAAAATGCATTATGCCATTTCCAAACCATTTATATAAATATATCAATACAAAGATATTCTCAATCAATTATACCATCATAATAATACGTGAATTCATCCGATCAAACATCACCCAAATTAGCTCACTGAAAGCAAATCACTATTCCATTTCCAATGGTTTCCATACACACAATTATATTCCATATAATTAGACATCATGTTAATACACAAAGTTCATGCATTAACCTACTAATCTTTATACAACCTAAGTCAGCCACATTTCCACACAATTCAATCCATTATACAAAAATTAGCTCACGTGGGCTAATTAACAAATACGAGCAATTCAATTTGAATTACTCATCCAAACACAATTTCTCACGAAAATATTTCATAAACACTATTCATGTTACTATTCACGTGTCATTATTCATTGTGTCACTATTCCACAAACCTGGGACTGTTTTTAACAGTCCCAAAAACAGAACAGTGGGCTGTCCGTGGGCAGCCCACTCACCAAACGTCGGTTCCTCTTGGTGGAACCGAATTCCATACCCATTTCCGGTCTCCTACTCACCAAAACACAATTTATTTCATAAAATATGAAACAAACACCCCAAACAGCCCTTACACAGTCACGGAAATGGGCTTCAAAAATTCTCCAAAAATTCCAACAATTCGGTCCCAAGTTTTAGGACCGATCAAAAGGCCGTTCAAGGCCTCAAACCAACCGAAACATTACAAAACACTTAAACAAAGTGTAACTTCAAGTACGATAAAACCACTACCTCACGAAGTTTGTCGAAACTCTAACTTTTTGGTGTCCACGCGTAGCACTCATTGCGTAGATCAACTTTTCCTTCAGTCCCGACGAAAACCTGCAGTCCGATTTTCGTAGATCTGAAAAAGAAACGAAGAGAAGAAAATAAAAAAAATAAAATTCTCTTCTCTCTCTCTACACTCTCCCTCTCCGTCCTGTCCGTTCTGCCCCCTTTTTATGATTTTATTTTATTTTTTCATTTCATTATTATTATTATATTATTATATTATACAGGCTATTATTATTATTATTATTTTGATACATAACTTATATTGCCTCATTCGTATGTTTCTCTCCCGAAAAATTTTATTTCTTTTCAGTTCAATTATTTTAAATGAACTATAACTCAAGCCATTTTCTGACTTCCGAGATTTCGTGAAAAAAATCATCAAGGATTTATCACCCGTAAATTCGTGAAAATATTCGACTATCTCGTGAATTTGACGAACTTCTTTTCGGTCACTAGGATTTCGCAAGATCTAATTTGAACTACAAGTAGATCTGCTTCATCATCCGAGATCTAAATTTTCGATTTTCAACCGAAATTACCGTTTTACCCTTTTTCAGAAAAATTGAATTTTTCTCGAGTCTTACACTAAAAACCATGAAGGATGAAACAACATTTAGGTTAATAACATAATGAAACGACTCAAAGCCTATACATTTGATAGTTTAGTATACACATTTGATATTATTATTGTGACTAGAATAATTTTACTCCAAATACAACATATCATCGACCATCGATTCGATTTCTTTTCTCCTCGATCAGATATATTTCAGCCACTCGAATTCTTCCAAACACAAATAAACGCCAAGGAAAACCAAATCGTCATACTAAGATGATAAAACCACTCGTCGCACCAAAACGATGACAACCACACGCTCACAAAGGTGACAACAATAGCACGAGCAAGAAGGCGATGACTAAATCACGAAAAAAAAAAAAAAAAAAACATTTAAAAACATGTATCTACGGCAGAAGAATCCACTTTATTTAAAAATTCGGGAAAATACGTTAGGGTGATTTCAAATCAAGAAGGACAAAAATCAGCCCTCCTTACTTAAAGAAAATAGGCTAACAAAGAAAAAATTGAAAGAAATTGAGGCTAAGGTTTAGAGAGACATTATAGGGATGATACTTATTAATATATAATTTTAATATGTTTGATCGTGCAAGAATCAAACATATGATTATAGGCTTTCTTTTTTTTTATTTTATAGGTTATTAATATAGAATGTTTGTGGCTTTCAAAAAAAGTATATATATATATAGGATGTTTGTTGGTTTTATAAAAATATTTATATTTTCTTTTCAAATGATTAATGCTTAGAATCTTATCTCTTAAAGTTGAAATTTTTATTCAAAAATTGTTTATTAAATAATAAATTAATTTATTATTCAATAAATTAGTGTTGGTTTTATAAAATAATTTACGATTTCATTTAAATTTATTAAATACAAATCTTATCTCCTAAAGTTAAAATTTTTATTCAAAAATCATTTGTTAAATTATAAATTAATTTATTATTTAATAAATAAAATGTATTGTAGTTAAATTTTAATTAAAGAATAACATTTAAGAGTTTGTTTATTCAAAAATTAAAATAAAACATAACTATTTATTACATATAATTATTTATTAAAAATAAAATTGATAATAAGTTTGTTTACGGTTTTTTAATAAATTTCGCCTAACAAATTGATAATAGTTGTTTCTTAATTCAAAAGTAGAAAAAAATCGGGAAATAGAAAAAATAACGAGAGATAATGATCAAAATATTCATAATTTTTTTATATTAATATCTCTAATTATTAAATATTATTTTAATATCAAATAGTAAATATATATTTTAAAAATATTACTATTTATAAATACTATATTATAATAGCTATAATTATTTTATATACTAAACTATATAAGAAAAATAAATTAATTTTATACTATATCTCTATCTCTCTCTTCATATATATATATATATATATATATATATATATATAAAAGTTATTATATCATTGTATATATATTATCTATTTTTATTCTTTAATTAGTAGTGGAATGATGTATCGACTAAAATATTAAGATAAAGATAAAAATGTAATTATGGCAATAACTATAATTTAAAAGTAATTCTTTTGGAGCAAATAATTTAAAACAATCTTAATCGTATAATATATGAATAAACAAGCATAAATTCAATTCATATTAACATCAACATATTTATTTTTCCAAAAAAACAACAACATATCTATAATAATTTTATCATTAAATTATAATATAAAATTTTATTATCAAATTATAAAAAGAAGTGGTTGCAAAGATTTAAAAAATGAAAAATGAAAGAATATTTGAAATCATCATCTTTTACAAAGACGTGAGTTCTGGGGAAATGGAGTAGAAATCGTATTTTCAAACGACAAGATGTGAAGAAAATAATAGAAGTCGTCTTTTCAAAAGACAATAATGGAAGAGGGAAAAGAAGAGGATTGAAGAAATCGTCTTTTCTAAACACGATATTGGAAGAGGAAAAAATAAGACTGAAGAAATCATCTTTTGGAAAGACAATATTAAAGAAATTGTGACCCCAAGCCGAAGTCAGATTGACAACGAATCAACTGCGGAATTCTTGTGGTTGCAGGTAACCCGATACCACCTTTGTTGTGTGTCCATTTAACTCGGGATCCATATTTTCACGAAAATTGAACAGACTCTTCTTTCTTCGGGGAGCTCTACCCAATATACAACGTGTATAACAATATATCCATAAACCATCCAGGGTCTCAACAGAAGTAGTAATGACCACACATGGTCCATATGTCCATATCCCCATTCTACAACTATATCACAATAGTCCATAAGAATTTATTACAGCACTCTTATACAAAACATATAGTCTTGGAACCGGACCGGTACCAATTACTCATGAACACCGAGTTACTCGGCACCACCTCGATAGATCCACGCTATAGGATTACATTCATTCATATTTAAGCTAAAAATATGATAATAATACATAAATACGACCAGTAAGGAGTCCGATGGCGACCCTCATATTAACTATATACGACTATATTGGCAATAGTCCCAAAGAATTTAATTACAATTCTTTTATACAAAAATACATGCTAGAACTAGTTTGTCTTAAGCACTTTTTACAAAAAGATTTATCAAACCCACATGTCGGCCTTCTTAGTAATCACGACCTCGTCTGAGCGTCGTCAATCGATGTAAACCCTACACCTGAAAGGGGGTCCCATGACGAGGTGAGCAATGCCCGATAGAGAATAATTCCTACTAGCGCTACTCTCCACCTAAGTGCACATACAATGCCATATCACACATTCAAGTAAAAACTTACACATTCCTACTCAAATGTCTACATGCCATGGATGAGAATGTGACTCACCCTGTCCCATGTCCCAATTCCTCATCGACTCCCTCACATGCATATGTCAAATGTGAAAATCATCATTTATGTTCCATCAATGACCATTTTTTCAAAACAAAAACTTTTTGTTTTATAAATCAAAATCCATTGGACAATCTCCGATATCAACTTGTTTTTACCAAGTTCCATGTGTTTTTGTGGGTAGCGAATTTCCAAGGTCTCACCGCAGAAGCCGCATGCCTTGAACACTGTGAACACTATTGGTGGTTCTGTATGTGACAAGATATCAGGTTTTCTGAGATGTTTATCACTTCTGCTTGCTCTTGACTGCGTAATTTTCATTTCCTTTTCTTTCATGCTTAGTGAGACTCATTTTGGACTTTGTGCATTTACCAAGCCCACCATCGAACCTTAAACACCGATGTCGATCTCTACCATGTACTCTTGTGTGCCATCGAACACCAAACATAGTGTCGATCTTTACCATGCACACTCACATTTTTTTTTTTTTTTTTTACCACACCCATGTCGTACGATGTCATTATAAATACAATGCAATGTCATCGCATGTATCTCATGCTACATGCACAATGAATGCCACATGTAACAATACAAATCATATTTCATGCCAAGTATCATGGATAATCATATTTAATACATATAATGTACATCCATTCAATTTAATATGCTTATCACACATATTTCAAAACGCTTCAATACAATCAACATGTGATTCATTCTTCATGCACTACAAGCATACATCAGACCAAGCATCCATCATATAAGCAAAGATAATTTGGTATCCTTTACCAATTGTGGCATAAACAATGCCCACAACAATCCACACAGCTCTTTGAAAAGATCAGGAAACACCCAAAACTGTGAGTACCAAATTCCATTCACTGGAATATGGTTAAATTCTAGACTCAAAGATCTTTTCATAGAGTCCAAGAACGCGTAAATTGGAGTTCGGACGAGAAAGTTATGGTCGTTCGAAGTCGAAGCCACCAATTCGCATGGGTGTGCGAAAATTGTTCAGACTCCAAAACCAAGCACTACACCCACGGCCAACACTCGGCTAGCCCAAACCACAAAAGCGGTCAGGGTTCGGTCCGGGGCCGATCATCCATAATGGCGGGTTGGATGCCTAGCCACCTACGATCTGAACCAAGGCTACACCACGGGTAGCCAAAGAAGTCTAGAATTCCAGTCTCGAAATCTTTGGATTCGGTCATTAACCGTCAAATAAACACAGTGCACCGATTAAGTTGAACCAAAATGGCCCCTTACATGGCCATTAGGCAAAAATAACCGGTGGTCGCGGAAGGCTACCTTTTGGAGCCTTGTGAGCCCGCGGTTTGGTACCCAGCGTAGCTCTCATGGCATGAGCCCGACTTGTCTCTTGCCCCGACGCGTTTCGACCGTCGGAGATCGCAAAGGGAAGTGTCGTTGCCCTTTTTTTTTTCCTCTCACTCTCAACGCCTCTCCCTCCTTTTTGTTTTTCCTTTTCTTTCTCTTTTTCCCTTTTTTTTCCTTTTCTTCTTTTATTTTCTTTTCTTTTTTTCTTCTTTTCTTTCTCTCCTTTCTCCCTTCCCCCGCGGATTTTTCATTTCCTTAGTGAGAGAGCTTCCTCTCAACGTGCCTATTCATTTACCATGTGTCACCTTTTCCATGGTCCATGTGTCACATGGACACATGTTCCCTAGGTGGCACTCTCCCTCCCCTTGGCTCTCATGCCATGTGTCCCTCTCCATGGTGCCATGTAGCGATACTGATCCATGCCAGTGGCACCACCCCATGTCACGGGCCACCCAGGTGCTAAAAGCGTGAAATTCAGGTAGATGCAGGGAGATTGACAAGGGTGTTGGAGTAAGCCCAGGATTTTTGCGAGATAGATTGACAATGAAGTCCATTTGTCATCAGGATCCTAAAGAATTTCAGTTTTCCCCTTGTACTATAGCGGTAAATTACTGTTTTGCCATTTTTCAAAAAAATTGAATTTTTCCTAGGTTTTACATTCTTCCCCCCTTAAAAGAATTTCATCCCCGAAATTCACACACACAATCACATGCATATGCTACAGAATCGAACAATACTCTTGCCCATAGGCGCATAAGTAGAAAAATGCAGCAGACAATCGGTGATCTGTCGGCCTAAGTTTGAGGTGTAACAGACACACCCTTGGGTCCCAGAAGTCAGGCACAGCAGGCCTGTACTCGACCTCGGCCCATGCCACAGCCTCTCTAGCTCATCACGCCAAAATAAGTTAGCTTGTGCCACACCTTGGACTAATACTGGTTCCCTTGGCTCGTGTTAGGGTAAGGAGAGACAAACTGTGTCTATGCATGTCCCACTGATGATTGGGACTGAGGTGTCCCATAACCTTGGGATCCCTGCCTCTATGGACAATCCCGTCTCATGTGTCTAGGCATGTGGCAGTGATAGCATGTCATCTGCCTCGTCTGGCTAGATGCCCCGACTTAGCCTTGGCCTTGATAACCTCGGCCCTGTCCTTGATAACCTCGGCCCTGTCCCTGAAAACCTCATGAAGCAAAAGTCCTCTACTTCTTCCCCGAGCTAGAAGAAGGCTGAGTCTCCTTCCTCTTATCACTAGCGCTCATATCCTTCCAGGCCTAGTTGGAAGCTGTGATGACACTGCCACCATCGAATCTCCTCCTCCCTTGAGGGCCGGAGGATGATGTGCCTCGAACCTCTAGAGGTTACTTGACTCCCCTCGGTTCCCAGTGCTGAAACATTGCAATTGTAGCGGCATAACAACACTGCTACATAAGTGTAGCGATCGTTGCAACACTTGACCTCTATGAAGGTCTGTTGAGTCGGTCGGTGGTCGGTGGGTTATTACTCGCCCACCACCTCGAATATCCGCTATACGCTAGCCATCTACACGTGTCAGATAGCAATAGAGTTATCAAATTTCATCTTAGACTAACTAGTAGTGCACATGCCAACCACTAATAAACTTTAACATCATGAACTACACCATTCATCCCTTTTTCTTTAGTGGTGCATAATGCTAAACACCAATACAAATTAGTTCTCGAACTATCATGTTCATTATTTTTTCCGAACCCCTAAGGTTATGTTTTCTAACCTTAGTGTTCCACATACAATCTACCATGTATATTATTCACACAGATCACCACACATATCACATAGCATGCTAAGCACAAAACACGCAACACACAACAATGCATGATCTAGACCCATGCCCAACAATCTTAGGTATTCGTGTGCCTAGACTCTTGATATCTAGCTGAGACGAACTAGTATTAGGACCATACTTGTGGATACCCACACCTGAGCTCCCTAGGTAATGTCGTTTGCGACAAGCGATACCAAGGCTGCTGCGTACGGCAGGGGTCTGACAACCACGTCGACACGTGATTCTGTGGTTGAGTAACTGATACCACATTGTTGTGTCCCATTTATCGAAATCCGTATTTTCACAAAAATCGGGCAAAGTCTTTTTTGTTCAAGGAGCTTTACCCAATATACAACCTATATAACAATATATTCATGACCCATCCAAGGTCTCAACAGAAGTAGTAATGACCACACAGGGTTCATCTGTAAAACCCGAGAAAATTTTAATTTTTATGAAAAATGAAAAAAAAAACAGTAAAATTTGCCGAAATGGTTCAGGGAAACCTAGAAATTTTTCTAGATCTTGGATGACGAAACGGACTTCACTGTTGGATTTGTCTCGTGAAATCTAGTTATCCAAAAAAAATTTGTCAAATTCAGGGACGGTCAGTTTTCCAGTTTTAGAGATATGGCGTCTAGTGACTCCCAATGACGAGATTTTTATGAGAATCTCGGGAGTTAGGAAATAACTCAAGTAAAATTCATTTAAAATAAATTGAACTTGAACCGAGGATGAAATAAATTGTTTCGGGGCAGAAACGGACCCGAATGAGTAATGGACACATGGCGCGATGTGGGCCATGTCTCCAAACTTAAAAATTAAGTTAAACAAAAGGTTAAAATCAGATTGGGGCAAAAAATGAACAGAATTTCTCTCAAGAGAAAACGTTATAGTGAGAGATGGAGAGAGCTCCAACTTCTCTCTACGATCTACGGAGATCGGTTGGTCGGAATTCGTCGGGCCAAGAACGAAAGTTCATCTACTCGAGTAAGGGGCTATCGTGGGTATCGAAACATGGGGTTTCCGCAGTTGAAGAGCAAGGGAGTTCGGAAATCAAAGGTTTCGGTTTAAGAAGTGTCCACGGGACTTCCTAGAGTTTCTTCAACACTCCAAAAGGTAGGGATTCTTCCTACTTTGGTTTATTTTCAATTCTAGGGGCTGTTTGGTTGAGTTTTAATGCCCTAAGGGGCTGTTTGGCCATTTTTCCCTAAAGGGCTATTTGGCAAAATAATGGGTTATGGGAATAGTGCCCTATTTTGACCCTATGTGATGTCCAGTTTTTGGGGCTGATTTTCAATTCGAAAAAGAGGTACTTTGGACTAGTGTCCCTCATGAATATTGTAGCTAAAGTTTTGAACTTGAGGTTAGGCTTTTGAATCACCAAAATTGGACCTCTATAACCCAAGTTATGGTCCATTTTCTGGGACTGCCACAGGCTGCCCTATTTTGGCCGAACCTACTATCTAGATTTTTGGGACTGATTTTCGGCTAGGACAAAGTGCGAATTTGGTCTAGTATCCTTTAAGGAAATTGTAGTTCTATCTGAGAACTTGATATTAGGCTTTTGAATCACCCATATCGGACCTCTATAACTCAAGTTATGGTCCATTTTATAGGACTACTACAGCTTAGGCTATTTAATGGTTTGTGTCTAGATTTTTGAACTGTTAGGGGACTAGTTTCTGAACTGTGTTCAGAACTATTTTGTGGTCTATTATGGCCTATTGTGCGGAATGTTTTTTGGCATCTCTATGCCACAACTGGTCTTGAGGATAAAGTTGTATTTGCTTGGGTAAGAGTGACATGTTTGGATGTTAATGTGTGAAGAAGAAAGGAAGAAGGAAGGAAAGGAAGCTCATTTTTCATACACCTCCACTACCTACCGCACCATGCCCTCGCGCTATCACTCTTTACAACATGACATGTGATGAATTGGTGTGCAATGGCCATGACATGGCCTGATTGTTAGTGTGCCACTACTTGATGATGTAGTGACCTGTTTGGATGTCAATATGAGTGCTCCAACTTATTGACAAGTGATGAATGGTTATGTGATGGCCGTGCATGGCTTGCTTTGTGTGTATTGTCATTGCTTGATCGTAGAGATGACATGTTGTGTAAGCACGTCCCCAGAACTGGCAGAGCCGATTGGCGAGTCGAACCCGAAACCCGGGACCTTCGGTTTTATTTCTTTTTATTTTCAGGTGTTATTAAATTTTCTTTTCAAAGTGTCGAGACCGAATCCAGTCCGACCGAATGGCAGTCCGGCCGGGCCAGTTTACTCAAGCGTTTTCATTTATCTTATCAAAACATTTTATTAATTCGTTGATTCGCGGAGCGGTTTCGATTTTGGGCAAGCCCATAATTATTTACAATTTGATACAATTCGGTAGGCCCATAAACATTTAGCCAAAATACATTTACAAAAGAAGGCATTCATGCCTTTTCAAAATGATATAAATCAAGATTCGGGGTTTGGCCTTTTGTTTACAAATACCACTTGTTGAAGAGATTAAATCTGAATTACGAGTATACTTATACGCCGTGATACTCTCCTCTATATTTCTGCCTTCTTGCGATCTTGGCCTTCTTTTTCTTTGCTTACTCGATACTTGCGCATAGATAAAAACTATACGCTAAGCATTTTCATGCTTAGTGGTTCTATATAGTTCTATTTCAATATTCAAATTTAACTTGACATGCATTTAACATCAAACCATGTCTATTATATCAACATATACTCATGCTAATTGTTGGTTGTCTCATTCTCGCACCTATGTAAGTGTGAGTGATGGATCAAAACATAAACACAAATTTATAGCGTTATTACCCAAGGACTATTGTCTAATCCCCAGCAATAATGCCATGAAACTTGTTTGTTATATTTCTTTGCAATTATACTGATTAAAAATGGTTTCCTTAAGAGTAGCTGAATTTCTTTCTGGTTTTGATCCATGATTACCGCAAGATGTCTGGTCGAACAAGTAATAAAGTGGATTTAAGTCGGATATTGATCCACGAGATCTGAGAATTCTCAATCAACTGCACGTACTTTCAGCTCTATACTATTTGAGCCCTTGATGGCCCGATGGATAGAAATTCACATCACGACCTTTAAAATAATAAAAAGAATAAAGATATGTAAACTAAGAAGCGAAATGAAATAATGCTTAAACTAAAATAAAAATAAAAATAAAAATATTAAAGAAATAGAATGGTCAGTTAGCTTTTAAAGGGATGCATTGAAAATCGGCTATTGTGAAACATCAATTCTATGACGACTCTATGCTTTGCTTCATGAACTTGATTTAGAATCAGTCAAGGAAGATGGTAATGCCATGTGGATTTCTCATGCGACACATTTCATCATCTAATCTTCCACTGTTTCTTTAGAAGACGGATTAGATAACTACCTGTCACGAGTTGCCTTGTGCAGGTATTTTCTTTTTTCCAATACTTCATACCCCAAACATGGTACATAAACCTTAGCTCTAAGACATAGGCTAAGCATGGGTTTACACTATCGCAGTTTCTCATCCTCAAAATTGGAGCGATTCATTCTTTCCTTGATTAGATCCTTGCTAACACGGGATTGAACTTACTGCTCGAATCGAGGCGAACTCTCTGCTCATTTTAATTGATAAGTCATTCAACTCATTCTCGGTTTCAAGTGAAATGAAGATTTATCGATTATAATTCACAGAGCCCATTAGATCCCCAATATTAGGTTCGCATACCCTTGAGAAATTGTTCAATACTCTCAGGAATGCCTTCTGTGTCCTCGAGAGGGCCTCCTACGGAAATCAAAGCGTAAACGATCTATTACGGGTATAGGACAACGATATTTGGATCGGATACAAAAATAAACAAAACCGTGGCTTGATTGAGGCGAAGTTCGGTAGACTCGATAAATTTACGCGGGGAAAGATAAATTCTAACAACAGTAAATTCAACGGAAGATGGGTTTCTAAATTACTTCATTACACTAACGGTAGCTCACGATCAAAAGAACTCTTTTGTAAATCCGAAAATTTGGAAGTTAAATTCGAAATTTGTTTGGACTTGAGCTTGAGCAGACGATAATTTAAGAAAATAACATTGCATTAGGCTTCAACTTCAATAACTAACATCTAGATCAGAGAAATTCAATGCAATAACAATCTGCTCTAATCTAATCCTAAAATATGACAAAACAAAAGAAAAGAAACGAGAAAATTAAAATACACGAGCCTTGGTACCAGGACTTCTGCTTTGGCGCGCGAGAAATTTTGCACCATACATAGCGGTATTTGCGCTATTTATAAGGTTACGATTTGGGCCCTAACGATGCACTTCCTTGTGGGTTTCAAAATAAGCGGCCCATTTGTTTGTTCATGTCAGCGACTCCATTTGTCTGATGCGACCTTGCGACAAATAATACGCGACCTCTCTTTCTTGTCGCGACTTCTTATCTGCATGTGGTTACAAGTCGCGACGCCTTACACGTCGTGACTTCAATTTTCTGTAATTTGTTTTGATGTCGACTTCAATCATCACGTCGCTGACTTCGTTTTTACGACCGCTGTTCACGAAGCTTTTATCACATTAGCGACTTGCATTTACAACACCTTGGATGCGATGTCGCGGCGGTTAAATGTCTCAGCGACCTCCATTCTTCGCAGTGATGCTTAGCGACGCGAAGGATATCGCGACCTTCTTCATTTATGGCGGTATCGCGACCCGCGAAGGGCGTCGCGACATCTTCTGATTCAGTGTTGATGTCGCTATCTCTTCCAACTGTCGCGACCTCTATGTTCAGTCTCTTTGAAATCTTTTAGCCATGACTTCTATTTAGTGTCCGCGACCTCCGTATCTCTTTGCTAAGCTTTCAGTGCAATCTGGCGACCTCGAGTGGTGTCGCGACATCATGTCTGCTTCTTCATTAATTCTTGGTCTTCTGATTTGGAGTTTCTGTTGCGACCTTGGTGTTATTCTTCATTACTGCCAAGGTCGTGACATTAAGTCCTTTCTTTCAAAATTAGTTGTGACTTCTTTTACTTGAGAAAATTTGTTCTTGTGGCTTTGAAAACCGGCTCCTTGTCGACCTCATGGTGGTATCACGACATCATTTATCTCCTTTTGGTGTCGCATTTATACTTGATGATATTCGACATAGACCTTCATTTGGCCTTAACTTTTAATCTGACCAAGTCATTCTTTGTCTCAACTTCTTTCTTGATCCACGACTTCACTTGTTCATTCTTCAGTTTCTTCGTCAAAGCCAAATTTGTTGATGTCGTGACTTGAAATTGCTGAAAACTGCTCTTCACATCGCTAAATTCAGTTTTGGCTTCCAGTGCATTTGCTTGGTGATTTCTTATGATTTTGCTAAAATTTGATTTTAACGTATTTTCACGCAAGTGGAATTTGAGTCAGTGTCGGTTTTAACGGACAATTCATCATTATTCTCATTATAAACTCAGAAAAATGGATTAAAAATCTAATGAGTTTTTGGACTCATCACTAATCAATTCTACATGCTTTCGTTTTTCAAGTCATTTATCATATAACAACATGCATTTTCAATGCAATAATTCAATTCACAATTCAATTTATGAGATTTACGCATATACATGAAAATCCCATTACACTCGTCAATGTTGGCTATTTCACCTTGTTATCATTCGGTAATGTGCTTATACATTTAACAATTCGATCTCCCATCATGACGGATGCCTTTTGGTGCATCAGACGATGGTATCACTTACCGGTCTCCCGTCATGAGCGGATGCCGTTTGGTGCATCAACATGGTATCCCTTAAATGCCATACGCCATCGCAGCGGATGTCGGTTGGTGCATCATAAGTGGGGCGTTTAACCCCGATCGCCATCTGTGAATGCATGACGGATCTTGGAATTAGTACATCATAAGTAGGACATTGGAGATAATTTAGGTGCCTTCGTGACGGATGTCGATTGAATTGCATCCCTTCGAGCCGGTTCATTCGATATCATTGATTCACATTTATGGCCAGTTAAGTTTGATGAATCCGACCTTATCATCATTCACATTAGTCGGTTTCAATTTATCACATTTTGATTTCATATTCACTTTTCGTATTATCTTTCAAGATATATAATCCTATGTACTTATTCCATATACTCATTCACGTACTCATTTCATAGTTACTTGGTAAACAACCAAAATTCTTGAAATAAG
Organism: Tetrastigma voinierianum; assembly: GCA_016808115.1. Classification (NCBI taxonomy): domain Eukaryota; kingdom Viridiplantae; phylum Streptophyta; class Magnoliopsida; order Vitales; family Vitaceae; genus Tetrastigma; species Tetrastigma voinierianum. The sequence goes on along the minus strand of JAEQBH010001944.1, from coordinate 40,163 downwards.
AATAGAGTCAGAGAACAAACCGAAGCTGTCGAATCTAGCTTCCTTCTCTTCGATCTCGGTCTTAGGTTAGGCGATCATCACCCGTCCCTAGTCAATAACATTCACGCCACTCTTAGTGGATAAACAATTAAACAATTTTAGTGAATTACAAATTTATTTTTTGTTAAAAGTCTTGGGTTAAGACACTAGAATTACGCCCAAAACGGCTAACCAGCAGAAATGACGAGTGCAGTACATTTTTCACCTAGTTCTAACCTTAATTGAACCCTAGGTAATCATTTCTTAGGGTCCTAGACATCGGTATGCGATTCACGGGACTTAATGATGCAACATGCGAGAAATGGGGCTCTTGGAACAACACAATAGGTACACCTTTGACTGTGCCGGTGCGGGTTACCCTCTGCACAACTTTGTCTTGGGTGCGCCTTGACACATCTTAGGTGCGGGTTACCAATACATCTGTCTGGGTCACGGCTCGACTGTCTTAGGGTACACCTATGGGTTTGCTTTCAATGTGCGGGATTTTGCATTTTCACACATTTTTCATCCACAGCTCTTCTCGATTCGTCCCATATCAAAATCCACCATGGAATCTACCTAAAAAGCGACTCGAATATGGTTTTAGACCCCATAAAATTCATTTCCTCAGGATTAGGGCTTTTCACCCCAATCGAAATCAAAATATGAGGTTAGGGTTTTAATTTTTCTTGCCTTGAACCTCTTCAAATCTCTTCTTGTATGATGCTTGGTCTTTTAGGAACAAGAAATGTGGAAAGGATCACATCAAAGCTTGATCTCTTGCAAACCCTAGCTTCTTCTCCTCCATTTCTCTTCCCCTTCTCCAAAAACGGGATGGCTCGAAATGAGCTCCCAAGACGAGATTTGGTCTTTTATAAATCCACTTAAGTGTAAAGGGCCTTGTTTGGCCTATACACTTTATCATTCTAATTTTTTCTCTTTTTGCCCTTCGTCACTTATTCTCTTAAGGCCATGTTTGGCTCAAAACCCATTATTTCATTTAAGTCTCCTATTATTCCACTTTGATCATTCAATAAATCCAAATTTCCATTTTGACATTTTAACTCTTTATTTCACTTTCCTTATCATTTATCATTTATTTTCCCATTAGCATTTAAGCTATCATTTGACCCTTAGGTCCTTATTTTACAATTTTCCACATTTTTACCCTTTTCACTTGGGTTTATTTACGGGTTCAATCCATTTCTCAATTTAGCATATAATATTCAATCATATGCCCACACTTTAAATTTACTTTTCACAATTTATCAAATTACCCGGAAAAGCCCAAGTTTGACTCAATTCATACCCAGAATATATACTAAAATTATTATAAAAATTCTAGGGTATTTTTGGGGTGTTACATGTTGAATGTGAATGTTGATATATGCTTGCAAGATATATTGACATGAATGAAATGATGTATGGAAATTATATGCACATAGATGTAATTCTCCATGATGCATTGGTGATATACATGAGTAGGAGAGTTGCCCATGGCATTTCATTGTGCATGTGACATGATATAACATGCAATGGCATCTTGCATTGCATTTATGCACGGGACATCGCATGACATAGGTGTGAGTGCATGGTAGAGATCGACATTGTGCTTGGTGTTCGATGGTATGTCGTGAGTACATGGTAGATCGACATTGTGTTTGGTGTTTGATGGTGGGCTGGATAAATGGGACAACGTCCAAAATGAGTCTCACGGTTGCATAAAAGGAAAAAAGAAATAAAAAAATACGTGTGTTGGGTATAGCAAGAAGTGATAGATACCCCCTCGGGTGAAAAACCCGGTATTCTTGGTTAGACATATGTATCCAGCGATGAAAGTTCGTGAAAGTGTTGGAAGGCGTTACCCGATCTTGGAATGAGACCACGGAAATTCGCTACCTGAAACACCACGGGACTTGGTAAAAAACAAGTGAATATCGAGTTTGTCAATGGATTTTGATTTATAAAACAAAAAGCTTTTATTTTTTAAAAAGGATCATTAATGGAACATGAATGATGGTTTTCACACTTGGAATATGCATGTGTAAGGGAGTCAGCGAGGACTCGGGACATGGGACACAGTGAGTCACATTCTCATCCTTGGCATGTAGACATTTGAGTAGGAATGTGTTGTTTTTACTTGAATGTGTGAAATGGCATAATTGCATTTCATATGCAGGGGACATGAAATGGGTGTGTGTGTGCATGGTTGTTGTCATTCACCATTCTTGGTGAATGGGTGGTGGACTCGGTACCTTGGACGATGTCCAATAGAGTTCCACGGTTTACATGGTTGTAAATTAACACTGTGTTTGGTGTTGATTGTGCGGGCTCATAAAATGGGACAACGTCCAAATTGAGTCGCATGATTTGAAAATGGAAAATGAAATTATGTGTCGGTGGCTCAGATTTATCTTTTGGTTACACATATGGATCCATCAGTGAAAGCCTGTAAAGGTGTGGGAAGGTTTGCGAAGGCTACGGTGGGACCTCGGAAAATTCGCTACCCATAAAAGACACATAGATTTTTGAAAACAAATTATCATTGAGGTGAACATCCAAAAAGCTTTTGGTTTGAAAAAAAATGAAATTTGTTTTGTAAAATGATGATTGGATGTAATCCAAGAATTATTGATTTTATCACACATGGGTTTCGGCATTGTGTGATAGGAGTCGGCTGGGACTTGGGTTTGATGGAGTCGATGAGGACTTGGTGAGTTGCATCTCATTCATGGCATGTAGAATTCCATTCTAGGTTGCATAATCTTGATTGGAATGTGTTTTTTTTTTTTTGGTGACATGACCATTGTGCCGGGCGGGGGTGGCCACTGTAAGAGTTTACTCCTGCGGGGTGCTCACCGGTCGTGGGACCCCCTTTCGAGTGCGGGGTGTGCAGGGAGACGGCGCTCACTTGAGGTCGCCATTGTGAAGAAAGCCGAGTTGTGGCTTTGGTTCTTACTTTTGTAAAATATATTAGAACAAATTGTTTTGATATATGTTTGTGTAAAGAGTGTTGTAATAAACTCTTATGAACTATTGTGATATAGTTGTATATTGTGGATATGGACAGATGGGCTCGTGTGGTCATTACTACTTTTGTTGAGACCCTGGATGAGTCATGGATATATTGTTATACAAGTTGTATATTGGGTAGTGCTCGCCGAGCAAGAAACCTGCGCGATTTTTTGGCGAAAATATGGATCCCGATGAATGGGACATAGGTGCGGTGTCGGGTCACCAATCCGCGGGATTTTCGCGGGTTGTCGGTTGGTCAACGGACCCTTGGGTTTTAGGGTGTCACACCATCTGTCCATATCCCCAATATACAACTATATCACAATACTCCATAAGAGTTTATAACAATACTCTCATACAGAACATATGAAAATCTTGGTACGGGCCAGGTACAATTACTCGTGGACAGAGTTGGCACCACCTCGATCGTCCCTTCAGAGACCCGTTCAATCATATTTAAGATGAAAATATGATAAAAATACATAAGTCTGCAGAGTCCAATCACGACCCTCTTACCATTACATACACAGTATATTAGTAGCGATAGTCAAAAGAATTTAATTACAATTCTTTTATACAAAAATACATGCTAGAACTAGTCGGATGACGAAACGGACTTCAATGTTAGAATCGTCTCACAAAATCTAGCTACCACGTCGAATTTCGTCAAATTCCAAAACAGTCGAAATTTCACGTTTTTCGAGGAGTAGGATGTCGGATGACACATGGCATGGATTAGGAGATGCCATATGGCACCCTAAGAAAGTGACACTTGACAAAGCCATGTGGTTCACTTGATGGTGTGTCTCTCATTAAGGCACATGTTGTGTGATGTCATAAAGGAAATAATGAAATAAGAAATTAAGGGAGAAAAACAAGGGTCACACAAATGGCATGAAGAAATGAGGAGGAAACTTCCTCCTTTGACCCACATCTGATCCCGATGTTGCTCAAGGGAGGAGAAAATGAGACAAAGGAAAAGGAAAGAAAAGAAAAGTAAAAGGAAGACAAAGGAAAGAACAAAAGAAAAGGAAAACATTTAGTGGGAGAGAGCAGAGAAGGAAGGAAAGGAGAAAGCGAAAAATACATTATAAAAAGGAAAGAAAGGAGGAAACAAAGGGGTGTGGAAAGAGAAGAAAAAGGAAAAGAAAAGAAAAACAAAGTTGTCCAATTTTTTTTACGATGTTAAACGGTCGGATTCGGTGGCAGAAATTAAAAGTTGGTGCTCGACGGCTGCAGTAGGTACGAAGCAGGAAGGATCGGTGCTTCAAGCTCACAAGGGTGGGGTTTCTCCTACTAGGGTTCCTTTTCATTTAGGCCAAAGTAAATGGTAGTGTGGGGTTCAAAGGCCGACCATAGGGTGAGTTTTCGACCATGGGAATTTGTTTTAGGTCACGGGACCAGGTTTTGGTGAGTATCGGTAGGTTTTGGTGCGAGCGCTAGAAAATGCATGTGGACTTTGTTGGCCGGTTTTTGGGCCAGGTGCATGACGGAGTTTGAGATTGGTTTGATTCGGAATGCATCGGAAGCTGGTAAAATAGATAAAAAAAAAAAAAAATATATATATATATATATATATATATATATATATATACTGTATATATATATATATATATATATATATATATATATATATATATATATTCGATGTTAAGAAATTTGCAGTAGCCGTGGGTGATCGGTCGGTGAAGCCGGTATTATAGATTTTATAATTAGTATTTTTAAGAGTTTCGGGCCGAGTTTGTGGCTAAATTTGTAGCCGTTAAAACAGAGACTAAAATTTCTAGACTAAGTCTATATTTTTTTATTATGGTTGGGAATGGTTATTTTATGTGAAGTGTTTTTTTTTTGTGTGTTATTGTTGGCAATTTAATAACATGTTGAATATGTGTAAGATATGTTAATATATGTGTATTTAAATGTATTAACATAATGGATGTAAATTATATATGTTTACATGGTACTTGGCATGAAGTACGATTGAGTAGAATGTTCCATATAGTGTGCATCATACATGTAACATGAGAACTTGCAGTGGCATTAGCATTGCATATGCACAGGGACATCGCATTATGTTGGGTGTGTGTGCATGGGTGTGATCACCCATCATCATTGTTGATGAATGGGTAGTGAGCTCATACTTTGGGCGATGTTCAATAGATGTCTCACGGTTTAAAACAAAAAAATAAATAAATATAAATAATGTGTGTTGGGCGGAGCAAGAAGGGGACCGTTAACCCCCTCAGGTGAAAAGCCTAAAACATGGGTGTAAGAGACTCGCGATGTGATCCGAAAAGTTCTATAACATGGTGTAAAAGACCCATGGTGTGATCCTAAAAGTTATGTTGCCCAAAGAAGACACACGGTCATGTTTATCACATAGACTTCGGGTTGTGTGATAAGAGTCGGGATTTACTCAGGATTGGTTGCCCATTGGCACTTGCATTGGGTACTGGTGAGCCGGTAAGGGCTCAGATATATGTGTGTCATTGGTACTACTAGTGATGGTTGTCACACTGGGCATAGGCATGTGTGAGGGAGTCGGTGAGTGACTTGGGATATGAGCAGGAAGACATTCCATGCATGACATACGACATTCATGTAGACATTTTCACCTGGATGTGTATGGATTGGTTTGATCATTGTATGAGCACTTAGATGGGAAGTAACCCTTGTAGGAGATTATAACTCTTGAGAACTTGCTCACCCGTCGTGGGACCCCCTTTCAAGTCTGGTCGGGTGTAAATGGTGACCGCGTCGAGGCCCACGTGCGAAGAAAGTTTGGATGTGGCTTTGGACCCATATTTTGTATATGTATATTAGAACAATCAGTTTTAATATGTCATTTTGTGTAAGAGTGTATAATTGAACTCTTGTAAACATATCACTACATAGTTGCATGTATAGTATTCAAGGTATGGTTGAATGGGGTCGAGTGGTCGCTATGACTCATGAATGACCTGGTGTGGTATATTGAGCCCGGATGGGTCATGTGATGTATTGTTATACAGGTTGTAATTTGGATAGAGCTTCCCATACAAAATAGATTATGTCCGATTTTTTGTTAAAGTATGGATCCCGATAAATGGGACATGATGGTGTGGCATCAGGTTACCCGACACACACCAGTTTCCGCGGGTTGACGGGTTGTCAACAGGACCCTCGGGATAGGGATGTTACAAAAAACCCAGTTAAAATGTCCCAATAATTAAACACCAATTGGGCATGTACATCCACATGATCACTTCACTTAAATGTCATGTTTTTTCAATTAAAGAATTGAAAAAAAGCAAGGATTTTATCTAAAAGTATGGGACTTCTAAATGTCATGTTTATCATAAGGTCGAATTTTAATATGATCAAAATAATCTTTGAATAGAAACGGTGTATATATGTTGGGATCCTTAGGATAGAGTCCAAAGACATTAAGAAATTAAATCAAAATTTTGACAAAATTCAGTATAATTAGTCTTACAGACTTATATTTCTTTTCAACTTTTTTATAATTGTATTCGTTAAGATGTTAAGCCCCGCTCCTCATATTGTGATTGTAATACACGTTCGTGATGCTCACGATGGCTGTCTCTTTCTCAGTTCAACCATCCCTGAGAGGCAAGGGAATGGAGAATTTTGAATCGACGATACAGAACACTTACCCATGGTCCTCATACTGTGATTGTACTACATGTCCGTGATGTTCACAAGGGCTTCGTCTCTCTCAGTTCCATCACCCTTGGTAGAGAATGGAAAATTCTTAAGAAAAATAGCAGCACGTAACACTTACCCAATTTTAATAATAAGTGTTTTGTGGCCCATTCAATTGTCTCCATACTCTGATTGAAAAACTCTAAAGAAGCTCTTGAATGCGCCACGGAACACTTCTTACTAGTTTGGGTAAGTGTTTGTAATAAACTTATATTTCTTTAAATTGCTTCCTTCCCAAGGGTAGTGGAATAGAAGGAAGAGACAACTAGTGAGAGCATCAGGAGAGTCATAGTAAGCTTTTCTTTCAAGCAAGAAGGAATGAGCTATATATATATATATATAATAAAAATAACTCTATATAATTATTTTTTAAATGCCTTTTCTTTTTACTTAGTGCATTCTTATAACCCCTCAAATTTCCAAAATCAAACGAAACGTACTTCAATAGTAAAATTTCTGCTCTTTCTCAAGGCCAGCTTCAAGTTGTTGTTCAGATTATTTAAAATTTATTGACTAACTAGTGTATAAAATAAATAAAGGAAATGAAATTTAAAACTCACTAATAGCCTTGATAGGTTTAGAATTGTGTTTAGTGAAGCTTTGCTTGTTGAGATGCATCTTTACCAAGCATAGAATGCTTTTGATAAAATTATAGATGCTTGGAAGAGCTTATGAAATAACTTATGACTTCCTTATAAACTCCTTTTAGCTTAACTTCATGGGGAAGCTAATAAAAAAAACTATCTGAAGTAGAAAATCAATTATCTGTAACCATTGTCATTCTATAATGAAAAAATATTAAACAACTTAGAAAAATTATGTAAAAATAGAGTAAATTTTGAAAAAAAAATAGGGGAAAATCTTAAAATGATGAAAAAATAAGCAATTCCAAAAAATTATGTAAAAAAAAAGGTAAAAAATAGGTACAATTTTTGAAAAATTATGTAAATAATAGGAAAATTTCTAAAAAAAATGAAAAAAATAGAAAACAAATTCCGAAAACTTATGTAAAAAATAGGTAAATTTTTTTAAGAAATAGGAAAAAAAATCTAACATATAATTAAAAAAAAATTTATTGATGATGGAAAGAATGATATTGATGATGATTTTCTTGATTTAGAATTTGATGCAAATGCACGAGAAAATGTTGTGATGTTGGAAAGTACTAGTGATGTTTGTTTTTATGTTTGATATCCTTTACTTTATTGTATTTTATTGTTAGATAAAAACTATAAACAATATTTAGTGAGATATTGTTTGCCCAGGTGATAATTTGGCTGATCGATAATGGGTTAGGCTGGCCAACCAATGAATAAAGTCAAAAGAAAATGGCTCATATCCATTTGTACAAGCCCATAGATAAAATCCAGGGGTATTTCTAAAAATTTTAAATTTTTTGGAAGTCAGACGAAGCTTTATCAGAGGTGGCAGAGAAGTGAAGCAGTTATGTGTTGATGTAAAATATTTTTGAGGAACAATACTTCATAATGGAGACATGGAAGAATTCTTGAGGATCAAATCTGCACAATGGAGACATGAGTGAGTTCTTGATGAACAAGCTTCCTTAATCGGCTTGACATGGGCCAGTTACTTCATAAAGTGGAGAGCGTGGAGAAATACGAGACTTTGCTTGATAAGTCTTCTCATTCTATAAAGGAGTAGAAAGACAACCAATCAACTAATCAATAAATCAACAAATCGACTCAATCGACTCACTGTTAATCTACTTCAGCAAATCCTAGCTTTTCAACAAGCTTTTAGCAAATCTAAGCTTTTCAACAAGTTTTCAGCAATTTCAGCACTCTATTTCCTAGCTTTAGCCAAGTTTCTAGAAAATATCCAATAGTGTTATTTCATTCATTTGTAGTGAAATCAAATATTTTATGTAGCAATTCCAGCATTCTGTTTGCAAGTTCTAATCAAGTTTTTATCAATTTTCCAACACAATAATGTTTTCACAGTGAAATCTAATGTTTACTTTAGCAATTCTAGCATTCTGGTTGCAAGTATTATTCAAGTCTATCAAATTTCAACATCATGTTATTTCATTCCTTCATTAGGAAATCTAACACTTTTTCTTCAACAATTAATTCCTGCAAGATTTCCATTTGTACGTTTACACTTTCATTCTGGGGAATTGTCAAGAGAACCGAGGAGCTTACATAGCTCAATTAGAAGTTTGATTTCATGAGTCATCCCAATTTGGAAACACTTTAATTTCCTGGCACACCCGCATGCTTTATTTTGTATGTTTCGTGTGAGATTCAAAAATCACCACAATATATTTTTGGCATGCCCGATGGGACCCGTCTTTGTGAAACACCACTTGGTGGGACACATCTTTGTGAAACATCATCTGGTGATCCATTCTTTGCAAAAGATGCCACAAAAATTGAGAAGTAAAACCATTTTGGAGTCTCAAGACTCAATATCTGATGCTGCAAAAGCAGCACAGGAAGGATTCGTTCCAGCCATGGTGGAACAATTTGAAAGAAATACAACAGATTTTCTCCAAGAAGAATTTGCATCAAACAACCCATTCGGCGTGAGCGTGCATAGGTAATATAGACAATGATGATACTCATATTTCTAATGTTGTTGAGTTTTAGGCAATGATCGAGAATCTACAAAGATTGAACACATTGGCTAGACAATGTTTTGATGAAAATTGATTGCCTGGCAGAGGCTGACTCTAAATAACTCAAAGTTATGTTTTCGAAAACTAAAGTCATGTTGGAGTACGCATAAGCCTTGATAGATGAAGCTGATGAACATACCAGAAAAACATCAGAGCGAATTAAGGCTACTACTACAAAGCGAGAAGAATAATCTCAGGTATAAGAGACTATCTTGAAAGCAATCTCAAAGATGCCCAGACCACAGAGGTTAGAACTGACTTCTCTATTCATTAGACAACAAGGTAATGAGCTCCGGAGACAACTATCAATTGAACTCGGAGGGTAGGTGGACCTCACTGTTCTCCTAAATAGATTGAAAATCGATATCTTTCTCCCATAGGAAAGAAGAGGAATCCTCAACAAATTCCCTCAATGGAGAACGTTTCTAATCCTATTAGAACAAGGGGCTCCTCAAATGGTGTATAACACCAACCCAATTACACAACTTGGAGTTTATAATGAGCCACTTCCTTTAGTTGGAGGCACGGGGGGCACTATTTCACCACCCTTAGGGGTAGGTGTTAATAGAGGCTAACAGATTCTCAACCTTTTATGCAGCCACCTCCACCACCACCAAATTTGGAGGTAATAAGAGAAGCAATACAAGAACTATACGGGTTTGGCCTTAGACAAGTTAAACCCCCCTCTCGAATTCTATGCTTCATCCGTAGGCAAATAGATATAAGGGTTTATAATCCTCCTTGAATCTCTTTATTCTCTAGAGAATATGGATGTACCACCTTGGAGCATGGCGAGATTCACAAAGCAAGTGTTGTAGGGAATTGGCCAACTATGAAAATTTCCCCTATCTCAAACTCAGGTTATTTCCTAACTCATTAACAAGAGCTGCTTTTACTTGGTATGCAACATTGCCAAAGAATTCTATCATGAGTTGGCAGGAAATGGAGAGACAGTTCCACACACAATTCTTTAGAGCTGAACCCAGATTTTCTATAGAAAATTATCATGGTAACCCAGCAGAGGAATCACCGAGTCACTTTATCACTCAAGCTTTCAAAAGAACAAAGGAATAGACGCAAAATCCATCTCTAAGAAATAGAGTACGGAAGATAGCACAAGGGGGGACTGGATATAGAGCTATGGGAAGAAAATTCTCTAAGCAGTATGGAGTTCTAAAGACTTTATGAACTTAATGCTTAAGGTGACAGTATGACCGAATTACTCAAGGAAGAAAGTTAAAGGAGAAGACCTCCTGTGGAACTTACTCGCCTCGGGAGGTCAATTCGTAAGAATTGCAATAGTAGATATACTAAGTACAGGTTCCTTCATCTATCCTCTATTGGTGAAAAAGTGTCTGACTTGTGGAAGAAGTCACAAACCTCCAATACACAAGCACAATATACTTTTGATGTGACAAAGGATCACTAACTCCCCAATAAAGAGAAACTCAAAGGAAAAGTATATTGTAAGTATCATAACTCCTGGAATCATGGTACTAATTCTTGTTGGAGTCTTAGGAATATTATCCTCGTGATAGGGATCAACAAGGAATATTCGGAAGTTCCCGAGAAAAATGAGGCCATGGTGGTTGATGAAGATCCTTTCCCGCTAATAGCTTGAGTCAACATAGCTTCTACATATCTAAGATTAGTTCTAAATGAAAAGAATGATGAGAAGTTTTCCTAATGTCAAAAAATTTGAAAATTATGGATTCCTAAACAAAAACTGTTCATATATGGATGAATTAGCAATAAAAGGAAAAGTACCTATAGCCAAAGAAAAGGAATAGAATGGAAGGTATCCATACCATTCAAAACAGGATATCAAGAAGGAGAAACCCTTCAAAGAAAAAGAATGTTCCTCCAAAAAAGAGGCATACTTTTTCTAGAAAGAAAGGGCAAGAACACTTCAAGGAGGAAAATACCTCCAATGTTTGTTGTCCTTCCTCTTGTTCCACCTGAACAAAAGTGGCATGTAGTGCAGCATAAGAAATTTCCCAAAAAGCTCACTAGAATGATGCAGAGACATAGAGCTATGGAGAAGAGGAAATTACCAGAAGAAATGCCATTGGAAAAACCATATGAAGCAAAGAATCTGAAAGAATAAGTGAGGCCTACTCCAAATAAGACCAAATTCCTCGACAAGGCTCCGTAAGATGATGAGTCTAGCGCGGATCTCGATGAAGAAATGGATTTGATAACTTTTCTTATAGGTACATTTCCTATTTCTTTGAAATGTTCTACTATTTTTCTAACTTTACCATATTTTTTCAAGTCAAAATAGATGGAGAAAAGCTTAGTAGAGGTACAGAAAGAACATTTACCAACAAAGGAAAAGCATAGTTAGAGGATACCACTATCGACCCTCTAAAGGAAGCAAAGCTCAGAAAGTGATAATAGAAAAACCTACTATGGAGATGACAAGGCACATAAGGCCTCTATATGTAAGAGCACACTTTAATTGTAAACCAGTGTCCAATGTATTGGTGGATAATGGATCAGCAGTAAATGTGATACCATTGAGGATGGTAAGAGCTTGAGGATGAAGCATTGGTGATCTGATTGAAATGTATGTCTCTCAGACTAACTTTTACTAGAGAAATATCTCGACTGGGCATATTCTATCGACATCACTACGGGTAGTAAGACTTCCTATTCGCTTTATTTGTGATTGATTCTACCGCGACTACAATGCTTTGTTAGGAAGAGACTCGGAATCATGCCAATTATGTGTGTCGCTCTCTATTCACCAATTTTTACCATTTTGGAAAGGTGATGAAGTAGAAGTGGTATGGGCAGACAAACGACCTTTCATTGAAACTTCAGATTCTATAGAAGCCAGTTACTATGACCAAGAGTTTAGTCCAATAAAATTCAAAGGCAAAAAAAAAATGGGACTCCAAGGGAAATATACCTGGAGTTAAGAGATACTAAAACATTCAAGACCAAGTCGCTAAACTTTAAGAAAACTACTATCGCGGCATTTCAGGCTGATAAAAGGGTCTGGTCATTGAGGAGACTGATTGGCCAAGTATTATCATGGAGAAAATATGGTCGTTGAAGTCGCAAACATTCAAAATGCAAAGTAGCAAAGTTATCGAAGTTGCGTAAGAATAGTTCCAAGACATTTGGAGCTAAAGTCATTTATGAAGAAATAGATAAAGAGAATGAAGAAATTAAATTGAAGATTTGAGCAAGCTCTCCTAAAATGGAAGATAATAAGCTCCTCAAGTTCATGATCTTATGAAGAGTCAACCTCTTCACTATGGAAGAGCTAAGGATTACTTATACGCCCTTCTTATCCACTAATCAAGGAACAGATTATATCCCCCGTCAAGTAGAATTCAAATATTGATTTGCTTGTAATTTTGATGAAATGATAGATCGACATAGACCCATGGAACACCCCCATTAGCTCGACCTATCCTTTCCAACAACCACCTAGAAGAATGTCCAAGGAAGTAGAGTTGAAGGTAAAGGAGGAAATTGAGAAACTCTTGAAGGCCAAATTCATCAGGCCTACAAGGTATGTTCAATGGTTAGAAAATATTGTTCCTATGATGAAGAAAAATGGAAAACTTCGGGTATGTGTGGATTTTAGAGATTTAAATGTTGTCACTCCTAAGGATATGTATGTGATGCCTATTCTAGACTTGTTAGTTGATTCTACTGCTAATAATGAATTGTTGTCCTTTATGGATGGTTTCTTTGGTTACAATCATATTTTAATTGCACTAGAAGATATACCTAAGACGACCTTTAGATGTCCTGGCTCCATAGGAACATTTGAATGGTCGGTCATGCCTTTTGGTCTCAAAAATTCAAGTTCAACTTACCAAAGGGCAATGAATTCTATTTTCCATGACATGCTAAGCCACCACATGGAAGTATACATTGATGATATTGTGGTTAAATCTAAAAGAGTTAGTGAGAATGTAGATCATCTAAGAAAAAGTTTTGAGATAATGAGGCATCATCAATTGAAGCTTAATCCACTCAAATGTGTATTTAGAGTTTGTGTTGGGAATTTTCTTAGATTCCTAGTTCACCAAAGAGGGATATAAGTGGATTAGAACAAAGCAAAAGCTATTTCTTCAGCCAATGCTCCACAAAATAAAAAAGAACTCCAAAATTTCTTAGGTCAAGTAAATTATTTAAGAAGATTTATCTCTAACCTGGCAAGTAAAACCGAGGAATTCTCTGACTTGGTGAAGCTGAAAGACGTGGAAGAGTTTAGTGGAGGAATCCATTAACAAGTAGCTCTTGACAAGATTAAAGAGTGACCTCCTCTAAACCTCCTTTAATGCCTTCCTATATATGGGGTCACTCCACTCAAATTATATTTATCAACCGCAAATGAGTCAATAGGTTGTCTTTAGCACAAAACAATTTAAAGGTCATGAGTGTGCTGTATAATATTTGAGAGGGTCTTAAATCCAACGTAAACAAGATATACCCAATTGAAAAATTATACTCGCCTCGTACTTTGCATGTACTAAATCGAGATATTACTTTGATCAAGTCTCGAAGCTTATGTGGGAGCCAAACCTAATCTTTATGAAGTACATGCTTAACCGGCCACTGATTATAGGGAGGATTGGTCAATGGTCCCTTGCTTTGTCAGAATTCACCTTGGTTTATTTTCCACATAAATCAATAAAGGGACAAGCATTGACAGATTTCCTAGCTAATCATCCTTCCTTAAAGGTTAGGATAGAGCAAAGGGTGGAGCTAGGAATCTATGGAGCAAAAAAAGAGTCTTTGATCCTCAAATTTGATGGTTCAAGTACAAAGAATTCAGCCAATACAGGAATAGTGATTATCTCACCAAGGGGAGTAAATACTACATTATTTTTCGATATGGCCTTTGAATGAACCAACAATCAAGCTGGCACATGAAGCTTTGGTTATTGGTTTAGAGATCCTACTAGAGCTTGGGGCAAAGGATGTTTGAGTCATTCGAGATTCTCAATTGGTACTTCAACAATTAACAAGGGAGTATAAGTGCAACAGCTTGCTATTAGCACCTTTACTTTACCGGTCGATTATTCAATTGTTGGGACTCTCGACAATGTGAAATTTGAACATGTGCCTGTGGAATGGGTGAATAATTAACCCATAAGCTCATCATGATAGAGAAGAAGAATCACTCTTCAATTTTTGAAAGGGGGATCGACCTAGACATCTTCAACAATGACATGAATATTGATGGAGATTGAAGAACATAATTCAAAGAATATTTGGAGAATCCAAACAAGAGGGTTCCCCACAAAAAAGGCTCAAGCTCAGAATTTTGTTCTACTAGAAAGAGAGCTATACAGAAAGGGTTTTATGAGTTATTACCAAGTTCTTATCTTTCCCAAACAGCATCGGAAGTTATGAAACAAGTTCATGAAGGAGTTTGAGCCCATCAATCTGGAGTGAAGATGTGATGGTTAATTAGAAAACATGTCCATCTGTTTCCAAACCATCGTTAATTCTTTATCACCTACTCCAAAGGTTGTCAACAATGCTAGAAATAGTGAAGCATACAAAGGATTCCTGCTTTTGAATTATATTCAATAGTAAAGCCATGGTCGTTAGAAGGTGGGTCATAGACTGACCTTATTGGGAAGATCTAATCCAACATCATCAAAAGGGCATAGTCATCCTGGGCTGCTACAGACTATTTTTACTAAGTGGGTGGAGGCAGTACCATTGAAGAAAGCAGAACATAAGGATGTGATTCAATTCATCAAGGAGCAGATTATTCATAGGTTTGGAATTCCCCCAATTTGTCACTACTAATCAAAAAGAACAATGTTCAATTAGGAAGAAATGAATTATTTTATCATGATTATGGAATACAACTCATCATATCAACTCATTTTTATGCCCAAGCAGAAGCATTCAACAAAGTTTTGATATGACTTATGGAGAAAATGCTAGAGGAGAATCCCAGAGATTGACACATAATTTTATTAGAAACATTGTGGGCATATAGAACTTCCAAAAGGAGTTCTACAGGGGTAAGTCATTTTTCTCTAACCTATGGACAAGATGCAGTACTCCTAATGGAAGTAGTAGTGCCTTCTCTAAGAGTTTCAAGCAAAATGGCCTTACTCCTCAAGAGTATAGTGAGGCCATGATGATGGAACTTGAATCAGCAGATGATGGAACTTGAATCAGCATATGACAAAAGAATACAAGCCTTCAACTATAAGTTATTCAAAAAAATAAAGTGGCTCAAACTTATAACAAGATAATCAAGAGGAAAAGATTTGAAGTCGGAGAGCTTGTTTGGAAGATTATACTGCAAGTTGGTTCCAAAGACAAAGAATTGGGCAAATGGTCTCCTAACTAAAATGGACCTTTCAAGGTGCATCAAGTACTCACTCTTAGAAATGCATGCTACCGGTTAGCAAATCTACAAGGAGAGCCACACAAGAGGTTTATCATTGGGAAATACTTGAAGAAGTACTTCCCTACAATGTGGGAAATTATAAAAAATTCCCAAAAGAATTAGGCCAATTCCATGGTCTTTAACGGGGTAATGTTCGAAGAATGTTCTATTTTTTTTGGAGAAAAGTAGACTTTTTAGTCATTGTTTTTCAAGCATTTAAGTTCTCTAACATTGTACCTTGTTTTATTTCTATGTTGGGAGAGTGCAGTTTATGTAGCCACTGTTTCTCATTCAAAGTTTCTTTTGTATGTTGTTTTGTTCAATGTTTTGGAGAAAAGATATCTAGTAGGCTCTTACTCATTTCTCAAATATATAAATCCTTGTCCAAACAACATACCTTATTCAAAATATCAATAGGTTCTCAGGAAAGCCACTATTTGTCAAATCTCTAAATGTTATACCTGTACCTGATATACGGAATATATATTCTCAACGAAAGTAGGTCCAAAGACCACTTTTAATCAAAAATAGAGTTACAACATCGTTTCACAAACATCAACACACATCAAAAGATTGGCCTAGATGCCACCTTTATCCACTAATGCAATGTCATGGCTATAGTGTACGTGTGCTGGTGTCAGTGATTTTTCTACAATTCATATAAACATCAACATACATCAAAAGGTAGGCCTAGATGCCACCTTGATCCACTAATACAATGTCAGGTTGTTGTGTACATGTGCTGGTGTTAGTAATTTTCTGCAATTCATTCCATCAGAAATTAACACGCATCAAAAAGTAGGCCTAGTTGCCACCTTGATCTACTAATGAAATGTCATGGTTGTAGTGCACTTGTGCAGTGTAGTGCTCAATGAGTCTCCAACAACATCTCAAGAAAACATTCCACTTCTCCACCCTTCACTAAGCAAATGGTAATGATGGTCACCTAGCAAGAGTAGGGAAAGGGAAAATATACCGTGGCAATCACTTGTCATCACAAGCTGGGAGTACAAAAGCAAAGAGATTATAACACATTTAACATAAGCAAGAAAGAGGCATTACAAACCGAAAAAAATGCCAAATAAAGGGCTACAAAGTTCCCAAGTCAAAGTCTCATCAGTTTATGATTGTTCAGAAATTTCAAATTCATATCATGGAAAAATCAAAGGAACGGAGAGGGTCCCAATATCCAAGGCAATGTCAATGAGATCCATCAATTTCCTATAATTCTAAAGTTAATTCAGGTGTCTCGGCCGAGAAAACTAAGAAATGGGCCTAAGCTGACTCAGCCCCTTTCAATAGATGCTCAAGTCATTAAGCCTTTATGGCTTGTCCTTGCTCCACTAAAGAGGTCAGCTTCATCTTTTCCTTCTCCAATTCTTCAGTCAATACTTTGATACACTCTCTCTAAGCATCATACTTAGTGCATAGTTCACTCAACCGCTACATAGCTTGATTCTTATCAAGTTAGGCTTGCTCAAACTCCGCCTTCTGTCTCTTTAAGGCATATAATTTAGAGGAGATCTCCATATTAGATTTCAAAGCACAATCCAATGCAGGGAAAACACAAGAAGTCTAAGGTAAGGCTTCTGAAATAAAAACCTTGGATTGAGGTACTTTGGAAGCCAATGCCAACACCATCATAGCTGCATAAAAAGTACCCTTCATGCTAGTAGACAAAGAAAGCATGTCCAAGCCAAGCAAATGGTGTGGCTCAGTAGAAGGAGCCGCAGCTACGGCCTCGAATCAATAGGAAGACGTATTTGAGGATCGAGGTGGGGCAAGATCAAACTGCTTGAAGACAAGTCCAAAGATAAATTTTTCTCCGCCTAGTCCGGGAAAGATGATCTCTTGAAACCTACAAATGGAAACATAAGGCAAAGAAAACATAAAAGGAAAACGGTTATGAAGAACAAACCGAAGGAGGCCTTTTCCAACGGTAAGGCGGCCCTTCATGTAAAGAGCCCTCGCCATCTCCTGCCCCATCGGGCGTATTGTTAGTATACTAAGAATCATCCTACTTAAGTTCTAATCCATAAGCCAACCCTTGCTCACTATCCTTAGAGGGATCTTCCACTTCTTCAATCTCAATGGGATCATCAATAAGAAATCAAATTGATGGGCTAGTCTCGCAGACAACCACCGCAAGTTAGCACTCACAGCAAAGCGAGTTTTTAGGCCAACTATCGCAAAGAAGCTCCTCGCCATCTTGATTTTTTGGTAGGCCCGTTAGAGCAAAGATCCAATCCTTTAAAAAATAAGGAACTAATACGAAAATTTATAACAAATGCAACAAATGATTCGCTTTTACCTGCATCGGGGCCAACAAGAACCAAGTAGCTCTCGTCAACATCATATTCTTACCGTTTTAAAGAAGGATGGAGTCGTGGATAGAGAGGTAATCCCAATGGAGAATGAAAGAGTTTTATATTCCTTAACCAGTGTCTATGCAAACTCCAAGTCTAGTTGAGTAGAAGGCAAATGAGGTAAAGCTGGAAATGAATCATTAAAACCAACCACAGCCTAAAGACAAGGGAAAGTAGGGGCGTAGACTAGTCAGATGATACATCAAGATGAAAAGGTGAAGCAACCTCCTAAAATAAGTACTCTTCACGTGGCACTAATAGAGGACTGCAGGTTAGAGGAGATACTGATTCAAACATATAAAACTAATCAGAATGGTAACTAGTGATATAGATCTCAGTAGCATTGACCGAGAATGCGCATATCAGTCTGGTGAGGAACACACTGGTATCAATATGAACTATCATATAATCACAGATTATCATCACTCGAGTGGTAAGGTCTATCCTGAACACATTTACCATGTCTAATAAACTCCGAGACCAAGAGTAAAGTGCCTAAGGCATAAGCCCGACCCAGAGCAAGTGTCTTCGCCTAATGGTAAGTACCGGCGGCGGGCTTTTCCGCAGATGGAAAAAGACGTGATCGCATAGAGAACCCATAGAAACATGAACATGCTCAAATTACACGGAACCCTAGTGGCGCTATGCCATTTCCGAATAACGGTAGAGTACGGTTTAAGTGGTAGAGGAACCTCTATAGCCGTAGGAGAGCAGCTTCTGATATCAAGGTATAGTGCATTGGCACTGGAAGTAGGTAGGCTCTATGAGAATGGTAATATCTCTCAATGTGATGGAAATAGGGCCAAAAGAGAGCAGGAAAGTTAATACTCTTAGACCATACTTCAATGCAATTATAGACTCCATCGAAGTGAAGTGTTTGCAGTGGATAAGATGATGAACCGTCAATCCCCCAATGCTATCCAAAGTTCTCTAAAATGAGGACAACCTAGTAATCCATGCACCCCATCCTTCTGAAGCCCTTGGCCATGATTTGGTCGGGATTACCATAGGTCGTAGCTTCTTTCCAAGAAGTAGTTTGCTAGCTAATCTCAATGGGAAAGGGAAACTAGGTGGAGAAGAAGATGCTCCTCCAAGAGAATGTGCAAACTCTAGCCTAGGTAAAGGGGAAAGAATAGCACTGCAAAGAAAGAAATGATGTCAAAGCTAACACAAATTAGGAAGAAAGCACATATTTGGATTACCTTGATGAAGATGGAACTGAGTTGGAAGCCATAGAGTCAGCATAAGAAGCTCCTAAAGAAACAAACACAAGAAAGCACTATGATAAGGGTGAAATCTCAGCCGCAAGGCCGAGAAATATTCAATGTGGCAAAAATCTATATGGCGCAGTTACCTTTTAAGTCGCTTTCTATCAAGACAACCGGAATTTTTTGGCAATGCTCAAACCTACAATCACAAAGAAAAAAAGCTCAATTTTAGGTCATTCAAACTCCAAGGTTGTTGAAAATCATTCAATAGGTACTCAAGACTTCAAAGAATTTTTCAAAGTGTATTCTCGACTTTACAAAGATGACTAAGAAAATTTTCGTAATAAGCCGAACAAATTTAGAGATATTTTTTTTCTAAGGGTGTACTCATGATTATTTGCAAAATATACACCCCGAAAAAGGTTCGAAATAGCCAAACGACTTCAAGGAATTTTTTTGAAGGTGTATTCATGACTCTTTTTAGAGTCTGCACCTAAGAAAATTTTTTAAATAAGCCAAACAACTTCAAAAAAATTTTCTAAGGGTGTACTCATGATTATTTTTCAAAATATATACCCTTACTTAAAGGTTTGAAATAATAAACAGCCTTCATAAAGAATTTTTCGAATGTGCATTTTAGACCTTTCGTAGTTTGCACCTCAATAAAATTCTTTACACAAGCTCTAAAAGCTTCATGAATTTAGTCTAAGGGTGTACTCATGATTATTTTCAAAATATACACCCTGAAAAATGTTCAAAAAAGTCAAACGGCTTCAAAGAAGTTTTTTCAAATGTGTATTCTTGACTTTTTCAGAGTTTGTACCTAAGAAAATTTTCGTAATAAGCTGAAAAGCTTCAAAGAATTTTTCTAAGGGTGTACCTATGATTATTTTTCAAAATATACACCTCGGAAAAGGTTCGAAACAGTCAAACGAATTAAAAGAATTTTTTCGAAGGTGTATTCTTAATTATTTTCAGAGTCTACATCTACAGTGGCACCAGAATGTTTCGAATGTACTAAAAATTTTCTAAGGGTGTATTCATGATTATTTTCAAATTATACACCTCGTAAAAGATTTTAAAACAACCAAAACAACTTAAAGAATTTTTTTCAGGGGTATTTCGACTTTTTCAAAGTCTCACCTAAGAAAATTTTCATAATAAGGCGAACAACTTTGGAGAATTTTTTTTCTAAGGGTGTACTCATGTTTTCGGAAAGTGTTCGAAATAGCCAAACGGCTTTAGAGAAATTTTTTTGAAGGTGTAATATTCATGACTGTTTTTAGAGTCTGCACCTAAAAAAATCTTCGAAAACAAACTAACAACATCAAAGAATAGTTTCTATAGTGAATTCAAGGTTATTTTTGGAAAAAATTTGCATTTAAGGAAAGTTTCGAGCATCATCAAGGCAAAGTTTTGATTCGGGCATCAAAGAAAGCTTGGGAGTCATTCAAAATAGATTTCTTCAAGAAGAAATTAAATCAAACCCGTCTGTCACAGATCTATTTTATACATCACCAATATCACATCAAACATTACAGATTTCATCAACGTCATTTATATCTGATAATGTTAATAAAGTTTCCACCGTCAAATGATTGATTGTCCCATTGAACATTTAACTGGTCAAGATCCTTCCAGTCATCAGCTGTTCTGTCTGCCCTTCCACCTCCTGATACTATACGATGATGTTAATCCGCCAACAACAAGAGGGTGTCGATTGGAGAGGTAACGTCAACCATGAAATTGATTACTTGTTTGGCAAGGGGAAAAGATGGAACAACAGAGTTACTCCGCCAGACAAATGATCCCTTTCCGTCGCCAAGCGCTGTCGGCGGTCAAGGGTGGCAAATATAAAAGTGGTGGCACAGAGTGTCGAGGGCTAAGAGACAAATTCACTGTGGAGACGGAGGAAGAAAAAGATAAAAATTAAAAAAATTTAAAAACAAAGTAAAATAAAAAGGTTTCCTTTATCTAAACAAGTGGGAGTTATTTTAGAAAAAGAAAATAAATTCCTTTTGGGAACGAAAGAAGGAAATTCTAAGTTGCTTTGAGGAGAAGTCGGATGGTTTTTCTTTGGAAGAACAAAACTCTTTGGTGTAGGAAGAACAAAAACTTTGCAGGGAAGAACAAAAGTTGGATGTTTAAATTTGATGATGGTGGGCTTCTTTATTCAATCCGACTTGGCTCGTTCTTGCCGTTAGAACTCCACATCATGGGTTGAAAGCTGGATTTGGGTTTCATGATTGAAAATAAGTCTAGAAGAATATTTTTGTGGGGCTTTAATACATACAATATGGCCCACAGGTCACAATGTATGCAAGGGGCAATTGTTTGCACCCAAATTGAAAATTTGGCCTGATCCAGTAATGGGTTAGGCCTAAGCCCAAGCCCATGAATAAAAGTTTAGAAGACAAGGGCCCAGATCCATTTGTACAAGCCTATAGAATAAGTCCAATGGTATTTATGAAATTTTTAAATTTTTCGAAAGTCAAACGAAACTTTATCAGAGGTGGCAGAGAAGTGGGTAGTTATGTGCTTATATGGAATATTCTTGAGGAACAAGACTCCATAATGGAGACGTGGAAGAATTCTTGAGGATCAAACCTCCAGGATGGAGACGTGGGTGAGTTCTTGAGGAACAAGCTTCCTTAATAGACGACATGGATAGTTACTTCAGAAAGTGGAGAGAGTGGAGACTTAGGTAGCAAGTCTTCTACGTATATAAAAGTAGCAAAGAAAGACAACCAATCAACAAATCAATAAATCGACAACTCAATCGACTTAATGTCAATCTACTTCAGCAAATCCTAACTTTTCAATGATCTCAGCAATTTCAGCACTCTATTTCTTGGCTTTAGCCAAGTTTCTAGCAAATTTCTAGTTGTGCTATTTCATTCATTCGTAGTAAAATCCAATATTTTATCTAGCAATTCCAACATTCTGGTTGCAAGTAGCATTCTGGTTGCAAGTATTATTCAAGTCTATCAACTTTCAGCATTGTGTTATTTCATTCCTTCATCAGGAAATCTAACACTTTTTCTTCAACAATTAATTCCTGCATGATTTCCATTTGTATGTTTCCACTTTGATTTTAGAGAACTGTCAAGGGAACTAAGGAGCCTACATAGCCCGATTAGAAGTTTGATTTTACGAAGCCATTCGGGCTTTGGAAACACTTAATTTCTCGCACGCCTGCAGCGCTTTATTTTGTATGTTTCGTGTGAGATTCAAAATCACCACAACCGATATATAATTTTTATTTATATTAAGTAGGATGCATCACTTAAAAACTCTACCTCAGTACCTGCGCTCAAGACCCCAAGAAGCTTTTGTGCCTTGTGCCTTAAATGACTATGAGTTCATGGTACATCACATTCCAATATATAGAAAGTATCCCAAAGATTTTAATGAAGAAAAAAAAACCTATAAAATTTTAGTTTTTATAATTGTTTTTATGCACATGAAACAAAAGTGAATACGAGAGTAGTGGTCGTCAACTATTTTTTATAGCTCAGAGATTACAAGTGAATAATAAATGTTTTCGATATAGTATATATATAGTATATATATATATATATATATATATATATATATATATATATATATATATATATATATATATATATATATATATATATATATATATATATATATATATATATATATTATTAATTTTTAGCTCTTTAGTTTTTAGTATTTTTAATTTTTTTAAATTATGAAAAGTGCTTACTTATTCTAACACTTCAATTTTATATTAATTAAGCACTTATTTTATAAGAGCTTATTAGATAAGAGCTTATATCATAAGTATTTTATTCAATAAGCTATCTATGTTTGGATGCATATTTTAAAAAGCATTTGTGCATTATTTTAAGGTATTTGGATGTATTACTACTCAAGCACTTATAACAACTGAAATGATTGAAAATACCATAATAAACATTTATAAAATTGAAGTGTTTGAATAAATAAGTACTTGTCATAATTTTTAAAAAATTAAAAAAACCAAAATCTAAAGAACTAAAAACTAATAAAAAAATTCAAAAATTTTGCCTATTTTTTACACAATTTTTTCGGAATTTCTTTTTTTTTTCCTATTTTACAATTTATCAAAAGAATAGTTTGATTAAGATGATCAATTTAGGCTTTGTACTATGATGATCAATTTTTAGGCTTTTATAATCTTTTTTAAGTTTTTTTTTTTTTTTATAAGTTTTCCATAAACTTATTGAAATAAGTTTAAATGGGCTTATGAGATGTCATAATTTTATCCCACATTGGTTGTGGAATGGGTTGGTGGTGAGTTTATTATAAGTGGAGGGAAACTATCTCACGAGCCAATTTGATTGGTAAGTGACTCTAAGATACCTAATACCTGCAGATTTAGCCTTGCTATCAACAAGTCTCGCCCACCGTGAGAATTCCCATTGTCGCCTCCACTCCAACGATGTGTGAGGGGGAGATTGCTGGGTTATCCCACACGGCCATGGGCGGCCATGATGCAGCTTGCGCTGGCGAAACATCATTCAGCTTAACTACTGATTGAAAAGCCCAAGATTAGGTTTCTTCTAAATACAATTTTATCAAAATTACTCATGGAAAGATAAGCTCAAATAAACTGTAAATAAGCTCTTTCAAACACACCCTTAGTCTAATTAAAGATTTATACTTCATTTTTAAGACGAATTTGCCCTGGTCAAGTGCAAACATGCCTGACAATAGTGGTGGTGGGCATTTTAATTAGTTCTCACATGTAGGCCTGGAGTCAGGCCCAGTTGAAACCCATCTATACAGGCCTAGGAACATATTTTCAACGTATTCATAACTCATTTTAAGATCGATTTTAATTCATTCACTGGTAGACCACAAATACTTTATATTCTTTTATTTTTTTAGCCGGCCAAAACCTCACCTATCTTTGTAATCTTCAAAAAATTACCCTTTTCATGAATCTACTATATATCATGAAAAACCCTCCATTCAATCTTGGATTATAAGATTAAGCAAGGGAAGCAAGACCTATTGGAAAGGTGTCAATAATAGGCATTGACCACAAACTTTGTAAACATGAACCTTGACTAAAATTAATTTTTATGTCTTTTAGGAGAAGTTTTTAGGTCATTCCTATAAAGTTCAAAGAAAATGAAAAAAATCTAAAGAAAACATTCATATTTGTTTTCTAATGAAAATTTAAAGGAAATCAAGTATAACAAAATAACCTAGAAACTTCATATTTTGAAATTATTAATCTTTTATATTTGAAAACTATTTAATCTTTTATATTGATGAGCTAAAAATAAATCAATTTTGTTTAAAAAATAATAAGTAAAAATCATATGTGAGACGCTTACTTTATCTTGGTTTTTTTCTTTTTTTTTTTCCCTTAAACTTTTTAGGATTTTCCAGGAACTAAATCTAGCAGCTAGTCTAACTTTGAATATGAGAAAGACTCGGGGAGAAAGTGAAAGCTCAATCGTATTGGTCCCTATCTATGATAGATTACTAATTATATATATATATGTGGTATATATATATATATATATATATATATATATATATATATATATAAAGAGAAACATTTATTCAAGCTATGGGAAATATAAAATATATTCTTTATTTTTAAAAATAAATTCTTATGAATAATTAAATAAAAAGAAATTTTTATATTTCTTTCTTTCCATTTTGTTTTTCAAATTTTCCCTAATATTTCCTGACAATCAAACACAGCTATAATATTTAAAGTCTAACAAGTCGGAAAAAAAAAGATATGGATAATAGGAACGACAAGATGGGATCATAGAATGACCCCATCTTTTATTGTTAGCTAAAGGATACAAAAGCTAACTGCTTTACATACATTCATCCATCATCCACCCGACCAGTGGGTTGGAAGCATAAGTGGCTTCATAGCCAAATACAAACCCATACAAAACCCAATAATTTTATTTATTTTTATGTGCATGTGTTCATGGCTGCAGCTTCGACTTCATCTTCAGCCTTTTAGGCACTCCAGACCTTCTTACGAGTGCAATCAAGCACTTCCTTAATGTTAGGAATTTTGTACCCCTTCTGGTAGGGTAACTGGGTGCCATAGCAATCCCGCATCGGCCGGCGGCATTGTCGGCGACTTTACGTTGCATCTTGATATATCCATTATCTCCCCAATCAGGGCCCCATGAGTTCCTAACAATCCAGTAGTCCAAACCCTTCTCCGAACCATACCCCACTACAATCACAGCATGATCAACATTTATCCTGCAGTGACTAGTGAATACAATTCCTGCATGTACAAAAAGACACATGAACTTAACATGCTGTAGTGTATGCATGTTATTCATTTAACTTGACATGTATGGGTGCATTTCAGAAGGGTAGAGAGAGAGAGGATGCGGTCACTTACGGATTCGTACAGTTGGAAATCATTGCCAGCAGATTCACGGTGGCAACAGTAACTGGTTGATTTGCTACAGCTTTGTAAGGTGATCTCTCGTCGTTTTCTGGGACTTCTTCGTATCCGTCGATGGATACAACCTTAGCACGATAAGGATTACATTGTGTCTGAACAGCCTTGTATGAGTAATTTTGTTCAGTGTCAATGCCACCGTTGTTGATGATATATTCAAAGGCTAATTGCATGAGACCTCCGTCGCATCCCCGGTTTTTTGTTGAACACTCGACCAGCTCCTGCTCAGGAGAGAGATATAAGCTTCCTGTTACTATTTGTTTATCCCCTTTCCTACGGTACACGCCGAGAATGCCAATAACCCTTCGTCCAGTAAAATAAGCAATTTATCAGTACACATAGCAAGAGCTCAACTGTACGTGGTGAGATTAGTTTACACACCAACTATTTGTTAGGATGAAGATAGCAACTTTCAATGAGAAATCACTCACCGCATTCGCCTTGGTCTTTCACTAAAGGAAGAACTGCGCCTTTCTTCCTTCAGTCCACCGACTTCGGAAAGTACTCGTCAGCCTGATAGGCATACCGGTCACTAGCCCTACTCCCTCTCAAACTCCGCCAGCTCTCATCAATTCTAGTCAAGTACCTCGATCGGTACTCCTCATTGGTCAGATCGGCGAACTTCGTCAACCCAAGCTTGTAAGTCAGGTTCATGGCATTACGTTCGTCAATAAACCTGAGATTATCCTTGAAAATCTCAAAACGCCTCTCTCTCTCATCCAAAGCATTATACGCCCTCTCATGCCTCAACGTCCATGCTCGAACACGTTATCACCTCTGCCTCCGTCCGAATATCGCAGTTCGAGTTGGACATGTCGGCGGCGGAAGAGAGGACAATGAAAATGAAGAAGAAAGAGAAGAGGAAAGAAGCCATGATGAGAGATTGAGATGAAGCCATGATGAAAGAAGGATGGTGATTAACGAGCGAGATGAAGGGGGTTTATATAGCTTGTCGCTAGGCAATGAGATGTTTAATGATGGGAATCCTGCGGCTAACAATCAATGGATTGTCATCTTGAAATTATGACCCGATTGGTGGTATTTTTGTTCCAAGTGCAAGGGACAAACACGTGAACGGATTGGTCATGAAATTAATATTATATAATTTTAAAATTATTTGATAAAAGTTATAAAGTAACTCTCAATGGAAAAATGAAATAAAGTCGTTACGCATAATGACTATTCATATCACTACTTTGATGAGTGGGGAAAATTATGATTGATGACAATGGCTATGAATAGTCATTTACTTTGATGAGTCAGTCAATTTTTTTAAAAGTCAAATATATCCTTGTTTTGTTTTTTCTTTTCGAATTATTATTATTATTATTATAAATAACCTGTTATCATCGTTATGAAAGGTCCTTTGATTTTCTCACTATAACCTTAGCCTTTCTCTAATATGTGCTCTATAACACGCCTTATCAAGAAATAACAGATCATCTTAAGCTTTCTTCATCTCCCTTTTCCTTATTTTATTTCTATTACAACACGTTATCGCACAATTTCGAAGCCGACAGTGCTAGCTTCTTGTGACATTTACGTAGTTTTATTACTTACCAAAACTCGCTTCCACTTCAAGTCCGCCAAATTTTGTTTGTTGTTAATTGTTTAAGTTTCTTTTCCTATATGATTTATCGAAATCTAAAATTTGAAGTTTAGAGATTGCTTAAATCTTGGAAATTGATTTCCAATCGGCTATTCTTAATTTTTTTAGTTCTCTACTTAAATATTGGGAAATTGATGGCGTCTATTCTTGGATTTCTTGTTTTGCGATTGTTTTTGTTATTATTTTAATAGTCAAAACACAAAGGGAGATAACAAAGATCATGATGATTCAACCAACGACTTCTATTATACTAATTGCTACACTCTAACATTACGCGTTTAATACTTTCTTCTTTTGTTAATTTTATTCTATTTATACATGGTATCATTTCCAAAAGCATTTGATACCCATTTTCAATTTGACATAAATTCCAAGATAATTCCATATTGTCGCAATATAGCTAACCCGCCTACACTTTGAATTCCAGAAGAATTCAATTTTGCCATCATTCCAGATGAATTTTGCAAAACTCTTTGAATTCATGGAGAATTCATATTGCAATAATTCCAAAAGAATTTTACCTAACCCTTTGAATTATAGTAGAATTCATTATTGCAATAATTTAAAATAAATTTTGCAATATACTTTGAATTCCTGAAAAATTTTTACAAAACTATAATTCCAAGGCAAAAGTGTCATTTATTTTAGATTCGTGAAAAAAAAAAATCTATACTTATTTATTTCTTCTGTTAAATTTTTGATCATTTTTATTACAAATTTATTGCTTTTTGTTCCTATTATTTTCAGAATATGTCTAATCTCACAAAATTAGAATTTGTTACCCTTGATATTTCGGGCAACAACTACTTATCCTGGATTTTAGACGCTGAAATACACTTAGATGCTTCAAACTTGGGAGAAACCATCTAAGAAACTAATAGTGCATCCCTGCAGGATCGCGCTAAAGCTTGAATTTTCCTTCGCCATCATCTTGATGAAAGTCTCAAGAATGAATACCTTACAGTAAAAGACCCATTGGTCCTCTGGCAGAGTTTAAAAGACCGATATGACCACCAGAAAACAGTAATACTCCCCAAAGCAAGATATAATTGGTTGCACTTATGGCTTCAAGACTTTAAGTCTGCTAGCCAACACACCGTTTTATTTAAGATTAGTTCAAGAAGTAAAGCTTTATGAGAACATCATCGTATGAGGATATGCTCGAAAAAAACTTTTGCTCACTTTTCACGCCTAATGTGCTCTTTGCGTAAAGCACATAGAAAGCCGGTTTAATAAATATTCTCAATTGATTGCATGTCTCCTTGTGGTCGAAAAGAATAACGAAGCTTTTACTTCAAAAATCATGAATCTCGCCCTATAGGGTCTAAAGTATTTCCAAGCAATGCTACTTTGCATCCCCCATAGCAATGCATACAAGGGCACAAAATGCCGATCGCGGTGGACGAGGACGTGGTGGTGGCCGAGGGCGGGCCGCGGGTAATAATTCCGGCACATCATAACACCACCCCTTTCAAAAATAAGAAAGGCAATTCCAATCAAGGGAAGTTGCCAAATCCACAGGCAACCATTGGCCAGAGTATCACTCAACGCCAACAAGATAATACCCGCGTAGATGCGGCATGACGGGTCATTGGTCACGCATCACGACGGCCAAACATTTGGTTGATTCCTACCGCTTCCTCAATCAAAGATAAAGGCAAGAATATTAAAGTCAATTTCCTTAATGATGATGGTGATGGTGGAGTGGATTTGACCCACTTGATGTTTCGATTGAGGATCCTACTGAAATACTTCCCATCTAATCGGGCATGGGTGTCAATTCCGATTAGTTCTTTTTATTTATTTTCTTATGTAATTTTCCAATACGTAACCTTTCAATGTTTCAAGAGTATTTCGTTTTATTAATCTCTTAAACCTTATTTTGCATATATCGTCAAGAAACATGGGATGCTCTACCGTACTCGATACACCTCGAGTCAAATCACTAGATATTCGCATCAGGCTACAACTCATTCTATCTTCCAAATAAAGAAGTATTTTTCAATTAACATAGCCCTTCTATGTTACTACTATTTCCCACATGTCAACCTAATCGAGGGTCTCGACAGAGCCACTACTATTCTGCCAGTGTATACTATTCTCCACCTTCAAGATGCCCTTTATTCCAGTCAATCCAAATGCCATTTACTTAGTTTTAAAGATATCCGCTAGAATGGATACCATCTAGAAACAATGAGCGATGAAACTACTAAATTTCTCCTCATTACTGCAACTCATGATGGCAAAAAATGTATTCTGGAAAAATTGCGATCATTAGAATGTGGTTTATATCTCACCACCATTAACACCGCAATCTATGCAATTCTGAACCTAAAGTTCGCGAACTCAACCCCCATCGCTCTACGAAAGAACCACACATCCAGCACCTCTATGCGCTTAGGCGTATACTTCACCGCCTAATGGTCATTCCTTGACCACCGGTCATATATCCAAATATACTGACATAACCTGCCTTGTTTCAGACTACATGAAAGTTTATCACCTCGACCTTCTTCCCTCAAAGCCGATTCTCGACACCCTCAATTTCTAGAACGTATTCATGAGACATTTGTGGACCTATAGACCCAACTAGTGGACCCTTTCGGGCATTTTTATGAGCCCTTGTTACGCATCCACTCGTTGGTCTCATGTTTGCCTTCTTTCTACTAGGAACCTTGCTTATGCTTGTTTACTTGCACAAATTATCAAACTCCGCGCACATTTTCCTGATCATCCTATTAAGACTATCCGTTTGGATAATGCTGGTGAATTTTCTAAGACAGCTTTTCATGACTATTACATGTCCTTGGGTATAGAGGTTCAATATCCTGTTGCTCATACCTATACTCAGAATGGACTAGTTGAATCTTTCATTAAGCATTTGCAATGGATTGCTAGACCATTACTCTTAAGAACCAAATTACCTTTATCTGCTTGGGGGCATGCCTTACTGCATGCTGGTAATTTAATCTGTCTTTCGCCCTATTGGTGATCAAGTGATTTTTCTCCTTTTTACAAATTGTTTCTGGGTCCCAACCAAATATTTCCCATTTACGTGTCTTTGGTTGTGCAGTTTATGTCCCTATTCCTCCAAAACAACGTTCTAAAATGGGTCATCAACGTAGACTGGGTATTTATGTAGGTTTTCTTTCTGCATCGATTATCCATTACCTTGAGCCTTTAATAGGGAATCTTTTTACTGCCCGTTTTGCAGATTGTCATTTTGATGAATCTGTTTTCCCGCCATTAGGGGAAGATAAGCCAAATTCTAATAAATGGCGTGAAATTACTTGGAATACGCCATCATTGTCGTGATCTGATCCTTACTAAAAATACTCGAACTAGAAGTTCAAAGAATAATTTATTTACAGGATCTTGCAGATCAATTACCAGATGCTTTCACTGATCCGAATAAAGTACTAAAGTCACATATTCCAGCTGTTAATGCACCAACACATATTGAGATCCCTATAGGGGATTCGGGAAATGCTATAGCCAGTACATCTAAACCACGTCTAAAACGTGGAAGGCCAATCGGATCTAAAGATTCTTTCCTAAGGAAAATAAAATCTAATAAGTTGCTTACTCCTGTAGAGTACAATTTTGATGAAATTACTCCTGAAGAGCCTATTACAATATAGTCAGCTCCTGTTGAGCCAAACACATTACAAGGGTTAAAGGAAACAACTACAAGAGTGGCAATAACTGACCAATTATCTCCTATAAATGAAGAGATTCTATACTATATGAATCAAGGAGAAATATGGGACCAGACATACTCTTGTCAACAATGCTTTTCTTTCCAAGTGGCTAAGCATCATGCAAAATAATGATGATCGTGGAGCCGTAAATCGGGAAATGAATGTCAAAATCGAGCATGATTGGGAAAATGGAAAGAAGCACCAGAAGAAATCGAATTGTTTTACAAAGGGAGGTATTTGGGACCAAGAGGTTCCAACACCGAAAATGTTAAGCCCGGTTGGATATAGATGGGCCTTTGTACTAAAAAAAGAAATGAAAAGGCTGAAATCATATGATATGCTTCACTTTGTTGCACAAGGTTTTTCACAAAGACCCTGTGATTGACTATGAGGAGACATATTCACCAAGAATGGATGCAATCACCTTGAGATATTTAATACATTTAGCGCTTTCGTAAGGACTAGAATGCATTTGATGGAGGTCGCCACAACATATTTGTATGGATCCATAGATAAGGATATATACATGAAAATCCCCTCGAAGGATTTTACATAATCAAGCAAAATTTTCAAAAACCACGTGGGTATGTATTCACAATAAAGTTGCACGATCCTTGTACGACTCAAACAACTGTCGAATGTGGTTAATCGCTTGAGTACATAATTATTGAAAGAAGGATATAAATAATTCAATCGCCATGTATTTATCAAGAAAATGTAGTCGGCCGACAATTATAGCAAGATACGTGGGATGATTTGAATCTAATAGTAATCGGGCGGCTTCTAAACTGCTAATTATTTAAAGGAATTTGAGATGAAAGATCTAGGTAAGACTAGATATTGCCTTGGCCTGCAAATCGAGTATTTCTCAAATGACATTTTTGTCCATCAATCAACATACACTAAAAAGGCCTGTAGCGCTTTTACATGGACAAAGTCCATCCCCTTAACTCCCCTATGGTTGTAAGATCCCTTGAAGTGGATAAAGACCGATTTCGTCCTAAATAAGAGAATGAGAAACTCCTTGGTCTAGAAGTACCATACTTAAGTGCAATTGGAGCACTAATGTATCTTGAAAATTGTACAAGGCCAGACATAGCCTTTTCAGTGAACTTGCTTGCAAGATATAGCTCAATGCCTACTCTTAGGCATTGGAACGGAGTAAAACATTTGTTGAGATACCTTCGTGGAACAAGTGATATAGGGCTCTTTTATTCTGATGTAGGATACCTTTCGGATCCCCATAAGGCTCGATCACAATCAAGATATGTATTTACTTGTGGCGATATTGTTGTCTCGAGATTCTGGTACAAACCATGCAGGGCAACCTCCTCCAATCATTCGTAGCTATTAGCAATACATGAGTGCAAGCTATGAGCCGTACGCAAGCAAGATCCACGATTCAACATATTTCGTGACCTAAAGGGTCTTTCCTATTTTAAACACAGCAACATCATTATATGAAGATAATACCGCCTGTATTGCACAACTCAAAGGCGGATACATCAAAGGAGACCGACCAAGCATATTTCTCCAAAGTTCTTTCACACGCATGAGCTTCAAAACAATGGTGAGAATGATATACAACAAATCAAGTCTAGTGATAATCCTGCATTTATTCACTGCGCATTACCACGCTGACCTTTCAAGAAATGTATATGCCAAATTGAATGAGAGGCTCAAAGATCTCCAAATCGAGATATTACGACATCAAAAAAGTAGTCTCAATACTCAAATGCTGGCATTCATACTATTTTTCCTTCACTGCGTCATTCTATTCGCTTTTCCGTAGCTTAACGGCGCAATTATACTTCAACGCATACGACTCTTTTTCCTTCACCAGTTTTTGTCTCACCGGCTTTTCCTAATAGCGCGATATGATGTCTTTCATGTTATATCATTCAAGTAAGCTGTTATAAATATTTTAACGAATTCCACCATCACATGAAGGTCATCTTGCTTCTCACTCGTAATCCTCGCCTTCATTATAAGCCCATAAATATACTATCAAGAGCGGAATATGATCATCCTAAGTTTTTTTTTTCTCCATCTCTTCTCCTTATTTTATTTCTATTACAACACCTATAAAAGAAAAATAATATTAAATTTAATACATATAATAATCAATCATATTATTTGTCTATAATTAAAAAATAAATAAATTATATATTTTATTATAAAGACTTCATAAGAAGCTTATACCTTATAACTTAATAATTAAAATTAAATTTTAGCAAAACAATTATTATTATTACACACTCTACCAAAAGTTATATGCTTTAAAAAATAACTATATAACTACTTATCTCCTTTTAACATGGTCAAATTTTATTTTATTATATTTTAGTTTTGCAACTCTCTTCTTTTTTTCTTTTTCTAAGATTTATGTCTTCATTCTATTTTTTTTTATCTACATTTACTTGTTTGAATATTCGAATTTTCTCTATTTTATCAATAGACATTAAACAAATCCCAATCTAAATTAAGATTTTTTTTAAGAATTTAAAGGTATTTCACAAATCTAAAATATTAAAAGTACTAATAAGGCTCTATTTGGTTGAGCAAATTGTCGATGATAACTGATAGCTGATATTTAATTATAAATTACTCCTTAGTAAAATATCTTATTAAAAGTGACGAAGGTTAATTTACATATATAGGCATAGAGAAATAAAAACAATGCGCTTGTATATAGAAAAAGAGAAAAAAATTATGAAATTATAAAATATAAACTTTATAACCATAAATAAAAAATATGACTTAAATTTTTATTCAACCATAAATAATATTTTATGGTTATAAATTTTGTCACAAGCATAAAAATTCATATTATTTTATATAATTTATAAATAAAAAGTCCTAAAATTAGGTAAACAATGAGAGATAAAAAGGAAACTTCATATTTTAATATGAGCGGATAAAAAAAACTATAATTTATAGCTTTTTCCATTAGAACTGTTTACCCCCAATCAACTATCAATAGTTTATTAGGAGTTTTTTCTAAGCAGTCTACAAATAGCTAATTGGGGTAAATCCATAGGACCTAATAATAATAATAAAAAGAAATTGGAAGTTAAGTCAGAATAAGCAGGAATGACAATGACCCGATGGGGAATGGGAAATTCCCATTTTGCCCTATTTAATTTTAATTTTAATTTTAATATTTATTTTTATTTTTATTATATTAAAATTAATATATTATAAATAAATAAGATATTATATTTTTTACCTAATTTTAATTTTTATTAAAATATATTATTAATAATAAATATTAAAATTAAAATTAAAATCGTTTCTAGAGACTAAATAATACATAACCCATCAACTTCATAGAGAAGATTCATTTCTGACCTTACCTTTTGATAACTTTTCTTGTTAAGCTTCTTTGTTATTAACTTTTTATCACTTTTAACAACCAAACAAATATATAATGATTTATCTGTAATCACAAACATACTTTTGGGTGGATAGCATTTCATACATACAAGCGCGCAAGTTGCGTGGACTACAACACAAACATAGGCCAGTGTCATCTTCTTAGTGGCCGGGATAGGGTGGGTCCCACCATTGTCCTTATCCTTGGTAAAGGCTCTATCATTATTTGTGTCCGAGGCACTCCGAGCCGCTTCTGCTACCGTATGCGCTTTTTCTTCCAATAATTGAGGGGGAACGATATTTTTGAAATGCAGGGTGTTATTATGAAATTGATATTGCGAAACAAGCTGAATGTTAACAATTAAATTATCAAAATATATGGTAGAACAGTGAAATCAAATTTGAACCTAAAAATATCCATCATTTAGGACTCATACCTTCATTTCTCTTTTCTCCTCTCCTTTTTATTCCAATCACACTCACATCTCATCCCATCAAATATCCTTAAATAATTAATATAACATCTTTAAAGTATTAATATAACATATACATTAACAGAATGAAAGACTTTATATTGACAACTCTCGATCATGCTTATACTAATAAAACATTTAAACGAAATGAGATTTTACATACCTCCGTACCATCACCTCCTCGAAACTCGATATCCAAACCTTGTAACTTAAACTTTTTCCTCGCTTTACTCCTCACTATTTGACAGATTCTCTTAAACGAATTTGCTTTTTCAGCTGGCAGCAAGAGAGCACTTGCATATATTTATGTATTCTCCCATCGTTAATCAGCCTTTTACTTTAACGATCACCACTGAAATTCAAGTTTTAATTTCAAAAGCTCAAACGCCGCACCACTTCGTAATCTCACGCCCCCACTTTACAAAAAGTTAATCAAATTCTCAAAGAATAAAACACGAATCATAAAGAGATAGGCCTCCAATAATGAGTTTTATCAACTATGTATCACAATGGTAATTTACCAAGTACTTAATGTGGTAATGAAACTTAATGAATAAACCTTATCGCTTATTCTGCATTCAAACGAATATATTTTCTCAAATGAATCAAAGTGCACATGAAAAATGAGAAAAACAACCTGAATGCTTAAGCACTTACAAACAACGATATATACAATTACAGTTATGAAACAATCCCCATTCTCGTTCACATGATCCTTGAATTTCATCAGGTACGCCTTACCAAAGGATCAGCCAATCATCAACCCGCACTAATACGCTCACGACCACTTTCTTTCCTTAACATGTTCTCTAAATCTCGCTACATTGATGTCGATGTGCTTCATTCACTCCCACTTTTGTTATTCTAGCCAAGAACACTGCAATGAGTTGTCACAAAATCTTCAAAAAGTGCCTAGAAATTAATCCATAACTCTAAGCCCGTAAACGAAACTCTAAGCCATACACTCAGGAGGTAGCTTGAAAACAAGATACGACCCTGGTCATGGTGATGGCAATCAAAGTCTCTTTGACATTTCCAAGAAATGTGTCGCCTTCCTGACTTTACCATAATGAATATGTACCTGCATGTTGATTTACCAGAATCAACACAGCCAAAGAAGTTCGCAGATCGTAATAGCCAACCGCATCCAAGTCATTCCGTCTGCCTATACATAAGCATATAATCTTTAGTTCCTCGTGGTGATACCATGACTTTCTTCGCAGCCTCTCCCTGGTCCACACCTGATTACTCTGATACCACTTAACACTCCAACCATATTTAATATCAGTCTTGTACAAACCCGAAAGACATATGCTTTCCAACCACTAAGCATATGGAATACTCTTCTATAGATTCATTTTCTAAATCATTTTCGGGCATTGATTTAGACTAACCCCACGCCTTCATAATGGGGAGCAACACTTGCAAATAATCCTTTCATCCCAAATCTCTCCAAAATTTTGTTGATACAGTTTCCCGTGATAGACCTAAAATACCACAGATCTATCTCTGGCATGATCTTAATGCCAATGACATAAGACGCCACTCCATATCTTTCATATCAAAGTTTTTGAAAAGGAATTGTTTCACTCCATGCATCATTCCCTTTATCATTGGTTGCAAGTAAAATGTCATCCACGTATAAAACAAGGAAACAAGTTTTACTCCCGTTGACCTTCTGGTATATACATTGATCCATGGGGTTTTCAACGAAACCAAATGAATTAATTACTTCCATGGAATTTGTAATACCACTGACGGGAGGTTTGCTTTCAAACCGTATATGGATTTCTTGCTTGTAAACCAAGTGCTCACCTTCCCTAGAAGAAACCTTCAAAGTTGTTTCCCATGTATACCTCTTCCAGATCACCGTTAAGAAATGTCAAGTTCACATCCATTTGTTGCAACTCAAGGTCTTAAGTGTGCAACTAATGCTAAAATAATACGAAGAGAATCTTTCTTGACACAGAGAAAAGGTCTCGGTAATCGATTCTTCTTTGAGTAAATCCTCAGCAAATGTTCCGCTTTATATCTTTCAATGTCGGGCCTAAGGAGTCTCTTTTTTGGTCTTAGTAGACCCATTTACGTACCAAACGCCCGCACTCCCTTTAGGCAACCCTACAAGGTCCCGCACTTCGCTGTTATGGAATCTAACTCATCCTTCATAGCATTATACCACAATTCGCATCAAGTATAACTTATGGCTTGTGAAAAGGTTTCGTGATCATTAACCCAATATCGCTCAGAAATACACTATGTAATCACTAGGAATCGCCACTTCCTTCCATGAGTAGATCAAGCCTTAATGTTGATCATCTCGTCCTCGGGAGGAGCTTGTGGTTCAACTGCTTGTTCAAGATTATAAGGTAAATTCCCGAATCTCGTTGATCCTCTCGAAGGTTCTCGCCATTTGTGGAACTTCAATGATCGCTGTTCAACACTAATCGGGAACTTGGAGGAGTGTGATAAACTATAACCAATCTCTCATGTGACGTGGAAGGTTGAGTTTCCTATATGATCGCGGAACAGAATTAAATCTCGACCATCCCTCCCACCGATCATGTCATTTTCAAGAAACTCGCATTCCGATCTTCCACAATCCTAGTCGAATGAGATGGACAAGAAATCTATAACCCTTAGGACGTTTTAGCGCAGCCAATAAAGAAACCACTAAGTGTCCTGGGTCTAATTCTTCTCATGTGGGATTATATTCTCACCCTCGCACGGACAACCCTAAACGCAAGATATGTCGCAAACCTCGGTTTCCCAACCTTTCCATTTCAAAGGTGTTCGAGACACTTTAGCTTGAACACTGCTTAATATATACACGGCCGGTCAAGTGCGCCACCCACAAAAATTGAGGAAGATTGGAGTTGCTAAGCATACTCCGCACCATGTCCACTAAAGTTCGATTTCTTCTTTCTGCTACACCATTTTGGTCCGGAGAACCAGGCATAGTGTGTTGGGCAATTATCCCATGCTCTTGAAGAAACTTTGCAAAAGAACCAAAGCCTGGTCTCATTCTCAAGGTACCCACCATAGTATTCACCACCTCTACGATCTCACTATGTGTATTTAAAGCTCCCGCATTGGTTCTCAACTTCAGCTTTAAAGATTTTGAAGGCATCCAATGCTTTACATACTTGTTATGAAGCAAGTACATACATATATCGTGAGTAATCATCAATGAAAGGATGAAATATTTTGACCAGTATCCATATCCGACAAAGATATGTCAAGATAAAAGGATTTCTAATATGTTTGAACTCCTATTGGTGAGCAATGACTTGTTTGTCTACTTCCCCTTAATGCAGTCCACACAAGTCTCAAAATCAAGATAATCTAAAGTACTAAGTACTCCATCTTACTAATCTCTTAATTCTCTATCTATGGAGATGTGACTCAATTCCTCCGATGCCATAACATAGAAGAATCTCAATATTACACCTCTTAGTACCAATATGAACATGCAAAGAATTATTAGTGGCTTCATTCAAAACAAATTTTATATAGACCATCTGGCTAAAATACCGTTCCAATATTATTTGATTTATAAATAAGTTAAATACATCGGTTTTGAAAAGTAAAAGAAAAACCTAATGGAACAAGTCTAGAATTAAAATCAAGTTTCGTGGAGAAACGGTACATAAGCGTCCTTTTCCAAAACTAAAACAAAGCCATTGTCTAATGTTAATGTGTAGGTCCCGATTAGCTCCACAGTGAGCCCATCTTTGTCAGCTCGATAAGATGTCAGCCATTTCCCACTGGGGCTTCCTTAGGTTTTGCATACCCTGCAAAGAGTTTGCAATATGGATTGTAGAACCAGAATCAATCCACCAGGTGTTAATATTAACATTAACCATATTAGATTCATAACAAACAAAGGATGATATATTACCTTTCTTCTCAAGCCACTTCTTGAATTTAGGACAATCTTTCTTCACGTGTCCTTTCGCATAAAAGAAACACTTATTTTCCTTCGATATCGCAACGAGGTGGTATTCTACCTTTCCCCTTCTGATTTGATTTAGAAGTGTAAGTCTGAGATGTATCATTCCTTTTGTTCTTCCCAAAAGTTGTAGCCAACATCGCACTTTCACCTAATTCCATCACGAGCCTCTCTTCTTTCGAACACACATGGTCATTAATTCATTGGGATTGACCATTTGTCCTTATGTGTATTATAAGAGATCTTAAAAGGTCCAGATTGATGAGGAAGAGTGTTTTAATAAAGTGCACTAGAAAGGAACCACATATCTATCCCGAGTTTCTTAAGAGTCACGATGTCCTCATTTGCATGATGTGCTCACGCACACCCCTTAACGCTTGTGATACTTAATGGAAGAAAATTTCATTATCGTGGTACTACTAAAGCTATTCAAGTGACAAATTGTTCTCCAAATGGCTTTTAGCAAATTCGACCTTTATCGTAGATGTTTCAACATAACCCCTAATACCAGCAGTGATTTTTGTCTTAATGAACATTACGCTGAGTCGATTGGATTTCTCCCATCGCTCATATAGCGCAACTTCAGTAGGTGTGCTTCTTTTCCGCTACTCGGTGGTTCTGATTTCATGAGCTAAAAGTCATCTATTTTTAGTCCATTTTTCTCGTTTCTATTTTCATCTGTGGAAATGAATACCAATATACGTAATGTGAAGAAACTCACCAAATTGTTATTAGCAGAAGAGAGAAAGAAAGTAGAAAAATACAAAGAATAAGTGGAAGAAAAGTGGCAATGGTTTGGCAAGAGCGTAAATAAAAAGAACCGGGTCGATTCATTGATGCAGTTTTCAAGGACACAGCCAAATTTCGAGGTCGTGGACACCAAAAGAATTAAAGGAATTTGATGCAGAAGCACAAGAAGTACCAGATCAGCACTGGCGGTAATCAGAGCTAAGAGAACCACGTCGCGACAAGATTCTCGAGGTTCTTACAACAATTGATGTCGATAGGATAAGAGGCGCGACAACAAACACCTTTAAGCTATGAGAGGCTCGGATCGATGAAGCTACCGGAACTTAAGTCGATGTCGACGTGATTGATGTCGACATTGATGATGTCACGACAAGAGGCTGAAGTCACGCACATCAAGAACCGCCAAGAGAAGATCAGAAGCTGCGAAGCTGATGGTCGCGGCATGAGATCGGGTCGCTACACCGCACTCCGCCGCTTGAAGGTGAAGTTTCATGAAGTGAGGTCACGA